>JARJIL010000006.1:43000557-43718890 GCA_038502395.1 Dittrichia graveolens
TTACACCTTGCTTCCACTAATCTTGATCAAAACCTCGAGAGAAAAATAGGTGTTTTAAAGAATATGTGAGTTTGCTTCTTGCAAAATGAAGACTTTGACTTCAAATAGTCAAAGATGGCTATATATATAAATATTTATGGACTAATTACATAATTAGTCCCTCAACCTTTCCAAGTTCCGTTTTGACGGTTTTAGCCCCTCTAGTTCAAAACCACATACTATCACGTATCTCCATTAGTAACTCGTATACCACTTTGTACATTTCTCGCGTTAACTTTATAATAAAGTTTCCGGGTGTTACAACTCTTCCCCACTTGAAATGATTTCGTCCCCGAAATCAACCGCTGTAATGTTCTAAATAATAACATCATTTCCTGTACAGGCCCTCCTGCATATTCTGACCCCTCTTCTATACCTTTACCGGTTCTTTGACCCTTCTGCTCTGTTTATTAGATTCAACTGCTAACATCTGCTGAAATTTAACTCACGAAAGGTGTTCTGAATTAATAACAACTCTTTTGACAACTCTGATCTATAAACTGCTTTTCCTCACATGTACAATAATTCTGAATAACTGATTGAATTCCGGGCTTAGTTTTCTCTCTTTTCTGAATCTGATCATCTCTTCCACAGTACCACTGTCAATAATACATACTTCTTCACTGAAACCGATGTGATAATCTATGTTTGTCTGTATAACCCCTCTGTCTATCTTGATCATCTTACAATCTATTACATACCTTCTGAATCTGTTCTGTCTTTCGCTGTACCATTTCTGTACTACCCCACTCTGTCTGACTCACATCACCCAATACACTGAAGTTCAATATTAATATCATACATTAACATCCTGGTGCTGGAGTGGTATCTGTTATAACACAAATTTCTGTCAAACAAATTTGTACCACCAGCTTTCCTTCTGGATCGATAACACAATCATAACATATATTTTCCATCAACTGTATATTCCTTTCATTTTGACTGTAGTGAGATAAGACTTATCCCTCAACTCTATATGAAATCGGTTCCAAATTCTGAAAACACAACTGGCATCCCTGTCTGATTCAGTAGAAACTAATGTACTACCACAAGATACAATTTCTTTCGCACATACCTATGTTAACTGTTCTGCATGACAAGTTTTCTCTAATGAAAACAAGTTATGTATCTTTAAGGATATTTCCCCACTTGTCTGACTATATCTCATTTTATCAATAGTTCACTCTTAGGTATTCATACCCCTAGTAACTTCTAACTACATCATCACTATAAACTTATGAATTTCATATAGGTGTGTCTTACACGCACCCCCATTACCTGATACTCATATACCACTATATCCAATTAACATATCATAACTGTTTTTAAACTGATTGACTACTTCTCCCCTTTAATCCCTTCGTTATAATATTTTTTTCACCTTTGATCACCTTTCACTGAACTGTTCTCAACACCTCTGAATAAGAGTGTCGTCACTGTCATTTAGATAATTATTTCACATCAGTACTATTTCTGATTTCCTATTCAAACTGTCGGCTATACCATTAGCCTTATTCTGAATAACAAAATATTCTATTCACAACCCTCCACTAATTCTGACCACTGTTTCTATCACCTTTACAGGTCTTTCTCATTCCACAATTATTTCCAACTGTCATAATTTAGTGTAAACAACACTTCAGACATAAACACATAATCTCATCATATCATACTGAATGCTACTGTAACGTACTGACGGTAGTCTTACATCTACTCATCTCTAAATGCTATCGCAGCGCACTGACGATAGTCTTACATCACCTATGAATGCTATTGCGGCGCACCGACAATAGTCTTACATCCACATATCCACCCACTATCGGGGTATAACCATCACGTATCATATACATAACGTGCCATATATACTACTATCAAGTGCAAGTCTGTGTATTCATCCTCATCCTATTTTAACTGTCTAAAAGTGTAAGCAATAATTCTGCCCGTCTGCATTAAAACACAATCCCTGCCACTGTACAAAGTAAACTCAAACTACTTTCATTTCTTCAATCAATTCAGGTAGCGCAAAAACTATCGTTTCACAAAATTTCTGTTAACAATCCCATAATGATACTGACCACAATCTACCTGTCTGATGGTAACCATGGGTATTTCCTCAGTTTACACGTCAAATGTTCATATACTACTTTCGCATCTTTAAAACTCACTTGTTTCTTCTCTAACTATTACTCGTAACACAATATAAAGAAATAGTATATCCATACTGAGGATACTTCCTATTTCTATAACTAACCACACATATAACTTTTTGGTACTAACACATATATTAAGTTCTTCCCCACTTGGGATATGAACTCATATCACTTTCTGTTCACATAATACTATAACCTGGTTACTATCAAACCAGTCTATTCCAATTACTGTTGGGAATTCTCTCATAACCATGGCTATAGTTTCAACAAGGAATCTAACTGTATCTAGTTCTAGCACACTTGACTGAAATCTTTACAGAATAGCTAAATACTAAGAATTTACTTGTAGTAGAATCAAATAACATACGAGCAAACAAACTGTTGACAAGATATATACCTGGAACTACACCTGGCTTTGTTTGTACTCCTTCTCCCTCTTCATCTCAGAATATGTGTGGACGGTAAAGTTGAAGCAGACTTGAAATCGGTAAGCGCCGTTATTGCGGTTGGATTGTGACATTCAGACCTCTGATGACCTGACTGATAACAATTATAACACACTTTGATCGGATTCTTGCAATCTCTGCTCTAGTGATCAAGTTTCCCACATTTATAACATACCAAAGAACCAACCCTGCATTCTCCCAAATGACGTTTCTTGCATAACGAACAAACTGGATATGTCTTCTGCATCACCATCTTTTCTTGAGTTTCAACTCCCGGTTTCTTATATACTGGTGTCACCTTCTCCACTGGCTCTCTTTCTGTTTCTTGTCTGACCAATTCTAACTCTCTAGCCCTTGCAGCATCCATCATGGATTTCACTGTTTGATGCTTACTAGCATCAATAAACTCTCTAATGCTAGGCTTGAGCACCATCATGTACCTGTACATCTTCATCTTTTCATTTGCCACATAGTCTGGGCAAAAACGAGCTTTCTCCATGAACGTTGCATTAATCTCTGGTACAGTCTCCTTTGTCTGTTTCAATTTGTGGAATTCATCCACAATCTTATCAACTTCTGCTTGTGGTACAAATTGTTGGAAAACAATTTCTTTAAACTCTTCCCATGTCATAACTTCTATCTGAACATAACCTCTTTGTGTTACCTCAATATCCCACCAATCCTTAGTTGCACTTCTCAGTTGATTGGTTGCATATCTCACTTTATTCTCAGGTGCACACGAACAAGTGTGAAACGCACCTTCAACTTCGGAGATCCATCTGTGACTGACGACTGGATTAGTTGCCCCATGAAACAACGGTGGCTGACAAGCTGCAAAGTCTCTGAACATACAACTTTTCGGGACTTCACGTATAATAACTTGAGGTTGAAGATTAACCCCAACACCCGCAGCAGTTAACCTAGCTACGACTTCCTACCCAATCACTTCCTTATTCTGATCATTTACCTGATCTACAACCTGTTTTATGATATAAGGAATACTTTGTTCCAACGCTTTACTAATTTCCCTTGCTACAATTTCTCTAATTGCAGCCTCTGGTACTTCCTGATTTATCTCTGGGGCTCCTCTCTCCCCATCATACTGTGTTCCTAGAAGAACATGCTCATCTGTCACACTGGTCTCTACCCCTTCTGGTCTACGACTGGGACCACCCTTAACATTATTAACTGCTCTTGAACCTCTTGTATTAACCATCCTGGTAGTAGAGATAAAGCATTAAGGAAAGGTAGCTCTATCACACCATCCTCTATAACAAACATTTACTAATACATCCAACATATCAGTACACCTATCATCTGATCCAAAGTATTTCTGCATATACTAAGGCATTCTATATATCTATAATCTCAGGTGTACTACTTCTACAAGTGGGTACTCCTCACCCGATTCACAAGATTCCTCATGATTTTATTAAGTTCCAACACGTATCATATGTCTGTAATAATATGAGCTCTTATATTATTATAAACACATTACACATGTTCGATCTTAACTTTACCACAAAAAGTCCCGATTCACATGCTTAGGCCATGTATCTCTAATAAAGTATATCACATATTCATGTCATAATTTATCTCATACTTACTGCACATGTAAAACCAACTCTTAACAGTTGTAAGCACACATATCATATCCGATCTGAAGACGTCATGCACTGACACATAATGCTCGCATAACACATATCAGTATAATTACTAGTATACTCACTAAGCTGCAAGCCTCCTGTTTGACTAACTCCGCAGAACCATGGTTTAAGTCCAGACGATGCGTAACACACCTCCAGATCCCTCAAACTGTGGCTCTGATACCAAGTTGTAACGCCCCAATTTTCAAAACATAAATAAAACCATACTTTAAGTTCTTTTAGAAATAAAAGAGTTATTTTACAAATAAGCGGAAGCAACAAAAACTGTTTTGAACCCTCAGTTTCATATAAAGCCTGATAGTTACATATTTACATCAAAAGATGCTTTCTCACTAAACAACCGGGCGTTAATTTTCAAAACACTGTTTTACTTAAATACATAACAACCGTCAAACTGAAGCTTTGCCCTTGTCTTTAATAAAACCTGCAAAACATTTTAGAAAATAATATCTGATAAGCTGCGAGAGCTTAGTGAGTAAACTAGACTGCCAATCATATAAACACATGAATATAATCATATGATAAACACTGATAATAACTGATAATAAAACTCTGAGTAATTAACTGAGCCACTACTGCCCAAGGCAGTATGCTTATTGATTCACATAATTAATTAACTGAGCCACTACTGCACAAGGCAGTATGCTTTCTGATATCTGATTAATTAACTGAGCCCCGGTACTGTGCTATTTCTGAGCCACTACTGCACAAAGCAGCATGCTTATTACTACTGAGCCTTACTGTACATAGCAGTAAGCTTGACACACATAATATATATATACTGTAACACTATTGAACCATACTTAACATAGCACCCAAAACTGAGTGATCTAACATATCAATAACCTGATATAATAGCATACATGCCGTATATATGACTAGTAGTCTAGAAGACTCACCTTATAGTCTGTGATGCTATAATAGTCCACAATCAATAATAATCTAGCAAACGCGCCTCTGATAAGTCTCTACATGAAATAATACTGTATATACATCAACACATGCATCTGCCGAACTGAACAACTTAACAAAACACTAGGCACGCCCGTGCCTTACTCCCAGACCACCCCGTGGTCTCTAAGCACCCTCTGGGCCTTTCTAGAACAGGGCACGCCGGTACCCTAAAGGTCACGCCCGTACCCCCTTAGATACGGCCAAGGGCACGGTTGGATCTTGAAGGTCACGCCCGTGCCCTTCAACTGGTAGCAGTAGTTTGGCCGACTTACTTGCTGTCTCCGGCCAAAACACCACAAAAACCCAACTTTAATTCATAAAAACGCTTCTGGGATGTTTTCTTACATTCCAAACAACTTCTAATCCATAAATAACAACAATAACAATCTGAAATCTGTGATTCACCATTGAATCACTTAAAACTCATAAAACTTCAAAAACTTGATTAAGAACTCTTACCTCTAACTTGTATGATCACTAGCTTCTGTTGTTACACCTTGCTTCCACTGATCTTGATCAAAACCTCCGAGAAAAATAGGTGTTCTAAAGAATACGTGAGTTTGCTTCTTGCAAAATGAAGACTCTGACTTCAAATAGTCAAAGATGGCTATATATATAAATATTTATGGACTAATTACATAATTAGTCCCTCAACCTTTCCAAGTTCCGTTTTGAGGGTTTTAGCCCTTCTAGTTCAAAACCACATACTATCACGTATATCCATTAGTAACTCGTATATCACTTTGTACATTTCTCGCGTTAACTTTATAATAAAGTTTCCGGGTGTTACAGAAGTAGGCGTTGTTCAGTTTGTTTGCTAAGTAATTGGCTTGAGGAAAAAGGGTATTGGATGGAATTTGAGTCATCTGTGAAATAAAACGATTAGTACAAATCTCAAAATTTTCCAAAATTTTTGAGAATTCCTAAGTGTTGACAAAAACCTACACTTAGAAATCCGATAAGATGAAATCCGACACCCTTTTTGTTTAAAAATCCGACACATGTTAAAATCCGATTGAATTCTTTGAAAATCCGACACAAATGAAATTCGGATAGTCAATGTTTTTCAAAATCCGATGACTTTGAAAAACCGACACTCAATTTCAAAATCCGAGTCTTTTGAACATGAAATCCGAGACGTATGAAATCCGACATTTTCAAAATCCGATGATATTGAAAATCCGGTTGTGTTAAAATCCGATTACCACTCGGATTTACATAAATCCGACAACCACTCGGATTTACATGAAATCCGACAACCACTCGATTTATATAAAATCCGACAACCATTCGGATTTACATAAAATCCGATAACATTGAAATACTTTGCTTTGTTTGTTATTAAATCCGACACTTGTCAATGAGAACATCCGGATTTGTCAAAATCCGATTGAACATGAAATCCGTTTAACTATCAGATTTTCATGAAATCCGACAGTTCATGTTCATGAACAGAGCAACTTGTTCGACAATCCGATTCTTCCAAAAATCCTCACTTCTTTCATTTATCACTTAAAATTCAACATATTTGTGTTATTAAACTTAAACTAAGAACTCCATTTGGATCAAACAACACAAATAACCACTAGAATACTTCCTCGTTTTAACCAATATTCCCGATTAAACTCGAACAAAAACCGACAGATTCAAAATCATTCAATACCCAACTCAAAGATTGAGTATTTTGAAATCGACAAACAACCCATTAATGTACAACTAAAACCGAGTCCAATCATGTTAACAACACATATGATTTTGAAGATTTGAACATAAAGTGATTCGAGGGTTTTTCAGTCAAAAGAATCGATTAAAAACCAATCAAACATTGATGAAAATACAAACAAAGTATACCTTTAGAATCAGAAAGTTATTGCGAACTTGGATCTGTTGTTTGTTTGCACAAATAAACACTTCGAAATTCTCGGATTCTTTGAACTCTCTGTTTCTTGAAAAGGTTTGGAAAACCGATAATGAAATCGGATTCTTGTTTTTATAGGAAAAAACCGACCCACGAAATCCGAATGGTTAAAATTCGATCCATAAGAAATCCGGAACCCACAAAACGATAAAACACTCGGTTTTGATCAAAATCCGATTAAAGTATTGGAATCCGATAAAAGTATCGGAATCCGACAACTTTTAGCGGATTTTCAACACTTCTCATTAGAAATTTGATTTTTCAAATCATTCCACTCCCCCTAAACTTCATATTTCATCTTTAAAAATAATTCTTTGAATATGAAGATGAAATTTTAAAAAATTTGACAATTTTAATTCAAAAACAAAAAAATAAAACTCCCCCTAAAGTCATGCACAGATGTACAATTTGAGACGAAGAAAAAATATTTTTGAGTTTTGTTTGTTTTGTAAATGTTTTTGATATTTTCATTTAATATATACAAAACCTGATATATTTTCTCCCCCTACAAGTATGAACCCTCAGTGATTCATAACTTGTATTTGATCTGTCTGTCCAATGACTGAATTTGACCTGCACAACTAGCATATACCGTGTAAGATCTGTTGATTCATAATGTTATGTTAAACTGTCAAATTCAACATTCCTAATCTTGACACTAAAGCATTAAAACGAGATTCGTCTAACGCTTTGGTGAAAATATCAGCAAGTTGATTATGTGTTTGAACATATTTTAATTCAATTAAACCTTTTTCAGCATAGTCTTTTATAAAATGATATCTGATGTCAATATGTTTCGTTTTAGAATGATGTACCGGATTGCATGTAATTGCAATGGCACTTTGAGAATCATTAGAGGGATTTTTTTATATACCAGACCAAAGTCGGAAAGCTGAGTCCGAATCCAAAGACATTGAGAACAGCAGTTAGCAGCAGCAATGTACTCTGCTTCAGCTGTTGATGATGAAACACAGTTCTGCTTCTTGAACCCCTAACAAACCAGACTGTCTCCCAAAAAATGTGCACTCCCAGATGTGCTCTTTATGTCTAGCATGCAACCGGCATAATCTGCATCAGAATAAGAAATTAGCTGAAACCCAGAATCCCTAGGATCCCACAAACCTAGATCTGGGGTACCCTTAAGATATCTAAATATGCGTTTTACCGCCAGAAGGTGAGATTCTTTAGGATTTGCTTGGAATCTGGCACAAAGACATGTAGAATACATAATATCCAGCCAACTAGCTATTAAATATAGCAATGAACCTATCATCCCTCTATAAGTTTTTAAATCTACTGCTTTTCCTTCCGGATCAGTAAATAGTTTTGTTCGAGAAGCCATGGGTGTTGAGATTGATGAACAACCAGTCATATGAAATCTCTTTAACAGATCTTTGATATACTTAGCTTGATTTATAAAAATTCCATGGCTAAATTGTTTAATTTGCAATCCGAGGAAAAAAGTAACTTCCCCCATCATGCTCATTTCAAATCGCTTTTTCATTGTATTAGAAAATTCATTGCCATATTTAGGGTTTGTAGAACCAAATATTAATGTCATCGACATATATTTGTACCAACACATAATCGTTTCCAATCTCATTTTTGAACAATGTGTTGGGTTTTGGTGGCATCTAGAAAATGCAGCGGAAACAAAAACGAGTATAAAACAATTTCAACTTTATGGCACCAACACACCACCCAATGGAGCAAACTCTAGACAATGGCAACGCATCTAAAAGAAGACGAACAAGGACAAGAAATTATACCATACAAGCTAATATCTCCTTGTTGCCTTGGAAGGTTTGTACACAAAATAGTGTAGCACTATTGGTATCCACACCAAGTGTTGATGATCCCCACGTGCAAGCTATGCTTGGACGCCGCCAAAAGCTTCACCAATGGTCTAACACCATCTTGAAGATTGATATGCCAATCTATCTTCTAAGTATGTGTTATTTGAGAGAGTATGTGAACCAACTTGGAGTTGCAAGTTCATATGTCAAGAATTCAACCAACCAAGTTCCATAAGCATATTTGGACTTATATAGACTCCAAAATGAAGCTAAAAACGTCCATAACCGACTTAGGAATTAATGGCAATGTCATATTTGGACTTATGTAGACTCCAAAATGAAGCTAAAAACGTCCATAACCGACTTAGGAATTAACGGCTATCAATGTCCATGAATACCCCATTAAACTAGTCTTGAAACACTAATTAATTAGGCTGTTACAGCATGAGGCACGGCCGTGCCTCACAGGGCACGCCCGTGCCAGCCCACGGGCACACCCAAGTCACGCCCGACTTGGGCTCATGCTTTTGCACTAGGCACGGCCGTACCTCTACGAGGCATGCCCGTGCCGGACCCAATGGGTACGCCCTAGGCACGCACGCCTTGGGCCCGTACCCGGCATACGGCACGCCCGTACCTTCACAAGGCACGGCCGTCCCCGGCCTAACCAAAACCCATTTTGGTATTTTTCTCTCTCTTGTTCAAAGGTGTTGCCGGAATCAATACTTGGCGTGTGACCCAATAGGCCTATGCCTCATCGGCAGTGATAGCAACTCGTGTGTGTCAGTTGGCATATTCCAACAAACTCCCACTTGAACATGACACACTCACGAAAGGTAACACCGAAATAGAGCGGCCTCTAGCAAGGCATCTATGCCCCCAAGTCAACATAGGGTATGTCACCCATGACAAGTACCTACTTGTAAAGAATGGTCCTATAGATAAGTGATTATTCATCCCTTCGTTCACGATATCCATTGTGAATGTAGGTCATGGAACATCATCAACCCCAAAACATCCACGATTATGTTTCTCGATCTAGACTAACTATGACGAACAAAACAAGTTGCAAAATTGATCCATTATCAATTCAACTTGAGCACGGCCATGCATTTTGATGTCATCAGTTAAGTCAACGAGGGGCCCAAGGATATCTCTCTAAAGAGGAACGAATACCTTTGACTACATCGTTCCGTCATAACAACATGTCCTTGCCTGAAAACTTCCCTTATAACAGCCAGTTATGAACTGCGTTAGAAAGCAATCTAAACAAGACCATATCATTATTCAAGAACCAATGCATCTCTAGTAGAAGGACAAACAATATTATCATCCTGATTTACTTGTGATCATGTCCGTGAAGTAAACTCAGGTGTGGGTCCTCCAATTACTTGATCACTATCAAGCACAAGCTAGTGTTGCGTAAACATGTATTCAATCCACTATGATCTTAATTCACTTCTTCCTTCCAATGAAGAACGACCGATCGTGGAGCATTTAGAATATATAAATTTATTCAAGGAAGCGGTTAAACATGCTAACATGGAACACAATAAAGGCTAACGAAAGTACCCGCTCCGCGCGCATTATCAAATCTCCATTTGATAATCGATACAATCATAGCACATTATTGCTTTAATATTCCCAACTCAAAATATATCAAATTCAACTAAACAAACCCAAGGTAAAGCCACTTGTAAACCAAGTGTATGCAAGCCTAGTATGAAAACTCATCACTAGCTCATAACTAAAACTTAGTAAGCGGATTCCCAAAGTGACATCCATGCGTACTCTAACAATTACCATATCTTCTAACGACCAAACACTTATAAAGTGTGCACCGACAAGATCATGGTCCTTTGTCCAAGCCTTCGCGCTCTCATTGTTCCAAAGAATCCAATAGAGTCACAATGCACAAGACTATGGTTCACACATATAAGCCATCATACTCTTATTTTCTCAAGAGAACCCAATTAGAGTCAATGATGCTTAAAGAACCATTCTAGTAGATAACATTCCACTTAACAACACAACAATAACAATTCACCAAGAGTAATATATTACTCAAATTTCCTTGTTACCACCGAACATCAACTTGAAGAACAATGTACCAAGAGTTCTTCCAAGTATGTCAAAATTGAGAGAAAAGAAACCATGTGATAAACCAAGTTGCTAATTAAATTAACACACTAGTTCATCATGTTTAAAAATCACTCTCTTAGTTTTGTCACTCCGAAAAGTTCACATTCGTATCTTCCAATTCTTCTTATGAAGCAATAATTTCTTAACTCCGGTCTTATGAACCGCCAAGTTAGGATATTATCTTCAATAAGAAGTATATTATGGATACCCAATTTAAGGAACACAAGCGCTCCCACTAGCTCTGGTATACATCCAAGTTTAATCTTCCCTTTTTGAAAACTCAAATCTATGATTTTCTCATTAAAGTGAAGATTACAACCTTGCGATATTTATCCAAGACTTTGAGGATACTTTCAACGTACAAGACTTTCGGAAAGTGTTAAAACACCCTTCCTCAAAATTCCCATGAAGGAATACGATCTTTATATTGCAGTTATAAACACATGTATCCGAGTAACCTTCAACATAACCACTACGAAAATTTCCTTATGATACCATCCTCATGGTTAATCATAACGGAACATTTATCATTAGTTGGTATTCGAAGTTCAAGTCCATGGATAGATTTTTTGGGCTCGTAGACTTTACGAGGATACTGATAATGTACAAGACTCTCGGAAAGTGTTAAAACACTTCCTCAAAATTCCTATAAAGGAATAGAGTCTTTTCATTTCACTATCATACCTTCATAATCAAGAAAAGGTAGTGATACACCATAAGTCATCCAAGTAGACTTCAACATAACCACCAGGAAAAATTTCTTTTATGATACCGTCCTCATGGTCAATCATATTAGAATTTTTACCACCGGTCAGCGTTTGAAGTTATCTACATCTCAATCCATGCATATACTTAGGTTTACGCCAATGCATCGGATCAACAAAGTCCAATACTTGGATATCCTACATGGATTGTATCCCATTCTCATTACCTCTCTCCTCCTAGTAGATACTAGGCCCACTATGACTTCCAATAGTTGATGAACTCAACTAATCCATCATCGAGTCATCTTCCTCTAGATATAAAACATATATCTATCCGGCCTTACGACAACTCCTATCAGAAATAGGAAGAGTAACGAATTATGCCAAGTACTCCAGCATCGCCATGCTGAGTTCCAATCATTACTGATTGTATGCTAGTGCCAACATCAGGTTTTACTCCCACTGGCTCCCATAGATATTAGACTTCCACTTGCTATTGAGCGACAAAAACTTGTCCTCAAAAGTTCGTGAACCAAATATCTCATGCCTACTGGAGTAGCATCATTAGTCCCGGATTCTACCACCTCACGTCCACACGTAGGCTGGGTAATCTAGGTTTAGAGATAGACAAGCAAAGACACTCTTTCTAGTCTTCTCTCCTAAGATGCGTACTAAACCATCTTTGTTGATTTTATATATAGAACATTGCCCGCCATACTTTGAGCATCCCAACACATTGGGTATGAATTTGCGATCCATCAGGACCCGAACATATCCAAGAATATTCGGTTTGTCCTCTACGCGACCCATATGCCAATGTGTCCTAGGACAAATAATTTAGGAGACAAATCCCACAATTCTTATGATGATCACAAAATTCATATATTAAGATACTCAACATCTTTACAAGATTTAAGTAACTTAACCTTTTGTCCACAAACCTCATTAAGGTAATCAATGAACACCTCAAATGTTTCAAATATACCTATCCCTACTACCACTACCGGTAAAGGTAACGAAGTGCATGTAGTTATCCCCATGGATTTTCTTGAACAAATTAAACACACAAGTGTGAACCAATTACAACAAGCTCTCAATCCTCTTACATACGCCGATGAAAGATGTACAAGTCATTTAGCCTAATAAACAATTCTCGCACTCAACATTTGATCAATTATCAAATGCATCCAAGATTCCAAACCACACGGAACTTGGTGAAGCAATTCTTGTTTACATAGCTAAATAATCTTGTCACTTGGATAACTAATCCAAACCAATTTTGGATTTAAACACATTATTCATGATTACTTTATTACTTTTAAGCAAAAAGCTTATAAATGCCATGACATGAATAAACTTTGAAATAAACCACTAATATATATATATATATATATATATATCAAATACAAAGTAATATCCATCGTCAACCAATTGCATAATAGACTTAATATTTCTTCGCCACGCATGGCAGACAATATATTAATCTAATAAAGTAATAAAATAGCTAGATGAAATGGCGAGATCAAAACTCCCAATCCTCTCAATCGAGACAACGTCCAAGTTTCCCAATCTTGAGCTCTAGCTCTCCATGCCTTATCAGCTACTTCTTCCGTTTAACACCTACACTTTGTAACAAAACAATTTTGCAACAATCGCAGGTTTTATAGCAAGCATTTCAATAAATCTAGCTAAGAAATAGAAAAGCAATAGAGTTAACCATGAATGTACCTGATGACGAGGAGCTATTCCCTTGCCTCATAGGAAGCTTTAACTCCTCCGAACACTCAGGACAAGCGTGGCGGCGCCAATCTTCCTATTTACCGCAGAAATAGCAAACTTCTCCCTTAGGAGTCGTATTCTTTTTCTTGGTTTTATGTTCCTCAAATAACCGGGTGGGAACGAACTTGTGTTTGGCCATGTTAGACTCGATAGTCTTAAGTATGCCATGCAACTCGTCTAAGGATTCTACCATTTTGTCCTTTTGATAGTTTTTGATAAACTCATCATAAGATGTGGGTAGGGATTGGAGAATCATATTCACCGCAAGCTCCCTCCCAATGGGAAATCCTAGTATTTCCATTTGGTCAATGTATGCCTTCATACGAAGCACATGAACACTAACCCTCCCACCTTCCTGCATCCGGCAACCGACAAGGGCCTTGACACACATAAAGTGTTCCTCTCTAATCTGATGTTGGAACAAGTCCTTCAACCGATTAATCATGTCATACGCACTCATATGCCCGAGTTGCTTTCGCAACTTGCAGCTTATAGTCGATAACATGAAAGAAGAAACATCTTTTGCGTCCTCGATACGCTTTTCAAAGACGTATCTAGTGACCTAACTTGTGTTGGCAGCAGGTGGTTTCGGAAGAGGTTCCTCGAGGATGTGCAACTTAGATTCATGGCAAAGGACAATTCGCAATTGCCTATACCAATCCACAAAGTTCACACCTACAAGTTTCTCCTTTTCTAGGAACGAACGGAGAGATAAATTCGGTGTTGTGTTGTTAACGTTTGACATCTACAATTTTAGAGTACACGTTTTAGTGAATTTAGATATAATCCTTGTAGAAAAAATTACCCAAATAGTTTTCAAAACCAATTATTTAAACAAGGCTAGAAACCATATTTCACTTTACCTTATGACGGGTTTACCGCGGATCACAAAGCAAAGTTATTTAGGCCGGTAACCATTTTACCGATTGCAAACACTTTGCAACTTCTAGATCCTTGCGGGATCCATTGACAATAAAAAATGTCTTTTGGCATGTTTGATCCCTTCTCGTACCAATTCTAACTTGATCCCCTTAAACGACTCGGCTAGAGCTCGACGCCACCTAAGTGTCACAAAAAGAATTGTAAACCGCCCGTCAAGACACACGGTGGAACTCTCGCCAATAATTGGCTCGTGCTAAGCTCGACAACCAATATTGCGATTTACCACACTCACCTTCCACACAGTTCCACTCGTCATGACTCGTGCTAAAGCTCGACAATCATCCAAGTTTCACTAGATTCGGGTGGTGTCGTCTTACGGATGGCGCGTGATTTACATTTTAAAAACAGGATTTCATTTTTCCGGTTAAAACAATTTTAACCCATTTTGCGAATTAACAAATCAAGTGATAAATACAATTTTTATCCACTTATAATATAATACAAATTTATATTATCTTGTTAATCCTATATGCACGGAAAGAAATATAAACCAATTTTATAAATCTTTGTATTTTATATATTTTGGAAAGATTATCTAGCATGCGATATCCTACAGATCCATGCAAAATAATAAATATATAAAACAACCACGCATACATAATAGTTCGGTAACATGCCCAAATCCTATGCGTTTTCCCCGTAAGCCATACGAGGAAAACAAGGTCAACTAAGGAATCCAATATCCAAAGCACCTAGCCGGGTGTGCTCCCACTCAAGCCGGCATCTCCAAAAGGCAATCCGGACTCTATGTTGCCGAGACATCAACGCCGTGATTCCCGTTGGTTTATTACATATTAAATCAACTTCTATACTATTATACAAATACATAGAAGAAGAAATGGCATGCAAGCCACAATCCTATGCTACTAATTATAAAAATTACAACACTACGGCACGCAGGCCACCAAAACCAAATAAACTAAACACCACAACACATAGGTCTAAAGGGCATCTAGTTACCGAACCACAACCAAACACAACCAAAGCAAAACCATGGTGTGTCACAAAACCATGTCAAACATATTTTGATTAAGATTGCAAAGAAAACACCCAAGGCACAAAAGGCAATCCCTATACATATGCATTACTAATTTTAATACACCTTTAAAATTACATATTCATATATACACCTTTAAATATATATATTTTTATGTACTTCATGCCAGGACATACAAAATATATAAATTCAAGGAATCAAAATATAGTGGGGAATGACCAGATCCAAGACTGGTCCAACACAATAAAAAACCAGATTTTAAGAACACCAAATATCACAATTTCAAAAACCCAGATTCCGGCCAAAACACGACGGGGCACGGGCGTACCCTATGAAGGGTACGGGCGTGCCCTCCGTGTGCCAGTACATTGATTTAAACATTTTAATCTGGTTAAAAGAAATCTGCCGGCACTGCCCGTACCCCACCGGTACGGCCGTGCCCCGGCCGTGCCCGGTCACCGGAAAACTCATTTTGACAGAAAATTCCGGTTTTCAAACCAAGAGTGCAAATCCATGTTAGAGATGGCTCTGATACCACTGTTGGGTTTTGGTGGCATCTAGAAAACGCAGCGGAAACAAAAACTAGTATAAAACAATTTCAACTTTATGCCACCAACACACCACCCAATGGAGCAAACTCTAGACAATGGCAACGCATCTTAAAGAAAACGAACAAGGACAAGAAATTATACCTTACAAGCTAATATCTCCTTGTTGCCTTGGAAGGTTTGTACACAAAATAGTGTAGCACTATTGGTATCCACACCAAGTGTTGATGATCCCCACGTGCAAGCTATGCTTGGACGACGCCAAAAGCTTCACCAATGGTCTAACACCATCTTGAAGATTGATATGCCAATATATCTTCTAAGTATGTGTTATTTGAGAGAGTATGTGAACCAACTTGGAGTTGCAAGTTCATATGTCAAGAATTCAACCAACCAAGTTCCATAAGCATATTTGGACTTATATAGACTCCATAATGAAGCTAAAAACGTCCATAACTGACTTAGGAATTAATGGCTATCAATGTCATATTTGGACTTATATAGACTCCAAAATGAAGCTAAAAACGTCCATAACCGACTTAGGAATTAATGGCTATCAATGTCCATGAATACCCCATTAAACTAGTCTTGAAACACTAGTTAATTAGGATGTTATAGCATGAGGCACGGCCATGCCTCACAGGGCACGCCCGTGCCAGCCCACGGGCACACCCAAGTCACGCCCGACTTGGGCTCGTGCTTTCGCACTAGGCACGGCCGTACCTCCACGAGGCACGCCCGTGCCGGCCCCAATGGGTACGCCCTAAGCACACCGGCCTTGGGCCCGTACCCGACATAGGGCACGCCCGTACCTTCACAAGGCACGGTCATGCCTGGCCTAACCAAAACCCATTTTGGTATTTTTCTCTCTCTTGTTCAAAGGTGTTGCCGGAATCAATACTTGGCGTGTGACCCAATAGGCCTATGCCTCTTCGGCAGTGATACCAACTCGTGTGTGTCAGTGGGCATATTCCAACACAATGTGGTGTCAGTTTTCCCTTTGACGTATCCTTCATTAAGCAGGTGTTCTGACAGCTCATCGTACCAAGCTCTCGGGGCTTGTTTTAATCCATATAGAGCTTTGTCCATAATGTAGACGTCATTGGGTCTGTTAGGATCTACAAAACCTTCACTTGACTGACATACACTTCCTCTTTCAGTTTGCCATTGAGGAAGGCAGTCTTCACATCCATTTGATATACAGTGAAGTTTCTGTAGGAAGCATAGGCTAGGAATTGTTGAATTACTTATATCCTAGCTACAGGGGCGAAGGTCTCATCATAATCTATCCCTTTCTGTTGATTATACCCCTTAGCCACTAGCCTAGTTTTATTCCTAACCACCACACCATCAGAATCCTTTTTATTCTTAAATACCCACTTCGTTCCAACAATTGATTTGCCTTCACGTCGTGGAACCAGTCTCCAGACTTTGAGTCTGTCAAACTGATTTAGCTCTTCTTGCATAACAATAATCCAATCGGGATCAGCTAGAGCTTCTGACACTTGTGTGGGTTCAACCATGCTTAGAAAACTAGAGTGTTGACATATGTTATTTGTGGCAGATCGAGTTTGAACACCGGAGTCCAAACTTCCTATGTTTTGAGTCTCTGGATGACTCTTCAGCCAAACAGGTTCGGGGGATTGAACCTGAATGAAGTCATTAAGATTTTGAAGATCAATTGAATTAATGTCTTCTGTTGCTTGATCATATCTTGGACTTTGTTCATTTGCAGGGATATTTGTAGCTTCAAACTCCGAGTTATCAGAATTTGTAGTCTGTTGAACTGTAGATACACTTGGTGGCTCGGTTATTGACACATACTCCTACTGAATATCCTGCAAGACAGTAGATGTGTTATCATTCTTTTTAAAGAGATCAAACATAAAATCCAAGCTTATATCTTATGAATGTGCGAATGACTCATCTGTTTTGTTATTCGTAAAAATTGAATGTTTGGATGAGTTAGGTTTACTCGTTAAGGAATTTAAATTGACTAAATCGTCAAACGTAACATTTATGCTTTCGACAATCATGTTAGTTCTCCGATTTAGAATTCTAAAAGCCTTTTTATCCATTGAGTAACCTAAAAAGACTCCTTCATCGGCTTTCGAATCAAACTTTGACAGTTTGTTTGACTCATTCAGGACAAAGCACCTATAACCAAATACATGAAAGTACTTGATATTAGGTACTACTCCATTACATAATTCGTATGGAGTTTTATTAAAGCGACGATGAATTAAGGATCTGTTTTGGGTGTAGCATGCAGTATTCACGGCTTCAGCCTAGTAGGATGGTGGTAGCTTTGAGTATTGCAACATTGTTCTGGCAGCTTCAAGCAAAGTTCTATTTTTCCTCTCAACTACTCCATTCTGCTCCGGAGTATATGCTGCCGAGAACTGATGATTAATTCCCTCAGAATCTAAGTAGGAATCTAAAGTTCTATTTTTGAACTCTGTCCCATTGTCTGTTCGAACACTCTTCACCGGTTGTCCGTTTTGAGTCTTGTGTTTTTTTAGAAATAAAATCACTTGTTGTGGTACCTCACTCTTATGACTCACGAACCAGACCCAAGTGTACCGGGAATAATCATCCACCATCACCAAAATATATCTCTTTGAGTTTCTTGACTGGACTTTCATTAGTCCGCAGAGATCCATGTGAATCAACTGTAAAGGCGTGGTAGTTGAAGATATCTAGCTTACTTTGTGTGGAACTCTCTTCATTTTGCCCACTTCGCAGTCCTTACAGAGATGATCTTTCTCGAATTTAAGCTTCGGTAGACCTCTGACCAAGTTACCATTCACCAGTTTGTTTATGTTTTTGAAATTCAAGTGCGACAACTTGCGATGCCATGACCAGTTTAGGTCTGATGATGCTTTAGACAGCAGGCATACTGGTGCACCGGAACCTTTCTCAGACAAGTCAATTGTATACAAGTTTGACTTTCTGTTGCCACCCAAAATTTCTGCTCCATCTTCAGTTCTTAATGAACAGTAGCTTTTCTTGAAAACTACTTCCATACCCTTATCACAGAATTGTCCTATGCTAAAAAGATTGTGGCCTAAGCCTTCCACATACGATACATTTTCTATCTTCAAATTTCCTGTTTCTATTACCCCGTGGCCTAAGATCGGTAAGACTTGGTCATTCCCAAACTTTACATTCCCTGTATACTGGAGTTGGAGAATGTGTTTGATTATTGTTCATTATGTTCATATGTTCTCTCCACTGTCCTGGGCGGACTGGTATCTTGCGATTAGCATACCTCTTTAATAATCCAGCTTTTTGATGTTTGTGAATCCATTGGTGAATAATGAATCCATTCTTGTTGACAAAACAAAACATAATCTTATCATCATTTGGATTCTTCCAGTTTTTGTTGAATTTTAATCCTCTTTTCTGTTTATTTTGATGATGTTCACATTTGAAGTTACATCGTCCATCAGGACAGCCAGCTCCAGCACAACACATTTTGTTATCAACTACTTTTGCTTTTGAGCTTTCTGTTTTGACTTTCCATGAAAAAAGTAACTCACAATTTTTATTACAGTATGATTTATGGATCTTACAAAATGTTTTCAATTTTTTCTTGGAATCAACATTGATTACATGTGCTTTCTTTTTGTCTATTTCTTGCAAATCTTCCTTCGCAATCCACTTCATTGATGCTTTTGTCTCTCTTTTCTTCACATCTTTGATGTTTGACTTCTTCATGATGTTGCTTGAACCTTCTTTCCTTTTTAATTGAGCTGATTTTGATTCAGACAAGGAATTTTTGTTAGACACGTGAAGTGATTTAACAGATTTTAAAGCATGCACAGTTGATGTCTTTTTGATTTTTGGTATTTCAGGAATCTGCTTTGTGTTTGAAGATGATCCTTTCTCTGTTATACTGTTTGGATCAAAAAATTGCTTGCATTTATGTGACATGAACTCTTTGCAAGCCTTCAGACACTGTGGATACACAATATCCAGATACCTGTCCAATTCAGTTAGCAATTTTTCCACCTTTTCTTCAAGCATCCTCCGTTCGATTCCATTGGAAATAAATTGTGGAATAAGATATTGTGCAATATCAGAATTTTTATCTTTTTTCGTCAGATATTTCAATCTTTATCTCAGATGCAGCGGAATTTATTTTCTTGTTAAGATTGAATATAGTTTCTTTTAAAACGCAATTTTCCACATCAAATTTAATTTTCTGATCGATGCATGCAGCTTCAAGCAATTCCTGCCTCCTTTCTAATTCCATGTGTGGAATGTACACTCGAGCATTTCCATCATTTGCTTCTTCAACAGCTTTCTTTACTGCAAGTGGGATAGGAATGAAACATTCTTCTAACGTAACCACCACTCTTCTCAGTGTCTGCGTAAGACGCGTTCAGTTCATCATAATTAATTGAGTTTTGCATTTTCTTTGTTGTTTTTCTTTTGAGTTCTTCTTCATGCTTAATTTCTTCTTCTCCCACAAACACTATTTTTGAAGTCCAACCTTGATTCATTCTTTCTAATTGATACAGTTGAGTGCAATTGATCTTTGAGAAGAAGTTATTTTCATCATACCCTAACCCTTTATATCTGTTCTTAACATTTGGTTCAAGGTGTTTGAAAATACTATGACATGTAGTTACTTGCTTTTTAACTATATCTTCAAGATGTTGAACTTTCTCATCAAGATTCCTTTTCTCCTTCATTATTAAATTTAAGTTTATCTCTGCTGACAGTTTGGCTGCATTCAAGTCATGCACTTTTAACTCTGATTCCTTTTGGAATTTGTTGAGTGCATTTTCTTTGTCTTTTATTTCTTGTTGAAGTTCTTCTATTTTTGAGAATTGAGTTTTTAGTTCAACTTCACTTTTCGTTGCTTGTTCCAATTTTATATTTATATTTTTTTCATGCAACTTCTGGTTCTTGTTCATGAGAGATTGATTCTCGGAAGTCAGGATCTCCACCTGTTGCATAAGAGTTAGTATATACTCAGTAGGAAATTCAGAGTCATCTGTTAATACCTTCTCTTCATTCTCAGCAATTGATGGGTTGATGCCTTCGGTAGCAACCTCTGGTTCAATTTCTTCTTCTTCCTCATACTCACTCTTCATGTCTCACTCATCAAACCTGGCGATAAAACCAGAGTCATTTCCCACGATTTCATCTTCACTCTCCTCATCGGTTTCCTCAAACTGACACTCCTCTACCTCAGCCATTAGAACAAATTGGGCATGGATATTGGGATCTTCATCACTGTTATCAATGTCAGACAAGAATTGATCCTCTTCTGCAAGTAATGCCCTCCCACTATTTCTTTTCTTTATGAGGTTGAGTTTAGTCTTGTAATATTATGAGTCCTTAACCCTAGTCTTTTTGCAATCCTTGATGAAATGCCCAGTTCCCCCACAGTTATAACATTTGCGCTCCTGGGTTGTTTCTACTTTTCTTTCATACCTTCTTTCCAATCTCTGACCATCCTTCTTTGGGAATTGCTCATCTCTCCTTCTTGAGCCAGACGTGAACCTTTGTCTGTTGTTTGTCTTCTTCTTCAGAAACTTATTCTGCATCATGTTGGTCAAATAGGCCACTGCCTCCATGATCTTTTCATTATCAACCACATTTTCTTCCTCCGAATCTGAAGTTTCTGTCTCTATAACTTGTTTCTTTTTAACAGACTTCGTTGAGCTCTTAACTCTTTTCTCATTTACCACCAGAGCCAGTGGATCTACAGTGTCTTTTTGTGTACCTAAACCAACATCATCCTGATATTGATTTAGTTCCTCAAAAATCATATGATGTGTGACTTTGTTGAGATTCTTTTGATTCATTTGTCTGTAGATTGCCACTTGGGATCTCCATTCAGTCCCAAGAGAGTTTAGAAACCTAGTATTTTTCGTTAGATTAGAGTAATCTTCGAGTTTCTGGTTTCTGAGGTCATTGAACAGTTTACAGTAGCGACTGTAAGTTTCAATTAGTGCTTCCCCTTCTCTGGCTTTGAAGTGATCAAAGGAGTTAACCAGTGTAGTCTCCTTGATCCAGACCCCTGACTCTGTGCCTTCCATCTGACTCTTAATCTCGTCCCATATCTCTTTTGCAGTGTTGAGACCATTCACCTTGATGTAAAATTCTGAAGAAAGGCCATGTTTTAGGTAGTATTTTGCTTTCCGATCAGCTGTGGCTCTGTGTTTTTCTTCAGCAGTATACTCAGATGGAAGCTTTTCTCGGTGGATTTCATCCAAAGGTGGATTATGATGAGAATCTGCTTCTTGATCTATCCTAAACACACCATTTCCTTCCAGTATGCTTTTCTTCATTTCCTCACCATATTGCTCATTGTTGTCTATAAAATCCATAAACCGACCTTTCCATACATGATATTCTCCTCTATACAACATTGCTGACTTCGTGTCTAAATTGAATAAAAGTGTTTCACTGTATGTACTCATTCTTTCTTTGAGGATCTTTTCTTTGTAAGATATTTGATTGAAGAATTCTTTTCTAATCTGAAATCCGATACTAACTGAAATCCGAAACTCACTTGTCAAAAATCCGAGGCTTAAAATCCGATTCCTATCAAAACTTCAAAATTCGAGACTTAAAAACCAAGTGATTTTGAAATCCTGGTCAATATCCTATAGTTGAAATCCGATAGAAGTGAATTCCGATGAATTAAAAAACCGATAGATTTGAGATCCGATAATGTTTTGAAATCCGAATGCTTCAAAATCCGAAAGATTGAAAAACCGATTTGAAATCCGAATGATTTAAAAACCGAAAGATTGAAAAACCGATTTGAAATCCGATTGATTCAATATCCGAAAGATTCAAATCCGAGATAATTCCAACTTTGTAAATGCGATCAATCAAATCCGTTGATAAAATCCGACTCCAAAATCCGATACTTGGCAAATCCGAAACTCAACCAAAAACTAAACAATCCGATTGCAAACCCCAAATCCGCAACTCAATCCTTGTATTTCCAAAATCCGCAACATAGAATCCGATAGAAAAGTATCGGAATCCGATTGAAATCTTCGGATTTTGTAAAATCCGATTGTTCTTGAGGTCAAATCCGCAAGTTCTTGTAATTGTTGTAACCGCCAACTTTCAAACTTCAAGTTCTTCCGAATTTAGATCAAATTCGTGAATTTTTTCTTCCAAAGGGTTCGTACACACACGAATTACAATTCAGAATCAAATTTACAACAAAATTCAACCTCTAGAATACATTTTAGATCAATTTTTCTCAAAAACCGAAAAATACAAAATCTCAAATTCAACACAAACTGTTGTAGTGATTGATCACGGACTCAAAGTCGACCAAATACCTCAAAATCTGATAAATTCCTTCGGATTGTTGCTGTTATCTCTCGAAATCTTCAATCAAGAGCCTTATCTTAGCAAATATTAGGCTATGATACCAATTGTAGAGCAATCAAATGAATACACAATAGATTCAAGTAGAGAAAAAAGTATGGAAACACCTTAATGTGTGTGTTTTCTATTCAATATTATATCAAAGGTTACAAGGAAAGGAAGACTACAATACTATATATACTAAGTACTAAGTAAAACATAAAACATTAGATTGTGACTAGACTTAAACACAAATGTAACTCTAACAGTATCTTGTTCCCTTTTTCAACATACAACACAACACACGATTACCCGTTTTAACTAACTAGGATATTTTTTAAATCCTCCTTCTAAACCATTTAATATTTTATTATTTTTAATAATATTTTTATATTATCATTTCTTTATTATTTTCTTCTAATTCCAACTCAATTAATTAAATTAAATTCTTTTATTCAATATTTAATTCGAGATTTCGACGTACCAGATTCGAACACGACTAGGCCCAATATGAGGATGTTACAGAAGATTCTGGTTCAGAAGTTTGTGTTTGGATTTGGGGAGTTTGGATTTGTGGTATTTAGATTGTTGGGGTTTGAGGTACCTCTGCCGCCTCTACCTCTACCTCTACCTCTACCTCTGCCCCTTGATTAAGTTCAAATTCATATTCCGTCGTTTGATGTTGTTCACCACCCTTAATGTGACAACCGTCAATTAAAAATTTCAGGTTAGCTTCTAGAAAACTCTAATATATGTTTTTAATAGCTACAAATAGTATTAATAATATAGATTATTTTGTAAAAGCCTTAAATTCCCTAAAAATCCCGGTGATGTGCTTAAAACCTTCAAAAATCGAAAAATCGGTAAAAACGCCTAGTTAAAAGTCAAGATTTATAAATTTTATATAACAATCAAAATAATAAGAGCAAAACACATCATTACATATATTATTTATCCCAAATATAAAACTTATATAAATACCAACAAAACTAATCAAAAACTTGTAAGTATTGACTTTAATTGAATCACCAATGTACAAAATACATCCCACACACACACATTATACATATTAATTAAACAAAAGATAATAATAATAATAATAATAACAATAACAATGTTAATATCAAAATTTGGCCAGCCATATCCCACCTCACAAACCCACTACAACACTCTATCTATATGCATATATTCTAGTCATCTTCCACTCATTTGCACCACCTCTCTCTCTCTCTCTAAGCCTATTCTCTCCTCCTTCTCTCTACATTTCAACCCCAAATCAGCTAAAAATCATCATAAGCTTCCATATTTTAAAGTGTTCTTGAAGGATTGAAGCAAAAGATTCAAAGTAAGCAAGCATAGGTAGCAATCTCTTAGGTAATCTCTTCATTTCTTGCATTTTTTCTTATTTTTTCTTCAAGATTTCTAGAGGTTCTAAAATTTTATGAACATGAAAATGTTTTGATGATGATACATTCACTAAAAACATAAAAAAGTGCAACTCAAAACAAAACTTTATGAATCAAGCAACAAGAACTCAAGAAATTAGTGTTTTTATGCACATGCATGTGGGTTTTTGCACATGCATGTGGTTTTCTTTGAAGGATCTATCATGATATGATCATGCCTGGAGTTTTTGTTTTAAAATCTGGAATATTTGAGTAATCAAGTAAATAACATGATAAAATCATAATATTGGTGGTGATGAACACAAAATGTAAGCTATTAGTTGATATGGTGTAAAGATCTTATTCTAGCAGAAAGTTTGTGTTGACTTATAATGACCATAACTTAATGAATACTTAACCAAACGATTTGATTCTTTTTTTTAAGTTTTATCGCTGTGTTAAGCTTCATTTCCAAGTGGAAATTCAAGATTTAATGACGATTTGACCCTCCAACCACACGTATCAAGTCAGATATGTCAGAAAGCTCACTGTTTAATAAAGTGACCCAATTGCATGGTTGTTAAAACACTCAAATATTATTCAAATAAATTGGTTTTGCTTCTGGACATTTAAATTAATGAGTTATATTTCAAATAAAGTTAACCTCACTCAAAAATATTAATTTTTGACCCATTAAATATGTAAAATAAGTTGCATGCACAAAACTGAGAAATCTGGATAATTTCATGGATGAACTTTAATCGATCAAAACTTGGTACACACAAACTTAAAAATGGTCAATTTTTTTAAATATTAATTTTTGACGCATTAACTATGTAAAATAAGGTCGTTTGGTCACTCGAAACCTTAAAACAATAGGAGAGTGTTAACTGGATTTTCACCAGTGACCTCTAAATTTAAATAAATCAAATAGAATACCTATGAATCTTTAAAAATTCTAATATTTTTAAAGTATTCTCTAAAGACACAATATAATAACATATAAAAATTTGTAACCTTAAATAATTCGTTAGGGTACTAAACATTGCACCAAAGTACAACCCATGAAGCTGACAAAAAAGGACTTGCACAGTAAATAAAGAAGAATAAAATCTTTATGATTGAGACTTGAAAAATAACAATTAAAGTATAAAAATCATATAAATAAGATAGAAACACCTAAAAAGTAAATATAAAATATAAAACATAAAACATAAAATATAATTGTATTCACATGAAATAAAGTTGGGTAAATATATATATAATTGTAACATGTAACAATATCACTATAAAATCAATAAAAACAATACAAGATTAGTTATTAATTTTAATAACTAGAATTTGGGGACTAATAATAGGATATTATTTCACTAGGAAGGAAGCAACACGGGAATTCAAGATTTTGCGAATTGTTTTAAGACGCGTTAAACTCTGTCAAGTGAGTATTCACGGCCCCACTTTTTATTGTTTTGAATATTTTTGGGAGAAAAGCATGCTACTATTTAAATCATAGGTTGATCTATTTATCAAATTGTTATCTTATCTTCACACTTTGGTATATATGCTTATGTTTAACGATGATGAGTTTCTCTCTTTATGTAAGTCCCACCGTTCAACACTACCTATTAACTCATTGTATTGAGCCGTTAGTAATCTATGGATAGCGCTATTAGGTTGACATGCCACTTACTTGTGTAAGTGCATAATTACTATGAAACAGGCTTTGTTTATTACTCTATGGGCATTCAGTGAGTAGGCTTAGGTAGTGGGCTCTTTGCGTTAGCATTCTACATATGCTTATACCACGTGCAAACTAAACAACCGATTTACATACTCATCGTTCAGTGATGAACGTTTTTGGCATTAAAATCTTATTTTATTGCATATCAAAACCTGTGACCTCACCAACTATTTCTATAGTTAACACTCTCTTTATGATGCTTTTTAGGAAATCATTAGCAAATGGTCAGCACCTGTTTGGCATGCATGTGGCAGCATTATCTAGCAATTTACATTATGTTATTTTCCAAACTTTTGAACAATTATCGAAACTTGTTGTAAACAATTGTACTACTTTTAATTATCTAGGTTGGTGTGATCTTGTACCTTATGCTATGAAACCGTAAACTGTTACATCTCGTGATTCCGATTTAGCGGGGTGTGACAGATTTGGTATCAAAGCCGAAGGTTATAGAGAATACCGGTTTTCTTTTAGAAAACCTAAACTATAGCCTAAAGCTGGAAATAACATTCAAAACTACTAAACAAATTACTAGTATAATTAAGTCGAGTATTACACTATCAGACCATAATTAAACAAAGCTTGATCACCTATGTTTAATTTAGTAAAGATAGTGCGACGCTCAAATTAGTTATATTAGAAGTTTGTTTAAGTTGACATTTATCTTTAAACTTAAGTAGCATGCGTTCTTGTGTATGTAATCACTGCATGAATAATTGCATGACACATCACTTATACCTATAGTGCTTTAAGTACACTTGACCCCTGCGTTATTACATTGTTAGTGACTAAGGATATCTTTATCTTAGTAGCATTATGTCTTCCTCATCTTCCCATACGGTTTACTCTACTAATGAGTCCGGCTATGTTACCGGACGTTAACCACGACACAGCCCTACTACCTCTGAAGAGGAGGACCCGTTTGAGGATCACAGGTTAGAGCATGAAGTGTCAAGAGGTAGTACTCCAACCGACATTCCACAAGAGCCACCTGCACCCATCTTACCTATCCCACCTCAGCCCACTACTGCTCTACCTCGTGGGCCCCGTATCCGGATGACGCCTCGAAAGAGGGTCCCTATCCCTATGAGGGCGACGGCAAGGACATCCATGAGAAGGGAGGCAGGACCCTCTACAGCTATTACTGGTGTCCCTATCGAACACGCTCCTGGTGTGACCCGGGAGGAGGCGTATTACTTTAGGGGGGTTGATGTCTGAGGTTGCAGACCTCCGTCAGACACTAACCTATCAGCAGCACGTTGTATCTGCTTCAACAGAACTTAACCATCACCTGTTGCAGACTGCGTACCGATCTAAGGAAGTTGCTGATGAGGCCATGCATGCTGTTAGGAGAATGGAGCTCCTATGTCGACAAATTGGAGGATTGGTTCTTGCGGCCATGGTGTTGTTGGTGGGTCTTTATTTGTGGTGGTACTGATTAGAGGATGGTCATATCAGTTATTTAGTCCAAAAACTTTTATCTAGTATGCTATTACATTTGATATTATGTATTCGGTTATTCAGACAAAAAAAAATTATTATCGCATTGATGTATGTTCACATCAAATTTTGTACTTTTATTTTAAATGAGAAAATATGTATGAACATGTACTCGTGTATTGTGAAAATGAAAGTCCTTATTATTATCATAATTAGGTAGTTCGTAATTATTTAACCAAAATTTTGTATCTTGTTGTATTCATTAAATTAACAATTTGTTACGGTCAAAATTGTGACAAACTTTTCATTAAAACAAATGCTTATGAATGTGTTTCTAGAACAATGCCACCTAAAAGAATCACACGAAGGAACAACAATGACCAAGAGACCGACCTGGCACGATTAGTGGCTCAACAGATCGCTGCAGCAATACCGAACATTGTCAGCCAAGTCACTGTGGGTATTAACGCTAACCCAAAGAATAGTAATGGAGGGGGAAACAATGACGGGGATAGAAACAATGAAGGCGGAGGAGGAAACAACAACAACAATAACAACAACAACAACAATCTGGGGTGTACCTACAAGACGTTTAGAGCCTGCAATCCAAAGGAATTCCATGGGAAAGAGGGTGCTGTTGGATTCCTACAATGGATAGAGAGTATGGAATCCGTACTTAGTATTAGCAAGTGTTCTGATGATTGCAAGGTAGAGTTTGCAGCTTGTCTACTTCAGAACAGAGCATTGACCTAGTAGAACACGCAGGTCGAAACCCGCGGTCAAGAAGAAGCATACAGATTAAGCTGGGAAGATTTCAAGAAATTGCTAATGGAAGAGTTCTGCCCGAGAGATGAAATTCAGAAATTGGAAGCTGAGTTTTGGAATCATACAATGGTAGGGATGGAGATTGGTAAATACACTGACCATTTTCACGAACTCGCAAAACTAGTGCCTCAACTGGTTACACCTTAAGAGAATAAAATGAGAGGTATATCTGGGGGTTATCACCCGAAATCCAAGGAATGTCTACCTCAGCGAACCCCACTACTATTCAAAGTGCTGTGAGTGTAGCAACTCAGTTGACTAATGATGTGGTCCGTTCAGGGAAGTTTGCCCATACAAAGGTTGAAGGAAAAAGGAAGTGGGAAAACCAGTCAGGGAAAAAGAACGGTGCTAGACCTAACAAGAAATTCAAGGGAGCAAAGAACTTTGGGGTCCAAATTCAAGAAGCTGGACGTTACAGCGGCCCACACCCCAAGTGTAACAAATGCAACTTTCACCATGGGGGTGTTTGCCCTACCTGTACAAATTGCAAGAAGATTGGACATATCGCCAAATACTGCAAGGCAACCAAAGAAACGAACGAAATAAAAGGTGCATGCTACGAATGTGGGAGTTGGGACCACTTTCGAAACACGTGTCCTAAGCTGAACAGAGGACCAAACCATAACAATGCCGGAAACTAGGCACGAGGACGAGCATTTGTCATCGGAGCCGAAGAAGCGAAGCAAAACCAAAACGTGGTAACCGGTACGTTTCTCTTGAACGATCATTATGTATCTGTATTATTTGACTCTAGAACGGATAGGAGTTTCATTTCTGTAGAATATAGATCCATGCTCAATATGAAATCTAAGAAATTGGAAGATGCCTATATAATTGAATTCGCCAATGGTCATGAAACTAAGACTAGTGATGTCCTAATTGATTGAACTTTGAACTTAAGTGATAAGTTATCTAATATCGATCTTATACCTATTAATTTGGGAAGTTTCGACGTAGTTGTGGGTATGGATTGGTTGTCCAAAAATCGAGCAAAAATTTGTTGCTCCGAAAAGGTCGTGACGATACCTTTTTCGAACGATGACACTCTTGTTATACAAGGAAATAAACCAGGGAAAGGCCTGAAGTATCATGTATGATGATTCAGAAATGTTTGGGGAAGAATTGTGTTGCGTTTTTGGCTCACGTCATGGATAAGAAGTCAAAGGAGAAACGAATCTAGGATATTCCCGTAGTCAGAGACTATCCAGAAGTATTCCCGGATGATCTACCTGGTTTACCTTCGTCAAGGCAAGTCGAATTCCAAATTGATTTAGTTCCTGGAGCAGCACCAGCAGCCAAAGCGCCTTACCACTTAGCGCCAGTTGAGATGCAGGAGTTGTCAAGCCAACTTCAGGAACTTTTGGATAAAGGATTTATATGGCCGAGTTCCTCACCGTGGGGAGCGCCAGTATTATTCGTCAAAAAGAAAGACGGTTCATTTAGAATGTGCATTGATTATCGTGAATTAAATAAATTGACAATCAAAAATCGATATCCCCTTCCTCGAATCGATGATCTATTTGACCAACTGCAAGGTGCATCATATTTTTCAAAAATCGATCTCCGTTCAGGATATCATCAATTAGCAGTTCGCGAAGAAGACATACCTAAAACGGCTTTTAGGACTCGTTATGGACATTACGAGTTTCTTGTTATGCCTTTTGGTTTAACAAACGCCCCAGCTGTGTTCATGGATCCGATGCATAGAGTCTGCAGACCCTATTTTAAAAAGTTTGTTATTGTTTTCATATATGATATATTGATCTATTCCCGTAGCAAAGAAGATCACGAGCAACATTTAAAGCTAGTGCTGGAATTACTCAAGGACCAGAAGTTGTATGCCAAATTCTCCAAATGTGGATTTTGGATCCGGGAAGTACAATTTCTTGGTCACATTGTTGGCGAAAAAGGGATTCACGTAGATCCTACAAAAATTGAAGCTATTAAAAGATGGGAAGCCCCAAAGACTCCAACCGAAATTCGTCAATTTTTGGGTTTAGCTAGGTATTATCGACGATTCATTAAGGACTTCTCTAAGATTGCCCAGCCACTAACCTTGTTGACTCAGAAAGACAAGAAGTTTAGTCGGGGTGACAGACAGGAAGAAGCGTTCCAGAAGCTAAAGCATAAGCTATGCAATGCACCAATTCTGGCATAGCCAGAAGGATTGGAGAACTTTGTAGTATATTGTGATGCTTCTCATCAAGATTTGGGTTGTGTATTGATGCAAAAAGACAAAGTTATTGCTTATGCTTCAAGACAACTTAAAGTTCACGAGAAGAACTACACCACTCATGACCTAGAACTTGGAGCAGTAGTTTTTGCACTTAAAATTTGAAGACATTATTTGTACGGTACTAAGTGCACTATCTTCACCGATCATAAGAGTCTTTAACACATCCTTGATCAAAAAATGCTCAAAATGAGACAAAGAAGATGGGTGGAGTTACTCAATGACTATGATTGTGAAATTAAATATCACCCAGGCAAGGCTAATATGGTAGCCGACGCACTTAGCAGAAAGGTAAGGGCTAAACCTTCAAGAGTACGAGCATTAGGAGCACTTGTTCAGACAAGCCTAAAGACAAGAATCCTCAAAGCTCAGGATCAGGCGTTAAAAGGGGAAAACTTGAAGAATGAGACCTTGCACCAACTCGAACATAGATTTGAAACTAAATTTGATGGGGTCCGCTACTTTGAAGACAAAGTGTGGATACCAAAAATTAACAACTTGCGATCAACAATCCTTGACGAAAGTCATAAATCTACGTATTCAATTCATCCCGGCGCAGACAAAATGTACAAGGATCTCAAGGAATATTATTGGTGGCCGGGAATGAAGAAGGACGTAGCTTTGTATGTGGGAAAGTGTTTGACTTGTTCAAAAGTCAAATCAGAACATCAAAAGCCATCTGGTTTGTTGCAGCAACCAGAGATTCCACAGTGGAAATGGGAACAAATTTCCATGGACTTCATAACCAAATTACCCAGCACAGTTAGGAGTCATGATGCAATTTGGGTAATAGTGGATCGATTGACAAAGTCTGTACATTTCATTCCTATCAAAGAAAGTTACAAGATGGGGAAGCTTGCCCAAATTTACATTGATGAAATCGTTACACGCCATGGACTACCAATTTCAATCATTTCAGATAGAGATAGTGGCTTCATGTCTCGATTCTGGCAGTCCCTTCACAAAGCACTCGGTACACGATTAAATTTGAGCACATCTTATCATCCACAAACCGACGGGCAAACTGAGCGAACTATACAAATGTTAGAAGACATGTTAAGGGCTTGCGTGATAGATTTTGGCAGAAGTTGGGATTCTCACTTGCCTTTGGTGGAATTTTCATACAACAACAGCTACCATACTAGTATCAGTGTGCGCCATATGAAGCTTTGTATGAACAGAAGTGTCATTCACCACTTAGTTGGTGTGAAGTTGGTGATAAGCAATTAATTGGACCTGACATTGTGCAAGAAACAACTGACAAGATTTCGATCATTAAAGATAGAATTAAAACCGCGAGAGATCGTCAGAAGAGTTACGCAGATAACCGCAAAAAGCCTTTAGAATTCCAAGACGGGGATAAAGTACTTCTAAAGGTGTCACCATGGAAAGGGCTAGTGCGCTTTGGGATGAATGGAAAATTAAGTCCTAGGTACGTTGGACCATTTGAGATCATTGAGAGGATGGGTCTGGTAGCATATAAACTCAAATTGCCTCACGAAATGAATGTCATCCACAATATATTCCATGTATCGAATCTCAAGAAGTGTTTAGCTGATGAATTAGTAGTCGTACCCTTAGAAGACATTCAAGTTGATGAGAAGTTGTCATTCAAAGAAGAACCAATCGAAATTCTCGACCGAGAGATCAAGCGACTCAGACGAAAGAAGATTCCAATTTTGAAAGTTTGTTGGAACTCAAGGCATGGATCGGAATATACATGGGAACGAGAGGATTATATGAAACTTAAATATCCTCACCTCTTTGCCCAAAAGTAGTCCGAAGATGTCAAAAGCTAATTTCGGGACGAAATTCTTTCAACTGGGGGAGACTGTGACAACCGTCAATTAAAAATTTCAGGTTAGCTTCTAGAAAACTTTAATATAGGTTTTTTATAGCTACAAATAGTATTAATAATATAGATTATTTTTTAAAATCCTTAAATTCCCTAAAAACCCGGTGATGTGCTTAAAACCTTCAAAAATCGAAAAATTGGTATAACCACCTAGTTAAAAGTCAAGATTTATAAATTTTATATAATAATCAAAATAATAAGAACAAAACACATCATTACATATATTATTTATCCCAAATATAAAACTTATATAAATACCAACAAAACTAGTCAAAAACTTGTAAATATTGACTTTAATTGAACCACCAATGTACAAAATACATCCAACACACACACATTATACATATTAATTAAACAAAAGATAATAATAATAATAATAATAATAATAATAATAATAATAATTATAATAACAATATTAATATCAAAATTTGGCCAGCCATGTCCCACCTCACAAACCCACTACAACACTCTATCTACATGCATATATTCTAGTCATCTTCCACTCATTTGCACCACCTCACTCTCTCTCTCTCTAAGCCCATTCTCTCCTCCTTCTCTCTACATTCCATCCCCAAATCAGCTGCAAATCATCATAAGCTTCCATATTATAAAGTGTTCTTAAAGGATTGAAGCAAAAGATTCAAAGTAAGCAAGCATAGGTAGCAATCTCTTGGGTAATCTCTTCATTTCTTGCATTTTTTGTAACATCCTCGACTTGGGCCTATCTGTTGAATGTATATTTAAGTTAATAAGCTTGTAAGTTAATCATGTTAATGATGAGTTAAATGTATATATATATATATGTGTGTGTGTGTTTTATGTGTAAGGTGCTTAATGTATATATATGTATATATATGAAAGTAATTAAGTTCAAATAAAAGAAAAGAAGAAGATTTAAAGGAAATCCAGAGGCGGTGCCTCTAGATTGTGAGAAATATATGTATGTAAAAGTCAAATATGGTCAAAGAAACCAAGAAAACACACAAACACACTAGCTCTCGGATTCTCTCTATTATCTATCTCTCGGATTTTCTTGAAGTTTTGAAAGATTGTTGTTTGATTCCAAGCAAAGGTAAACAATTGTTTGTTGTTAAGATTTAACATATATGAAATGGTTTTTATGATTAAAACATGAATGAAAACTCAAATCCTTGCAAAACACCACTTAGAACATTCAAAGCTTACTTTGCAAGTGGGTTTTGGTTGTTTGGTGTTATTGTGTGGATTTGATGTGTTTTCAAAGTCATACCAATGAAAATGGGTGTTTTTGAAATATATAAAGGTATAAACCATGAATGGAATTCTGGAAAATAAGCCATAGATGAAGATGGCGGTTTCTGGGTTGAAACTGTCGGATTCCGAGACATGAGTGTGTCGGAATCCGCTAGTTGCCCAAATCCGCTAGTTGCCCAAATCTGATAAGTGTCGGATTCCGGGACATAGTGGTGTCGGAATCTGCATCAAAGTCTAAATCCGATAAGTATCGGATTTCCTAAAGTTCATATGTATAATTGCAAGGCAAATCCAAAAGAATCGGATTCCTTTGCAAATGTCAGATTCCGACAAAAGTGTCGGATTCCGATTGAAGGTCGGATTTCCAACTTTGTGACCAAGTTTCCAAGTTCATAAGTTTTGAAATCCGATGAGTGTCGGATTTCGCAATGTATCGGATTTCCCTCGAGTATCGGATTTCATGTAATCCGACAGACTGTCGGATTTATGTGGAATCCGGATTTTGGTTTTTCCTTCGTTGGCTTTGTAGCTATTCTAATTATGTTAAGATAATTAATGTAAATCCTAATGTTGTAGGTGAACTTGACATCCTAGACAAGGCACAAGTAAATTAGCTATTTGTTTTAAGCCACTCAGGTGAGTACCGACTTCCATAAGCCTCAGTAGAGGAAGAATTATGTGCTAAGTGATGTGAGTGCACTTGTGATCATAAGTAAATGAATAAGGATTGCCATGTTACTTAAAGTACAATGCCATGCTAAATACTTGTAGTATATAAAGTTAAGTGTATGGCAGCGGGATCCAGAATTGGAACCGCTTAGTTAAATGAATGCTATGCATGATACTGATTCTGAATGAATCAGTTAAGTGAAAGCTTAATGATATGTATGCTAGGGATTCAGATTGAATCCATAAAGAAGCAACTGAATGTAAATGCATGCTAAAATAAGTAAATGAATATGCATGCTAAGTAAATGATCAAGATATGTGTATGTGTTCGCGAACATCTGCAAGCATGATTAAGGTCAGCTGGTTAGCTGGATCCCTCGGACCCTTGATCAGGAGATTCGGGATTTAACGGTGATTTGAGGTAACATTCCGGATCGTAGGTTCTGCAGAACCGCCGTGCCTTATATCATGAGGGTTAATCCGTCAGAAATGGCTGAGTTACCTAAGGTGCCTCTAGTTCCGTTAACGATGCTTGGTGGACTGCTTTATGCTCTCCCACCAGCGCGGAGGGTTGTGTCTTATCCCCCGGTGTATTGGTGTTGAGTGGGACTAGCTAACCTGCAAGAAATAATATATACCGAGCGTATCAGCATACCACAATGTGATAGGATAGCATTGTATGCTTATTCCTGATATGTATGACTTACTCTAATGAAGCTTATGCTAAGTTTGTGCTCACTAGCTAAGTGTAGCTAATGGTGCCATGTTAACTGCTTGTGCAGATCGAAGTTAGATTGCCTGGTGAGCCGGGTTCCCTGCCTCTGGATATTTTGTGGGAACACTTAATGTTGTAAAAAATACATTATGGTCGGTTGTGGTAGAGTTACACCAGATAGTGAAACAATTCTTTATCTAAATATTTCCGCTGCTTAATGATAATTGTTCGTGATTAAGTTCACGTTTGTTTAAAGATGCAAATTTTTGCTAAAATCTGGTATATGCAAAGCCGGTGTTACAAGTAGGTATCAGAGCCTAAGTTTGAGGGAATTGGGTACTTGCAAAAGTATTCAATCTCAAACGAGGGCCCGACCATAATAAGTGTTCCGTTGGGGGGGATTGAGTATGAGAGTTACGTGATTATTACTTGTTATAGTATAGCTTGTCAGGTATGACAAGTAAGATTGACTAAGTAGTAACTACTATTATGTGTTATATACAAGAGATAAGAAAATGTCTACTGACAAAGCAAACACTGAGCAAGCGCTCAAAGAATTAGAAGATGAGGCTTCTCACATGCCTCACCAAGACAAAGATCAACGCTCTCAGCGTAATGCTGGTGGTGTAGTACCTGATCCAGACCAGATAGCTTATATAAAGCGTCTGGAGGAAGAGCTCCGCCTAGCTAAAGAGCTCTTATTGAAATCTACTCTCACCAAAGCACACAAGCCCTGCTCGTATAAGAAGTTCTTGACTTGTCACCCGCCATCGTATGAGGGGAGTGATAACCCCACTGTTACTTTTCAATGGCTTCGTCAAATGGAGCAAGCTTTTGAGTCTTGTGAGTACGAGCCCGAGTATCGTGTGAATTACGCGATACGCATGTAAAAGGGGCGTGCTATATTTAGGTGGGATATCGTGAGGCCTCGGTTAGCAAAGAGGTATTAAGTTCTCTCTCCTAGGAGCAGTTTTCTAAGAAACTGCTCTAGAAATACTGTACAGAGTATGATATGGAGCGGATGGAATGAGAATTCACTGATCTCCGGAAGGGAGATAGACCTATAAAAGAACATATCACCTCATTCACTGATAAGATGAGGTTTGTTCCCCACCTGATCCCAGATGAAGTCACGAAGATAAGAAGGTTTGTGGCGACTCTGCCATTGGAATTTCGTGCCCATGTGCGGGCAGCTCCAACACTGGATCGGGCGTTTCAAGTGGCCCGACAAATGGAAGGTGATCATATACAGTGTCGGGGTGAATTCGCTAGTGGTGGCAGTAAAAGGAAGTTTCAGCCATCTCTGCAATTGGGCTCTTCAAAAGGGCAATCCTTAGGAGGTGGGAAAACTGAATCTCCCAAGAAACCCAGACCTAATGATCCTTGGTGTTCTTCATGCCGCACTTATCATGTTGGATAATGCTCTGCAACAACCAGGAGGTGCGGCCGGTGTGGGCAAAGAGGGCATTCGGTGAATGAATGCCGATACAAAGAAGATGTTTGTTACCGGTGTCGCAAACCCGGTCACAAACTGGTTGAGTGCCTTGACAGACAAAGCTCCGGAGCAGCTGGGTCTTCTGGAGGGTAGAAGAAAGACAATGCCCCTCGTGCCAAAGGGAGGGCATTTCAGATGACTGTAGAGGAGGCAAAGGCTGCAGGTGATGTCGTCACTGGTACATTTCTTATCAATTATTTTCCTGCCAGTGTACTATTTGATTTAGGAGCAACATATTCTTTTGTTTCTGTTGCTTGCTGTAAGAGACTCCAGTAACCTGTTACGCCTTTAGACGAGCCTCTTAATGTAGAAGTTGCTAACGGCAAAGTAGTCTCGGTTACCGAGAAAGTCCCTATTGCCGTTATTTATATTGTTAGGAGTAGTATCCCTATTTCATTCTTTGTTATGCCTATTGTGGGCTTTGATGTCATGATTGGAATCGATTGGCTTAGCAAGCGTGATGCTGAGATTCTCTGTTCCAAGAAGACGATTAAGATCCCTATTGCTAATGGATCTTATGCAGTTGCTAGAGGAGAATGACGGGATTCTGATATTCCTGTTATCTCCGTTATTAAAGCTCAGAAGTCTATTGCTAGAGGTTGTAATTCCTTCCTGGCATATGTTATTGATGCTACGATGGAAAAGCGACCAGTTCGAGATATTAGGGTAGTTTCTGAATTCCCTGAGGTCTTTCCTGATGAATTACCGGGTTTACCTCTGGTAAGAGACGTTGAATATAAGATTGAACTGATTCCTGGAGCTACACCTGTAGCTAGATCTCCATATCGTCTCACTCCTTCTGAGATCCGCGAAATGATGACTCAAATCCAGAAATTACTCGAAAAGGGTTTCATTCGTCCTAGTTCCTCGCCTTGGGGAGCTCCTGTCTTATTTTGTCAAAAAGAGGGATGGAACCATGAGGATGTGTATCGATTACAGGGAGCTGAATAAGCGAACTGTAAAGAATAAGTATCCTCTTCCACGTATCGATGATCTTTTCGATCAGTTGCAGGGAGCTACGTATTTCTCGAAGATAGATCTCCGTTCGGGGTATCATCAAGTTCGAGTCCACGAAGAAGACATTCCGAAGACGGCTTTTATGATTCATTACGGTCATTATGAATTATTGGTTATGCCATTCGGCTTAACCAATGCTCCTGCCATATTCATGGATTTAATGAATCGTGTCTATCGTCCTTTTCTTGATAAGTATGTGATTGTTTTCATTGATGAAATTCTTGTCTACTCGAAGACTAAGGCTGATCACGAGTTTCATCTTTATCAGGTTCTCGAGACTCTTAAACGAGAACAATTATATGCCATGTTTTCTAAATGTGAATTATGGCTTAGGGAAGTGCATTTCCTTGGCCATGTTATCTGTCAAGAACGTGTTAAAGTAGATCCGGCTAAGGTGGAAGCGATGATGAATTGGGAGGTTCCTTGAACTCCCTCTGAAATAAAGAGTTTCCTTGGCTTGGCCGGCTACTATCGGCGATTTATTCGCAACTTTTCTAAACTTGCGGATCCATTGACCAAGCTGACCTGTAAGGATGTTGCATTTGTCTGGTCGGAAGCTCAAGAAGAAGTGTTCCAGACCTTAAAGCAATTGTTCTCAGAAGCTCCGATTTTTGCCTTACCGGAGGGTTCGGAGGACTTCGTCGTTTGTTGTGATGCCTCTTATGCAGGGTTAGGTTGTGTTCTTATGCAAAGAGATAAAGTAATCGCTTATGCCTCTCGGCAACTGAAATCTCACGAAAGGAACTACCCAACTCACGATCTCGAACTTGCTGCTGTTATGTTCGCACTGAAATTGTGGAGGCACTACCTTTATGGCACTAAGTGTGTGATATGCACTGATCACAAAAGCTTGAAGTATGTCTTTACACAGAAAGAACTCAACATGCGGCAGCGGCGGCACTTGGAGTTAATAAAAGATTACGACTGTGAGATTCTCTACCACCCCGGTAAAGCTAACATTGTAGCGGATGTTTTGAGCCGTAAGGGGGAAGCAGCAGAGGCAAAGTTCATGAAGCTTACTGTTGTATAAGATTTGATTACAAAGTTAAAAGACGCCCAGTAGTTAGTTTTGCAAGATGACAATCTGAAATCTGAAACCATGAAGAAGTTAAAAGACCAGCTGGGTGAAGATAATCGTGGGTTGAAGACTTTTCAATCCAGGATTTGGGTGCCTCTTCTCGGGGGTAATCGTGAGCTGATTTTGCAAGAAGCTCACAAGTCTAAGTTGTCTATCCATCCGGGTATCACCAAGATGTACTATGACCTGAGAAGCTTGTATTGGTGGCCCACTCTGAAGAAAGACATTGCTTCATTCATGTAGAAATGTCAGATATGTGTCCAAGTCAAGACAGAGCATCAAAGGCCTTATCTAATTTGCAACAACTTGACATTCTAGAATGGAAATGGGATCACATCACGATGGATTTTGTGACAAAGCTGCCAAAGACGTTCAGAGGGCTTGATATGATTTGGGTAATTGTAGACCGACTGACTAAAAGTGCCCATTTCTTGGCAACCAACGAGTCGGCTTCATTGACTCGTTTGGCATAGCTTTATATTGATGAGATAGTATCACGTCACGGTCTTCCTTGCTCAATTGTTTCTGATCGTGACTCCAGATTTGTATCTAATTTCTCGCAAAGTTTGCAACGTGAGTTAGGCACTCGTGTGCATCTGAGCAGTTCCTACCACCTGCAGACCGATGGCCAATCAGAAAGAACGATTCAGACTCTTGAAGACATGCTTCGCGCGTGTGTACTTGAATAGGGTGGATTGGAATGCCACCGTACGAAATGCTCTACGGGAGACGATGTCGCACTCTGACCTGCTGGTTGGAACCCGGAGAAAAACAGTTTGCTAGACCTGAGATTGTCCAGATGACTTCAGATAAAGTGAATGTGGCTTTAGAAAAGCTTAGAGCAGCCTGAGACCGACAGAAGATGTATGCGGATCCTAAACATCGTCCCGCTACATTCGATGTCGGTGATTGTGTATTCTTGAAGGTTTCCCCTTGGAAGGGCGTTATTCGTTTTGGGCGTAAGGGGAAGCTACGTCCACGTTTCATAGGCCCATTCAAGGTTGTGCGTAAAGTCAATGATCAGACGGTAACTCTTGAGCTGCCGCCTGAACTATCTGGAATCCACGATACCTTGAACGTATGTTACTTGCGTAAGTGCAATGTTGAAGAGGAACAGATCGTTCCGTTACAAGAACTGAAGGTTGACTCTTCTAAGCGACTCGTAGAAGAACCTGTTTAAATTCTTGACACGAAGGTTAAGAAACTACGAAAGAAGATGATCAAGCTGGTTCTTGTTAAGTGGAAACACAATTTAGGTCCAAAGCTGACGTGGGAAGTCGAGGACGAGATGAAGACAAGATACCCTCTCCTGTTTATCACTGAGTAGATTCCAAGGACGGAATTTTCTTAAGGGGGTATATTTGTAACATCCTCAACTTGGGTCTAGCTGTTGAATGTATATTTAAGTTAATAAGCTTGTAAGTTAATCATGTTAATGAAGAGTTAAATGTATATATACATATATATATATATATATATGTGTGTGTGTGTGTTTTATGTGTAAGGTGCTTAATGTATATATATATATATATATGAAAGTAATTAAGTTCAAATAAAAGAAAAGAAGAAGAGTTAAAAGAAATCTAGAGGCGGTGCCTCTGGATTGTGAGAAATATATATGTGTAAAAGTCAAATATGGTCAAAGAAACCAAGAAAACAAACAAACACACTAGCTCTCGGATTCTCTCTATTCTCTATCTCTCGGATTTTCATGAAGTTTTCAAAGATTGTTGTTTGATTCCAAGCAAAGGTAAACAATTGTTTGTTGTTAAGATTTAACATATATGAAATGGTTTTTATGATTAAAACATGAATGAATACTCAAATCCTTGCAAAACATCACTTAGAACATTCAAAGCTTACGTTACAAGTGGGTTTTGGTTGTTTGGTGTTATTGTGTGGATTTGATGTGTTTTCAAAGTCATACCAACGAAAATGGGTGTTTTTGAAATGTATAAAGGTATAAACCATGAATGGAATTCTGGAAAATAAGCCATAGATGAGGATGGCGGTTTCTGGGTTGAAACTGTCGGATTCTGAGACATGAGTGTGTCGGAATCCGCTAGTTGCCCAAATCCGCTAGTTGCCCAAATCCGATAAGTGTCGGATTCCGGGACATAGTGGTGTCGGAATCCGCATCAAAGTCTAAATCCGATAACTATCGGATTTCCTAAAGTTCATATGTATAATTGCAAGGCAAATCCGAAAGAATCGGATTCCTTTGAAAATGTCGGATTCCGACAAAAGTGTCGGATTCCGATTGAAGGTCGGATTTCCAACTTTGTGACCAAGTTTTCAAGTTCATAAGTGTTGAAATCTGATAAGTGTCGGATTTCGTAGTGTATCAGATTTCCCTCGAGTATCGGATTTCATGTAATCCGACAGACTGTAGGATTTATGTGGAATCCGGATTTTGGGATTTCCTTTGTTGGCTTTGTAGCTATTCTAAGTATGTTAAGATAATTAATGTAAATCCTAATGTTGTAGGTGAACTTGACACCCTAGATAAGGCAGAAGTAAATTAGCTTTTTTTTAAGCCACTCAGGTGAGTACCGACTTCCATAAGCCTTAGTAGAGGAAGAATTATGTGCTAAGTGATTTGAGTGCACTTGTGCTCATAAGTAAATGAATAAGGATTGCCATGTTACTTAAAGTACAATGCCATGCTAAATACTTGTAGTATATAAAGTTAAGTGCATGCCAGCGGGATCCAGAATTGGAACCGCTTAGTTAAATGAATGCTATGCATGATACTGATTCTGAATGACTCAGTTAAGTGAAAGCTTAATGATATGTATGCTAGCGATTCAGATTGAATCCATAAAGAAGCAACTGAATGTAAATGTATGCTAAAATAAGTAAATGAATATGCATGCTAAGTAAATGATCAAGATATGTGTATGTGTTCGCGAACATCTGCAAGCATGGTTAAGGTCAGTCGGTTAGCTGGATCCCAGGGACCCTTGATCAGGAGATTCGGTATTTAACGGTGATTCGAGGTAACATTCCGGATCGTAGGTTCTGCAGAACCGCCGTACCTTATATCATGAGGGTTAATCAGTCAGAAATGGCTGAGTTACCTAAGGAGCCTCTGGTTCCGTTAACGATGCTTGGCTGACTGCTTTATGCTCCCCCACCAGCGCGGAGGGTCATTGTAACGGTGCCATGTTAACTGCTTTTGCATATCGAAGTTAGATTGCCTGGTGAGTCGGGTCCCCTGCCTCTGGATATTTTGTGGGAACACTTATTGTTGTAAAAAATACATTATGGTCGGTTGTGGTAGAATAACACCAGATAGTGAAACAATGCTCTATGTAAATATTTCCGCAGCTTAATGATAATTGTTCATGATTAAGTTCAATTTTGTTTAAAAACGCAAATATTTGCTAAAATCTGGTAAATGCAAAGCCGGTGTTACATTTTTTCTTACTTTTTCTTCAAGATTTCTTGAGTTTCGGAAATTTTATGAACATCAAAATGTTTTGATGATGATACAACTAAAAACATAAAAATGTTCAACTCAAAACAAAACTTTATGAATCAAGCAACAAGAACTCAAGAAATTAGTGTTTTTATGCACATGCATGTGGTTTTCTTTGAAGGATCTATCATGATATGATCATGCCTGGAGTTTTTGTTTTAAAATATGGAATATTTAAGTAATCAAGTAAATAACATGATAAAATCATAATATTGGTGGTGATGAACACAAAATGTAAGCTATTAGTTGATATGGTGTAAAGATATGAGTCTGGCAGAAAGTTTGTGTTGACTTAAAATGACCATAACTTAATGAATACTTAACCAAACGATTTGATTCTGTTTTGAAAAGTTTTATCTCTATGTTTAGCTTCATTTCCAAGTGGAAATTCAAGATTTAATAACGATTTGACCCTCCAACCACACGTATCAAGTCAGATATGTCAGAAAGCTCACTGTTTAATAAAGTTACCCAATTGCATGGTTGTTAAACCACTCAAATATTATTCAAATAAATTGGTTTTTCTTCTGGACATTTAAATTAATGAGTTATATTTTAAATAAAGTTAACCTCACTCAAAAATATTAATTTTTGACCCATTAACTATGTAAAATAAGTTGCATGCACAAAACTGAGAAATCTGGATAATTTCATGGATGAACTTTAATCGATCATAACTTGGTACACACAAACTTAAAAATGGTCAATTTTTTTTAAAGTTACATTATTGAGTTAGAAATTTAACCCAATTTGAATCATCTAAAAATAAGGTCGTCTAGTGACTCAAACCCTTAAAACAATATGAGAGTGTTAACTAGATTTTGACCAGTGACCTCTAAATTTAAATAAATCAAATAGAATATCTATGAATCTTTAAAAATTCTAATATTTTTACAGTATTATCTAAAGACACATTATAATAACATATAAAAATTTGGAACCTTAAATAATTCGTTAGGGTACTAAACAATGCACCAAAGTACAACCCATGAAGCTGACAGAAAAGGATTTGCACAGTAAATAAAGAAGAATAAAATCTTTATGATTGGGACTTGAAAAATAACAATTAAAGTATAAAAATCATATAAATAAGATAGAAACACCTAAAAATAAATATAAAATATAAAACATAAAATATAATTGTATTCACATGAATTAAAGTTGGGTAAATATATATATATAATTGTAACATGTAACAATATCACTATAAAATCAATATAAACAATACAAGATTAATTATTAATTTTAATAATTAGAATTTGGGGACTAATAATAGGATATTATTTCACTAGGAAGGAAGCACCGTGTGAATTCAAGATTTTGCGAATTGTTTTAAGACGCGTTAAACTCTATCAAGTGAGTATTCACGGCCCCACTTTTTGTTGTTTTGAATATATTAGGGGAAAAGCATGCTACTATTTAAATCATCGATTGATTTGTTTATCAAACTGTTATCTTATCTTCGCACTTTGGTATATATGCTTATGTTTAACGATTATGAGTTTCTCTCTTTATGTAAGTCCTACCGTTCAACACTACCTATTAACTCATTGTATCGAGCCGTTAGTAATCTATGGATAGCGCTATTAGGTTGACACCCCACTTAATTGTGTAAGTGCATAATTACTGTGAAACTGGCTTTGTTTATTACTCTATGGGCATTCAGTCAGTAGGCTTAGGTAGTGGGCTCTTTGCGTTAGCATTCTACATACTCATCGTTCAGTGATGAACGTTTTTGGCATTAAAATCTTATTTTATTGCATATCAAAACCTATGATCTCACCAACTATTTCTATAGTTGACACTCTCTTTATCATGCTTTTCAGGAAATCATTAGTAAGTGGTCAGCACCTGTTTGGCATGCATGTGGCAACATTATCTAGCAATTTACATTATGTTATTTTCCAAACTTTTGAACAATTATCAAAACTTGTTGTAAACAATTGTACTACTTTTAATTATCTATGGTTGGTGTGATCTTGTACCTTATGCTATGAAACCGTAAACTGTTACTTCTCGTGATTCCGCTTTAGCGGGGTGTGACACTTACTACCACTACCACTCTGCCTTCCTAACTTGTTTGTGCGGGAGCGGCTTCTATAAGTAGAACTAAACTTTGCGCGCAGATATACCTCCGACTAACCCTTTGCCTTTTCTCCCCCTCATGATGACCTGGATTCTCAGGATCATCATGCCTCTGTTTATGTGTTTCCGCTTGAGCTTTACAGGAGGTCTCCACTACTTCTAGGGTTTTAGAAATCCTAGATACGGCGGTGGTTAAGGATTTTAGTGCTTGGAGGATAGTGTCTTGGAAAGTGTTTGAGCTAGAAGGCGGGGCTTGGGGTTGTTGAGATTGCAGTGCTGCCAGTAAGTTGGATTGTTCGGTTGTGGGTTTGGCAACACTGTTGAGTTTAGTATGAAGCAGGTCCTTGAGTTCATCGATTGTGTAATCTTTCTCAATGACGGTGGGTGGTTTATTGTCAAGATGTTGAATTTAAGCTTTAAGTGAGTTGATTTCAGATTGAAGGGCATCGTTTTAGGTATTAACATAATCTTTTAAATTTGATTCAAGGCGGGAGACCTTCGAATCCATCTAGATTCTTAGTTCCGTGGTAACCCTGAATAGAGGCCCAGTTCTCACAGGAGTTGGAGTAACCCTGTGGGCCATACTTAGTGCTAGTATACTTGAGGCACTGGTGGGACTTCCACTCGATCCTCGCGATTCACCACTAGGGAATGCCGCTACGAATGTGTTGGGATTTCGTGGTCCAAAAACACAATGGAAGCAAAATGAGTAGAAAAATAGGTTTCAAAGTTTGACCACGCAACACCCACCAAATGGACCAAAACTCTAAACATGTCAAAGCAACTAAATAAAGAGACAAAGAAATAGTGTCAAACCCTTGAAGCTATCTTCTTTGTGCAAACGGGATTGGAGTTTGGGAGGTTCGTGTACTAACTTGTGCACCACTAGTTAAGTCCACACCAAGCTTTTATCGACTCCCACTTGCAAGAGTGTAAGATGTGCCAATCTCTACACCACCAAATGTTCAACACAAAAGAACAAAAGCCTTGTATATTATTTTTTGTATTTGAGAGAATTATGTATGCAATATGTGTGTTCTAGTAAACCAAGTTCATTGAACATATCAACAAATCTTCTTGTGGCTTATATAGAGCTCCAAATTGAACTAAAAAACGTCCACCATCAAGCCATAATCAGTTACTAGAGTTATAGCCATAAACACCACCATAATCAACTTTAAAAGCTGATTAAAGAGGTTGTTACTGCACAAGGCACGACCGTGCCTTCCAAGGTACGGGTGTGCAAGCCCAAAAGGCCACGCCCAAGTCACGCCTGACTCGGGATCGTGCCTGTCCATTAGGCACTAGGGCACGGGTGTGCCTCCATCAGGCACGGGCGTACCTAGCCACAGGCCACGCCCAAGTCACACCTGACTTGGGCTCGTGCCTGCCCATGGGACACAGCCGTACCTCATAGAGGCACGGGCGTGCCTTAGCCCACTTGAACCAGTTTCTAATTTTCTCTCTCATTCGACCATCTGTGATGCCGGAATTGATACTTGGCGTGTGACCCAATAGGCCCTTGCTTGATCAGCCATGAAACCAACTCGTGTGTGTGTGTCTGTGTGCATAATCAAACAGACTCCCACTTGCACATGACACACTCACGAAAGGCGTCACCGACATAGAGCAGTCTCTAGCAAGGCATCTATGCCCCCAAGTCAACATAGGGTTTGTCTTACCAAAACAAATAGTAGAGCAATAAACGAGTACACAATAGAATCAAGTAGAGAGAATATGTACAAACACCTTTAAGTGTGTGTGTTCTATTTCAATAATATGTCAAAGGTTATATTGATAGAAGGCTAAGATACTATTTATACTAATTACAAAATAAACCATAAAAACACTAACTTGTATCTAGACCATAAATACAAATACAGTTCTAACATTCTCCCCCTTGTTTAGGTCTAGCTTGTATTTCTCTACCCAATCTTTCTCTGCCAATGTCTGATCATTTTTCTTTCCTCGCATTTGGCATCAAATAGTTTGATAACGTCTGTCAGTCTAACTCTAGGCGCTTAGTCAACTTCTTCCTTCAAATTCATACTATGTTCTGTGATTTTAATCGTCCAAACTTTTAAAGATCCATCAGAGTAAGCATTGATTTCTTTGAACCTTAGGAAGAACTTTTATCTTTTACTATTGAACCGAACAATCCCTTCATCTCCTTCAAATTCTTCATAATCACTCCACACAACTTGATACATCTTCAGTTGGTCTATTTTGGAATGCTTCGTGTTTGGCTTCAACAAATTGATTTTGTCTTTATCAGATTCAACTCCCAACTGAAGATCAGTGTATTCTGCTATTTGACATCAATGTCTGATGAACTCTCTGAGCTTTTTATAACCTGCTGAATCCTCAGCATTCTTTTCCAATTCCACTTCGAGCTCTTCTAGAAGAAAGTTGACGTCACCAAGGTTTAAGAATTTTAGGCCCACATGTCCAATGGTATAACTCTTCATATCTGACCTTGTGATGAGAAAGCTGATCATTTCTTTGTATAAGACTCTCTGAATTCCAACAAAATTGAGGTTTATGATCTGGTGTGCTGATTTGATTTCTTCTTTCTTTCCAGTGTGCAAATTGAGAATCATTTTTGTTTTGACATCTTCTGCATTCTTTGCACCCATCATATTTATATCCAACATCTCTTTGATTTCATCTGTGTAGATGTCGACAACCTTTTCTTCTAGGAAGAACACTGGAATATCTTGGTACCTCCAGTTTCTAACAGTCTTTTTCAGGGCCTCCCTAGTCAGCACATAACTTTTCTTTACATTAGGTAAACACCCAGTGTGAACCGGATCTATTTGAGCAGTTTTAGGGATTTTCCATTCTGACTGTTTTGATAGTTCACTGATTTGACTTTGTTTTTGGTGTTTTTTTCTGATGTTGAAGGAGTGGTTCTGAATTTACCAAGAGAGGGCAGAAACTGTTCTGTCACTTCCCTATGTACTTGCATCATACCTTCCAAATTATACTCTTTAAGACCAGATTCATCAATAATTTCAGAAGGCTTTTCAACCTCTTGCACATTCGTTTCCTCAAACTCAATTATCTCAGTTTGCTTGCCCTTATATTTCTGTTTGAAAGAACTTTTCTCAAATCTGACAACAACTACACCTATTCAGTGAGTAGCCATGGTATCAAAATAAGTCTTTAATCTTTTCTCCCCCTCAGGACGATCGGTGTCGGAGTCATCATCGTCATGCCTAGGTCTCTTTGATGATCCGGCAGCAGTTTTGCAAGTCGTCTCCACCTCAGTTCTCAACGAAGACAGTATATCCAAATCCTCAGAACTGCTATCACCTTTTCCAATCAATTTCACCATTAGTAAACTTTTTAGCTCATCCACAGATAAGGCATCAGTAACCTTATCTTTTATTTCAATATCTTTCTTTTCCACTAAATCATCCAATTTCCTTTCTATTCTGGTCAATCTATCAAGCTGTAGTCGTTGGATATCGTCGATACGTACATGCAAATGGTCAATAGCAGCATCGAAATTAGCCTTGGAAACAAATTCCTTAGCAGATTCAGATTCAGATTGGGTAACACCGGGATCACTTAGATTACCCGTTGAGGTTCCAACACCTCCAGAAACAAATTCTGAAGATGAAGGACCACCCACTTTCACAGCTGGATTGACGTTGGCTATGGTGGGATTTCCTACTAATCCTCGGATATGGCCTGTTAAGGCTTCGCCTATAGTAGTTCCAGCTGGTCTGCCTTTGAACACACCAGTTAATGCCTCAAGTGTGTTCCTGTGTTTAGAAAGGAAATCAACAATCTGTTGATAATAATCAATGTGCGCAGAAACGACAGGTGTGGCTTGGAGAGGAATGCCACTGGTTTCAATAACAGTTTCCTCCGAGTGAGGATCCGTTAGATTATGTGCTTGATCTCCGTGAAATGAAACAGTAACCTTTTAAGAGGATACTGAGTAGCTTGGAGGGTTTTGTGCATGCTCTGGTGGGAATCCAGAGTCTTTTTCAATGCCAGGTATAAACCCGACAGTGGATGTGGTGTCCCGGCTTATAGTGGCTGGGGGAACCTCAGCACTCACATTTTCTTTTCTCACACCACTCACTCCCTCGCTTTGTTTTTGCCTCTCAGCATCTTCTTCTACGTTAAGCGCACTAATATCATCATATAACTGTTGCGTATCAACATCCGAAAAGTCCATCATTTGGTCATATTCAGGTAAACTAGGATGTATTCTTTGACCATCAGGACCTAAATCCACCTCTATTTGTTCATCTTGGTTTTGAAGGATTTTATCAACATGCTTATGAAACGAATCAGTTTCACTGTCAGAAGTGTCCAGAGCAACTCCCTCTCTATACTCGCTTACACCTTCACCTTATTCTCCAACCCTCTCAATTATTTTTTCACTTTGCTCTCCCCTGTCAGCTTCTCCCATAGACGACTGACTCCTAATTTCACTAACGCTCGGGGATCCTAACGTTCTTGGGGTAGGATCAACAGGCTCTTGTCAATCCATAAGAACAATATTATGAACTCTCACATACTCCTGGACAACTGCACTTTCTAGATCCAACAAATGAACCAATTCAGCAGGCATCACAAACGGTTGAATATCTGGCATCGCCTGGATTTTGTACTGTTTGATCATCATTTGTATTTGCACCGGTGGCTCATCATCGCGCCTCGAGATATCAGTATCTCTGGCCATCACCCGTTGAATTATCATTGAAAGAAATCGTGGAAACGGTAAGAAATTTCGTCTTTTACCGGGCATCGCTTTCTACCTAACCACCTTGGCTATCTTAATAAATAACAACTCTACATAGTCAAAATGCAAGTGTTTAGCCATTTAAACCAACAACTTCAATGCAAAAGCATTGGCACCGTCAATTCCTTTTGTTACACTGGTTAGACATCTCATGATTATTGTATAAAGAGTTTGCCACTGGGAACCAGTCCTGAACGTTTGAATTTGGACATCCTAGTCAGTTCATCTCCCCTCCATCCGAGGTCCATCACATGGGCTAGAATTTGTTTATCGGTGGGTATGGGATCAAAATCAGCTTTGGTTGGGTAATTGTTTGGCTTGGGTAGTCTAAGAATTCGGCGTATACTTTCAAGGCCCATTTCAAATTCTACTTGTTCAATTTGGCCTGCAAGTATTGGAAGACCTTCTGCCCTTTCAGTTACAGACATACAACTCCACAGTTGTTGTACATATACCTCTAGAACATGAGGTAAGGATTCAGTAGGGTTGAAAGTGAAAACATGGTTTAGAGGATGGGAAGTTATGAGTTCGGTGATGATTGTGTATTCAATCTTGGTTACATCGGGTAGGAAGTAGCTGTTATTGAGTTGGTTTGGAAGATAAATGGCTTGGGGGTAAAGGGTATTGGAAGGAATTTGCGCCATCTGTAAGATAAACAGTTAGTACAAAACTCAAAAATTTGAAATTTTTTTGAAAATTCCTAAGTGTTGGCAAAAACCGACACTTAGAAATCCGACACATATGATTTAGTCAAAATCTGACACCCTTTTTCTTCCAAAATCCGACATCTTTTAAAATCCGATAAGTGTTACTTTTAAATCCGATAAGTTTCAAAATCCGATAGGATTTACTTCCAAAATCCGATAGATACAAAAATCCGACAGTCATGTTTTTCAAAATCCGATGAAATTGAAAAACCGACACTCATTAACTTCAAAATCCGATGAAATTAAAAACCGACAGTTATATATTTTCAAAATCCGATGATATTGAAAATCCGGTATGAACTTAAAATCCGACAAACACTTGGATTTATCACAATCCGATAAACTTCCCAAATTTATCAAACACTCGGATTTACATGAAATCCGTCAAACTTCCCATAAACTTAAAATCCGTTTGTTATAAAATCGGACACTTCACAATTTGAACAAACACGGATTTGTCACAAAATCCGATTGATCATGAAATCCGATAAACTATCGGATTTACATGAAATCCGATGGTTCATACTTATGAAATCCGATTCATTCAAAACACACATTTTGTTTACTAATCACTTAATACCCAAAATACTTCAATTAACCCTAAACTAAGAACTCCTCTCGATTCAAACAACACAAACAACTACTAAACACCTTCGTCGTTTAGTCCAAAACTCCCGATCAAATATTCAAAAAACCGATAGTCTCAAATCAAACCAATACTCATTTACAAATCGATGAACTCAAAATCTAAATACTACCCACTAATCTACAATCAAAACCGAGTCTAACAATGATAACAACACACTTGATTTCAAAGATTTGAACATCGACAGTTTTGAGGGTTTATAGTAAAAAAATCGATTAAAAGCTATTTAAATGTTGATGAAATTTCAAATGAAGTATACCTTTTGAATGAGGAAAGTATTGCGAACTCAGATCTGTAAACTGTTCTCACAAACAAACACTTTTGAAAATCTTGAATTTCTTGAACACTTGGATTCTTTGGAATGTGTGGAAAACCGAGAATAGAATCGGATTTTCCCTTTTATAAGGAAATCCGACCAATGAAATCCGAATGGGTAAAATCCGAACCATATGAATCCGAAATCCACAAAAACCCTGACACAAGACACGCAGTTTGTACAAATCCGATAAAAGTATCGGAATCCGACAAAAGTATCAGAATCCGACAACTTTTGCGGATTTTTAACACTTGATTATCAAAAAGTTGATTTTTTAAAGCATTTTCACTCCCCCTAAACTTCACATTTCATCTTAAAAAATAATTATTTGATTGTGAGGATGAAAGTTTAAAAAAATTGACAAATTTAATTCAAAAACAAAAAATAAAACTCCCCCTCAAATCATGCACAGATGTATAACAATTTGAGATGAAGAAAAAAATATTTTTGAATTTTGTTTGTTTTGTAAATGTTTTGATTTTTCATTTAATATATACAAAACCTGTTTTGTTTTCTCCCTCTACAAGTATGAACCCTCAGTGATTCATAACTTGTATTTAATTTGTTTATCCTTCGACTGAATTTGACCTGCACAACTAACACATACTATGTAAGATCTGTTGATTGAGAATGTTATGTTAAACTATCAAATTCCACATTCCTAATCATGACACTAAAGCATTAAAACGAGATTCGTCTAACGCTTTGGTGAAAATATCAGCAAGTTGATTATCAGTTTGAACATATTTTAATTCTATTAAACCTTTTTTAGGATAGTCTTTAATAAAGTGATATCTGATGTCTATATGTTTTGTCTTTGAATGACGTACCGGATTGCATGTAATTGCAATGGCACTTTGAGAGTGACACATTAAAGGGATTTTGTTATATACCAGACCAAAGTCAGAAAGCTGAGTCCGAATCCAAAGGCATTGTGAATAGCAGCTAGCAGCAGCAATGTACTCTGCTTCAGTCGTTGATGATGAAACACAATTCTGCTTTTTGGATCCCCAGCAGACCAGTCTGTCTCCCAAAAAGTGTGCACTCCCAGATGTGCTCTTTCAGTCTAGCATGCATCCGGCATAATCTGCATCAGAATAGGAAATTAGCTCAAACCCAGAATCCATAGGATACTACAAACCTAGATCTGGGATACCCTTAAGATATCTAAATATGCGTTTTACCGCAAGAAGATGAGACTCTTTGGGATTTGCTTGGAATCTGGCACAAAGGCATGTAGAATACATAATATCCGGCCTACTAGCTGTTAAATATAGAAATGAACCTATCATCCCTCTATATGTTTTCAAATCTACTACTTTTCCTTCCGGATCAGCAAATAGTTTGGTTCTTGAAGCCATGGGTGTTGTTATTGATGAACACCCAGTCATATCAAATCTCTTTAACAGACATTTGATATACTTAGCTTGATTTATAAAAATTCCATGGCGAAACTAACTAATTTGCAATCCAAGGAAAAAATTAACTTCCCCCATCATGCTCATTTCAAATCTCTTTTTCATAATGTTTGAAAATTCATTGCCATACTTAGGGTTCGTAGAGCCAAATATCATGTCATCGACATATATTTGTACCAATACATAATCATTTCCAATTTCCTTTTTAAACAGTGTAGTATCCGTTTTCGCTTTGACGTATCCTTTGTTTAGCAGATGTTCTGACAGCTCATCGTACCAAGCTCTCGGGGCTTATTTTAAACCATACAGAGCTTTGTCCAGAATGTAGACATCATTGGGTCTTTTAGGATCTACAAAACCTTCAGGTAGACTGACGTACACTTTCACTTTCAGTTTGCCGTTGAGGAAGGCAGTCTTCACATCCATCTGGTAAACCGTGAAGTTTATGTAGGAGGCATAGGCTAGGAAAAGTCTAATTGCTTCTATCCTTGCTACTTGGGCGAAGGTCTCATCATAATCAATCCCTTCTTCTTGATTATACCCCTTATCCACTAACCTAGCTTTATTCCTAACCATCACACCATCAGAATCCTTTTTGTTCTTAAGCACCCACTTCATTCCGACAATTGATTTTCCTTCAATTCGCGGAACTAGTCTCCAGACTTTGAGTCGGTCAAACTGGTTTAGCTCTTCTTGCATAGCTATAATCTAATCAGGATCAGCTAGAGCTTCCGACACTCATGTGGGTTTGACCATGCTTAAAAAGCTTGAGTGTTTGCATATATTAGCTGTGGCAGATCTAGTTTGAACACCAAAGTTCAAACTTCCTATAATTTGTGTCTCTGGATAACTCTTCAGCCAAACAGGTTTAGGGGATTGAACCTAAATGTAGTCATTAAGACTTTGAAGATCGTTTGAATTAATATCTTCTGCTGATTGATCGTATCTTGGACTTTGTTCGGTTGCAGGGATATTTGTAGCTTCAAACTCCGAGTTATCAGAATTTGTAGTCTGTTGAACTGTAGATACACTATGTGGCTCAGTTATTGACACAGACTCCTACTGAATATCATGCAAGACAGTAGTTGTATTATCATTCTTTTTAAAGAAACCAAACATAAAACCCAAGCTTATATCTTCTGCATGTGTGGATGACTCATCTATTTTGGTATTTGTAAAAATTGAATGTTTCGGCAGTGATACCAACTCGTGTGTGTCAGTGGGCATATTCCAACACAATGTGGTGTCAGTTTTCCCTTTGACGTATCCTTCATTAAGCAGGTGTTCTGACAGCTCATCGTACCAAGCTCTCGGGGCTTGTTTTAATCCATATAGAGCTTTGTCCATAATGTAGACGTCATTGGGTCTGTTAGGATCTACAAAACCTTCACTTGACTGACATACACTTCCTCTTTCAGTTTGCCATTGAGGAAGGCAGTCTTCACATCCATTTGATATACAGTGAAGTTTCTGTAGGAAGCATAGGCTAGGAATTGTTGAATTACTTATATCCTAGCTACAGGGGCGAAGGTCTCATCATAATCTATCCCTTTCTGTTGATTATACCCCTTAGCCACTAGCCTAGTTTTATTCCTAACCACCACACCATCAGAATCCTTTTTATTCTTAAATACCCACTTCGTTCCAACAATTGATTTGCCTTCACGTCGTGGAACCAGTCTCCAGACTTTGAGTCTGTCAAACTGATTTAGCTCTTCTTGCATAACAATAATCCAATCGGGATCAGCTAGAGCTTCTGACACTTGTGTGGGTTCAACCATGCTTAGAAAACTAGAGTGTTGACATATGTTATTTGTGGCAGATCGAGTTTGAACACCGGAGTCCAAACTTCCTATGTTTTGAGTCTCTGGATGACTCTTCATCCAAACAGGTTCGGGGGATTGAACCTGAATGAAGTCATTAAGATTTTGAAGATCAATTGAATTAATGTCTTCTGTTGCTTGATCATATCTTGGACTTTGTTCATTTGCAGGGATATTTGTAGCTTCAAACTCCGAGTTATCAGAATTTGTAGTCTGTTGAACTGTAGATACACTTGGTGGCTCGGTTATTGACACATACTCCTACTGAATATCCTGCAAGACAGTAGATGTGTTATCATTCTTTTTAAAGAGATCAAACATAAAATCCAAGCTTATATCTTATGAATGTGCGAATGACTCATCTGTTTTGTTATTCGTAAAAATTGAATGTTTGGATGAGTTAGGTTTACTCGTTAAGGAATTTAAATTGACTAAATCGTCAAACGTAACATTCATGCTTTCGATGATCATGTTAGTTCTCCGATTCAGAATTCTAAAAGCCTTTTTATCCATTAAGTAACCTAAAAAGACTCCTTCGTCAGCTTTCGAATCAAACTTTGACAATTTGTTCTATTCATTCAGCACAAAGCACCTATTACTAAATACATGGAAGTATTTGATATTAGGTACTACTCCATTACATAATTCGTATGGAGTTTTATTAAAGCAAAGATGTATTAAGGATCTGTTTTAGGTGTAGCATGCAATGTTCACGGCTTCAGCCGAGTAGGATGGTGGTAGCTTCGAGTATTGTAATATTGTTCTGGCAGCTTCAACCAATGGTCTGTTTTTCCTTTCAACTACTCCATTCTGTTCCGGAGTATATGCTACCGAGAACTGATGAGTAATTCCCTCAGAGTCCAAGTAAGAGTCTAATGTTCTGTTTTTAAAAACTCTGCTCCATTGTCAGTTCGAATACTCTTCACCCGTTGTCCATTTTGAGTCTTGTGTTTCTTTAGAAATAGAATCACTTGTTATGGTACTTCACTCTTGTGACTCACAAACCGGAATATATCTCTGCGCGTTTCTCGACTAGACTTTCATTGGTCCGCAGAGGTCCATGTGCATCAGCTGTAAAGGTGAGGTGGTTGAAGATATCTGACTCACTTTATGTGGTACTCTCTTCGTTTTTCCCGCTTCGCAGTTCTTACACAGATGATCTTTTTCAAATTTGAGCTTCGGTAGACCTCTGACCAAATTACCATTCACCAGCTTGTTTATATTTTTGAAATTTAAATGCGACAACTTGCGATGCCATGACCAGTTTAGATCTGATGATGCTTTTGACAGCAGGCATATTGGTGCACTAGAACCTTTCTCAGACAAGTCAATTGTATACAAATTTGACTTTCTGTTGCCACCCAGAATTTCTGCTCCATCTTCTGTTCTTAGAGAACATGAGCTTTTCTTGAAGACGACCTCCAATCCTTTGTCGCAGAATTGTCCTATACTAAACAGATTATGGCCTAAGCCTTCCACATAGGACACCTTTTCTATCTTCAGATTACCAGTTTCTAATTACCCCATGGCCTAAGAATGTGTTTTGTGCAGCCTGAGTCCATGTACCAAAGATGATCTTTCTACACATGGAAAAGAAACTAGTTTGATCTTTCAGGTTAGATGCTTCAGATGTTTTAAGAGGAATCAAACTGTCTTTGGTAACCACTTTCTTTATGATCCATTTCTCAGTTGAAGATTTTCTTATATTATGTGACTGAGTTGATTTGACCATTGGTGAAACTGCTTGGTTTTCTCAACATTCATGCTTTTTACTTTTGGTTGATATGACAAATTTGATTTCATCATTTGTTTTTTATTCTTGCTTGAATTTGGTACAATCGATGAATATGAAGCAGCTTTTTGTTGAACATGTTTAATTGATGTGAATTTGTTATGATTTGATGAAGTTGGTGTAGGTTTTTGATTTTCATTCATTATATTCAGATGTTCTCTCCACTGTCTTGGGCAGACTGGTATCTTTCTGTTAGCATACCTTTTCAACAATCGAGCTCTTTGATGTTTGTGAATCCATTGGTGAATGATGAATCCATTCTTGTTTACAAAGCAAAACAGAATTTTATCGTCATTGGGATTCTTCCAGTTTCTGTTCGATTTTAATCCTCTTTTCATTCTCTTTTGATGATACTCACATTTGAACTCACAGTGTCCTTTAGGACAACCAACTCCAGCACAACTCATCATGTTATCAGTTATTTTTGCTATTGAGTTTTCAGTTTTGATTTTCCAAGAAAAAAGTGACTCACAATTCTTATTGCAGTATGATTTATGAATGTTACAAAACGGTTTAACTTTGTTCTTGGAAACAGAATTGATTACATGCTCTCTCTTTTGCTCTTTTTCTTTCAATTCTTCCTTTGAAAGCCACTTCATTGGAGCCTTTGTTGTCTCTCCATTCTTCACACCTTTGGTGATTGACTTCTTCACTCTTTTGCTTGAAACTTCTTTCCCTTTTGACCGATCTGATTTTAATTCAGAAAAAGAAGTTTTGTTAGAGACATGAAGTGGTTTAACAGACTTTGAATTATGCATAGTTGGTGATTTCTTGATTTTCGGCATTTTAGGAATTTGCTTTGTTTTCCATCATGATCCTTCCTCTGTAACACAGTTGGGATCACAGAATTGATTGCATTTATGTGACATAAATTCCCTACACGCCTTTGAACACTGAGGATACACAATATCCTCATATCTATCCAATCTAGTTTGCAAGCGTTCAACCTTCTCTTCCAGCATTCTTCGTTCAATTCCATTTGAAATAAATTGAGGAATTAGGTATTGTGCAATATCAGAATGGTTAACTTTTTCTTCAGTTATGTCAATATTAATTTCAGATGCAGCGGAACTTAACTTCTTGTTAAGATTGAAGATTGTTTCTTTTAGTACACAATTTTCCACTTCAAATTGAATTTTCTGATTGATGCATGCTACCTCAAGTAATTCCTGTCTTCTCTGCACTTCCGTATGTGGAATTTATACTCTTGCAGTTCCATTGTTTCCTTCTTCAACAACTTTCTTCACTTCTGGTGGGATAGGAATGAAGCACTCTTCTGAAAAACCACCACTCTTCTCACCATCTCCGTATGACGCGTTCAATTCATCATAATTAATTAAGTTTTGCATTTTATTTGTTGTTTTTCTTTTGAGTTCTTCTTCGTGTTTAATTTCCTCCTCTCCCACAAAAACCATCTTAGAAGTCCAACACTGATTCATTCTTTCTAATTGGTATAGTTGGGTGCAATTAATCTTTAAGAAAATGTTGTTTTCGTCGAGGTTTTTAAAAATACTGTGACGAGTAGTGACTTGCTTTTTAACTCTTTCCTCAAGATGTTGAACTTTTTCGTCGAGGTTCTTTTTCTCTTTCATTATTAAATTAAGATTTATATCTGCAGACAATTTTGCTGCATTTAAGTCATGCACTTTTAACTCTGTTTCTTTTTGTAACTTGTTGAGTGCATTTTCTTTGTCTGTTATTTCGTGTTGAAGTTATACTATTTTTGAGGATTGAGTTGTTAGTTAGACTTCACTTTTTGTTGCTTGTTCCACTTTTTAGACTTAAATTCTTTTCATGCAGCTTCTGGTTCTTGTTTGTGAGTGATTGATTCTGTGAAGTTAAGAGCTCCACCTGTTGCATAAGAGTTAGTATATACTCAGTAGGAAATTCAGAGTCATCAGTCAATACCTTCTCTCCATTCTCATGTTGATCAACAATAGATGGGTTGGTGCCTTCAGTAGCAACCTCGGCTTCACTCTCTTCTTCTTCTTCATACTCACATTCCATGTCTGACTCATCAAATCTGGCCATGAACCCCGAGTCATCTCCCACTATTTCATCTTCGCTTTTCCCATCGGTTTCCTCGAACTCACATTCTTCTACCTCAGCCATTAAAACAAACTGGGCGTGGACATTGGGATCTTCATCACTGTTGTCAGTGTCAGATAAGAATTGATCCTCTTCAGCAAGTAATTCCCTCTCACTATTTCTCTGCTTGATGAGGTTGAGTTTAGTCTTGTAGTATTCAGAGTCCTTAACGTTGGGCTTTTTGCAATCTTTAATGAAATGCCCAGTTCCACCACAGTTGTAGCATTTACGTTCCTGGGCAGTTTCTACTTTCCTTTTACCTCCTTTCAAGTCTCTGACCATCCTTCTTTTGGAATTGGTCATCTCTCCTTCTAGAACTAGAAGTGAACCTTTGCCTATTGTTCGTTTTGTTCTTCAGAAACTTGTTTTGCATCATGTTAGTTAAATAGGCCATAGCCTCCATGATTTTCTCATTATCAACCACACCCTCTTCCTCCGAATCTGAAGATTCTGTCTTTTTAACTTGTTTCATCTTGACAAATTTTGTTGAGCTCTTTACCCTTTTCTCATTAACCACCAGGGCCAGTGGATCTACAGCTTCTTTTTGTGTCCCTAGACCAACATCATCCTGATATTGGTTTAATTCCTCAAAAATCATATGGTGAGTAACTTTGTTGAGGTACTTTCGGTTCATCTGTCTGTAGATGGCCACTTGGGATCTCCATTCAGTCCCTAGAGAGTTTGGAAACCTTGTATTCTTTGTGATATTAGAGTAATCATATAGGTTCTGGTTTCTAAGGTCATTGAGCAATTTACTGTAAGTTTCAATTAGTGCTTCCCCATCTCTAGCTTTGAAATGATCAAAGGAGTTAACCAGTGTAGTCTCCTTGATCCAGACCCCAGATTCAGTACCTTCCATTTGGCTCTTTATCTCATCCCATATCTCCTTAGCAGTGTTCAGGCCATTAACTTTAATGTAAAATTCTGAAGAAAGACCATGTTTTAGATAGTATTTTGCTTTACGATCTGCTGTGGTTCTCTGCTTTTCCTCAGCTGTATACTCAGATGGAAGCTTTTCTCGGTGGATTTCATCCAAGGGTGGATTATGGTGAGAGTTTGCTTCTTGATCAATTCTGAAGACACCGTTTCCTTCTATTATACTTTTCTTTATCTCCTCACCATATTGTTCGTTGTTATCGATAAAGTCTATGAAACGACCTTTCTAGACATGGTACTCTCCTCTGTACAATACAGGTGACTTAGTGTCTGAACCAAACGAAAGGGTTTCACTATATGTACTCATTCTTGCTTTAGGCTCTTTTCTCTGTAAGATATTTGATTGAAGAATCCTTGTTTCAACACAAATCCGATACTCACTCTCTGAAATCCGAGAATTCAAAACCCGATACTTCAAATCCGATGATTTGAAATCCAAAACAATTGGAAATCCAATTGCTTGACAATCCGAGTTGGAAATCCGATTGAAAATCCGAGTAATCGAAATCCGAGTTAGAAATCCGGTTAATTCAAATTCCGAAAATTTGAATTCCGATTGTAGGAATCCTTGAACTTCAAAATCCGATGTTTTGAATTCCGATTTTAGAAATCCAAGACTTCCCAAATTCTGATAGTTGGAAATCCGTTTGATGGGAATCCAATCAAATTCCACTTCTTGAAAATCTGATTGAAAATATGATAACTTCCAAAATCCGATGAATTGATAATCCGAAACTCAAAAGCGAGTGAGCAAATCCGGAACTTAAAATCCGATAGCAACCAATCCGATAGTAACTTATACCAAACAAACCAACTCCAAATCGCAACTCTAAATCCGCAACTTAAAATCCTTTGTAATTCTAAAGCCGCAACTTCAAAACCTTTGTAAACCCAAAATCTGCAACACAAAATCCGAATGTCAAAATCCGACACTTATAAAATGTCGGAATCCGATGAAACCTTCGGATTTTTAGAAATCCGACTGTTCTTCAAGTGAAATCCGATAGTTTCTTAACAGTTTAAACCACTAACTTCAAATCTTCAAATTCCTTTGAATTTTGATCAAATTCATGAATTTCTTCTTCCACACGGTTCGTATACAAGTGAATTACAGTTTAAAATCAACTTTACAACCAAAATCAACCTCTAGAATACATTTTCGATCAAATTTGTCCCAAAACCGAAAAATACAAAATTTTCAATTCAATACAAACTGTTGTAGTAATCAATCGCGGACTTACACAGACTTACTCCAATGTTGATTGCGAATCTAATAGGCTACTAATCCTCCATTTTCATTGTCGAATTGATAGAAATCAGATTTCACCCAAAAGTCGACCAAAAACCTTCAAATCTGACAATTTGCTTCGAATTGTTGTTGTTTTCTCTCGAATTCTTCAATCAAGAACCTTATCTTAGCAAAAACCTTAGGCTCTGATACCAATTGTAGAGTAATAAACGAGTACACAATAGAATCAAGTAGAGATAATTTGTAGAAACACCTTTAAGTGTGTGTGTTCTATTTCAATAATATGTCAAAGGTTACATTGATAGAAGGCTAAGATACTATTTATACTAATTAAAAAATAAACCATAAAAACACTAACTTGTATCTAGAGCATAAACACAAATACAGTTCTAACATAATAATATGTCACCGACATAGGGCGGTCTCTAGCAAGGCATCTATGCCCTCAAGTCAGCATAGGGTTTGTCTTCCCAAAACAAATACCTAACCAAAAGGAAATGTCCTACAGATAAGTGATTACTTATCCCTTCGTTCATGATATCCGATGTGAATGTAGGTCATGGAACATGGTCAACCCCAAAACATTCACGATTATGCTTCTCGATCTAGACTAACGATGACTAACAATACAAGTTGCACAGTTTATTCACCATCAATTCAACTTGAGCTCGGTCATGCATTTTGATTGTCATCAGCTTAGTCAACAAGGGGCCCAAAGGATATCTCTCTAAAGAGGAACGAATACCTTTGACTACATCGTCCTATCTTAATAACAAGTTCTTGCTTGAAAACTTCCCTTATAACAACTAGTTACGAACTTTGTTAGAAAGCAATCTAAACAAGTCCATGTTATTAGTCAAGCAATGCATGCATCTCTAGTAGAAGTATAAATAATATTATCATCTTGATTTACTTGTGATCATATCCATGAAGTAAACTCAAGTACGGTTCCTCCAATTACTTAATCACCATTAAGTACAGGCTAGTGTTGTGTAAACATGTATTCAATCCAAGATGAATACTTTACCAACCACTTGCCTCGATCTTAATTCACTTCTTCCTTCCAATGAAGAACGACCGATCGTGGAGTGTTTAGAATAAATAAATTTATTCAAGTATTAAACATGCAAAGATAGAACACAATAATATTTCATAAAGTAATCGCATCATATGCATATTAAATCCCCATTTAATAATCATTACAATAAGAAATACATTATTACTTTAATGTTCTAAATAACAAATACAACAAAAACAATTAAACCAAGTCACTAGAAAATCTAATGCGTATAGATTTAGCATGAGAATCATGTTTAACTTGTGACAAAGGTTTAGTGAGTGGATCTGCCAAGTTCCCCCCCCCCCTAGTCGGTACTTTACTGACCACAATGTCTCCATTCTCGATGATATCACGAATAAAATGATATTTTCGAGCAATGTGTCTCGTACGTCGATGTGCTCTTGGTTCTTTAGCTAGAGCTACTGCACCGTCATTGTCACAAAAGATCTCAATAGGGTTAGCGATGCTAGGAACAACTCCAAGATCTTGAATGAATTTCTTCATCCAGACAGCTTCCTTAGCAGCCTCGCTTGCAGGAATATACTCTGACTCCGTGGTTAAATCGGCCATGGTATCTTGCCTGGAAATTCTCCAACTTATTGCTCCACCATTTAACAAGAATACAAATCCCGATTGAGACCGACAATCATCCTTGTCCGTCTGGAAACTAGCATAAAAATATCCAATGACTATGAGCTCCTCTGATCCACCGAACACTAAAAACATATCCTTAGACCTCCGAAGATACTTAAGGATGTTTTAACAGCAACCCAATGACTTTGACCAGGGTTAGCCTGATATCGGCTCGTCATGCTCAAGGCATACGATACATCAGGCCGAGTACATAGCATAACATACATGATCGATCCTGTAAAGTATAAAATTGTATAGAAATAGAAGTTTGCTTAAGAAAATACTCATAGAGTATAAATAGGGATATGACCCTTGTAATATGTGAGTTTTGCCATATTCAATGTTTAAGTGTGTGTTTTTTATGGTGTTAATCATCTATCACACTACATTCTTGCATTACTCCATTCATACTCGAACCACTTGGGACTAACAAGTGGTATCAGAGCCTAAGGAGTGTAATTTGATTCTGAATTCAACATACAAGTTCAAGATTTTTGAAGAATTTGAAGAAAATCGAGAACACATTTTGAGATTTTTGGGTTTTCATCAAATTTTGTGACTTTCGTGAAGATTATGGTTGATTGATGCTCGATTATCATTTTAGAATTATTCTGGAGTGAACGAAATCAAATTAACAACAAAACAACAAGCAAATTGAAGATTTTAGTATGTTTTGTGAAAAACGGGTTTTGAAGAAAATCGTCGAATTCGATATCAATTCGTTGTTGTTTATTGGCAAATTTGATATAGGATTGTTTGTAGTTGATAGGCGAAGTAATCTGGGGAAGAAATATATAGATTTGTGCAAATTTGAAGAATTTTTTAATCTGTGCGAGATGAATATGAGTTTATCGGATTTAGAAGATGAAGTTATCGGATTTGGAAGATGAAGTTATCGGATTTCATAAATCCGATTGTGTTTACCGGATTTGGTTTATGCGGATTTCATAAATCCGATTGTGTGTACCGGATTTGCCTTTCTATCGGATTTGAAAGTATCGGATTTGGCTTCTTCCGGATTTGAAAGTAACAGATTTAGCTTCTTCCAGATTTGAAAGTACCGGATTTGGTTTCTTCCGGATTTGAAAGTATCGGATTTGGCTTCTTCCGTATTTGAAAGTATCAGATTTGGGATTTGGGCATATTTTCAATTTTCTTATCATTTTCTCCATAGATAAGAAAATATTCGACCCCAGCCAGGGGCTCTACCCCTTTCTATCAGATTTGGGATTTGGGCAGATTTGAAAGTATTCGACCCTAGCCAAGGGCTCTACCCCTTGGACCCCGCTATCAGGGGCGCTGCCCCCGAACCCCCGTAGTCATTGTGACTGAATTATCTAGTCACCTTGATTCCGAAGACAAGTGTTTGGATTTTTTAGCTGAGTCAGGAGTTCTCAAAGTTTCAGTTATCATTCTGATGTTTCTAGATTTGGTATACTTTGGGTCATTGCTACCATATGCTAAATGTCTAGTACCTTATGTCTAGTCATCCTACCCTTTCTTAACTGATTTTTGGTTCTTGTTTCTTAGTGTCACCAATTTTCAGTCTCAAAACCAGATTTTGGCCATCTATTCCTTGTTTCTTTTGAATCTTGGTTATCTTATATCAGTCATTTCTGACGACCAAGATCACATTATTGGTGAAATTGTTTGAAGGATTGACCAACATCAAATTACTTCATGTTTTTGAGAAAATTTTGTATTACATGCGAATGCTCTTGTGTAAGGATGGATCCAACTCACTGATTATTATATGAAAGTCATCTACCCATTTATGTGTACCCAAGTTCTTTTGCACCCGTATGTCTTCCAAATTTTTTTTGGGACTTGCGGTGATTTGGTTAAGGTTGATTACACGGTATTGGGAGACTTACTTGACAACATTAATCTCCAATATCAGGTTACATCCAACACAAAGTTATAAATCTTCACGAATTCAGATCAAATCATTACCACTCCTTAATGATTGAGAGTGGTTCGAGTTCTACACATGTCATACAACAAATGGAGATCTTTTTGACATGATATGTAGGATCCTCCCCATCCCTTTTCATTTTTGTTACAACTGAATCTCATAGTGAGGTTCTTTATGCATTATGCTCATAATGTATCATAATCATCATGAGGGAGAGAATAAAAAAAATAAGTAAAGAAAGTTTACATTGTTGATTCAGTTGTTGAGGGAGAGTAGAAGAACATATTAAAAAGTTATTATGAAGATATGGGAACAATCTGAGCTACATTGTAGGGGGAAACAAAAAGAAGATTCTTCCCAACACATCAAAAGTGTTTATGCTTCCGCTGTCAAAAGCTCAAGATAAAGCATTGTTTCAGACTGATGTAATTGGTGGGACGCTACATCCAAAACTGTTTGTATAATCCAAGGAAGACAGGAAGAATCCTTAGGTTACTAGCGTTTACACTCGTATTTCAATACAAAGGGGGAGAATGTAAAGTATAAAATTGTATAGAAATAGGAGTTTGCTTGAGAAAATACTCATAGAGTATAAATAGGGATATGACCCTTGTCATATGAGAGTTTTGCCATATTCAATGTTTAAGTGTGTATTTTGTATGTTGTTAATCGTCTATCACACTACATTCTTGCATTACTCTATTCATACTCGAACCACTTGGGACTAACAGATCCCACTGCCGAAGCATACGGGATTCAACTCATTTCTTCAAGTTCCTTTTGGGAAATAGCACTTTGAGACTTGCTCAATGCTATACCATGCAATCTAGGCAAATTCCCTTTCTTGGAATCTTGCATCTTGAACCTCTTCAAAACTTTATCTATGCACGTACGTTGGCTCAAACCAATGAGTCTTTTAGATTTATCCCTATAGATCTTTATCCCTAAAATATACGCTGCTTCTTCCATGTCTTTCATAGAAAAGCAACTCCCAAGCCAGGTTTTCACTTCCTGCAAGGTAGTCACGTCACTTCCTATGAGTAGTATGTCATCTACATATAAGACAAGGAAAACAACAGTCCTCCCACCAGCCCTGACATATACACAAGGTTCACCCTTGCTTTTACAAAATCCAAACTCTTTGACCTTTTCATCAAAGCAAATGTTCCAACTCCGAGATGCTTGCTTAAGACCATAAATGGATCTCTTAAGCTTGAAGACTTTATTAGGATATTAGGGATGTACGTAACCATCCGGTTGTACCATATACACCTCCTCTGGCAACTTCCCGTTAAGGAAGGCAGTCTTGACATCCATCTGCCATATTTCGTAATCGTAATATGCAGCGATAGCCATTAATATCCTAATAGACTTTAACATAGCCACTGGAGAAAAAGTTTCATCTTAGTTTACACCATGAGTTTGAGTGAAACCCTTTGACACCAGTCAGGCTTTGAAAGTGTCTACCTTTCCATCCATGTTGGTCTTTTTTCTTAAATACCCACTTGCACCCTCCTGGCTTGTGGCCGAGTACTGGATCAACCAAGTCCCAGACTTGATTATCCATAATGGATTGCGTCTCACTGCCCATTGCCTCCTTCCACCTAGCAGACTCAGGGGCCGCTACGGCTTCCCGGTAGTTGGTTGCTTCACTATAATCCACCAATAGTTCGTCGCCCTCAGATATGAGGAACCCATATCTTTCCAGCCCATTACGAACTCTACCAAATCTACGGAGCACTAATGGCTGTGTGTCAGGTACCTTATCCTCCATTGGTTGAAGTCCCACTTCTTCTTGTACATCGACCTCAGAAGCAGTACTAGTGTCAACATCAGGTTGAACATTGGTGTCATTTAGAATTTGTTCTAGATCGACTTGCCTCCCACTGGCCTCTACAGATATCAGCTCCCTTTTAAGGAAGACCGCCCTTCGAGCAACAAACACTTTGTTGTCAGAAGGTTTATAAAATAAATATCCCATAGAACCGGCTGGGTAACCAATGAAAAATACACTTTTCAGCTCTAGGTTCAAGTTTGTCTTAAGCTTCACGCCTTAGCCTCACAACCCCAGACTTTGAGATAGGCTAGCGAAGGAACCCTTCCATGCCACATCTCGAATGGTGTACTTGCAACCTTCTTTGATGGTACAAGGTTTAAGTTCCTAGCAGTAGTTTCCAAAGCATAGGCCCAAAAACTTGCGGGTAGCTTTGTGCGACTCATCATGAGCCGAACCATATCCAATAAAGTTTAGTTCCTCCTTTCAGCGACCCCATTTAATTGTGGTGTCCTGGGTGGAGTAAGTTGTGAAATAATTACAGAACCCCTAAGATGATCAAGAAACTCGGTACTAAGATACTCACCACCCCTATCGGATATGAGAATCTTAATTCGCTTGCCCAATTGATTCTGCACTTTGTTTTGGTATGTCTTAAACACCTCAAAGGTTTCAGACTTATTCTTTATCAAGTAAACATAACCATACCTACTGAAGCCATCAATAAAAGTAACGAAGTACCTACAGTTGTTTCTTGTAGAAGACTTAAACGGACCACACACATCGGTGTGAACAATGTCCAACAAGTCTTTACCCCTCTCACTAACGCCGGTGAAGGGAGCTTTAGTCATTCTGCCTAATAAACAAGAATCACATATTTCGCTTGACCCGTGGTCAAACGATTCCAAAATCCCATCCACTTGGAGTTTGGCGATACGTTTCTTATTTATATGGCCAAGACGACTATGCCACAAAGACAACTTGTCCAATACACCTTTGGACTTAGAACCAATGTTCATGATTGATTTATTATCATCGAAACACACACTTGTTTCCTAAATACCACGACATGGATAAGCTTTAAATAATGAACACCATCTCTTAAACAAGAAATATTTCCATTATCAAAATTAAACTTAAAACCATCGTCTAACAATGCATGAAAGGAAATAATCCGCTGGGCGAAAAACGAACATTAAGTAAAGTAATAGCAAGGCCCAAGGAAAGGTGAGATCAACACTCCCAATCCTCTTCACAGGAACCACCTCCTTGTTTTCCATGATCATGTCAAGCTCTCCAGCGCCCAGAACCCTACTTCTTTTTAGCACCTGCACATTATTACAAATATGAGTGCAGCAACCGATATCAAGTACCCATCCGTTAGAAGTAGCGGTGTTGTGGAGTTCAATCATAAACGTATCTGAGTTACCAACTCCCTTCGGTTTTACCCGCTTGAGCTCCTCGAGGTACTTCAGGCAAGAACGCCACTAATACCCCTTTTCCTTGCAGTGGAAGTACTCGGCTTTCACAGGGTCCTCCGCCAGTGGAACAATCACGGATTTCCCATTGCCCTTCGGGGCCGGACTCGGGTTAGGTCTTGCAACCTTCCCCTTACCCTTACCCTTTCCCTTGGAGGGGGAAGCGCCTTTTCTTTTGGTTCCGCCTCCGTGGATAGCTAGGACGGTTTTGGACGAGGAGGGCTTCTTGGACATGTCAGACTTGACGGTCTTCAATATTCCATGAAGCTCCATTAGGGATTTGTCCATGCCATGGACATGATAGTTCCACACAAATTATGAAAAGGAACTCGGCAGAGAATGGAGGATCATATCCACCGCTAACTCCCTCCCTAATGGGAATCCCAACCTCTCAAAACGATCAACCAATGCTTTCATCTTAAGCACGTGAATGCTAACATTACCGCCCTCCTACATGTGGCAGTCAAATAAGGACTTGAGGCATTCGAAGTGCACTAGCTTAGCCAGCTGTTGGAAGATTTCCTTCCGCTGGTTAAGCATATCATACACCCATAGATGTTCCATTTGCTTTTAAAGCTCATGAATCATCAAAGAAAGCATGATACAAGCCACTTCGTTTGTTTCCTTGACACGCTTATCATGCGCATCTCAGACCGCCCTAGTTGCACTCGCGATAGGTGCTTCCGGCAAAGGCTCCTCAATGGCCCACATTTTCTGTTCATACCTAAGGGCTATTTAGGCCGGTAACCATTTTACCGATTGCAACCTTTGCAACTCTTAGACCCTTGCAGGATCTTTTTTGACATCAAGTGTCTATGGAATGTTTGATCCCTTCTTACACCAATCCTTTTATTATTCTTAAATGACTCGGCTAGAGATCGACATCATTTAAGTGTTATAAAAGAATTTGTAAGTCGTCCGTCAAGAAACACGTTGGTACTCTAGCCCAATCATTGGTTCGCACTTAAGCTCGACTACCAATATTGCGAGTCGCCACACTCACCTTCCACACAACTCCACAAGGCGCGTTAGATTTGGGTGGTGTCGTCTTACGGATGTCGCGTGACTTACTTTTGAAAAAACGGGTTTTTGTTTTCCGGTTAAAAGAATATCTTAACAATTTTTGCGAATTAACAATTTTGCGAATAAAAAACACTTTTCGATCACCATATAATATAATCACCATATATATTAATATTGTCAATTCTTATGCACGTAGAAATATAAACTCATCTATAAATCTCTTTTGTTTTATATATTTTCAAAAATTCTCTAGCATGCAAATCCTAAAGAATCATGTAAGAAATAAATATAAAAAAACCACGCATATAAAATAATACACCTTTAAAATTACATATTCATATATGCACCTAAAAATATATGTTTTTTATGAACTTCATGCCAAGTCATACAAAACATATAGAATTAGGAATCAAAATATAGTGGGGATAACCAGAATCAAGACTAGTCAAAACTAATATACCTGGATTTTAATATTAATTTTAAACTTACTGTTTCAAAAACAAAATCTAACCAAAAACCCAGAAGGCATGGGCGTGCCTACCATTTTGTCAGTGTACAGTTTAAACTGTTTTATTCGTTTAATGACTTCTGCCGGCACGGCCCGTACCCCCACTAGTACGCCCGTGCCCCGGCCGCCGGCACGACCTATATCCCTAGAGGTACGACCGTGCCCGGTCGCCAGAAAACCAAATTTTGACAGAAAAAAAATAAATCCGGTTAAACTCCAAAAGTGAAAAGCCATGTTAGAGATGGCTCTGAAACCACTGTTGGGTTTTCGTGGTCCAAAAACACAGCGGAAGCAAAACGAGTAAAAAAATAGGTTTCAAAGTTTGACGACGCAACACCCAACAAATGGAAAAACGAGATTGGAGTTTGGGAGGTTCGTGTACTAACTTGTACACCACTAGTAAAGTCCACACCAAGCTTTTATTGACTCCCACTTGCTAAAGTGTAAGATGTGCCAGTCTCTACACCACCAAATGTTCAACACCAAAGAACCAAATCCTTGTATATTCATTTGTGTATATGAGAGAATTATGTGTGCAATATGTATGATCTAGTAAACCATGTTCATGGAACATATCAACAAAGCTTCTTATGGCATATATAGAGCTCCAAGTTAAACTCAAAAACGCCCACCATCAATAACCTCCACCACCACCATAATCAGCTTTGAAAGCTGATCAAAGTGGTTGTTACTACACAAGGCACGGTCGTGCCTTCCAAGGTATGGGCGTGCCAGCCCAAAAGGTCTATTTAATTGTGTTCATGAGTTTGGAAATGAGAAGTTGACACCTCATGCTTCATTGAAACCATACGTGGACTATTATGAATTAACATCTCATATGTTTCATAGTGAAAACCGACTTTGGGTGTTTGTATGTGTTCTTGAGAGAGAAAGCAAGAAAAGTTGTATACTTGAAAAGTCAAAGTCAAGATTTGTGGCTTGTTAATTCAAACAAAAGGTATGGTGATGCTCTTTGCATGATTCTGATCATATTGGTATGCTTTTCTGATGAAATACTTGTTTATATAGTGAAACACCATGAATGGAGCTTGAAGCTCCATACTTGACAAATGGGTTTTGTTTGAATTGGTGTTTTAATTGTTACTGATGTGTTCTTAATGTTGGATACATGTCATAAGATGTTTATAAATGTTTTAGAAGTGTTCATATTGGATTTCAAGTGTTTAAATCGGAGTTGGAAAATGGTAAGTCGGCTGGATGTTGAAGAAGATGATGCAGGGGCTGACGCGACGCGACGCGTATGAGAAGAGAACGCGACGCGTTCCTGTTTATTGGCGGATTCTTGTGGAAATCCAATTAGAAATACGATTGGTGAAATCCGGACCCAAAATCATTTGATGGGAATCCGGAGGAGTGAAATCCGACAGTGGAAATCCGGAAAGTTGAAGTCCGGGACTTGAAATCCGACACTTGGGTATCGGATTTGTGAAATCCGACATTTGGGTGCTACGCGACGCGTCGGCTGCTTGGACGCGACTGTAACATTAGACCAATGAGTGGGAGTTCGAGAACTCGAGGTGAGTGGATGTTTACTCACGGGTGATATTAGTTGTAACTGGTTTGGTTGCAACTGTATGTGAATTGAAGCATGGATAGACTGTTTGTCTGCTAATTGATTAACTGTGTTTTGTTAATTGATTGTTGCGCCTATTGTGAAGTCAACAGACGGCTGGGCATACTGGGTAGGGTTTGTTTGCTATCGGCTAATTAGTATTGTGGTCTGTTGGTCCCAAAGAGGGTGAACAAGCAACCGATACAGTGTAGAAGGGGGGTTGAATACACTTTAAACAATCAAACAAATTAATCAAATGTATATTCAATTACCAACCAGTACAATAACTTTTATCACTCTCTAATCAATTCAGCAGGATGATTTGATATTACAATGATTATAACCTCAACTCTCTCTAAACACTCTTGAATCACAAACTAATTGATGATCGAATTTCTTGTTAAAACTGATTAACAAGAACTCTTGAAAACTCTCTCGAACTTTGAACTTACAAAGTTATCGCAACACACGCGTATCAAGTATCACGAACACACGTACCTTTTGCAACTTATGCAACCTTGCAACTTATGCAGTCGTCGTTGTGTATCGCGTATCTGTTCTCGTACACACGTAAGAACATCTGTGTATATAAAACCAAGGAGAAGGTTTATACTTATACTTGATATATCTACGAATATATCGCAGTTTAAAGATAGAACTTATCTTTTCTTTAAAGCCGTAACAAACTCCTTAATTAGAACATATCCAATTAATTTCGTTTGAGATTTCTATCCAACGAATAGATAGTTTAAATTAGGTTTAGATATCCTAATTTAAATGTCGTAGATATAGAGAGTTTATAACAAAATTTAGAACTTACTTAAATTCTGAACTGACTTCTGACGCTGAGCTGAACCACTCAGTCTTGACCTTGTCAAGCTGACTTCTTGAATCTTGGATTTTTGAATCTTCAAGTCTTCAAATCTTCAAGTCTTCAAGTCTTCATTCTTAAGACCTATCTCAGCTTAGAAGTCACTGAGTTATCTAGTACTTACATAGAAAACTCTATATCTGTTTATACGCTGACTACTCAGCTGAAGCTGACCAGTCAGTCTATAACACAATTCCTAACTCTTAACCTATCATCTATACATATCTATAGTTTGTCTCATCAAATCTAACTATTCTAAACATGGGACTAACAATCTCCCCCTATCTGATGATGACAAAACATTGAATCAAACAAGTTATAGGTTAATAGAATTATGTAGAACCACTCTGGAACTGACCAAAGTTAGTTCTTGACATAAGTATTGAACTGATCCATACTTATTCACGTATCTTGAACTTACAATATATTTATGCTTCAAATCTATTGTAAGACTTGTATTCTAAGTATTTGAATATACAATTACTTAGATTCTGAACTTATCAGAAGAACTTTAAGTTCTGAACTTACAAAACTTGTATTACTGAACTTATCAGTTACAATTGAACATATCAATCATGAGCTTAAACTTACAAAGCTGTCTATTTGAACATATCAAACATAATTTTTGAACATATCAAATAATAAAACAGTTGAACATATCAAACTTGATTTTGTATTTATGAACGTATCATTTACATTTTAGCTTAATCGTTATGATTAGCTTCTGCACACTTAGTGCTAACAAAAATTTAGAACTAATCTATTTACTCAACGTAATCTTCAACTTCTAACCACATATCAGAACATTTAAGTTTCCAAATAGCAGCTTTCTTGATAGCATCAACCATGATTTCTTCACCTTTTGGCATTTCTTTCATCTCAGCTTTTCTTGATCTGATTTCTTTGTTGAGATGATACCTGAATACCGAGTTCTGAATTGAGTCATCACATAGAATTCTCAAGTACAGAATTAATTCCAGATTTGCCAAATGATGATCTGCTACTTTCAAGAAACATTGATTACCTTCCACATCAAGATACAAGAATCCTTCCAAAGGTTGAGTGATATAAGTGTTCTCTCTGAATTTAACTTCCTCTGGAACTTGTAAGATGATGTCTCTTTTAGCTCGCTGGCTTGCTGCTCTAACTCTTGCAGCTTTGCCTCGATTAAGAAAAGTATCAATTTCATCAGCAGGAATCTCACCTAGCTGATCAATTCTTATGAAGATTGTCTTAAGCACATCAACTATCTCTTGTCTGATTTGACTCTTTTTCATCTGCTTGATAGTTATGGCTACTGTCTTCAACTCTGCGAATCCCAACTTGTATAGACATCTCATATCTAAACCAATATCTTGTTTGTTGTCTAGTAAAAAGTTGATGATTACCAATTCTCCTTTTCTACTCAGTGTAATTGATTCAATCTTGTTATTGAAATGTTTTCTCTCATAACAATGCCTTAGATCCACATCTGAGTAGAGAATTGGGGCAGCTCTTAGACTAGAATAATCAGCTTCAGCTTCAGCTCTGGCAGCCTCAGCTTTAGCTTTTTCTCGTTGAACTTCAGCTTGTCGTTGCTGCTCTTTTATTTCCTCCACTGTTACGCCTAGTTCTTTAGCCATCTCTTGTAACATTTGCTCAGCAAGTATGTCACTGGCTTTCTGTACTGCATCACCTTCATCACTTGAGTCAGATTCATGTGCAACTAGTTGAGACTTACCCTGTTGCTCTGGCTCTGGCTCAACAATGATGACCTTTCTTTTCTTTGCTAGAGGCATAACACTTCTTTTCTTTCTTTTTACCATCTCAAACACCTTACTCTTCCCTTTATCCATTTGTGAGGCTGGAACGGACTCAGCTTCAACAAATTTTGGCAAATTAGCTTGAGGAAGGTTGGTGTGAACAGCTTGAGATGTTTCTTCAAGTGGAGTTTCTGGTTGAGCTTGTGAAGTTGTGGTTATTTGGACTGTTGGAGCCTGTTGATGTTGAGAAGGCTGATCTACAGTACCTTCGAACTGATCATGAGCTTGTTCAAATTGTACTTCCTCTGTATGCTCCCCCTCAACCTTATCATTATACTTCTTTGATTCTTCCTCCCCCTTTTTGTCATCATCAATAGGGGAGGGTCTGAGTTTGAACATGAAGCTTTCCAAGTTGGCAATTGAAGTTGACAAATCATTAAGTTTGCGCATCAACTTGGCTTTTTCAGCTTTCCTCTTCTTATGCAGGAGCTCAAACTGGGATTGTAGATAGTCCATAATGACTTTAGCATCGGTAGTCATCGGTGTGGGCTCCGCAGGTCTTCTTCTTACTTCAACGTCCTCCTGTCCAGTAGAAGAGTGTATTTCCACCGTAGGAGTGGCTGTTGAGTGTTCTTCAGTCGGTAAGGATGTGGGTCCCATATCCAAAGGTTGGTGAAGACTGATGGAATCAAGGGGGCCAGAATGGAGACCCTGTAATCCCTCCTGGTGTATGAAAGGTTCATTGACAGGTCGTGCGAGATTGTGTGAGAGTAGAAGAGAAGAATGACCAAGTTCGTGAGGTATGATATTGGGGTGATTTAGGCTTATTGGTGAGGAGGGGGGTAATTGACCCTGAGGATTGGTCAGTAATTCAATGTTACCTTCATGGGGCTGTGAAGGCACAGAGGTAGGCTCTCCCATGGCACTAGTAAGTATGGGCTGAGTAGACACCATACCCGGTATAGACTTAAGGGTGGAACTAAGCCTAGAGATTGGCACCTTAAGAGAAGGTGTCTCCCCCTCAGCTCCTACCGGTGGAGGTATCAATGCTATATCAACTCCAGTGTCCTTTTGAGGTGAAGGATCACCTGTGGCAGTTTTCCTTGTATAGGTGTAGGAAATATCCTTGGTAGCAGTGGGCTGACCAAGGTTGGCTGTAGATTGTAAAATAAATGGAGATGTTTGAAGTGGAGGAGAGGGGTTGGACTGAGTTGGGCTTGACTCAGTCCTATCTCCTAAGTTTGGAGATGGAGAAGTAAAAGAGAGAGAAGGAGATAAGGGTTGAGAAATCATACCTGCTGCACCTAGCAGTGGAGACTCAGAGCTAGGAAACAAACTCCTTTGCTCAGAACTCGAAGTGGTGGATGAAATTATTTGAGTACGAGGTCTGAACTGAGTCCTAGGTTGATCAACTTGATGAGACTCAGCCTCATACCCAACATCGTCACCCACTTCTTCCGCAGCTACCTCCTCTGTCTCAGCTTCACTTGACTCAGGAGTCAGAAGCTGTACATACGCCCTCATCTGAGCACTCAATGTAGGGTGCCCAGGGAAGATATCATGGGCGAACATCCTATAGCTGAGAACAGGAGTAGGGATTGACTCATATTGAGCATTATATCTTCTACCCAACATGTCCTCGATGACCATGGACATGAATCTTGCAAAGGGTACAATGGTGTCCCTTACATTCTTGGTCACCAATGACTTGAATGCATCAAAGATCAACTCATCGTAATCCACTTGTCGATCATAAAATATGTTGTATAATAATTGCATTTCAAAGTCATTTACATTATCCAGGTCACCCACCTTGTATCCAAGGGAACGAACTATAGTGGATACCATAAATCCCCATGCCGTCTGGAAAACAGATTTCCGTATGACGCCAATAACTTGAGGATGACCCATTAAGGTTAAAACACTTCGTGATGTTTCCCTAGAAACCGTCGCTTCATATTGATTGTGAATCGGGAGATGAAGAATTCGGCAGAGACAGTTTGCATCGACTTCTATCGCCACTTGTCCACTTAGGACTATGGCCCGTTTAACCGGTTGGGTTACATCGAGTTTACACGTATACCAGAATTCCGTGAGAAGTTGAGGGATGAGCACAGCAGGTCCACGAAGAAATGCATGTGCCAGGGGTCCCTTGCGAATGTAGGAAACCCACTCCTCATATCCCCTGCCCATTTTGGACTTTGGAATGACGGTACAGGCGATGACGTTGTTTTGTTTGTAGATGGGGAGTGCGTTGTTCTTGAAATTTCCTCCACGGATCATTTGTTCAGTTAGATTTAGAGTATAACCCTCCATTGAAATCGAACTTATCGAAATGAATTGCACTCAGCAGTAGTAAGCACTTAGCAATGAATTCTGCACAAGCAACGTTAGGGTTTAAGAGAGAAGAATATGTTGAAAGTTTAAACGAAAGACGATGAACAATCTCTCTTATTTATACCTTTTCAATGGAAGAGAAAAGTTACCGTTACCTGAGGGTAATAAATATGATCGTTACCGTAAAAACTTCTACGCAGTTTGTTACAATGGCTAAATTTATTGTTATTTACCCAAACGCACACTGTTATATTGAAAAGATATTTTTATTAAAATATATCATAAACGACTGAAGTTTATTTACCGGACACACCGTAAATATTTTGGACTTACCATATTGTTAGGACTAACCTAGACTTGTGGAACTGATTACTCAGCTGATCCTGAATAGTCAGCTTATATGGAGTATTCAGCTGATCCTGAACGTTCAGCTTATATGAAGCACTTAGCTCAGTTTGAGCACTCAGCTCAGATTTTGACACTTAGTCAAAAGTAGCACTTAGCAAATATTAAACAGAGATAAAGAATGGAACATACCAATTAAGGGTTGAGCATTCCAAGCTTGCCGAGTAGAGTTGTAAATCTTATGCCTTCAATTGGTTTCATGAAAATATCCGCAAGCTGATCTTTAGTTTCAATGAAGACTAACTCTATCTTTCCCTTTTCTACGATATCTCTGATGAAGTGATGTCTTATCTCAATGTCCTTGGTTCTTGAGTGAAACACTGGGTTGTGTGTAATGGCAATATCACTTTGATTGTCACAAAATATGTGAGTCTTTGAATAATGCAGATCAAAGTCCTTCAGCTGATGTTGCATCCACGGTATTTGAGCACAACAGCTCCCTGCAGCTACATATTCAGCTTCAGCTGTTGAAATTGCCACTGAGTTTTGTTTCTTGCTCGTCCAGCTGACTAATTTTCCACCCAAAAGTTGACATCCACCACTAGTACTCTTTCTATCAAGACCACATACTGCAAAGTCTGAATCGGAGTACCCTATCAGCTCAAATCCTGGTCCTTTGGGATACCACAAACCTAAGTTTGGTGTTCCCTTCAGATATTTGAGTATCCTTTTTACAGCTAGCAAGTGAGATTCTTTTCAATCAGCCTGATTTCGTGCACAAACACATGTAGCAAACATTATACCAGGTCTGCTTGCTGTTAAATAGAGTCATGAACCTATCATTCCTATGCATGTAGTCTCACATACAGACTTTCCATCAATGTCCTTGTGTAGTTTGACATTGTGTAACATTGGAGACTTTGAGTGATGGCTTGAGTTTAATCCATATTTCTTAATCAGATCAAGGACATACTTGCTCTGATTAATAAATATACCATGTTCTTTCTGATAGATTTGATGTCCGAAAAAGTATGTCATCTCACCCATCATGCTCATTCTGTATTGATTAGACATTATCTTGGAGAACCAATCACACAGATCTTGGTTTGTTAATCCAACGATAATGTCATCCACATAAATTTGAACCAAAATGACATGTCCTCTACTCTTTCCTATGAACAGAGTTTTGTCAATACTTCCTCCGACAAAATCATTTGAGAGCAGATAGGTGGATAGTGTATCATACCAGGCTCTTGGAGCTTGCTTGAGTCCATACAAAGCCTTGTCCAACTTATAGACATAATCTGGATGTTTAGCATCAATAAAGCCAGGGTGTTGTTTCACATAGACCTCCTCCTGCAGTGCCCCATTTAAAAATGCACTTTTAACATCCATTTGATACACTTTAAAGTTTTTGAAGGCTGCATAGGCTAGAAACAACCTTATAGCTTCAATCCTTGCAACAATGGCAAAGGTCTCATCATAATCAATACCTTCTTCTTGTCGATACCCCTGAGCTACTAGCCTCGCCTTGTTTCTGATCACTACTCCATCCTTGTCCATTTTATTTCTATAGACCCACTTAGTGCCTATAATTGTTTTCCTTTGGGAGTAGGGACAAGGGTCCAGACCTTGTTTCTTTGAAATTCTGTCAGTTCCTCTTGCATAGCTTCAATCCAATCTTCATCTTTCAGAGCCTCTTCAGTCTTCTTTGGTTCCATTTGAGATAGAAAACTAGCGTAGGCAGCATAGTTTGCATTTGCCTTAGATCTAGTTAACACACCATCTTCAACGTTCCCAATGACATCATCAAGAGGATGATCTTTTAATACTTTGAAGGTTGTTGTGGGAGACTGAGGTTCTGGGTCTGATTCAAAGAAGTGTCTCTCAGGCTGAGTAGGACTTACTTCTTCAGTCTGAGTAGGAATTTGATGATCACTTAGATCTTCAATCTAACATGTATTTGACAATTCACTAAGATTCTCAGGCTGATTATCTTCAATATTGATAATTTCTTTTAGTGATGCACGTTTGTCAGATTTACTATCATCATCATCATCAGAATCATCCATAACATACATGGGATTTGATGTGAGATCTTCTTTACTCCTCTCAAGCTCACTCAGACTAACCGAGTTAGCTTGAGCTCTATTGGATTCATCAATACTTGTCTCATCAAACGTAACATGTACTGACTCTTCAATTACCTTTCTTTTAAAATTAAAGACTCTGTAAGCTTTGGAGATCGAAGAATATCCAACAAATATCCCTTGATCAGCTTTGGGTTCCAACTTATGGATCTGATCTCTTTGGTTTAGCACATAGCATGTTGAACCAAATATATGGAAATATCCAATGTTGGGTTTTCTGCCATGACACATCTCGTAAGATGTTTTACCATGTTTTTTTCACTATAATTGATCTATTCTGAGTATAACAGGCTGTACTTACAGCTTCTGCCCAGAAGCTCAGCTTGAGCTTTGCCTCACATAACATGGTTTTGGCAGCTTCAATTAAGGTTCTGTTTCTCCTTTCAGCAACTCCATTTTGTTGTGGAGTTCTTACAGATGAGAAATTCTGGATAATTCTTTTATCTTCACAAAAGCCTTCAAGGGTTGAGTTTCTGAACTCAGTCCTATGATGGAGGTTTAGTGTCTGTTCTGATGGCAAGAATTTCGTTGCTTGAACTCATCTTTTCTTGGATCTTTCTCCCTGAAGTAAATTGGTTAGTATGTGTGTGAGAAAACCTGTGAACGTCAGATGAAGTGTTTGAAGGTTGAGTGAGGTTATCCGATTGTCAGATTGTTTGCTTATGCGACTGTCGGATTTGATGCAACTGTCGGATGATCCGAAGGTCGAATGAATTAAAGGGTATCGGATTTGTGTTTGTGTGACTGTCGGATTTTTTTGTGGTGCGACTGTCGGATTTTATTGACTATCGGATTTTGGTGACTATCAGATTTTGGATAAGAAAGTCAGATAAACTTTAGTGATCCGAATGTCGGATGAGACTAGTGATTTGAAAGTCGGATGACTTTTACAATCCGAAGGTCGGATGAGACTAGTGATCCGAAAGTCGGATGAAACTTTAAAATTAAAAGTCGGATGAGTTTTACAATCAGAAGGTCGGATGAGGCAAAATTCGAATGCCTTTTAAGACAAAGATCGGATGAAACTAGAACAAGAGTCGCATGACCTTTGGTAAAGTCGCACGACAGTCGGATGAGCCAATGTCGGATGAGCTAAGAGTCGCACGATTGTCGGATGGATAATATTCCAAAACTTGCAGGTCTGTACTCTGTTATCGAACAGACTGCTACTTTTGCCCAAAACACACTAAAAACTCACTAAGCTTTTGTTTTGACCTTCCTTTTTACTAGAAACACTTCCCTTTACTGATTTCAACCCAAAACAACAACAAATTCTTTGAAAATTTGATGAAATAGTAGAAAACTCTAAGAACTTGAAGAACACTAAATTTTCAAGAACACTGCCCAGATGTTGTTTGTTTGTCCTAAAATCACTAAAAAGGTTTTATCCTTCTTAAATACTTCTTAGGCACAACAAATAACTTGAAAAACAAGAGGTTTTGACCAAATGGGTATTTTGTCTTTCAAAGTCTTTCGTGAACAAGAACAGAAGCAGCTTCTGGGTTTTGTTTCTCACACAAAGATGTTTCTTTCAGGTAATGTTAAACCAATCCAGTAGGGAGTTGGCTCTGATACCAATTGAAAGTCCTTTGATGTGAAGAAGATGAGTAAACAATGAATACTTTAAGTAAAGATGATGAAGTTTAGTATGAACACTTTGCATGAACTTGAAGATTCTCTCTTTGTATATTGCTTGAATGTGAGATTACAGAGAATGCTATAGCAAAGGTGACCTTGCAAACTAGGTTTGCAAGGTTATAAATACACAAGCCACATGGGCCTACGTCTAAACAACTAAACTAGTCTAGGAAATACATAAAGAAAGTGGGCCAAGCCCATAACATAAACTAGTCTAGTAAGATATAAATTACATACAAAAGAACACAAGGCTAACAAACTAATTAATATCTAACAACCCAAGGCTCAATTTCCCACGCTTTCCAAAACTAATCACCCCTTTCCAAGGTGAGACCTTAGGCATCACCTGATCACCAACTTCAAAAGTCATGGGTTTCCTCTTCTTATCCACGTACATCTTTTGACGATCACGTGCGGCTTTGAGCTTTTCAAGTGTAATTTTAACCTTTTCAGCGGTCAACTGTACAATTTCTAGACATACGTACTGTTTTTCACCCGTCTCTAGCCAGCACGTAGTCCGTAGAGCATATCGTAAGGAGGCATACCAATGCTAGAATATACACACACACTAACTTTGGTATTATGAGCAGATAACTTTCACAAGTTAAAACGTACACATATATCTCAAATAATTAAGCAGGAGGTGGATTTGAACAAACTTATCCATTTTGCATGCTTACATACATGGTTTTATTAACATACATGCATACATACTTACATATCATTACATTCCAATTTCTTCCAGTACTTCACATTTTTATATATATATATATATATAATTAATTAATTAATTTAAATAAATTAACTTAATTACTCACATAATCAATTTAATCAAATAAGCACATACCGCTAACCCGCTAATCAACTAACACAGGTTTGCGGGTGTTACAAATCTCCCTTCCTTAAGAAGATTCCATCCTCAGAATCCCTTCTCTTTCAAACAACTGAGGGTATCTGTCTCTCATATCCGTCTCAGTCTCCCAAGTCAAATCAGAACCCAAACTGTGCTTCCACTTGACCAACACTATCGGAATCTGCTTTTCGTGGAGCTTGGTCACCTTACGATCCACCTGTTCAATATGTTCCTCTATCAATCTTTTCTTCGAATCCACTTTCAACTCATGTACTTGGAGAATCTAACTTTCATCCTGACCTTACATTTCCTCAGATAACAAACGTTGAACGTATCATGAATACCTACAAGATTTGCTGGAAGATCTAATGTAACCGTCTGGTCATTCACTATCTGACGGATACGGAAAGGACCAATAAAACGGGGAGCTAACTTCCCGAGTTTTCCGAAACGAATCACACCTTTCCACGGAGAAACTTTTAAATATACAAGCTTACCCACATCAAACGATACTGGACGACGTCGCGGATCAACATACATCTTTTGCCTATCCCTGGCTGCTTTCAACATCTCTCTGGCAATAACAACCTTATCTGCTGTTAACTAAACAATCTCTGGCCCTGCAAGCTGTTTCTCACCTGCCTCTAACCAACAAGTCAGAGTACGGCAGCGACGATCGTATAGCATTTCATACGGAGGCATCCCAACAATGGAGTGGTAAGAATTATTATACGAAAACTCTATCAACGGCATGTGCGAATCCCAAGATCCACCATACTCAATTACACAGGCACGTAACATATCTTCGAGTGTCTGTATGGTTCGTTCAGTCTGACCGTCAGCCTGAGGATGATAAGCAATACTGAAGTTAATCCTTGTCCCAAACTCTCTCTGTAACTCCTATAGAAATTAGAAAAAAACCTGGAGTCTCTATTAGATACTATGAATAAAGGTATACCATGCCTTGAAACAACTTCGTCAATATACAACTCTGCTAACTTAATCAATGAAGTTGTTGTTGGTATCTGCCCACTGACACACGTAGGCCAGCATCACTGCCAATGAAGCGCGGGCCTATTGGGTCACACGCCAAGTTTCAATCTCGACAGCCTACTATAAGAAGAAAGAGTCAAAATGGTCAAATTCCAGTTGACCTAGGCTTCACGATCGTGAAGGATGCTCCACGGGTCGTGAAGCAGCTCGTGTCCACGCGTCCTGTCGTGGGTCGCATTGTTCGTGAAACCCTAGGGCTTCACGACCCTACACGGACCGTGAAGGAGGTCGTGAAGGCACGAACCCTCACGATTCTTGCATGGCGCGGCATAACTCGTGAAGGATAAATGGCCGGTCGTGGCGCATTTATCATTCACGGCATGTGAGTGCCCGTGAAGAAGTTGTGAAGGCAGAATTCCAAGTGACACTTGTGTTTTATTGGACCATTTGAGTTGGTCCAATGAGATGGTGCCATTGGGGTCCGGCTCTGGCTCTTTTGAACAGAATGGAGGTCTTTAAAAGGGGCTCTCTTGGTTCATTAGCTACTCTTGGTCCATTTTGTGCAATACATATACTTGTGAGTTCTTCCATTGAGAGAGAGTGCAAGATCAAGTGTTGGTGATTTGTGCACAAGTGTTTCAAGGATGTTCTAGAAGATATCCATCAAGTGTTGGTGGTGCTTCGGTTTGCTAGTACAAAGAGGTTGAAGGTTTCTTGGTGTGGACTTGCATTAGGGCTTGAAGCCTTTTTGTTTCAAGCTTACATCCCAAATCCGAATTGTTCCAACCAAGTATCAAAGTCTTCGAGGGTATGATTTGATCTCCTTCTTCTCTTTGTTCTTGTTTTTGGTTGCATGCATGTTCTTGCAAGTTTTCACCACCATTGGGAAATCATGGGATCGTTTTGTGTGTTTTTGTTGTTTCCGTTGCGTGCTTTGATCCCCATGGATTCCCAACAGTGGTATCAGAGCCATACTTGCAAGAGGCATGCACCTTTGTGGCTTGAAAATCCATATTTTCGATTTTGGACATTTTGTCCAGAAGGTCTTCACGGGCCGTGGAGCTTGCTTCACGGGTCGTGAAGGCCACACGACCAGTCTCGTGGGGTGGTGGTCGTGAAAGGTTTTTAATCTGTTTCACAAGTTGTGGAGCGTACTGCCTTCATAATATCCTAATTCTTTTAGGCTGTTTAGCCTTGTAGATTAAGCCCCATAATATCCTAATTCTTTTATGTGTATTTATTGGGTGGTTTTGGCATAAAATGCACACATGCATACATGTAAATTGTGTATATATGAATATGGATTTCAAAGTGTTTGGAATCCTAATGCATATGTACAAGGTTTATTCTTGTGCCTTTAGTTTTTGAATAAACTTAATTGGGATATTGTTTTGTGCATGGTTTGGTGTGGCACACCATGCTTTATGGTTGTTTCGTTTTTGTGAGCACCTGTTTGAGCCTAGATATTTGTGTGGTTGTTTGGTTGCTTTATTTGTTGTTCATTCATTTGGTGGTTTGTACCACATTTGGTTTGTAATAATTTATTTAATCCAGTTTGTAATAATTTATTTATTTGTGGCTTGCACGCCAAAGTATTTATTCTTGGTAATTTTATATTAGCATAGAATAGATTGTGTGGCTTGCATGCCATTTCTCTTTGAATCATGTATGTAATGAGAATAGAAGACCGGAGGCACCAACGGGAGTCTTGGGAGACGTCTTGGCTACCTCGGATCCGGAGGCGCGGGATCGAGTGGGAGCACACCACGAAGTCTTGGATTGTTTGTCCTTAGTAGACTTAGTTCCTCGGTTGGCTCACCGGGGAACACTTAGGTTGGCTCAAATCGGTTTTGTGTGCATGGTTGTGTAGTTTTATTTATTTGTTTTTCTTGCGTGGTTGTAGGATCTTCGCATGGTAGAAAATCTTTTGAAAATAATAAAACTATATAGTTTTCCGTAATTGGTTAACAAACCCCGCTCGCTCACATGATTAACAAACGAATATAAAGTGTTTATGTTCAATTGGTGAAAAATGCATTTTGTCACTTATTTGTTAATCAAAACGAAAAGAGGTTTTTTTAACCGGAAAAACAAAAGTCCCGTATTTCTCAAAAACGTAAATCATACGCCATCCAAAAGATGACACCACCCGAATCTAATGAAGCATGGGACAATTGTCGAGCTTAGCACGAGTTGTTCCATGTGGACTTGTGTGGAAGGTGCGAGTGGCGTCTTGAAATCTTTGGTTGTCGAGCTTAGCACGAGCCAATTATTGTCAAGGGCGTCATCGTGTATCTTGTTGGACTATTTGCAATTCCGATTTAATACACCTTGATAATTGTCGTGCCTATACCGAGTTATCAAAGGGGCTTATTGAGGAATCGGTGTGGGAAGGGATCAAACATGCCAAACCGGTGCTATGAGTACCGAAGGATCCCGCAAGTGCCTAAGAGTTGTAGTCACGGATTGCAATTGGTAAAGCGTTTACCGGCCTAAATACCTTCACGAAGTGATCCGCGGTAAACCCGTCATGTAGTGAAGTTATGTTGGGTTCTTAGCCCTTGTTAAATTTAAGTGTTAAACTATAACAAGGATTAAAATATGACGAACTAACCTTTTGTGTGCTTTGCCGTCTTTTAGATGGCACCTACAAGCAACACCGCGACACACATTTCACTCCGTCCATTTTTGAAGAAAGAGAAACTCATAGGCGTAAACTTCATGGAATGGCTTAGGCAATTGAGTATTGTCTTGCTCCATGAAAGCAAGTTGTACGTCCTAGAGGAACCTCTTCCGGAGGCTCCTGCTACCACCGCTACGCGGGCTATTAAGGATGCTTATGAGAAGCGCCTTAAAGACACTAATGAGGTGACTTGCCTCATGTTGACGACTATGAGTTCTGAATTGCAAAGGCAATTCGAGGACGTTGGTGCGTTTGACATGATCTCGCAGCTAAAGGAAATGTTCCAGCAACAAGCGAGGGAAGAACTCTACGAGTGTGTTAAGGCCTTTGTAGGGTGTCGGATGCAAGAGGGCAGGAACGTGAGCTCCCACGTGCTTCGTATGAAGCAATACGTGGACCAGCTCGAGAGGTTGGGCTTTCCTATGGGGAAAGAGTTGGCTATAGAAATTATCCTCCAATCTTTGCCTCAAGCATATGGTCCGTTCATTGTGAACTACCATATGCATAATATGGATAAGTCCTTGATGGAGTTGCACGGCATGTTGAAGACCGCCGAGTCTAACATGGCCAAGGCAAAACCATCGACCTCCGTACGTGTCCTAGCCATCCATGAGGGTGGTGCTAAGAGGAAGCGTCCCGCTTCAAGCTCCAAGGGCAAGGGAAAGGGGAAGGCAAAGGTCGCAACACCCAAGCCCAAACCACTCCCGGCGCCGGAGCCGAAGGGGAAGGAACCCGCTCCTATAGCCCTCTCACCGGAAGAGGCCACCTGCTTCTTCTACGGGGAGAAGGGACACTACCGGCGTAGTTGCCCCAAGTACACGGAGGAGCTCAAGAGGCTTCGCGCCAAGGAACAAGGCGCCTCCGGTACGTACATGATTGAACTCCATAACACTTCCACTTCTAACGCTTAGGTCTTGGACACCGGGTGTGGTACTCACATAGTTAATAATGTGTAGGTACTAAGAAGAAGTAGGGACTTGGTTTATGGGGAGCTGGATCTCATCATGGGAAACAAGGTGGTTGTCCCGGTTGAGAAGATAGGGAGCGTGGACCTCGCTTTTCCATCCGGCTTATCTATTACTTTATTAAATGTATCTTATTCCCCCCTGTGTGGCAAGAAACATTTTATCGTTTTATGCACTTGTTGACGATGGATTTGACTTTAATTTCTTTAATGGAATTATTTCATGCTTTAAAAATGATTTATTTTATTTTAAAGCACATCCATGTCGTGGCATATATGAGACAAGCGTATGCTTGCAAAGTAATAGATCAATCATGAATGTTGGTTCTAAATCCAAATATGATTTGGATAAGTTATCTTTATGGCATGGTCGTTTGGGCCACATAAACAAGAAACGCATCGCCAAGCTCCAAGCGGATGGGATCTTGGAATCATTTGACCATGGGTCGGACGATGTATGCGAATCTTGCTTGTTGGGCAAAATGACCAAAGCACCCTTCACCGGCGTTTGTGAGAGGGGCAAAGACTTGTTGGATATCGTTCACACGGATGTGTGTGGTCCGTTCAAGCATGTCACTAGGGATAACTCAAGGTACTTCGTAACCTTTACCGATGATTCCAGTAGGTATGGGTATGTCTACTTGGTGAGACAAAAGTCGGAAACCTTTGAGGTTTTCAAGACTTTCAAAAACGAAGTTGAGAACCAATTGGGTAAACGAATTAAGATGCTCAGATCGGATCGTGGTGGTGAGTATCTAAGTTCGGAATTCCGTGACTATCTAAAAGATTGTGGAATTGTTTCGCAATTGACACCTCCTAGGACACCACAATTAAATGGTGTCGCCGAGAGGAGGAACCGGACATTATTGGATATGATTCGGTGTATGATGAGTCGTACGGATGTACCCATTAGCTTTTGGGGCTATGCATTGGAAACGGCCGTTAGAATCCTTAACCTCGTACCAACTAAGAAGGTCAAGAAGACTCCCTTTGAGATGTGGCATGGAAAAGTTCCATCGCTTTCATATCTAAAGGTTTGGGGTTGTCCTGCCTACGTGAGACGTGAGGTGGAGGACAAATTGAAACCCCGAGCCGAGAGGTGTTTGTTCATTGGATACCCTGACGGGTCTATGGGATATTTGTTTTACAAACCGTCCGAGAACAAGATATTTGTTTCTTGGAGGGCCGTCTTTCTTGAAAGGGAGATGCTATCCAAAGACGCTAGTGGAAGAAAGGTAGATCTTGAAGAGATTCAAGAACCCTTCAATGACCAACCTGAAGTTGACACTAGTTCACAAGATGATTCTCAGCACGGCACTGCTGGAGAACCTGACACGGATCCTTTACCTCTTAGGAGATCCGGTAGGAGTCGCAACGAGCCAGAGAGATATGGGTTTCTCATGTCTAAGGGCTGCGATCTAGTGGTGGATCATGATGAACCATCATCTTATCGGAACGCCGTGGTGGGCCCTGAGTCCGCTAGGTGGAAAGAGGCTATGGAGTCCGAGATGCAATCTATGTCGGATAACCAAGTCTGGGATTTGGTAGATCCGGTACCCGGGTGTAGACCCGTAGGGTGCAAATGGTTCTTTAAGAGAAAGACCGGAATAGATAGAGAGGTAGACACCTTCAAAGCCCGACTGGTGGCTAAGGGTTTCACGCAAACTCATGGTGTAGACTATGATGAAACCTTTTCCCCGGTGGCTATGTTGAAGTCTATCCGGATACTCATGGCAATTGCCGCATATCATGATTATGAGATTTGGCAAATGGATGTAAAAACCACGTTCCTTAATGGGACACTTAGCGAGTAGGTCTATATGACTCAACCCGAGGGTTTTGTACATGCCAAGCATCCGGATAAAGTCTGCAAGCTTAAGAAGTCCATTTATGGACTTAAGCAAGCATCACGCAGTTGGAACCTGTGCTTTGATGAGAAAGTCAAAGAGTTTGGCTTTTCGAAAAGCAAGGATGAGCCATGCGTATATGTCAGGGCTAGTGGGAGCATAGTTGTGTTCCTAGTCTTGTATGTCGATGACATACTCCTCATTGGAAACGATGTCCCGACCCTTCAAGGTGTAAAAACTTGGTTAGGGAATTGTTTTTCAATGAAGGATGTAGGAGATGCGACTTACATTCTTGGGATCAAAATCTATAGAGATAGATCCAAGAGGCTTATTGGGCTTAGCCAAAGTACATATGTTGACAAAGTCCTAAAACGGTCTAGGATGGAAGACTCCAAGAAGGGATTCATTCCAATGTCACATGGTTTGGTATTGAGTAAGACTCAATCCCCTAGTTCCCCAGAGGAACGGGAAGTAATGAAGTGAGTGCCATATGCTTCGGCTGTGGGCTCGATCATGTACGCCATGCTATGTACGAGGCCTGATGTATCGTGTGCCTTGAGCATGACGAGTAGATATCAAGCCAACCCTGGTGAAGCTCATTGGACGGCGGTGAAGAGCATTCTCAAGTATCTTCGGAGGACTAAGGAGATGTTCTTAGTGAACGGAGATGAGGAAGAGCTTAGAGGAAAAGGTTACTCTAATGCAAGCTTCCAAACCGATAGGGATGACTGCCGATCACAATCGGGGTTCGTGTTCCTATTAAACGGCGGTGCTATATCCTAGAGGAGCTCCAAGCAAGACACCGTGGCCGATTCCACTACTGAGTCGGAATACATTGCGGCCAGTGAAGCTGCTAAGGAGGCCGTATGGATAAGAAAATTTCTGCTTGATCTGGGAGTTGTTCCAAGCATCAGCGACCGTGTTGAGATCTTCTGTGACAACGAGGGTGCCGTTGCTTTGGCAAAGGAACCAAGGTCTCATCGATGCACGAGGCATATTCCGCGGAAATATCTTTTATCCGGGACGTGGTCGAAAATGGAGACATAGTCATCAGCAAAGTACACACGGATAGCAATTTGTCGCAAGCCAAGCACGATGCCCACACACGTTCTATTGGGATTAGATTTGCTAGCGACTTGGTTTGAGTTGTATATTGGTTATTGTATTCGATTTATTTACTGTGATATTGGGAACATTAAGCAATATTGTATTTTTGAATGTATTGATTATTAAATGGAGATTTAATGATACGCGTGTAGCGAATACTTTCTTTAAATCATTATTGTGTTCCAACTTTGCATGTTTTATCACTTCCTTGAATGTTCTACATTCTAAACTGTCCACGATCGGTCATTCTTCAAGGAAGGAAGTATGAACGAAGATCGAGGGAAATGATTGGTCATAGTGTTCAATATGGATTGAATACAAGGGACGCAATATTTCGCCTATACTTGAAAAGAGTTTCAAGTGATTAGACGACCCACACCTGATCTTACTTCATGGTACATGTCAAGAGTAAATCAGGATGATAATATCTTTTATCCTTAGATCGGAGATGCATGTGTTTCACTATTTTTGTTTGCTTTATTCTAACTGCTTTCAAACGTAGTCCGTAACTGGCTAATATAAAGAAGGTATTTGGGTAAAGTATTGCCATTGTATTGGAGGCAATGTAGTCGAAGGAATTTGTTCCTCTGTAAAGAGAGATATCCCTGGGGCCCTCGATGATTGGGCGCTGACACCAAAATGCATGGTCATGCTCGAGTTTGCAATGATTGTTGATCAGTTGCAACTCACCTTTTGGTCACCACCAATCTTAATCGAGAAACATAATCGTGAATGATCAGAGAATGACTTTGTACCATGTCTCATGTTCACTTGGATATCGCGAACAATAAGATAATTGATCACTTATCTATAGGACCATGTCAAACTCTTTTAGTTTATCATGGTACTTGTCAGGGATGACATACCCCATGTTTAGTTGGGGGCAGGGATGCCTTGCTAGAGGCCGCTCCCTGTCTGTGGTGCCTATGGATACGGTGTGTCATGTGCAAGTGGGAGTTTGTTGGTATCTGCCCACTGACACACGTAGGCCAGCATCACTGCCAATGAAGTGCGGGCCTATTGGGTCACACGCCAAGTTTCAATCTCGACAGCCTGCTATAAGAAGAAAGAGTCAAAATGGTCAAATTCCAGTTGACCTAGGCTTCACGACCGTGAAGGATGCTCCACGGGTCGTGAAGCAGCCCGTGTCCACGAGTCCTGTCGTGGGCCGCATGATTCGTGAAACCCTAGGGCTTCACGACCCTACACGGCCCGTGAAGGAGGTCGTGAAGGCACGAACCCTCACGATTCTTGCATGGCGCGGCACGACTCGTGAAGGATAAATGGCCGGTCGTGGCGCATTGATCCTTCACGGCCCGTGAGAGCCCGTGAAGAAGTCGTGAAGGCAGAATTCCAAGTGACACTTGTGTTTTATTGGACCATTTGAGTTGGTCCAATGAGATGGTGCCATTGGGGTCCGGCTCTGGCTTTTTTGAACAGAATGGAGGTCTTTAAAAGGGGCTCTCTTGGTCCATTTTGTGCAATACATATACTTGTGAGTTCTTCGATTGAGAGAGAGAGCAAGGTCAAGTGTTGGTGATTTGTGCACAATTGTTTGAAGGCTGTTCCAGAAGATATCCATCAAGTGTTGGTGGTGCTTCGGTTTTCTAGTATAAAGAGGTTGAAGGTTTCTTGGTGTGGACTTGCATTAGGGCTTGGAGCCTTTTTGTTTCAAGCTTACATCCCAAATCCGAATTGTTCCTGCCAAGTATAAAAGTCTTCGAGGGTATGATTTGATCTCCTTCTTCTCTTTGTTCTTGTTTTTGGTTGCATGCATGTTCTTGCAAGTTTTCACCACCATTGGGAAATCATGGGATCTTTTGGTGTGTTTTTGTTGCTTCCGTTGCGTGCTTTGATCCCCATGGATTCCCAACAGTTGTCTCACAGGTTGCTAGAAAGTGAGCACTCTTTGTCAACCGATCCACTATCTGTTCAAACTCGTGGTGGGCACAAACACAGCGGAAGCAAACAAGAAAGTAGCATGCAAGACATAAAACAAAAGCACACACAAAGCCCACAACTAGTTCCAATGGTGGAACACACTACAAAGCAAATTGCAACAAAAGAACAAGAAGAAGGAGTAGAACGCACCTCCTTACCATGGCTGGAATTTGAGATCTTCAAATGTGGGATGAACTTGAGGAAACAAAAGGCTTCCTCCTCCATTGCTAGTCCACACCAAGTATGCTTGATCCCATTGTACTAGCAACCCATAGATGAACGTCCACCATGACTCCATCATCTGGAACAGCCCATGTAGATCTCCTCTTGCACCATGAAACATTTCCCACACTCAAGAATACCTTACTTAGTGTATGTGTAACTTTTCATTTGGAGCCAAGAGAGAGCTAGTATCAAGAGAGAGTTCTTCATGTGTTCTCCTCTTCTCTATGCCTCAATGACCAGCATCTAACCTCAAAAACCCGGCCATAAAGCATGGATCTTGATTGGACCATCAAATGGTCCAATAAAACACAACTGTCACTGCAGCTACCCTCTTCACGACCCCTCACGGGCTCTCACGGGTCGTGAAGCCTAAGTGCGCCACGAGGGGACTTAGAACTCCAAGTGCCGTGCCGCCCGGTCGAGACTCGTGAGGGCATCTCCTTCACGACCCCTCACGACCTCGTCACGGGCCGTGGTGCACAAAGGCATCACGACTCATGGCGGCCGTCGAATAATCGTTAGGGCAGCCTGCTTCACGACCCGTGGAGCACCCTTCACGGTCACGAGTCACCGAATCAAAACACTTTTGATTCTTTGACTTTCTCCATCCACATAAAGCTGTCGGGATCAATCCTTCGCGTGTGACCCAATAGGCACGCGCTTCATTAGCAGTGATACCGGCATACGTGTGTCAGTGAGCAGATCTCCAACAAACTCCCACTTGCACATGACACACCGTACCCATATGCATCACAGACAGGGAGCGGCCTCTAGCAAGACATCCCTGCCCCAAATCAACATGAGGTATGTCATCCCTGACAAGTACCTAATCACAATCCAAACGGGTTTGAAAAGGTCCTATAGATAAGTGATCAATCATCCTATTGTTCGCGATATCCGGGTGAACACGAGACATGGTACAAAGTCATTCTCCGATCGTTCACGATTATGTTTCTCGATCAAGATTGGTGGTGACCAAAATATGCAAGTTGCAAATGATCAACTATCATTGTAAGCATGAGCACGACCGTGCATTTTGGTGTCAGCGCCCAATCATCGAGGGGCCCAGGGATATCTCTCTAAGCAGAGGAACAAATTCCTTCGACTAAATTGCCCCACTACATCGGTAATACCTTCCCCAAAATCTTCCTTTATAACAACCAGTTACGGACTACGTTTGAAAGTAATCAGAACAAGTTAGACCAATGTCATGGAAACACATGTATCTCCGGTCTAAGGACGAAATGATATTATCATCCTAAGTTACTCTTGACATGTACCATGAAGTAAACTCAGGTGTGGGTCGTCCAATCACTTGAAACTCTTTTCAAGTATAGGTAAAGTGTTGCGTCTCTTGTATCTAATCACCATTGAATACACGACCAACCCTTTCCCTCAGTCTTCGTTCAAACTTCCTTCTTGCGAAGAGTGACTGACTGTGGACATTTAGAATGTAAAACATTCAGGGAAGTGGTAAACATGCTAAGATGGAACACAATAAAGGCAACTGAGAGTACCCGCTACACGCATATTAACAAATCCCCATTTGATAATCGATACTAGCAGAAGCACAATGTTGCTTAACGTTCCCAAAATTAGCATATCAAAATTTCAACTAAAACAAACTCAATCCAAGTCTTTGCAAGCACTAGTATGACAATCATCACTATCTTGCAACTACGGCTTTAGCAAAACGGATCCGCCACCATGCTATCCGTGTGTATTCGTAAGATGACCATATCTCTACCTCAACCAATCACTCAAAAGTGTGCATTGGTGAGATAACGGTCTTTTGTCAAGCTATCGCACCTTCATTGATTCATCAGAACTCAATAAGATCAAAGATGCTTGAGATAAAGGTTATCTTTCATAAGCCATCGTACTCTCATTGTCTCATAAGATCCCAATAGAGTCAGCAATGCTTTGAGAAGCATACTTATTAACACCATATTTAGTAGGATCACGAACCCCGATAAAGATCGGCAGTTATTCTAACAAGTATATAAGCAAGCATTTGAATAACAACTTATTCTATGTTGCTTCTTACTATAGATCAACAAGAACATATTTCAATATTTCTTTAACTCCTTCCATAGGTTTTGTATATCCTATAATCGTTATGGATGCATAATTCTTGATTTAAGCTTTTCAAGCGAAATCAGGACATTATCTCCAACATGATGTATGTACTAGACATATTTAGAATAGGATTACAAAATGCTCCCACTAGCTCTGGCATTCTTCCATGTTTCATCATTGCTACTTGAAAACTCAAACAAATGATTTTCATATCAACGCAAAGATTCTAACATTGAGATGGCAACATAAGTCCACAAGTGGACTATTTAGGGTTTGTAGATTTCATTAGGATACTTATTGATAGTAAAAGACCCTCGAAAATGTTGTGAGCATTTCCTCAGAAATTCCTATTAAGGAATGTAGTCTTCACTTCTATCCAATATAGCCTAAAAGGCACTTATAAAATAAGTATCCGTGTGGACTTCAACATAACCACCGGGAGAATGCTTCTAGATGATACCTTCCTTATGGTCAATCATTGTGAAACCATTCCTACCAGTCGGTATTTGAAGTAGTCTACAAACTTATCCATGTTTGGTCTATTTCCTCAAATAACCAATCACACCTCGCGGGTTCACACCCAGGTGTAGGATCAACCAAGTCGAAAACTTGGATATCCGTCATGGATAGCATCTCATCTTATCATTTCCTCCTTTCTCCTAGCGGACTCCAAGCCCACTATGCTTTCCGGTAGTTGAGGCATTCATCATGAATCATCATTAAGTTGTCTTCCTCAGATATAACGAGTTATATCTTTATGGTCTTATGACAACTTCTACCAAGAGGTAACGATTTTATGCCAGGTTCTCCAGCATTGCCATGTTGAGTTCCAATCATTTCTAATTGGATTCTAGTGTCAACATCAGGTTCTTCCATTCAAGGTATACTTTACTGTCACTAGCATCCATGGATATTAATTTCTTAAGAGACTCTACCTTTGAGCAACTTACAAGTCCTCACAAGGTTTGTCAAGTCAAATATCCCATGGTCTTAGTAGAGTACCTAATGGAGTAAATACCTCTAGATCCTGGGTTCCTCCACCTCACGTCTAAACGTAGGCTAGACAATCCAGACTTTGGAATAGACAAACAAGGATCCTCCTTTTCGTCATATCCTCTAAGGCGTTTACATGACCATCTTTGTTGTTTATAAGATTTAGAACTCATTCCCACCATTTGGAGAATGACCCAAAACAATTTTGGACATAAAAGTGTAACCTATCACTTGTCGGACCATATCAAAATGTCCGGTTCCTCCTTTAGACGACCACATATAACAATGTATCTTAAGAGAAATGAATCGTGAGACAATCCCATAATTCTTATGATATTCACATAATTTATAAAACTAAGGTACTCAACATCTTAACTAGATCCAAGTATCATAGTTGCATTGCCCTCTCTTTCATGTACCTCGTTATGGTGAGTTTTGAACACCTCTAAGGTTTCAAAAACTAGTCCATTAAAAAATAGACATACCACCCCTTCTACCATCACCGGTAAAGGTAACAAGGTATCTAAAGTTATTCCTTAATGTTTGCTTGAACGGTCAACACACTAAAAGTGTGAATGAAATCCAACAAGCTTTCAATCCTCTCACATACTCAAGTGAAGGATGTTTAAGTCATCTAGCATAACAAACAAGATATGCATTCAACATTTGACCAATGGTCAAAGGGTTCCAAGTTCCTAAACCTCACGGATCTTGGTGAAGCAAGTCTTGTTTATATAGCTAAATCGACTTTTACAATAGGATAACTTATCAATGCATTTATGATCGTTCTATTACTCCTTAAGCATAAGCTTATTTTAAATGCCACGACATGGATAAACTTTGAAATAAATCACCACTAATTTCAAAAGTCAAAGTAGTATCCATCATCCACAAAAGCATTTTAGATATAATGTTTCTGGCCTCACATGGCGTAAAACATACATCCATTAAAGTAATAGAATAGCTGGAAGGAAAGGCAAGATACAAACTTCCAATCCTCTCAATAGGGACAACAACTATGTTTCCCTTTTCGAATTCCAACTCTCCATGCCTCATCCGCCAACTTCTCTTTTAACACCTTCACTTTGTAACAAACAAATTTTTGACAAACGTGAGCTTTATTGCTAGCATTCAAAACCTAGCCTTTAGAAGTAGAAGAGCAATGAAGTTTGATCATGAATGTTCCTGAAGTCAAGGAGCTAATTTCTCTTACTCATAAGTGATTTTAGCTCTTTCAGGCTCATAGGGCAGGCGTGGTGGTGCCAATTTTCCAATCTTTCCGCGGAAGTAGCAAATTACCCCTTGTGGAGTCATATCTTGAGGCACAATCTCATTGCCCTCTGACTTCACATATAAGATAGGCTTGGTAAAACCAAACTTTCCGTTTGAGGTCAATTTCTTCTTCTCGGTTTCTTGTTCCTTTATAATGTTACCGGGAGTCGGTGAGGCGAGCCATACTTTGGCCATGCAAGACTTAGCAGTCCATAACATGCCATAATGCTTTATCAAGGACTTCTCCACATTGTGCATGTGATAGTTCACAATGAACTATTTACATCACGTGGGCAGGGACTTTGGAGAATTTTCATTCACCACAAGCTCCCTCCCTATGGTGAATCCATGCCTCTCCTTTAGGTCCACGTACCTCTCTAATTCAAGGATATGGACACTAATTTTCCCGCCTTCATGCATCCTTCAACCGATCAAGACCACGATGCACTTTTACATGCATGTAGAGGTCTAGGTCGCGTTGGCAGCATTTTGGCTCTAGAAGGGATTTCTCTATAATGTGCAACTTTGACTCATGGTGGAAGACAATCCTCAACAACCAATCCTAGTCCACAAAGTCCACATTAGTGAGTCTCACCTTCTTTAGGAACGAACGGAGTTTTAAGTTGAAGCAGTGTCGTTAACGTTTGCCAATTAAAGATATAAGAATACACGTTTTAGTTAGTTTTGATACAATCCTCGTTACAATAATTACCCATTTAGTTTTAAGAAAAACAATTATCTTAACAAGGGCTAAGAACCTTATTTCACTTCACTACATGACGGGTTTGCCGCGGATCACTTCATGAAGTTATTTAGGACGGTAAATGCTTTACCAATTGCAATCCGAGATTACAACTCTTAGACACTTGCGGGATCCATCAACACTCATAGCGTCGGTTTGGCATGTTTGATCCCTTCTCACACCAATTCCTCGTTAAGCCGCTTTGGAAACTCGGTATAGGTACGACAATTACCAAGGTGTATTAAGTTGGAATTGTAAATCGTCAAGATACACGGTGACAACCTTGACAATCATTGGCTCGTGCTTAGCTCGACAACCAATAATTTCAAGTCGCCACACTCACCTTCCACACAGATCCACATGGAATAACTCGTGCTTAGCTCGACAATCATCCCATGCATCACTAGATTCGGGTGGTGTCATCTTACGGGTGGCGTGTGTTTTACATTTGAGAAAAACGGGACTTTTGTCTTTCCGGTTTAAAAAACCTCTTTTCAAGTTGATTAACAAACAAGTGACAAAACGCATTTTTCACTTTAATATAAACCAATTTATATTTATTTGTTAATCGTGAGCGCGCGGGGTTTGTTAAACAATTTAACAACTCTTGTGATTTTATTATTTTGAAAAGTTTTCTAGCATGCGAAGATCCTAACAACCACGCAAGAAAATAACAAAATAAATCACAACCACGCACAAAGCAAATATCCGGTAACACGCCCCTAAACCCTATGCGCCCTCCCTGTGAGCCAAATGGAGAGAGCAAGGCCAAACTAAGGACACAACCAAATGGCCTCGCCGGAAGTGCTCCCACTGAATCCGTCATCTCCACCGGATTCAAGGTAGCCAAGACGTCTCCCCACGACTCTCGATGGTTGTCTTCGGTCTTCTTTTCACTATTACAAACAATTTGAAAAGAAACGGCGTGCAAGCCGCGATTGCTATTCTAAGCTACTTACAACAAGTACAAAGGAAAGCAATGGCATGGAAGCCATAATAAATTTACAAACCGAATTAAATATTATTACAAACCATTGTGACTAAAAGTCACCAAATGAACGAATATATAAATAAACAACCAAACAACCAACACATAGGTCTAACGGGCAAGGCGTTACCGGACACAACAACAACCACAAACAAAACATGGTGTGCCACAACAAAACCATGCAAAATGTATCTCGATTAAGATTGTTCAAACAAGCAAAGCACTCAAGGCACAAAAGGAACAATCCTTGTACATATGCATTAGTATCCCAAACACTTTGAGAACACATATTCATATATACACAATATAAGTATATGCATCTGTGCATTTTATGCCAAAACCACCCAATACATATAAATATACGAATCAAGACACATAAACGTGGCTTTTCAAGTGTCCAAACAACAAGGACAGATTCTGGAAAAACAGAATCGAAAGGTGCTAAAACCGAAAATTTATTTCTTTTATAAACAAGGATAAAAACACTGGGTCATGAGACCTTCATGGCCCAGAAGCCTTCACGGGCCCTCACGGCCCGTGAAGCCCATGAGCTCCACGACTCTGATACAGTCAAAACCTTTCACGAGCGACACCCCATGAAGCCAGTCGTGTAGGCTTCATGACCCGTGAAGCAAAATGCTCCACGACCCGTGAAGCTCATCTGGACAGAATGTCCATTTTCGGTTTTCAAGCCATCAAAGTGCAATTTCTTTGTAGAGATGGCTCTGATACCACTGTTGGAACTCATGGTGGGCACAAACACAGCGGAAGCAAACAAGAAAGTAGCATGCAAGACATAAAACAAAAACACACTCAAAGCCCACAACTAGTTCCAATGGTGGAACACACTACAAAGCAAATTGCAACAAAAGAACAAGAAGAAGGAGTAGAAAGTACCTCCTTACCATGGCTGGAATTCAAGCTCTTCAAATGTGGGATGAACTTGAGGAAACAAAAGGCTTCCTCCTCCATTGCTAGTCCACACCAAGTATGCTTGATCCCATTGTACTAGCAACCCATAGATGAACGTCCACCATGACTCCATCATCTGGAACAGCCCATGTAGATCTCCTCTTGCACCATGAAACATTTCCCACACTCAAGAATACCTTACTTAGTGTATGTGTAACTTTTCATTTGGAGCCAAGAGAGAGCTAGTATCAAGAGAGAGTTCTTCATGTGTTCTCCTCTTCTCTATGCCTTAATGACCAGCATCTAACCTCAAAAACCCGGCCATAAAGCATGGATCTTGATTGGACCATCAAATGGTCCAATAAAACACAACTGTCACTACAGCTACCCTCTTCACAACCCCTCACGGGCTCTCACGGGTCGTGAAGCCTAAGTGCACCACGAGGGGACTTAGAACTCCACGAGCCGTGCCGCCCGGTCGAGACTCGTGAGGGCATCTCCTTCACGACCCCTCACGACCTCGTCACGGGCCGTGGAGCACAAAGGCATCACGACTCGTGGCGGCCGTCGAACAATCGTTAGGGCAGCCTGCTTCACTACTCGTGGAGCACCCTTCACGGTCGTGAAGCACCGAATCAAAACACTTTTGATTCTTTGACTTTCTCCATCCACATAAAGCTGTCGGGATCAATCCTTGGCGTGTGACCCAATAGGCTCGCGCTTCATTAGCAGTGATACCGGCATACGTGTGTCAGTGGGCAGATCTCCAACACTATCACCTATATCATATCGTGGGTCTTCTGAGTACGTGGAAGTTTCATTACAAAATCTATCGTTATGTGTTCCCACTTCCACTTGGGGATTTCCATCAAGGATCCGTATGCCTTCTGATGGTCTGCTTTTACTTGCGCACATATATGACAAGATTCCACGAAATATGCCACATCTGATTTCGTCGTTGGCCACCAATAAAGCACTTTCAGGTCGTTATACATTTTGGTGCTTCCTGGGTGCACTGACAATCTCGACTTGTGTGCTTTAGTTAAAATCAATTTCCTCAATTCTCCAAGTATGGGCACCCAAACATGGGTCTTATACACTTTCAATCCACGAGAATCGTCAGTAAGTCCATCCTTTTGTTTCTTCATTAATTCAACTTTCAGATTCTCTTCCTTTAATGCTTCCAACTGTGCAGATCTTTGTCTATCCACTAAATCCGATACTATCTCCATACGCATAAATTGGATAGAACTTCAAGCTCCTTTGCAACTTAGGGCATCTACCACCATGTTCGCCTTCCCAGGATGGTATCTGATCTCACAATAATAATCCTTGATCAGCTCCACCCATCGCCTTTGTCTCATGTTCAATTCTTTCTGTGTAAATACATATTGTAGACTTTTATGATCAATGCAGATTATGCATTTAGTTCCATAAAAATAATGCCTCCACAATTTAAGCGCAAACACCACAGCTGCTAGCTCCAAGTCGTGAGTCGGGTAATCCTTTTCATGAGGTTTCAATTGCATTGAAGCATACACAATCACCCGATCTCTCTGCATTAAAACACATCCCAATCTAGCAAACAACGCATCGTAATAGACAATGAAATCGTCTGATCCACTTGGCAAATCAAGGATAGGATCCTGGCATAACAACTACTTCAATGTCTGAAAAGCTTTATCCTGCTCATCACCCCACACAAACTTCACGTCTTTTCGAGTTAACTTGGTTAACGGACCAGCAATCTTAGAGAAGTCTTTAATAAATCTGCGATAATACCCCGCCAATGCAAGAAAACTCTTTATCTCAGAAGGTGTCTTGGAGCGTTTCCAATTCATTACTGCCTCTACTTTGGAAGGATCCACTTTCACTCCTTCACTACAGATTACGTGCTCCAAGAACTGGACCTCTCTCAACCAGAATTCGCATTTCGAGAATTTCGCATACAAGTGTTCTTTCTTCAGAGTCTTCAAAACCTGTCTCAAATATTGTTCATGTTCCAATTTAGTCTCTGAATAAATCAGGATACATCGATAAAGAAAATCACGAAATTATCCTGGAATGGTCGACAGACTCTATTCACAAAATCCATAAATATCGCAGGTGCATTAGTTAAGCCGAACGGCATAACCAAGAACTCATAGTGACCATAGCGTGTACGAAAAATGGTCTTTGACACATCTTCTTCAAATACACGTACCTCATAATAAACCGATCTCAAATCAATCTTCAAAAAGAATGAATCTCCCAATAACTGATCAAACAAGTCATCAATTCTAGGCAACGGCTACTTATTCTTTATCGTCTTCTTGTTCAACTCACAGTAATCGATACACATGCGCAACGTACCGTCTTTCTTCCTAACTAATAATATTTGCGCACCAAATGGAGAAGAACTTGGACGAATATACCCTTTATCTAACAGATCCTGGATCTGTGTCATCATCTCTCTGATCTCTGAAGGTGCCAATATGTATAGAGACTTCGCTACTGGTCAAGACCCAGGGATCAAGTCAATCTTAAACTCTACCTCATGAACTAGAGGCAACCATGGCAATTCCTCTTGAAACACATCCAGGTATTCCGTTACCACCCGAATATCATTCATAGTTTTCTTTTCTTTCTTTCCGTCAATAACATACACCATATACAATTCATGTCCTCTATCCAATACTTTCTTCGCTTTCAAACATGAAATAATTGGGATCACAGACCCAACTTTCTCACCCCTTGCTACCACACGCGTGTCATCCGCCAAGGTAAATGAAATCAAGTTCTTGTGGCATTTACTACTAGCTTGGTTCAAACTCAGCCAATCCATCCCAAGCACCACATCAAATCATGAAAGAGGCATAACCAGAAAATAAACAAGAAAACACACACCATCTATGTCAACAGCTCCAGTCACAACAGTCGTGACCGGAACCATCATGCCATCAGCTATTTCTATTTCTAGAGAATTAGCAAGCTTAATGACAGACACATTTAATCTATTACAGAACTCCACAGATACAAATGAATGATTAGCTCCAGAATCAAATAACACTATAGCAGGAGTAGAGTTAATAAAAAAACCCGTTATGACATCATCAATGGTGGTGGCATCATCCACCGTCATTTTAAACGCCCTACCCTCAGCAGTTGGCGGATTCTTTCTTTTCTGACCTGCAGCTGAAGATGATCCCCAGCCGATCATGCTCCTGACCCAGATCTAACCTTCTTATCACTACAGCACTCACCTGCCCGGTGCCCCTCCCTCTTGCAATTCCAGCAGACATTGTGTGGAAATCGACAATCCTTAAGTTCATGCCCAAACTGGCTACATTTAACACATCGTAGAGTCTGGGGTGTGCAAGACCCCGTGTGAAATGATTTACATCTGGTGCACCAAGGTGCCCTTTGACCTAACCCATTAGTTGAAGGTCTCCTATTTTGATTACTCTATCGCTGCCCACTTTGCCCACTCTATCCACCCTGTCTCTACTAGGTATTATGATGTTCAAACATGGACTTCTGCTGGGAAATCCTATCCCGAGTCAGTTTATCTCTTGCAGTGATATCCCCTTCCGCCGACTTGGCCAAAGTGAAAGCCTTGGATAGTGTGCTGGCTCATCTGGTAGAACTGCGATAGTCGGGGTAGTTTCTCTTGGAACTGGCTCGAGGTGATACTCTCCTGCTGTTCCTTAGTAAAATGCCCGGTAATCGAATCCTACCATACCGTAGCATCCCCTTTTAACATTCTCGTTGCCTACTTCACTTTCAGCTTATTTGGTAATCAGGTCCATTGAAATGTTTTCCCATTTCCAAACTGGAATTTCTAAAGGCTGCAACTTCCCGTGAGGTTTCTGGTGTTCAGCTATCACTTGTAAGCACGTAAGGCACTTTTCCACATACTTCGCTACATCACGTTTCATGCCTGGCCACCAATAATCAACTTTTAGATCCTTATACATTTTTGTAGCTCCTAGATGAATAGAAAATTTGGATTTATGAGCTTCACTAAGAAGTATCTAACGCGTGTCACCATAAATCGGTACCCAAATACGACCATAACGGGTCCAAATATCACGAATGTGTTTAGTAAGATAGGCCACCTGCCCTTTTAATCGCTCAGAGTTATGATTCTTATCTGTGATTGCTTCAAGCTGAGCCGTTCGTATCACATCAATAATAGGCGTAGTAACAGTCACCTTTAAAGTGTGATTCTTCACTAAAACTTTTCCTGACTTTCTGCTTGAAGCATTAGCTACCACATTTGCTTTTCCTGGATGATAAAGAATATCACAATCATAATCTTTTAATAATTCTAACCAGTGCCTTTGCCTCATGTTGAGACTCTTCTGATCCTTGAAATATTTTAAACTTTCATGATCAGTGTAAATAGAGAATCGCACACCATATAGATAGTGTCTCCAAATTTTAAGTGCAAACACTACCACTGCTAACTCCAAATCATGTGTTGGGTAATTACTTTCATGTGGCTTCAGCTGCCGTGAAGCATAAGCAATAACTCTACCATATCTTCAACCTCTTCAGGTAATGCAAGAACTGGTGCCTCACATAACTTCTTTTTGAGAGTTGAGTAGGCAGACTGTTGTTCACTTCCCCACACAAATTCAACATTCTTTTTCGTCAGTTGAGTCAAAGAACGGCAGTTTTTGAAAATTCTGAATAAACCTCCTGTAATAACCTACCAATCCTAGAAAACTACGAATTTCCGTAGGGTTCTTTGATGGTTCCCACTTAATCACAGCATCTACCTTTGCAGGATCCACTTTGATTCCGCTTTGATTAATCAGGTGACCCAGAAACTGTACTTCCTGAATCCAAAATTCACATTTAGAGAATTTGGCATATAACCGTTCTCTCCTCAAAGTTTCCAAAACCTCCTTAAGATGTTTCTCATGATCCACCAGATTCTTTGAATAAATAAGAATGTCGTCAATAAACACAATCACTGATTTGTCTAACATTGGTCTACAAACTCTGTTCATCGGATCCATAAATGCTGCTAGTGCATTCGTAAGACCAAACGGCATCACCACAAACACAAAATGCCCATATCGAGTTCTGAACGCGGTTGTAGGAATATCTTCTTTCTTGATCTTTAACTGATGATACCCCGACCTTAAGTCTATTTTTGAGAACCACGATGCTCCTTGTAACTGATCAAACAAGTCATCTATTCTGGGTAAAGGATATTTGTTCTTGATGGTCACTTTATTAAGTTTACGGTAATCAATACACATACAAAAAGTACCATCCTTCTTTCTGACAAACAAAATTGGAGCACCCCAGGGTGAACTACTGGGTCTAATAAACCCTTTGTCTAGCAATTCCTGAAGTTGCTTCTTTAATTCCTGCATCTCTGGTGGAGCAAGTCTGTACGGAGCCCTTGCAACTGGCGAAGCTCCTGGTACTAAATCGATTCTGAATTCAACTTCTCTATCTGGCGGTACCCCAGGTAAGTCTTCAGGAAAGACATCAGGATACTCACATACTGTTTTCACATCCTCGAGACTCGCTTGCCTCTTTTCTAATTTTGTATCTATCACATGAGCTATGAAAGTTGTATACCCATGCTGCAAATATTTTCGAGCTTTGGACACCGAACACACATATGATTTTCTCTTTCTGATATCACCGCATATAGATAGTTCTTCCCACTTAGGGTATGAACTCGTATCACTTTTTGCCCACACATAATGGTAGCCTGATTATAGCCTAACCAATCCATTCCAACTACTACTTGGAATTCTCTCATAGTTATAGCTATGAGTTCAATAGAAAATCTAACTGTATCTATTTCTAACACATTATGTTTATACACATCTGATACAATTACAGATTTATCATCAACTATTTCAACTTCAAGAGGAGAATCTAGCTTTTCACATATATGATTGAAATTCTTTCAGAAAGAAACATATACGAAGGATTTACTTGCACCAAAATCAAATAGCACAAGAGCAGGCAATTTGATGACAAGATATGTACATTTAACTATGTCAGGTTCGGTTTTAGCTTCCTCAACTGTAAGCTAAAAAGCTCTCCCTTTGGGTTTTTGAGCATCTTCTTTCTTTACTTCTTTTGTTCCTAAACTTCGTGGTGGAGGTAAGGCTGGAGTAGGTTTGAATCCTGCAGACGGTGCATTTGATGATAGTTTCGGGCACTCTGACTTTTGATGGCCCGGCTGATAGCAGTTAAAACACACACGCAGTGGTGTTCTACAATCTTTCCCTGCGTGACCCGACTTCCCACACTTATAACACGTGGGAGGACCATATCGGCATTCCCCCAGGTGGTGTTTCTTGCAATTTGGGCAAACTAGGTAGGTTTTCTGCACCTCTTTCTTCTCAAACTGTTCAACCTTTTGTTTCTTATAAACGGGTGCAGCATTCTCCACAGACTTCTTCTCCTTGTCTTGCCTCTCCAACTCTAACTCCCTCGCTCTGGCTGCGTCCATCATAGACTTTACTGTCTGGTGTTTACTGGGGTCAATAAATTCTCGGATATTGGGTTTGAGTACCATCATGTACCGGTACATCTTCATTTTCTCGTTCGCCACATAGTCTGGACAAAAACGTGCTTGTTCCAATAATTTTGCATTGATCTCAGGAACCGTCTCTGTCTTCTGTTTCAACCTATGAAATTCATCCACAATCCTATCTATCTCGGATTGAGGAACAAGCTGTTCAATAACCAACTCTTTGAATTCTTCCCAGGTCATAGCTTCAATCCTGGCATAACCCCTCTGTTTGATCTCCATATCCCACCAATCCTTTGCCGCACCGCGCATTTGATTAGTTGCGTATCTTACTTTGAACTCAGGTGCACAAGAACATGTATGGAATGCACCCTCTATCTCAGAGATCCACCTGTGACTTATAACCGGATCCGTAGACCCATGGAACAACGGGGGTTGACATGCTGAAAAATCTCTGAACGAACACACCTTTGGAGCATCACGAATAATGACTTGTGGTTGAGGATTAAATCCTTCACCACCCGCAGCAAACCTTGTTGCGAATTCTTGCCTGATCATATCTCGATTCTGCTCTTTCATTTGTTCTACCACTTGTGTGACGATAAAAGGAATACTTTGCTCTAAAGCCTTGCCAATCTCCCTGACAACTGTCTCTTGTAATGTAGTTTCTACCACCCTCTCATTGAGATTAGGGGCTCCTTCATTTACATTCGGTTGGGCTCTCACTGTAACCTGTTCACCAGTGACACTGGTTTCTACGCCTTCGGGTCTACGACTAGGACCACCCTCAGGCCTATTTGCTACACGAGATCCTCTTGTATTAACCATCTTGATAGTATAGATAAAGCGTTAAAGTAAATAGGTAGCTCTATCACACCATCCTCTATCAATTCAGTATACCTTATCTCTTATTCCAAAGTATTTCTGAGCATACTAAGGCATTCTAGTTATACTTATATTCTCATGTATACTATCTTCTTACAAGTACCCCTCACCCAATTCACAAGAATATTCATGATTACATTAAGTTCTAACATGTATCATGTGTCTGTAATAATACGGGTCCTATATTATCCTAAACACATTACACACGTTCGATCTTAAGTTTATCACAAAAAGTCTCGATGCACAAGATTAGGCCAAGTATCATCTATGTAATGTAGCATAATCATATAGTTCATAAGGATTCTGCATATAACATATCAATCTTTAACTACTCAAGTATTCATGTATAAACTTCATGTAACACACATAATAGATAACAATTGTTAGTATACTCATTAAGTTGCAAGTAGCAAGCCTCCAGTTTGACAAAAATTTTCAAAACCATGGTTCAAGTCCAGACTGTGCTTCACACAATCCATATCTCTCAAACCGTGGTTCTGATACCAAGTTGTAATGCCCCAAATTTAAAAAGAACCACAATAGTATATAAAATTCATTTATAAAATGCACATTTAGTTTAAAACGTACGCGGAAGCATTTTACTATAAAACCAAGGTACTGCCAAAAGATATATACAAGAGTACATACTTAGTGTACTTCAAAAGTTAAATATTTACAGAACTGGGCGTTAAAATTGTTTCAAAAGATTAACCCAAAAGTAGTCAAACAAGAGCCTTGCCCTTATCCTTTCCGCGTCCTGCAAAAGATTAAAAAGCAGTATCTGATAAGCTACGAGATCTTAGTGAGTATTCCAAACTAATAACATATAAACACACATATAGAATCATATAAAGATAATACACGTATGTCAGATAATCATTGCTAACCACTGGTTGTAGACCCAGGGCAGCCACCTTTGTAACAGTACTGTATCACCTTTGAACCTTACTGTACATAGCAGTTCGGTATATATACACCTATGAATAACATTACAAGTTATAATATGCTATGATAGCATACATGTTGCAGATATGACTAATAGACTAGAAGACTCACCTTATGATATTTATGATACGTAATGATCCATAGGTAACGATAACTCAGATAAGTAACTCAATCACAGTCCTATAGGAATAATATGATAAAGTGTTACAACACTTGAATACTGATCTGAAATAGGGCCTACACGGGCCGTGTCCCTCATATTACACGACCTATGATGGCCACATGGCCGGTGTTATCTAGTCTAACTACACAGGCCGTGTACCTCATGTTCAACACGACCATGTAACCCTACATGGCCTTGTGAACGCCTTTGACAATCCGACAGTTTCAAAATCCGCAAGTTCATACTGCACGGGCTGTGTACCTCTACACGGGCCCTGTATCTAACAGACATTCCGACAGTTCATCAAAAAAGTGTCGGATTTTCGGTATAATTACGTAAAAACTCAAGGAAAACATGCTAAAAGTGTTTTCCTACACCCCTTATGATAAAGGAACATAATCCAATCATTTATATACACTTCTAACATGATTCACCATAGAATCATGTATCTAAACTCATAAACTTCATGAAAACCATAAAAGATCTTACCTTTAGTGTGCTAAAGTGTTAGGATCTTGTAATATATGCTTGATCTTCAGTTTGTTAACAAAATGGTGTTCGCTAAGGAAGCAGAAGTTGTAGTCGTGGGTTTGCTAGTATGAAATGCCAACTTTGACTAAATATTGTCAAAGTTGGTTACTTATATAAGTAAGTTAAGTGAAATGGCAATTTTGGTCCTTGTACTATATTGACATATAAATTGACAATATAAACCCTTCTAATTTTATAAACATATACAATCTCATAAGGGCAACTACTATAAACATTTAAAACTTCCTATTACAATAATACTTAAGGAATTCCGGACCTTGGGTGTTACAGAGTGATACACGGTATCGATTAATTAGACCTATTGTAGGTGACGGTTGATTGGCAAGTAACCACAAGTGTACTAGTGAACTAAGATTTTGTAATCGAACTGCAAGACAGATGAGTATTTTTACTTACTATCTAGACCTAATAATGTACGTGTTTGACGTGTTGTATGTTAAATGGTTGATGAACCTACAAATTGATGATTTGATGATGTGTTATGATTTGATGAACCTATGAACTGATGAATGGATGATGTGTTATGCTCTGCTTAATGATTGGACCATTCACTTCGGTGACGGGAATGTTGGGACCGTCCACTTTGGTGGCGGGAATGATTGGACCGTTCACTACGGTGACGGGAATAGTTGGACCGTTCACTTCGGTAACGGGAATGATTGGACCGACTACTATGGTAGCGGGAATGTGGGACCGACTACTCACTTCTTTTCAAGTGATGGCCACGGTGGGGCTCCAGTATGCAGTTGATAGCTCATCTCCCACAAGCTTCCGTCTTGTTTTAACTATTTTAAATTTTACTGATGTATTCCAAAACTATTACAATCGAATTTAAGCTTTTATAGATTATCGCCCAGGGTTGTAATCTAAGATATACAATGTTCTCATTATGATAGATTATTAATTGTACACTTTGGTGTTCGGTGAAAAAAAATGGGACGTTACCACTTGGTATCAGAGCCTTGGTTTAAGAGATTCAAATACGTTTCTGCGTGTTTGAACTTAAACATTGGTTCGTGAAAGATTTTTGACAACGTTTTGAAACCTCTTAAAATGTTAAATGTTAAGATGAACTATCGGCTAGAACTAGTCCGAGTGGCCACACACGAGTACAATGTATAAATCATGATATGACGACTATGATAACTGAGATCTTGAAATTGAACTGCTCTAGTAGAATCAAAACAGGATGAATGATAATGCTTATATCACTGACTATATGCTTGATGAGATGATTGATACATGGCCCAAGCCAGTGAATTGGGATTTCTAGTGGTAATGACCAGATCCAATACGTGTAGTGTGTTTGTAATAATAGGGCCCATATTATTATCTACACACGACACTTGTGGAAGCTTGTCAAAATCCGGGGAATGTTGTGAATCCGGTGAGAGGTACTTGTAGAGATAAGATGCCTGTATCTAGGGTGCCTTAGAATGACTAGGGTTGCCTGATAGCTGTACTTATGACATGACATACGTGAAATATGAACTGCCATAATGATGAGACTGTGTGGCAATGCCGCCTGTTAGTTAAGTGCATTGTATATACATCCAGTATGGTGACTACAAGAAACCGATCAGTGATACCAACGGGTTTTGAAAACATGCCCGATGGGGAAAATGCTAGTCTGACGAGAGAGAGCGACCCCCGTGCACAACCAATCTTGAACCAAACTAAGAATGTGAGTCTGGATAATGTTGTACTAGAGAATGTGATGAATGATGAAGAGTACGGGAATAAGGCAATGACTGAATTGGTGACCGCTGTGGTCACCAACACGCTGAAAGAACTGCTTCCCAAGATCGTGGAGGATCTGAAACAGGATATGGGAACTATGATTGACCAGAAATTGGGAGCCCTATTGGCTACAAAAGAAGCTACTTCAGCTGTTGTTGTCACCCAACCGGTAGCACAAATTGTTAATCAAGTGATCCCTGGAGGAATTTTCTGGGATTTTTCGGCATGTTAGCTGCCTATGTTTAATGGAGTACCAGACCCGGTACGAAGTGCCCGATGGGTCTCTACGATAGAGGGAGCCTTCTTTACCAGTCGTTGTGCTGAGGACTCGAAGGTTTGGTTTGCTTCTAACTTCCTTAGGGGAGCGGCCAAGGATTGGTGGAATTTGTTGAGGAAGATGAAAGGTGAAGCTATCGCCGCAATGAAGTGGGAGGAATTCACAAAATTGTTGTATGAGGAGTATGCTCCCAAGGTTGAGGTGGAGTGAGTGATGGATGAGTTCATGAAACTCAAACAAACCACTAAGACGGTTAATCAGATAACCGCGATATTGAAGGACAAATTATTATATTGCCTAGCATATGCAAGCGACAAGAGGTTGTAGATTCACAGGTATACGCAAATGCTGAGAGAGGATATTCAAGAATTTGTGGCAAATGGCATGTATGCTACACTGGACCAGCTGATTGAGGGAGCAAGGAAGAAAGAACTGTACTTGTTGGAGAGGAACAAGAAAAGGTCGGCGAAGCGAGCGGCCTTAGGTAGTAATGCTGGGAGACCACAATTCAAGAAGCCTAATACTTGAAATTTCAAGCCCGCCATTAGAAACCCTGGGGCAAGATGCGGAAAATATGGTAAGGGGCACGCTGGGGAGTGCCGGGTTGGAACCAGTAACTACTTTGTATGTGGGAAGAGTGGACACTACGGGAAGGATTGCAGGGTCCACTTGAATGTATGCTTCAAGTGTAACAAACCGGGGCACCGCATGGCCGAGTGCCCGGAAGCGACGGGAGGCAGCGGGAGACCTGCCTGGCAACCACTACTAAGGATTACCGAAGGAAAGAAGGGAAAGAAGCTCGAGGTTCCGAAGCCTCGGGGGCGTGCATTTCAAATGACAGTAGAGGAGGCTAAGAAAGAGCCAGATGTTATTGCAGGTACATTTATTGTTAACTCTCTGCCTGCACTTGTATTATTTGATTCCGGGGCAAGCACGCCGTTTCTATCTTCTACTTTCTGTAATAAATTTGTAATAGCACCGGTGAAGTTAGAAACGCCGGTAGAGGTAGAGATAGCCGATGACAAGCATATGTGTGTTACTACGATCAATCGGAATAATGTAATAGTGATAGATGAGGTACAATTTACTATATATCTACTGCCGACTCCTATGAGAGAGTTCCAAATGATAGTGGGAATAGATTGGCTGAGGCGTCACCAGGCCAACATCTTGTGCAAGCCAGGGATTATATGGATTCAGAATCCAACTGGGGGAGAAATCTCCATCTACGGTAAACAGCAGAATGGATTGATGGCATGCTGCACCGTGACCAAGGCGGCGAAGTATCTACATAAGGGTTATGCGGCCTTTAGAGCTCATGTGGTCGACTCGAGAATGGAAAAGAAAAAATTGACAGTTTCCGAGGTACCGGTTGTGTGTGATTACCCGGAAGTATTTCTGGAGGAACTGCCGGGGCTTCCGTCAGACAGACAAGTGGAGTTTCGTATAGACCTAGTGTCAGGAGTTGCCTCTATTGCCAAGGCACCGTACCGGCTATCACTGCTGGAGATGCAAGAATTGATGTCACAACTTCAGGAACTGCTTGATAAGGGCTTCATGCGCCCAAGTAGCTCACCGTGGGGAGCACCGGTTCTTTTTGTGAAAAAGAAAGATGGAACCTTCAGAATGTGCATAGATTATCGCAAGCTCAACAAGGTGACAATTAAGAACCGTTATCCGCTGCCAAGGATCGACGAATTGTTTGACCAACTCCAAGGAGCGGCCTATTTCTCGAAAATAGACTTACGATCCGGGTATCACCAACTCAAGGTCCGGGAGGAGGATATAGCTAAAACGGCTTTTCGCACGAGCTACGGGCACTTCGAGTTTGTCGTCATGTCTTTCGGTCTCACGAAAGAGCCGGCAGCATTCACGGATCTAATTAACTGAGTTTGAAGACCAATGCTTGACAAGTCCGTGATAGTATTCATCAATGACATCTTGGTTTACTCAAAGACTGAGGCCGAGCACGAGCTACACCTGCGGAAGTACTCGAAACCTTGAAAAGGGAGAAGCTTTACGTGAAGTTTTCCAAGTGCGAGTTCTGGTTACCGGAAGTTCAGTTTCTCAGGCACCTGGTTAACCGAGAGGGGATCAAGTATGACCTCGCAAAGATCGAGGCTATGATGAAATGGGAAACGCCGAAGAGTCCTACGGAGATCCGAAGTTTTCTAGGGTTGGCCGGCTACTACTGGAGGTTTGTTAAGGATTTCTCGAAGATAGCGGTGCCACTAACGAAGTTGACAAAGAAGAATGTTCATTTTGATTGGGGAGAAAAGCAACAGGAAGCATTCGAGACCCTTCGAGGCAAATTGTGTGAAGCCCCGATACTGGCCTTACGGGAAGGAATGGAGGATTTGGTAGTTTATTGTAACGCGTCCCATGTGGAACTTAGCTGCGTATTGATGCAAAGAGGAAAAGTGATTGCCTACGCCTCACGACAATTGAAACCGCATGAGTGCAACTACCCGACTCATGATTTGGAGCTAGCCGATGTTGTGTTCGCACTCAAGTTGTGGAGACATTATTTGTACGGAGTCAAGTGCACGATATACACGAATCACAAAAGTTTAAAGTATTTTGCCGATCAAAAGAATTTGAACATGCGCCAGCGAAGATGGCTAGACCTAGTCAAGGACTACGACTGTGAAATCTTGTATCATCCGGGAAAAGCTAACGTTGTATTAGACGCACTAAGCCATAAGGCGAACCATGTACAGTTGAATGTGAAATGCTTAAGGATCACGGTTACAACTTCACTGTTCGAATTGATTTCAGCCACCCAAAGTGAAGTAATCAAAGAGGAACACCAGAAAACCGAGAGGGTAAAGAGCCAATTGGCGTTGATGGTTAAGGATAGCCGCGGGTTGTGGAACCGATACGGACGAATTTGGGTACCAAAAATTACGGAAGTCCGGAATCTCATTCTTGATGAAGCGCACAAGTCAAAATTTTGTATATATCCGGGAGCCACGAAAATGTACAAAGACTTGAAAATGGACTACTAGTGGCCAGGGATGAAGAGAGATGTGGCTAAGTACATCGAAAAGTGTCTCACATGTCTACAAATGAAAGCTGAGTAGCAGTGACCACATGGTAAATTGCAACCGCTGGAAATACCCGTATGGAAATGGGAGCACATAACTATGGATCTGATAACGAAGCTACCTAAAACACTAGGGAACTATGATGCAATCAGGGTAGTGGTGGACCGATTAACGAAAAGCGCCCATTTCATACCGATCCGAGAAGCTAGTTCGGCCGAGAGATTGGCTGATATCTATGTAAAAGAGATAGTTTTGAGGCACGGGGTGCCAGTAACCATCATTTCTGATAGGGATGTACAGTTCACATCCAGATTTTGGAGCAAGTTTCATGAGGATTTGGGCACAAGGGTTAACTTGAGTATAGCGTATCACCCCCAAACTGATGGACAAAGTGAACGAACTATCCAAACGCTGGAAGATATGCTAAGAGCTTGTGTGACTGATTTCGGGGGAAGCTGGGATTTGTACTTACCCCTAGCGGAATTTTCGTATAACAACAGTTACCACGCGAGTATTGGTATGCGGATAAACGGAGATCTTTACTAGAATTCCAAGTTGCGGATTATGTATTGCTAAAAGTATCTCCATGGAAAAGAGTAATACGATTCCGAAAACGAGGGAAATTGAATCCAAGATTCATTGGGCCTTTCAAAGTTATCGCGAGGATTAGTAAGGTGGATTACTGTTTAGAGCTACCCGAGAAGTTATCGAAGATACACAACACCTTTCATGTATCTCATCTAAGAAAGTGTTTAGCCGACGAGTTAGCGTTTATGCCATTGAAGGACATCACCATAGACGAGATATTGAACTACATCGAGTGACCGGTTGCGATCCTCGAAAGAAAGATCAAACGACTACGCAACAGACAAGTGGGAATGGTAAAGGTGCAGTGGGAGCACCACAAGGGTTCAGAATGGACGTGGGAGTCCGAAGAGGAAATGAGGAAGAATTACCCAACCATGTTTGAATAAAGATTTTGAGGACGAAATCATGTTTAAGTGGAGGAGAGTTGTAATACCCGAACTTTCTAAATTAAATAAAAGAATATTTTGTTGAGGAAATGATATTTGTGTTGGGGTATGGATTATTGATGGGCTAGTTAATTTAATTGGGCTTGAATATATATATATATATATATATATATATATATATTGGATTGATTGTTAATGGGCTTAGTTGATGAAAGTTGGGCTTAAGCCTTCCAAAAGAAAGTAGAAAAGGCCATCTAGGGCACAGCCCCCAACATTTGTAACCAAAACACTGTTGAATTGAGAGAGAAGGTAGTGTGTGTTGTGTGTGCATAAACCCTCATGAGAAACAGAGGAAGGAGGAGACAAGAATCAAATGTGGACTCAAAAAATTGTTGAAAGAATCATCAGGTAATTTTTCCTACCTCATTATGGTCTTGTAGATATCAATCTTATCTTGTTTAAATGATGCTAGCATGAGTTAGAGTATGGGTTTTTGAGGTTTTGGGTTTAAGAAAGAACTAGAGAATAGATTTGAGATGTGAGCTCTTAAAATTTGATGAAATGTGTTTAAATCTTGAAGGAAGTGTTTAAATTAATGGAGATATGCTTTGTGACAAAAGTAAAATGAATTGGCTGAGTTTTGAAAGAACTTGATTTTGGCCATGGAGCCTGAGAAATGAAAATGATGAACTGACAGGGATGATTCCCGTGCCTTGCGACTTTCGCATGGCAACTTGTTACACCCATGCAACTTTTACATATCATGCCATGCGACTTTCATCTGTACACATATCACCTCATGCGACTTACACCCCAAACCTCCATGCGACCTTATGCTTAAAACCATGCGACCTTCACCCAAACCCATCCATGCGACTTCCATATGGTCCATGCGACTTATGATACCCCCATTCAACTTTCATATACCAAACTATAATCTATGCGACTTTCATATACCAAACCATACACCATGTGACTTTCAGACTAATACATGAGAACCATGCAACTTTCAAGTTAACATGTGTAGCTCCATGCGATTTTCAGTTGACATGTATATGGGTCCATGCAACTTTCAGTTGAGATACGTATATGAATTCATGCGACTTACACCACCTACATGCCATGCGACTTACATATAGTCCATGCGACCTGTACATGCTTAACCCACCCGACTTTGAGGACCTTTGGTGGTCCAACTTATGAAACTTAGTAACGGGGTCCGACATGAGACCCGAATGAATTATGCGAGTAAACGAACAAGGGACTCTAACATGGTATTGATTAATTAGACCTGTTTTAGGTGACGGTTGACTAGCAAGTAACCACAAGTGTACTAGCGTGCTAAGACTGTGTGATCGAACTGTAAGACATGTGAGTATTCTTACTTACTATCTAGACCTAATGATGTACGTGTTTGACGTGTTGTATGTTAAATGATTGATGAACCTATGAATTGATGATTTGATGATGTGTTATGATTTGATGAACCTATGAACTGATGAATTGATGATGTGTTATGCTTTGCTTAATGATTGGACCGTTCACTTCGGTGACGGGAAAGATTGGACCATTCACTTCGGTGATGGGAATGATTGGACCGTTCACTTCGATGATGGGAATGATTGGACCGACTAGCACGGTTGTGGGAATGTCGGACCGACTACTACGGTAGCGGGAATGTGGGACCGACTACTATGGTAGCGGGAATGAAAGATGTAACATGATGATGGAAACAAATGCTTGATGTCATATGGTTGATTGTAAGTAAAAGTACTCGCTAAGCTTAGTGCTTATGGTTGTTGTTTAACCTTCTTTTCAGGTGATGGCCAAAGCAGGGCTCGAGTACGCAGTTGATAGCTCATCTCCCACAAGCTTCCGCGTTGTTTTAACTATTTTGAATTTTACTGATGTATTCCAAAACTATTACAATCGAATTTAAGTTTTTATTGATTATCGCCCAGGATTGTAATCTAAGATATAAAATGTTCTCATTATGATAGATTATTAATTGTACACATAGGTGTTCGGTGCAAAAAATTGGGATGTTACAATAGCAAGCAACACGAGATTGATATCAAAACATGTAATCACATAATCCAGAAGATCGGCAGTTCGGCGAAGAACCTACAACCAATGCCGGCAAAAGCAAAGGTTTACCGATAGCCCACCACCAATTGGTACAGTTAGATCCCCTCCAATACAACGCATGCATGACAGGGTCTACGACTACTCAACCAATAGCGATCAGGCCCAGCCCAATTCCACGCATAGCTGACGCCTTAAACGATACTCGATATCATACCTCGAGCACGTATCAACCAAATAGTCTCACAGCAGATATAAACAATAATCAACAAGCAACAAAACAAAGAGCATCAGACTAAACAGTCTAGCTAAACACAACCATGTGCATTACATCATCCATATCAATCATATACTTTACCACTCGTGAGTTAACATCCACTTACCTCGTGATTCAACGTGAACTCAGATATCTTATATTACTGAGCCTTTGTTTTGCCTAAAAACACAGTAATAACAAAATCAGTCTCGAACTCATAAATATATTTGTAATCATATATTTATATTTCAATTATTCATAAACACAGAGTTTAATCCTGAAAACATAGCATACAAATCAAATAACATCAAAGCATCAACAATTAAGAACAAATCCTAAAAAACCGGGGACGTGTCCCGGCTAACAATCCGACGCGTCGCGTCGATCTCTTTTATCGGATTTCATAGCTCCAGATTTCGAGTCCTAGATTCCAAATGTCGGATTCTCAGGGTCGGATTGACAGGGTCGGATTTTGGGTTTCAGAATTTTAACCATCGGATTTGGTCGTATCGGATTCAAAGAATCCAGTGGATTCTCGAGGACGCGTCGCGTCCAATTTTATGAAGCGTCGCGTCACGTGTTTCCTGCATCATCTTCTCCAAAAACTTAGCCGACTCAAAATCCATAAAATTCCATTTCAAGCTCTATTTTCAATCCCAAACACTTCTAAACATGTATAAACTTTATATAACATGTATACAAACATCATGAACACTTTAAAACTCATCAAAACATTAAAACATATAAAACCCACTTATCAACCTTGAGCTTCAAGATCAGACAATGGTGGTTCTTCATATAGTCATGTAAATTAACAAGAAAACCTACCAATATGATTCTTATCATGCTATGATCACATACTAACCTTTAGTTTGATTTATGAAACACAAATCTTGTACTTTGAATCTTCAAGTTTGCAAGGTTTCTAGCTTTCTTCGATGAGAGGTTTTCTAACACACATTAATACACACACACTAACTTTGGTATTATGAGTAGATAACTTTCACAAGTTAACACATACACATATATCTCAAATAATTAAGCAAGAGGTGGGCTTGAACAAACTTATCCATTTTGCATGCTTACATACATGGTTTTATTAACATACATGCATACATACTTACAAATAATTACATTCCCATTTCTTCCGGTACTTCACATTTATATATATATATATACATGTATATTTTTAATTAATTAATTAAATCAATTAACTTAATTACTCACATAATCAATTTAATCAAAAAAGCACATACCGCTAACCCGCTAATCGACTAGCCTAGATTTGCGGGTGTTACAAAGATGAAGTCCAAACACCAAATTTCTTTAATTTAAGCACATAAAATATCAATATCCCTTGATTTTTCCTTCTTCTCCTTCCCCAACTCTCTAGAACTCTCTCTCTTTCTCTACCACGTTTTTGCTCCAGCAAAAAATGAGGTATTGACCTCAATTATTGAGGCTTTAGGCATATATACATACATGTAACACAATTGGTCCCTCCACTTCCTACCTTTTATATTTTATTCACAAATTTAATTATAATACACACATACACAATGGGTAACACTTAAATATTAACAAAACAAATAATTTACTAAATCTCCATCTAAACTTGCATTATATATATTTTAATTTTATAAAATCACGGGTATTACATTTCCTCCCTCCTTACAATGATTCCGTCCTCGTAATAAATTCTAGCTAAACAAATGAGGGTAATGGGTTTTCATATCATCTTCGGTCTCCTAAGTCAAAATGTGACCTTGACTATGCTTCCATTGAACTAATACTAAAGGAATCAAGCGCTTCCTTAATTTCTTGGTCTTTCTATCTACAATTGCAACCGGCTTTTCCACCAATCGCTTCTTCGGATCAACCAGCAACTCACTTAAGGGAATAACTTAGTTATCTTCTACTTTGGTCTTCTTGAAGTTACAAACATGGAAAGTGTTGTGAACACCTTATAACTCCAGAGGTAGCTCCAATTCATAAACTTGCTCGTTAACCCGCTTTAAGATCTTAAATGGCCCAATATACCCAGGGCTCAACTTCCCACGCTTTACAAAATGAATCACCCCTTTCCAAGGTGAGTCCTTAGGCATCACTTGATCACCGACTTCAAAAGTCATGGGTTTCCTCTTCTTATCCACGTACATCTTTTGACAATCACGTGCGGCTTTAAGCTTTTCAAGTGCAATTTTGACCTTGTCGGCGGTCAACTCGACAATTTTTGGACCTACGTACTATTTTTCACCCGGATCTAGCAAACACTGTAACACCCGCAAACCTGGGCTAGGATATTAGCAGGTTTGTGGTATGTGCTTATCTGTTTTGTTATGATTAAATGGCTAATTGATTGGTTAACTAATTATAATTATATGTTAAAAATTATGCATGGTATTTTAATGTATGTATACTTATAGCGTATGTATGCATGTATGTATATATATATATATATGTATACGTGTAAGTGTGTGCTTAAATAAGAGGTGGAATTGCCACCTCCTGCTTAGGATTTTATGTAATTGAGAGATGCTTAATTAGTTACTCATTATCTCAAACAAAGAAAAAGTGAAAGTGTGTGTTTGGTGTGTTTTCTCTGCTGAAGAGGAAGAACAAGATAAAACAATCGGAATTTCATATATTCAATTCCAAAATCAAGTTAAAGGTTAGATATATACTTTGTTATGTTTACATGATAGTTTGGGTAAGATTGATGATTGAAATAAACATGAATATACGAAGAACATTAGAATCGGTTTTGATGAAATATGAGTTTTGGTGGGTTTTGTGTGTTCATATGATTTATGTGTTTTAATGCATGAATACATGTTTAAAAATGTTAAAACATGTTTTTGGAATGTTTTGAAGAACTTGTTAAATTCTGGGTTTTTAAGTTTTGATGGTGATTTTAAGTTATCGGATTTGTTGGGGAAGAAGGTGAATTCCGATTGTAGGAAAACCGATAGTTGATGAAATCCGAATACAAGGAAAAACGACACTCTCAAATCCTATACTAAAATCCGATTGTTTGGAAATCCGAATGGTAAATCCGAGAATGAAAACCTATAGTCCAAATCCGGGAGTTCGTAATCCGATACACTTGAAATCCGGATTTGTAGAATCCGACACTTTAGAATCCGACAACTATGAAATCCAATACTTGGAAAATGATAACCTAGAATCTGATACATGTGAAATCCGAGCCTCAGAATCCAAGTGAAGTAAAATCCGATACTTTGATAGAATCCGATAGTTTAGGAAATCCGACACTCTAAGTTGCGGATTTCTAGAAATCCGATGGTGACAAATCCGATAGTTTAGGAAATCCGACACTTTGTGTTTTGGATTTGTATTTGTTTATTGTTTGTTTGATTTCATGAATGAATTATAAATATATGGATAGATATATTTATCAGATTGAGACTGATTTGGTTATTGCTGTGTTTTTAGGAAATCCAAAAGCTCAGTAATATTAGAAATCTGAGTTCGTGCTGAAATAGAGGTGAGTGGACGTTAATCGCGGATTGTAAAGATTGCAGTTAATGTTATTGACGTGATGCATGATTGTGATTGAGATTGGATTGATTGAACTGTTGATTGTGATATTGATTGTTGATATTTGTTGCATGACTATTTGGTCGATACGTGCTCTTAGGATGATTTTGAGTTGCGTTTGAGAAGTCAGCTATATGTGGACTTGGGTTTGGCTCATCTACTGGTTGGTTGAACAGTAGTAGCCCTTCTGTTGCATATGTTTCTTCAGAGGTGGAGTTTACTGTGCCAATTCAGTAGAGAGCTATCGGTAAACCTTTTCTTTGGCCAGCATTGGTTGTAGGTTCTGCGCCGAACCGCCGGTCTTCTTGGATATGTGATTACATGCTTTGATGTGGATTGTGAATGTTTGCTTTTGGTGTTTAGCCTCTACTCACTAAGCTTTGTGCTAATTCCCTCAGTTGTTGTTTTGTAGGTTCGTGTTTGAGATTGTAGAAGGAAGAGTTGACCATTACTCTGATACTATGTTTTAAAATAGACGAGCCAGTCATTTTTGTAACACCAAAACAGTTGTAGATGTTATTATTTTTAGTGATGTACATTTGTAAATATTGAATTATATGTAATGTGTTTGTTTATTAAGCTTCCGTAACGTTTTAAAAAAAATGGCTTGTGATTTTCTGGTGTTACAAACACGTAGTCCGTAAAGCATATCATAAGGAGGCATACCAATGCTAGAATGGTAGGAATTGTTGTAAGCAAATTCGATCAAGGGTAAATGATAATCCCACGATCCACCAAATTCCAAGACGCAAGAACGAAACATATCTTCCAACGTTTGAAAGGTCCTTTCGGATTGACCATCGGTTTACGGGTGATATGCCGTACTTAGATAGACACGAGTACCCAACTCTCTTTGAATACTCCTCCAAAAGTTGGGTGCAAAACGCGAATCTCTATCCGAGATGATGGACAAAGGTACTACATGTCTAGATACAATTTCATCCACATACAATTTTGCCAATCTGTCTAAAGAAGTTGTCTCGTGCGTAGCCAAAAATGAGCACACTTGGTCAAACGATCAACTATGACCCAAGTCATGTCGTGCCCTTTAGCATCTTTGGCAATTTTGTAACAAAACCCATTGTAATATGATCCCAATTCCATTCCAGAATTTCCAAAGGTTGAAGATTTCCGTATGGTCTTTGATGCTTGATGTTGACTTGTGCACAAATAGAACACTTCTCTACATAAGAAGCAATATCTACTTTCATTCCGGGACACAAATATATGGATTTTAAATCACGATACATTTTCGTATAACCCAGATGCATAGTCATTTTAGAACGATGGGGGTCATGTAAGATCATCTCATGGTTGCTACCAAGCTTTGGCACTCGAACGCGACCCATGAAGACTTTAAGCCACGACTATCTTCTTCTAGATGGTCTTTGAGTTTGAACATATGCTCATCTTTAAGATTCTCATCTTTTAAAGCCTCTTGTTGAGCCGTCTTCAAGTTTTCCACAAATTCTGAGATCACGTCCATTCTATAAGATTGGTAACACAATGCACTAGTTTGAGTTTTGTGGCTTAGAGCATCCGCCACGACATTAGCCTTTCCCGGATGGTACTGAATCTCACAATCGTAATCTTTAATCAATTCGAGCCAACGGCGTTGCCACATGTTCAACTCCTTCTGATAAAAAATATGCTGCAGGCTTTTATGATAAGAAAAGATCACACAATGAGTACCATAGAGATAATGGCGTTAGAGTTTTAAAGCAAAGATCACAAAAGCCATCTCTAAATCACGAGTTGAATAATTTGCTTCATGAGGCTTCAGCTGTCGTAATCAATAACACATCCCAAACCGGATCTAGAAGCATCACTATAAACCACAAAATCTTGTGATCCCTCAGAAGAGATAAAACAGAAGCTTGACACTATAATCTTTTTAAGTGTCTGAAAAGCACTTTCTTGAGCATCAGTGCAAGAATAAGAAACATTCTTACGGGTTAACTTAGTTAACGGTCCCACTATCTTTGAGAAATCATGAATGAAACGGCAGTAGTAACCCGCGAGGCCAAGAAAACTCTTGAATTCAGAAGGGGATTTGGGCGATTCCCACTTCATTACCGCTTCAATCTTGGAAGGATCGACTTTAACACGTTCACTACAAATGACATGGCCAAGAAATTGAACTTCCCGAAGCCAAAATTCACATTTAGAGAACTTTGCATAAAGCCTCTGATGACAAAGGATTTCAAGAACTTCGCGAAGATGTACTTCACGATCTTTCTCGGTTTTAGAATAAACCAAAATATCATCAATAAAAATGATCACAAACTTATCCAAGAAGCGGCAACATACTCGATTAATAAGATCCATGAACACCGCAAGAACGTTGGTTAGACCAAAAGGCATCTCTATGAATTTATAATGCCCATAGCGGGTTCTAAATGCAGTCTTAGGAATATCATCTTCTTTAACACGAAATTGATGATAGCCCGAACGAAGATCAATCTTGGAGAAATAACTTGTTCTTGATGGTTCTTTTATTCAACTCCCGGTAATCAATGCACATCCAGAGAGTACCATCCTTTTTTTTAACAAACAAAACCGGTGCTCCCCAAGGCGTGGAACTCGGTCTAACATATCCCTTATCTAAAAGATCTTATATTTGTGTCATCATTTCTCGTATTTTAGATGGTTCTAAACGAGAAGGAGCTTTGGCAATAGGAGTTGCCCCCGGAACAAGATCTATTTGAAACTCAACCTCACAAACCGGAGGTAAGCCAGGGAGATCATCAGGAAACACGTCGGGGAATTCATTAACAACCTTGACATCCCCCACATTTTTCTTTTCTTTCTTGGCATCAATAACATACGCCAAAAAGGATTCACAACCCTTACGTAAACATTTCTGGGCCTCCATGACAGACAAAATTTCCAATCCTGATTTGTGCTTCTCGCCCTGAGATATAACATACTCTCCACTAGGCAATGGGATTTTGATTAATTTCTTGGAACAGAGAACTTCAGCATGATTAGCACTAAGTCAATCCATACCAATGACCACATCAAAAGAGGATATGTGAACAGGTGACAAACAAATTGGGAATGAGCACCCATAAATAACAAGGGTACAACTATCACAAAAATCAGTCACAGTAATAATCTTGCCTTTCAACATCGAGAGGTTTGACAAATTTACTAAAAGGAAATTTCAGTTTCTCACAGAAGGCATGCATTACAAATGATTTATTAGCTCCAGAATCAAATAGCACATAGGCAAATGTAGAATTCAGTAGAACATACAAGACACTACATCCCCTACCTCACGAGCCTCATCCACAGTCATTTAGAACGCTGTTCCTTTTGCCATTCGAGGGTCCTTACCCTTTGAGGATGATCCACCAATTCATCCCTCCTTACGCTGCGGACAATCAGCAATCTTATGATCGGGCTTGTGACAAATAAAACAACCATTTTCTTTCAACTTGCAATCAGGTGGAATGTGACAACGCTTGCCACAACGAGAACAGGCTTTGGTATCTTGGTGTAGTCTCCTTTGTGATGAGACCTACACATCTTGCATCACCTCGGCTTTAGAATCATCGATCTTAGGCTTAGAGAACGAGGATGGAGTTGCTTTCTTCATAGACTAACCACCAGAGTGCTCAGCCTTCCTCTTTTCACCAATCAACTTCTTCGCTTGCTTTGAAGCCTTGAAGTTATCAAACAAGAACTTGGCCTTTTGAGTGGTCGAGAAAAGAGTTGGACAATCTCTTATATGAATTTTATACTTAGGGGGTATAGTTTCAACAAACTGCTTGACTTTGGCTTTTTCATCTGGAACCCAAGTAGTCACAAAACTGAGACGTTCATTAAACTTCCGAACATGCTCATCCATGGTAGAATCACCGAATTTCATATTTTAGAACTCCCTTTCAAGTCTTTCAAGATCTCTTTCAGTATAGAATTCCTTCTGAAACAACTTTAGGAATTCCTCCTAACCTAGCTTATCAGGTTCACCCTTAGGCATTGCTGCCTTAATGGTGTTCCACTAGACCAAGGCTCTCCCTTTTAACTGCCTAACAGCATAAGGAACTTTGTGTTCCTCATCACAATCACAAGAAGTAATCTTCTCCATCTCTCTAATCCAATTAAAAGTCATGATTGGATCATCACTACCTCATAGGTAGTAGGCTTACAATTCAGAAAGGTCGTGTAGGAAATAGTGGGTTTCCTGGAGATAGATGCATCACTAGACTCGCCATGAGTCATAGTCTTTGGTGAGTCATTGTTCTTTTTCAATTGGTTTTTTAACTCCTGGATACGAGCCAGCAGTTAGGCTATCATGGAAGACTAATTATTAAGATTGCCCGAGTGGTGTTGAGAATGATGGGAACCAGGATTTCCGACCAGTTGAGAATGCTCTAGAGGTATTTCATCATCTCCGGGTTGGACAATGAAGAAGTTATCATTATTATGGGCATCCATGCCTTAATTCTTGTCTACTACACACTATTGGACAACAACAAATAGTACATTAAACAAAGGAATCATCAACTTCATCACAAATTGGAACAGGGTTTCCCTATCTCTCATACAATTCTCGACTTAATGCATAACCCCACCCGATATGTTTGGATCTTTAATTAATAGTCGTCCTCGGTTTGAGACCAAATACTCGTTAAAGTGCTTGATTCTCTCAAACATCAGTTCTGATACCAACTTGTAACACCCTGCATTTTGGTATAAATTTAAACTTTTTAATCTTCCTAAAAACAACATAGTTTTGATATTCATTTACATACTTGTGTGGAAGCTGTATTAAATTTACAAAAGATTGGTGTTACTTGTTGACTTGAATACACAACCATTAATTAGAAATAAACAAAAAAGGAAAATAGTCATGTATTTCCAAACATATCACAAGGCAACAAGGCTTCCCAAAAGCTTCTACCCGCCTCACCGGCACCGAACTACTATTTATTTACAGATACGAAAACATTTAACAACAGAGTTGTTAACATAAGCTAGTGAGTGTACCAAAATAGTTTAGCCAAATAAACTAGTCATCAACACATTTAAAACATCATGGAATCACTATACTTATCACTTAAGATGTGGGGGATAAGTCCACTTGTGTTTGTATCTCCCATAGTGGCCAACCATGGTCAACAAGTCCTAGTGGGGGTATGTCCACATCTTTCGTCAAGGTGGGGGAAGCACAAAGCAGTCCACCATACAACAGTTATCAGGAGTGAATGACATGTTCTCCAAGTCCACTCGTGTTGCTTCGATTCAGTGGCTCGTCAGCCAATTGAACCACACGGTCATAATGGGTACTATCACCCCCCTTAACCCTTTTCACCAATTCCTCAACCACCCGTGTATCTAGGTTCCTTAATTACCGAAGCCACATGAACCAATACACGTCACCCAATGGTTAGGAACCATATGGTACAAAGCACTAAATCACAAGCATAGGTCCAGATCACAAGGATCAATCACAACACAAGCAAGTCATACACATATGGTTACTAACTTGCAAGAATCAACACATAGAATAACATGCTTTCAAAACTTGTACAACACATACATAAGCATATATCATTATCACAATCATGATAATAAACAATAACAAATCACATAGATGCCACATACATGTAAAACATAAAATACAAGAACATTTGATGACATATAAGTTTGTAAATCATTTGTTTATCTGCAGGGTACAACTCACCTGAATGAAGTGATAAGGATCACTTCCAATCCCAAATCAAAGCTATCACTTGAAAAGGATCCCTATGATCACAAGACACAAGGTTAACTTAGTTATTTAATGAAACTTGGCATTCCTAAAGTGCATAGACTCAAAACTCAACTTAAACGCATATTTCGGGTCCAAAAGACTTCATATAACCCCTCTAAAACATTATAATCAACCCCCAAACAAGTACATAGTCAAATGGGGTCAAAACAATGATTTTTGAAGGTTGCAGGGTGCCTCGCGCCATGAGAAAATCGCTGGAAAACTAAGGTTGCAGAGCCGATCGGGTCGCGCCGCGATGTACGTGAACAGTGCCATTTCTACTTGTATTCTTCACAAAGATGACCAGAATCCATTTCTTTCTAACCCAAACACATTTGTAGCATAAGAAAGACTTCCATACACCTCTTTACAACAAAACATCAATATTTTTAACAGCTTAGATCATCAAAACCCTAACTTACCATTTCTTCCAAATTTTTGACCCATTTACTTAATCATTCACCTATTTCATCATTAATTCACCAATTACAACATTTATAACTAAAAGCAAACACAGATATATATTTAAACTTACTTGATCCAACACCCAAACTTGAGTAGTTAGATTTTTATGCTCAAATCAAACCCAAGGAGGAAGAAGATGAAGTGCAAACACCCAATTTCTTGTATTTAAGCACATAAACTATCAATCTCCCTTGATTTGTAACACCCAAAATTTTATTATTAAGTTAATGCGAGAAATGTACAAAGTGGTAAATGAGTTACAAATGGATACATGTGATGGTATGTAGTTATAAACCAGAGGGGCCAAAACCATCAAAATGAAACTTGGATAGTCAAGAGACCAAATATGCAAATATGACAAACATATTTATATATATTGACTTTTCTAGTCAATGTCTTTCAAAGTTCAGAATACATACTCACATATTCAAGAGCTGACCAAATTCATTCCCCCACTTGCTGATCAGAGATAGTAGAACTCAAGTAGTACAAGTGATCATAACCATCTTTCAAGCATAAAGGTATGATTTATGGCTTTAGATTTCAAGTTAAATGGGTTTAAGAAGATTCAATGGTGAATCAAGGATTTGAGCATGTTAATGTTGTTATTACTGGTTTAGAAGTTGTTTGGGATGTAGGAAAACATCCCAGTAGCGTTTTCATGTATTAAAATTATGTTCTTGGTGGAGTTTTGGCCGGAACAGCATGTAAGTCGGCAAAACTGCTGCTGCCAGTTGAAGGGCACGGGCGTGCCACTCATGATCCAACCATGCCCCAGGACGTGACACAATAAGGTACGGGCGTGCCCCGTTATAAAAAGGCCCAGATTGTGCCTTGAGACTAGGGGAGTACTTGGCTTTAGGCACGGGAGTACCTGGGTAGGAGGCACGGGCGTGCCTGGTAAGGCACGGGCATGCCTAGTGTTTTGTTTAGTTATTAAGTTCAGCAGAAATTTATGATTGATATTTATTTGGTACTATTTCATGTAGAGACTTGTCTATGGCGTGTTCACTAGAATATTATCAATTGTGGACTGGTATACAAACATTATTGCTTATAAGGTGAGTCTTCTAGACTACTATTCATATTTACAGCATGTGTGTTATTATATCCGATAACTGACATGTAATGTTATTCATATGTGTGTATAAGCTTACTTCTTTGAGCAGTAGGTCTCAGAGGTGGGGTGCTTACTGCTACGTTCAATAAGGCTCAATTATGGTACAGTACTGTGACCTATGTTGCTGCCCTGGGTCTAGAACCAGAGGCTCGCATTGATTGCCAGACATACGTGTATTATCTTCATATGATTTTATACGTGTGTTTATATGATGTTTAGTCTAATTTACTCACTAAGCTCTCGTAGCTTATCAGATACTATTTTTAAAATGTTTTGCAGGTTTTAACAAAGGCAAGGGCAAAGCTTCGGTTTGACTACTTTTTGATAAACTGTTTGAAATTACCGCCTGGTTTGTAAACAACAAGTTTTTGGTACCAAACTTGTGATAGTATTTATGTGCGTATCTATTGATACATCAGGATTTCAAACAAGTATTGCTTCCGCTTTTATGTCAAACTTTCAGATGCGAACACTTATATGTGTTTGATCTTAATATTTCAAATTTTTCATTTTGGGGCGTAAGAACTTGGTATCAGAGCCAAGGTTTGAGGGATCTAGATGCGTACAAGACACATTCTGGACTTAAACCATGGTTCTGCGGATTTTGGAAATTGTCAAACTGGAGGCTTGCAGCTTGGTGAGTATACTAGCAATTATACTGATTATGTATTATGTGAGCATTGTATGCGAGTACAGGATATGCCTAAGACAGATATGTTATGTGTTTACAACTGTTAAGAGTTGGTTTTATGTGAGCATTTATGATAAATTAAATTGTTATATGAACATGTGATATAATTCATTGGTGATACATGGCCTAAGCCTGTGAATCGGGACTTTTTATGATTAAGTTAAGATCAAACGTGTGTAGTGTGTTTAGAGTAATATAAGGGCCCATATTATTACAAACACATGATACATGTTAGAGCTTAATGAAATCTTGTGAATCGGGTGAGGGGTACTTGTAAAGGTAGTACACCTGAGAATATATATAGAATGCCTTAGTATGTATAGAAATACTTTGGATCTGATGATAGGTGTACTGATATGTGGATATACGAGTAATTGTTTGTTATAAAGGATAGTGTGGTAAAGCTACCTATTGCCTTAATGCTTCATCTATACAACCAGAATGGTAAACACAGGAGGTTCAAGAGTAGTGTATAACCCTAAAGGTGAATATAGTCACAGAAACGAAGGGATAAACATTAGTATTACAAGTGAGTGTATTCTTATAAGAATATAGCATGATAGGGTGTTTGAGCCCCAAATATAAATTGTTAAAATATCATAACCTACATTTGGAGAATCCAGTACAGAAAATTTAGTAAAGTGATGAGGCAGAGTTTATGCCATATATTATTGTATGTGTTGTAGAACAGATAAAAGAACAAAGAAATGATCAGATAAGAGTCAGTATCAAGATTAGCTATACAAGGTGAAAGGGTTCATTATTAATCCCAAGTTATTATTCATGAAGTATTAAAGGGTTGCATGTTCAAGGATTTTCCACGTGTCAACCAACGATGTATTACAGGTTAGCAAATCGACTGTTAGTCATAAGTAAATTTCAGAGATCGAGGGTGCATTTCATATATGTACGTATGCACCTGGAGATAAAGTGAAATATGTAATAGATTAGATGAGAATTGCAGACAAATTGAGAGAATGACGTGAAAAGAGTTTAAAGACATTACAATTGGGCAGTTGGTGCCACAGTCAGAGATAGGCAGAATTATGGATTAATTCCACAGGTGGAACAGACGTTAGAGACAATTCCAGAAGTCGATGTAAAGTTTAAGAAAATATACATTTTGCTCAGATTATGTTGTCAATGAAAAGATAAAAGTGTACAGATACATGATAGTGTTCCAGCCTAGCATATGAGAATTTATAAACACTTATAAACACCAAGATATGAAATCCCTCATGGACGCAATCGGGATTAGAGAGACAGAAAAGAAAGGAAACCGATAGAGAAAGTTGTACTGATGTTTAAGAAAACAAGAATGGAAATTCTAGAAATGAAATGATGAAAAAGGTCTACCCTATCTACTCAGCATATAAGAAACGTCGACTGGGGGAGAGCAGGTTTGATTTACTAAAATGTTTTAAATATGGAAACCGGGTCATATGAGTAAGAATTGTGGGAACCCAAGAAAGTGAAAGAGAATAATATATCAATAACCAAAAGTGAGAGTTTTTCAGATAACGACCGAAGAAGTTAGAACATAATCAAGTATGGTTACATGAAGATCAGATGTGTATAAGTATAAGGTGACAAAAATGAATACTATTAAATTCCTTAGTAAATTTGTATCTATGAATATGAGTAAGTTCCAAATAGTAATTGGAATGGACTGGTTATATTGTAACCAGGTTATGATATTATGTGAACAGAAGTGATACGAGTTCATATCCCAAGTGGGGAAAAACTAATTATATGTGCTAAAGTCAAAACATGTAGGTTATATGGGTGTTCAGTTTCAAAGGCTGGGGGGTATCTTCAGTATGGATACATTATTCTCTCAACTTATGTATAGGTATTAAATTAAAGAAGAGCAGATGAGTTTAAAAGATGTGAAAGTGGTATGTGAGTATCTTGATATGTAATTCAAGGAATTACCAAGGTTACTGCCAGACAGATAGATTATGTTTAGAATTTATATGGTGTTGAAAGCTTTACTGATTACGAGAACTCCGTACAGACTTGCTCCTTTAGAGATACATGAATTATTGAAACAATTTTAAGAATTGTTAAATGAGGGGGTTTATAAGACCCAGTAGCTTTTCATGAGATGTACTTATATTATGTGTATTAATTAATTATTATTAGCTCAATAAAGTGATCAAGAATATATGTCCGTTGTTTAAAATATGTGAATTACTTGATCAGTTATAATAAGGTAAAGTGGATGTCAAAGCTGACTCAAGATCGGATTTTCATCAGCCTAAGATCATAATGGATGACATTCCTTAAACTGTGTTCAGAAAATGTTTAGGTATTTTGAAGTGGTTATGATGCTTTTTGGCCTTGCTAACGCACCAGCAGTGAATATGTATTAAATGAATAGGGTGTATAGGTCAATGTTGAGTAAGTCAGTAATTGTGTTCATAAATGATATTCAAATTATTTCAGAGGTTTAGCAGATCACGAGAATCGTGTTTGAGAAGTCTTAGTGACACAGAGCAGAGAATAGTTATGTGTTAAGTTTTCAATGTGAATTTCAAGATAGAAGGAATGCAATTCGTTAGACAATTTATTAGTAGAAATGGGATTGAGATGAATTCTGAGAAATATAGAAGGTGATGAATTGGGAGCCGCCAAAGAACCCGACAGTAATCAATAGTTTTATGGGATTATTTGCAGAAATTTTGTGAAAAGACAGTTCTTGCGCTACTTGAAACGATTGAAGAAATGATAATAGTTTGAGATTGCTTTGTACAGTGGCATGGATTGTGTTTTAATACAAAGGGGCAGAATTATTGCTTACACATCTAGATAGTTACAACCGTATGAAGGTGAGTACACAAACTTGCACCTTATAGTAGTATATGTGACATGTTATTTATATGATACATGATGATTATACCTTGATAGTGGGTGGATATGTGGATGTAAGACTATTGTTGGTGCGCCGCAATAGCATTCATAAGTGATGTAAGACTATCGTCAGTGCGCTGCGATAGCATTTAGAGATAAGGAGATGTAAGACTACCGCTAGTGCGCTACGGTAGCATTCAGTATGATATAATGGAATTATGTGTTTTTATGTGAAGTGTTGTTTACACGATATTACAAAAGTTAGAAATAATTGTTGAATGAGAAAGACCTTTAAAGGCGACAGAAACACTGGTCAGAATCAGTGAAGGATTGTGAGTAGAATATTATATTATTCAGGGTAAGGCTAATGTTATAGCTGACAGTTTGAATTGGAAATCAGAAATAATACTTGTGTGAATTAATTATCTAAGTGACAGTTATGACACTTTTATTCAGAGGTGATAAGAACAGTTCAGTGAAAAGTGATCGAAGGTGAAAAGTATTATAAAGAAGGGATAAAAGGGGACAAGTAGTTAATCAGTTTAAAAACAGTCGTGATATATTAACATGATCGTATATGAGTACCAGGTTATGGGGATGCGTATAAGACACATCTATATGAAGTTCATAAGTTTATAATGATGGTGTAGACAGAAGTTAATAAAGGGTATGAATACCTAAGGATGGATTATTGATAGCTAGAGATGAAACTAGATATAGTCAGACAAGTGGGGAAATATCATTAAAGATATATATAACTTGTTTCCATTAGAGAAACTTATTATTCAAAACAGTTAGCAGAGATGTGTGTGAAAGAAATTGTGTCTTATGGTAGTACATCAGTCTCTACTGAATTAGACAGGGATGCCAATTTTATTTTCAGAATCTGGAACAGACTTCATATTGAGTTGAGGGATAAGTTTTATCTTAATATAGTCAGAATGAAAGGAATATACATATGATGGAAAACATATGTTATGATTGTGTCATCGATTCAGAAGGAAATCAGGGGTATAAATTTGCTTGACAGAAATTTGTAATATAACAGATACCCGTCCAGCACCAGGATGCCAATGTATGATATTAATGTCGAACTCCAGTGTATTGGATGATGTGAGTCAGACAGAATGGGGTAGTACAGAAATAGTACAGCGAAAGACAGAACAGATTCAGAAGGAATGTAATAGATTGTTAGACGTCTAGAATAGACAGAAAGGTTATACATGTAAACAGAGATCATCATATCAGTTTCAGTTGAGAAGTATGTATTATTGAAAGTATCACTGTGGAAAGACATGATCAGATTCAGAAAGGAGAAAAAATGAAGTCTGAAATTCAAATGGTTGTATAGAATTATTCTATGTGTGGGGAAGGGCAGTTTATAGATCAGAGTTATCAGAAGAGTTGTTATAAATTCAGAACACCTTTCGTGTGTTATATCTCAGAAGATGTTTAGCAGTTAAATCTATAATAAACAGAGTAGATGGGTCAAGGACCGGTAAAAGTGTAGAAAGGGGTCAGAATATGTATGAGGACCTGAATAGAAAATGATGATATTTATTCAAAACTCTTCGGCAGTTGATTTCGGGGATGAAATCATTTCAAGTGGGGAAGAGTTGTAACACCCAGAATTTTATTATTATGTTAATGCGAGAAATGTACAAAGTGGTAAATGAGTTACAAATGGATACATGTGATGGAATGTGGTTATAAACTAGTGGGGCCAAAACCATCAAAATGAAACTTGGATAGTCAAGGGACCAAATATGCGAATACGACAAACATATTCATATATATTGACTTTCTAGTCAATGTCTTTCAAAGTTCAAAATACATACTCACGTATTCAAGAGCTGACCAAATTCATTGCTCCACTTGCTGATCAGAGATAGTAGAACTCAAGTAGTACAAGTGATCATAACCATGTTTCAAGCATAAAGGTATGATTTATGGCTTTAGATTTCAAGTTAAATGGGTTTAAGAAGATTCAATGGTGAATCAAGGATTTGAGCATGTTAATGTTGTTATTACTGGTTTAGAAGTTGTTTGGGATGTAGGAAAACATCCCAGTAGCGTTTTCATGTATTAAAATTATGTTTTTGGTGGAGTTTTGGCCGGAACAGCATGTAAGTCGGCAAAACTGCTACTGCCAGTTGAAGGGCACGGGCGTGCCCCTCATGATCCAACCGTGCCCCAGGGCGTGACACAATAAGGTACGGGCGGGCCCCGTTCGAGAAAGGCCCAGATTGTGCCTTGAGTCCAGAGGAGTACTTGGCTTTAGGCACGGGAGTACCTGGGTAGGAGGCACGGGCGTGCCTAGTGTTTTGTTCAGTTATTAAGTTCAACAGAAAATTATGATTGATATTTATTTGGTATTATTTCATGTAGAGACTTCTCTATGGCGTGTTCACTAGAATATTATCAATTGTTGACTGGTATACAAACATTATTGATTATAAGGTGAGTCTTCTAGACTACTATTCATATTTACCGCATGTGTGTTATTATATCCGATTACTGACATGTAATGTTATTCATATGTGTGTATAAGCTTACTGCTTTGTGCAGTAGGTCTCAGAGGTGGGGTGCTTACTGCTATGTTCAGTAAGGCTCAATTATGGTACAAGAATGTGACCTATGTTGCTGCCCTGGGTCTAGAACCAGTGGCTAGCATTGATTGCCAGACATACGTGTATTATCTTCATATGATTTTATACGCGTGTTTATATGATGTTTAGTCTGGTTTACTCACTAAGCTCTCGTAACTTATCAGATACTATTTTTAAAATGTTTTGCAGGTTTTAACAAAGGCAAGGGCAAAGCTTCGGTTTGACTACTTTTTGATAAACTCTTTGAAATTAATGTCTGGTTTGTAAACAACAAGTTTTTGGTACCAAACTTGTGACAGTATTTATGTGCGTATCTATTGATACATCTGGATTTCAAACAAGTATTGCATCCGCTTTTATGTCAAACTTTCGGATGCGAACACTTATATGTGTTTGATCTTAATATTTCAAATTTTGGATTGTGGGGCGTTACATGATTTTTCCTTCTTTTCCTTGCCAAACTCTCTAGAACTCTCTCTTCTCTCCCATGTTTTTGCTCCAGCAAAATTGAGGTATTGACCCTAATTATTGAGGCTTTAGGCATATAATCATACATTTAACACAATTGGTACCTCCACTTCCTACCTTTTACATTTTATTCACAAATTTAATTACAACACACACATACACAATGGGTAACAATTAAATATTAACAAAAACACATAATTTACTAAATCTCCATCTAAACTTGCAATATATATATATATATATATATATTATAATTTTACAAAATCACAGGTATTACACTAGGAAACGGTTGTCTAGTAATCTAATTTAACATGCAGGTTTTAGACTTCTCTATATTTATATCCAAAGATGGAATAAGTCCATCCTTAGACATTTCAGGCATGTGTTTATAATATACATGTCCTAAACGAGAATGCCATAGTGAAGAATCATCATATTTCGAACAAGTCATATAAACTGAACATGCAATATATATATATATATATATATATATATGTTAAGCATAAACGTGCCATTACAATAATACCTAAATCCTACAAATGTACCACACTTTGATAAAATGTACTTATCAGACTCATAGACTTGTTTATAACCACATTTATTTAATACACCACCAGAAACCAAGTTCTTTCTAATATTTGGAACATGTATAACATTTCCAAGATGAAGACTTTTTTTAGAACTAAACTCTAAAGAAACTTAACCATGACCAATGATAGGAGCTTTATTATGGTCTCCCATATAAAGAACCGACCCATCATCTACTACTTCATAATTCGTGAACCAACGACGATTGTTGCACACATGACTGGTCGCCCCAAAGTCTATCGACCATACATAATTATTATCCTGCACATAAGATTTTTGAGGAATTAATGATACATGATGTATATTAGAAGTAGTACCAGAAATCGGATTCTGACCTTGTGGTTTTAGACCCCGAACATATGTTCCTTGTCCATAAGCACTTGCTCCATTTTTTCCTTTTCTAAGACGACAATCACGTTTCTAATGGCCTGCTTTCTTGCAATTCCAACACACCAGTATTTCCTTTTTATTGAAACCCTTTTTATTGTCATCTTTCTTCCGTTTGTTCCATTTGTGATGTTTCTGGTTCTTACCATCTTCCACCATGTTAACAGATGATGGGCCAACAACTTCCTTTTCTTTTCCTTTTCTTTTCCTTTTCCACTTTCTTGAATCCGTAAGGATTCTTCAACCAGAAAGTGTCTACCAAGTTACACAAGTGACAATTCTTCTTTCTTGTGTTTTAACATGTGTTTAAAATCTTTCCATGAGGGTGGTAATTTTTCAATAACACTAGACACAACAATGGATTCATCTATTTGCATCTTGTGTTGTTCAAATTGACCCGGTATACGAAGGAGTTCGTTATACCGTTCCATTACAGGCCTTGAATCCACCATTTTATAGTTATTAAAATTGATCACAAGGAACTTCTTACTAGAAACATCCTTTGCCATGTATTTGGATTCCATGGCATCCCATAAATCTTTTGCAAATTCATAGTTTTGATATATATCAAAGAGGGAGTCAGCCATACCGTTTAGGATGTGTCCACGATATATGTAATCATTGTTCTCCCATTTGCTGCGACGTCTGGTTTGTTCGATTGTTTCATCGTCTTAGGCTTCCGGCACAAGGGTACTCAAAACGTAGACTACATTCAGAGTAGTTAACAAGAAGTGCATCTTCTTCTGCCAACGTCGAAAGTCGTTTCCTTCAAACTTCTCCCGTTTTCCAAACTTGGAACTCATGTCCCTCACAGATTCTGCAGCCATTGTTTTTCTTTTTCTTTCCAAAATTACAGATTACGAATGTTGGAAGAAAGGGTTTGTACAAGGTAAAGAATAACAATATATAACATGGATAATTTTGTGGATCGTGTTCAATACACTTTCCATAATCTATAATTCAACCCTTTTGCCTGATGTATCACGAATATATTTGCTTTATCCATTGTTTATCAGAGAATATTTCGACAGAATAACGACTTAAGAAATCATATACTCTTTTGTATGTTCTCTCGGTTTTCGTTTTTTTGTATGACCGTACCGTCCTTCTGAGTTATTTCGTAGTTCGTGTTTTTGAGTTTTTGTCATACCAAACACCAAGGCCGAATGGCCTATACATATAGGCGACCTATGGGCGGTGAGGAGGCGGTTATGCTGGCAGTTACTGGCGATGGTTGGCGGCGGTTGGCTCTGCCCCTTAGACCCCGTCAAGGGGCTCTGCCCCTTGGAACTCCTCGAGGGGCCAACCTCCGAACCCCCGTACCGTATTCCCGATACCAACTTAATTTATTCGAGTATGCACACCGCACCTCCAAACCCGAATTATAACTAAGTCTAGAATCGGCTAGTCTCAAGTCAATCCCGATTATACTAAATGGCTTGATGACACTAAAATCACCAACATTTCCAACCTCTGCTACTTGCCGGATCTGAACTATTTCTCCTATTTTCTAATGAGACATGCGACTTCAATTGAGTCATCGAAACGCTTAACCCAAGTGTAGAGCAAAGAACGAGTACAATGTAGGATCAAAGTTGAGAGCAATAGTGAAAACACCTTAAAGTGTGTGTTTGATATACTTGAATAATGGAAAAAGTTACATTGAAAATATACTAAGGTCACTATGTATACATATCCCTATTAGTGACCTTATAAGTACATTTTTATCTATTTATGTACAAAATGTAACTAGAACACAAACACAAATTCTATTTCTAACAATCTCCCCGTTATTTGTGTCTAGTCGATATTCCTCTGGCCAGTCTTTCTCTGCCGGTGTCTGATCATTTTCCTTTCATCGCGCTTGGCATCAAACAACTTGATTACTTCCATAAGTCTGACTTTGGGCGCTTGATCCACATCTTCTTTCAAACTCAAGCTATACTCCTTGACTTTGATAGTCCAAATTTTCAATGATCCATCAGAGTAAGCATTAACTTCATTAAACCTTAAGAAGAATTTTTCACTTTTGTTGTTAAACAGAACTATTCCCTCATCTCCTTCAAATTCGTCATCACAACTCCAAATTACCTCATACATCTTCAGTTGGCCGAGCTTAGAATGATTTGTCTTTGGTTTCAACACATTGATTTTTTTTTCTCAGCTTCAGCTCCCAACTGTAAATCTGTCATCTCAGCTATTCGGCTCCTGTGTCTTATGAACTCCCAGAGCTTTTGATAGACTGCTGATTCCTCAGCACTCTTTTCCAATTTTATTTCAAGCTGCTCAAATAGGAAGTTTACGTCACCAAGGTTTAAGAATTTCAGGTCTACATGCCCAATGATATAACTCTTTAGATCTGACCTTGTGACAAGAAAACTAATCATATCATTGAATGTAACTCTTTGAATTCTAACATAATTCAGCTTGATGATATGATGTGCTGATTCAATATTCTCTTTCTTTCCGGTGTGCATGCTGAGAAATAATTTTATTCTAGCTTCATCCACATTCTTAGCACCCATCAAATTAATATCTAGAATCTCTTCGATCTCATCTGTGTAGATACTGACAAATTTTTCTTTCAGAAAGGCCACATGTATATCTTGGTATCTCCAGTTTCTGACTTTCTTTTTCAAGGCCTCCCTGGTCAGCACATAACTGTTTCTTACATTTGGTAAAGACCCAGTGTGAACCAGATCTATTTGAGGCATCATAGGAATTTTCCATTGAGATTCTTTTGATTATTCATGCAGTTGAGCTTCTTTCTTTTGTTGTCTAATGATATCAGTAGGAGTTGTTCTGAATTTTTCTTGAGATGGCGGAAATTGTTCGGTTACTTCTTCGCTTATTCTCAAAACACTTGTCAAATTGTATATTTCCATATCAGTTTCAGCAGGTTTTTCAACCTCTTGTTTGCTCATCCACAAAGCTAGAGTAATATCCTCATCCTCAACCTCAACACCAGACATATCAACATTTTCAAATTCAACCTCTTTTTCCACAACTTTCATTCAGCTTTTTTGCCTTTATATTTTTGTTTAAATGAGGTTTCCTCCAATCTGGCAGCAACTGCACCAATTCGCTGAGCAGCCAGGGTATCAAAGTATGTCTTTAATCGTTTCTCCCCCTCAGGATGATCGGTGTCTGAATCATCATCGTCATGCCTTGGCCATTTTGATGACCCGGCGGTAGTTTTGCATGTAGATTCAACCTCTTTTCTCAACAATTTCAACAAATCAAACTCCTCCGATGTAGTATCTGCATTACCAATTAATTTGACAAGTAAAAGACTTTTCACATCATCAATTGTCATATCATTCGTCATTTTTTCATTAATTTCACTTTCTCTTGAAGCTCCTTTCCCTTTTGATTGATCTGATTTTAATTCAGAAAAAGAAGTTTTGTTAAAGACATGAACTGGTTTAACAGTCTTTGAATCATACAAAGTTGATGATTTTTTTATTTTTGGCATTTCAGGAATTTGCTTTGTTTTTTATGATGTTCCTTCCTCTCTAACACTGTTGGGATCACAACATTGATTACACTTATGTGACATAAATTCCCTACACGCCTTTGGACACTGAGGATACACAATATCCAGATATCTATTCAATTCAGTTAGCAAGCGTTCAACCTTCTCTTCAAATTTTCTTCTTTCAATTGCATTTGAAATAAATTGAGTGTAACGTCCCAAATTTTTTTTTAAACAAATGAATATAGAAATATAAATGCATTCAACAAAATCATACGAGGCCCTGCACCCGGGACTACCCATCATTAAGTGTAATTAAGTAATATTACAAATATTATTCTAGCAAATGTTTGAATAAAATTAAACAGCGGAAACGGTTTGACTAAATGATGAGCCGTCTTCACACTGCTGGAGCCTTCCCACAATCAGGTCCTAAAAAGAATAAGTTTAACAACAGTAAGCATAAAGCTTAGCGAGCACTCTAACTTACACACCACACTAGACATGTACATGTCACATCATAAAACAAATCCATGATCACATATCATAACACAAATCCATGATCACATATCATAACACATACTACCGACGCAGTGCACTAACGACGATTTCACACTTTGGGTCACAGTTGACTAACAAAGCCGTACCAAGGATTTCACACTATGTCCGACTGTGCCCGAGTTACGTTTTCACCACAATATAACGTAACCCTTCACTTCACAAATATCACATCAGTTAAACATCACATAAGATATAACATATACATTTCACACTAATATCATGTATAAGTTAGGGTAACTCACCTGATCTGCAGCACAGATAAACGCATCAGATTTCACAAGCTGAAGGCTAACAAGTCCAGTCGCAAGGACCTACAATACAGATATCTCCACTGATTAGCTTTGGGTATACTACAGACCCTAAGTCGGACCACACTAGGTCGGACCACACTCACCATCCGAAAGTCGGATGGCCAAAACTCAAAAGTCGGATCATTTCATCCGATAGTCGGACCCCATCCGAAAGTCGGATCACTCTAAAAGTCGGATGGAAATAACTTATGAAATCCGAAACTCTTATACAAATCTGATACTATATGAAATCCGATAGTCGCATGATACACACCCCAACAATCGCATGAATACACAACCTACCATCCGAAAGTCGCATGGACCTGTAGGGAAGGTCGCACGACTTATATCCTTGCCTGTCAGTTCATCTTTTTGGAAAACCCAGAACTTGAAACTCCATTCTCAAAATCACAACCTTCTCAAAACTTAACCAAATCACTTTATTTTTGCTTCAAAACATTTCTCCATTCATTTAAGCACTTCCTTCAAGATTTAAACACAACACAACAAGAATTCAAGTTCCTAGCTTAGATTCTTTACCATTGTTCTTCGTAAACCCAAAACCCCAAGAACCCACATCTTGTCTAGCCTTATAATCATCCACACAAGATAAAATTGGTATCTATAGCATCAAAATGAGATAGGGAACATTACCTTGTGATTCTCTTGACAATTCCTTGAGTCTCCAGATGATTCTTGGCACCTTAGTCCTTGCTTTCTTGTGGGTTTTGCACACACAGACACACACCAATTATCTTCCAATGTAACAGTGCAGTTTATCCTTGGAGGCTACACCCTAATCTTCTATTTATACTTGCCTCTCACAAGGCTTTTGGGCCCAATAATAGTATTAGTTCTAAGCCCATAAGGCCTAATCTTTCCCACTTCTATTTCATTCCTCTAATTAATTAGCCCAACCATATGGTAGCCCATATACTTGTTTATTCCATAACCAAATACCCTACTAAGTCCAATAACAACTTAAATTCCATAAATAATTAGCAACTCAAAAATATATATATAACTCGCATCATCCAATAAAATATTCAGTTATTTATTATACGGAAACAGGGTATTACAATTCTCCCCCACTTAAACACGATTTCGTCCTCGAAATCTTTACTTGAACAATTTGGGGTAGTTCTGCTTCATCTCGTCCTCTGGTTCTCAAGTCCACTCAGATCCTTTACGGTGCTCCCATTGAACCTTGACCGTCGCTATCTGTTTGCTGCGTAGTTGCTTAACTTTTCGTTCCAATATAGCTACTGGCCTCTCAACATAGTTCAGTCTCTCGTCCACTGTTATGTCCTCCAATGGTACAAACGTGGACTTGTCCGCTAAACACTTCCGAAGATGAGATACATGGAACGTATTGTGAATCCTAAAAAATTCGTCAGGTAGCTCTAACCGATACGCTACCTTCCCAACCCTTGCATTCACTTTGAAAGGCCCTAAGTATCTCGGGTTCAATTTTCCTCGCTTCCGAAATCAAATCACGCCCTTCTACGGAGACACTTTTAACAACACAAAATCTCCAACCTGGAATTCTAGTGGAGACCGTCTCTTATCAGCATAACTTTTATGTCGGCTCTGAGCGGCTTTCAACCTTTCTCGCACTTGTTGGACGTATTCAGACGTTTTTTGCACAATTTCCGTATTCCCGAGCTCCCTCTGACCTACTTCTCCCTAACAGATGGGGGTTCTACACCTCCTTCCGTACGACATCTCATACGGAGGCATGTCGATACTTGCGTGGTATCTGTTGTTGTAGGAAATTTTTGCCAATGGTAGGTAAGAATCTCGACTTCCCCCGAAGTCAATCACACACGCTCATAACATATCCTCTAGGGTTTGTATCGTTCTCTTGCTTTGACCGTCAGTCTGCGGGTGATAAGCCGTGCTAAAGCTCACCCGAGTTCCCAAATCCTCATGAAACTTCCGCCAAAACCTCGAAGTAGAGCATACATCCTTATCCGATACTATGGTCACCAGCACCCCATGTCGCGATATTACCTCCTTGACGTACACGTCTGCCATTTTCTCTGCTGAAAAAGCTTCCTTGATCGGGATAAAGTGGGAGCTCTTAGTCAGTCGGTCGACGATCACCCAAATCGCATCAAAGTTTCTCGGAGTCTTCGGTATCTTAGTGATCAAATCCATAGTTATGTGTTCCTACTTCCAAACCGGGATCTCCAAAGGTTGCAGCTTTCCGCGAGGCCTCTGGTGCTCGACCTTAACTCGAAGGCAAGTTAAACACTTCTCCACGTATTTCATTACGTCTCGCTTCATCCCTTGCCACCAGTAATCTGTCTTAAGGTCTCGGTACATCTTAGTCGAACCTGGATGGATAGAAAACTTGGATTTGTGAGCCTCGTCGAGTAGTGTAGTACGCGTGCCAGTTATCTTTGTGCTTGTAGTAGTACAATACTGGTCTTCCTACTCAAGGCATCGGCCACGACATTGGCTTTCCTGGGGTGATAGAGAATCTCGCAGTCGTAATCCTTGACTAGGTCGATCCACCTCCTCTGCCTCATGTTCAGATTCTTCTGGTCAGCGAATGATTTTAGGCTTTTGTGGTCGGTGTAGATGGTGCATTTGACCCCATATAAGTAGTGCCTCCATATCTTCAGTGCAAAAACAACTGCAGCTAATTCCAAGTCGTGGGTCGGAGAGTTGCACTCATGCGGTTTCAGCTGTCGTGAAGCATACGCAATTAATTTACCTCGTTGCATCAGTACGCACCCCAGTCCGACATGTGATGCCTCGCAGTAGACCACCATATCGTCCACTCCCTCCGGCAGGGTTAAGATCGGTGCCTCGCATAACTTCCCTCGTAGAATCTCAAATGTTTGTTGTTGCTCTTCACCCCAAACAAATCGCACATTCTTCTTAGTCATCTTTGTCAAAGGTACTGCGGTCTTAGAGAAGTCTTGTATGCATCTACAATGATACTCGGCTAATCCCAAGAAACTTCAAATTTCGGTAGGACTCCTCGGTACCTCCCACGTCATCACTGCTTCGATCTTAGTAGGATCCACCTTAATACCTTCTTGGTTCACTATATGCCCTAGAAACCGCACTTCCCGCAACCAAAACTCGCACTTGGAGAACTTGGCATAAAGCCTCTCCCGCTTCAAGGTTCGTAGCATCATCCGCACGTGATCTTCGCGCTCAGTCTCTGTCTTTGAGTAGATCAAGATGTCGTCTACGAACAAAATTACCGACTTATCCAACATTGGTCGGCAGATTCTGTTCATCGAATCCATAAACGCAGCTAGTGCGTTTGTCAATACGAAGGGCATCACCACAAACTCGAAATGACCGTATCTCGTTCTAAAAGCCGTTCTTTGAGACCCACGCTGCTCCTTGCTGTTGATCAATTAAATCATCAATCCTAGGAAATGTATATCCGTTCTCAATCGTCACTTTATCCAATTCGCGGTAGTCTATACACATACGGAACGTGCCATTCTCCTTCGAAATGAGTAAAATTGGTGCTCCTCTTAACAGGTTCGATACGAATCATATTTTACTCTGTTCTGCACAGTGGCATGAGCAGAAAGCTTCTCCCACCTCGGAGGTCCACTGAGCACTCTGAATGGGGTCCGGAGTCCCCCCAAAAGTAGGTGGCTAACACGCCGAAAATCTCTGTAGGTGCAACCCCTCCACGCCTGATTTGCTGTTGGTGTGGTCAGTGTAGTAACAGCAACAGCTTCCTTTACAGCCCACAAAGCGCTGAGTTTTTTGATCAATCATCCTTCCCATATCTTCTTTTATCTCTCTTGTTATCTGGGGTAGCATCTCCCTTAGTTCTTTCATCACATCGGCTGCTACTTTAGTAGCTATAACAGCTTCCCTTTCCGTTTTCCTCTCCCCCTTCCTCATTAACGAGGATAACGTTTCCTCGGGTTACATTCTCATGATTTTCCTTCTTGTACACCTATTTATTTAGTATAAATTGTTGGTGAGGATCAGCCTCACTAGTGACACTAGTCTCAATCCCATCATAGCTGGTTCTAGTTCTAATATTAATCAGACTACGATTCTGCCTTGTGTTCACTGTAGATTTAGAATTTCTCCCGCACTTGGGGTGCTAACCCGCATGGTTCCTTGTTTGAATAATATATTGACTCGGTGACGACCAAGTCAGTCCATTCCCACCACTACATGAAACTCGCCCATACGAATCAGGGTAAAGTCTATAAGAAGTTTGAGATCACCTTCCTCTTTTACATTGGTTTATATATATTAGATACATTAACGTCTTTTTCGTCTACCATCTCCACCTCTCAAGGTGTTTCTAATTTCACCGATACATTACCGACGCCCGCAATAACGTCTCGCTCTACTCTTGCCTCCTCCGTAGTCATTTCGAAGTATAGATAACGCACTTCTCAACAGCTGGCTTTATCATACTATCCTGCTCACACCACAGTCTATATCCACATCACATACAATCTCTAGCATGCCGTTCACCTCATCTGAAGTAGCCCTACACACTAAGGCACTCCTATACTACAGGCATACTACTGTCCTACAAGTACCCCTCACCTGATTCACAAGAGTCCTTATGATGCCGGCAAGTCCTGACATGTATCATGTGCTCACAATAATATGGGCCCTTATATTATTCTAAACACATCACACATACCAAGTCTTATCGTTACCATCTAAAATCCCGATTCACAGGCTTAGGTCATGCACCACCTAACATTCCACATACATATACACATTGCATCTTCATATTATCATAAAATCATGCAAACACATAAAGTTCAACACACCAGCCCTCATATCCTAGTCTATCCATATCACGAATACATCCACGTATAATGCTAAGTCATACAAGTCTTTGAGCGTCTGATCCTACCCTACCCCGACATCAAACGAGAACATGAAATAAGGCCAAATCATCCGTTCTAAGCCTATATGGTTACCATTATACATGGTGTACAATATTCACGATATGTATAAACATGGATACTATTAGGAACTACTCTAGCATATATCATGGATTCAACTGCACAGTATATTTCACCAATTATATATATATATATATACTATGCTTCACTTCACTTCGTGCTCACCAGGACCAAGCTCCAACTGACAGCTCATCGTTCGGTTTTTTTTTAAAAAAAACGAATTTTGTAAATTTAAAAATGTTTTAGAACCAAGGTTTAAGTCCAAACACACCTCTTGCATGCTTGAATCCCTTAAACCTAGGCTCTGATACCAAGTTGTAACGTCCCAAAATTTTTTTTTAAAACAAATGAATATAGAAATATAAATGCATTCAACAAAATCATACGAGGCCCTGCACCCGGGACTACCCGTCATTAAGTGTAATTAAGTAATATTACAAATATTGTTCTAGCAAATGTTTGAATAAAATTAAACATCGGAAATGGTTTGAATAAATGATGATCCGTCTTCACACTGCTGGAGCCTTCCCACGATCAGGTCCTGAAAAGAATAAGTTTAACAATAGTAAACAAAAAGCTTAGCGATCACTCTAACTTACACACCACACTAGGCATGTACATGTCACTTCATAACACAAATCCATGATCACATATCATAACACATACTACCGACACAGTACACTAACGACGATTTCACACTTTGGGTCACAGTTGACTATCCAAGCCGTACCAAGGATTTCACACTATGTCTGACTGTGCCCGAGTTACGTTTTCACCACAATATAACGTAACCCTTCACTTCACATATATCACATCAGTTAAACATCACATAAGATATAACATATACATTTCACACTAATATCATGTATAAGTTAGGGTAACTCACCTGATCTGCAGCATAGATAAACGCAACAAATTTCACAAGCTGAAGGCTAACAAGTCCAGTCGCAAGGACCTACAATACAGATATCTCCACTGATTAGCTTTGGGTATACTACAGACCCTAAGTCGGACCACACTAGGTCGGACCACACTCACCATCCGAAAGTCAGATGGCCAAAACTCAAAAGTTGGATCACTTCATCCGACAGTCGGACCCCATCCGAAAGTCGGATCACTCTAAAAGTCGGATGGAAATAACTTATGAAATCCGACACTCTTATACAAATCTGATACTCTATGAAATCCGATAGTCGCATGGCACACACCCCAACAATCGCATGGACTACCCAAAAGTCGCATGAGCACACAAACCTACCATCTGAAAGTCGCATGGACCTACAAAGGTCGCATGAATACACAACCTACCATCCGAAAGTCGCATGGACCTACAAAGGTCGTATGAATACACAACCTACCATCCGAAAGTTGCATGGACCTACAAAGGTCGCATTAATACACAACCTACCATCCGAAAGTCGCATGGACCTACTAAGGTCGCATGAATACACAACCTACCTTCCGAAAGTCGCATGGACTTGCAGGGAATGTCGCACGACTTATATCCTTCCCTATCAGTTCATCTTTTTGGAAAACCCAGAACTTGAAACTCCATTCTCAAAATCACAACCTTCTCAAAACTTAACCAAATCACTTTATTTTTTCTTGAAAACATTTCTCCATTCATTTAAGAACTTCCTTCAAGATTTAAACACAACACAACAAGTATTCAAGTTCCTAGCTTAGATTCTTTACCATTGTTCTTCATAAACCCAAAACCCCAAGAACCCAGATCTTATCTAGCCTTATAATCATCCACACAAGATAAAATTGGTATCTATAGCATCAAAATGAGATAGGGAACATTACCTTGTGATTCTCTTGACAATTCCTTGAGTCTCCAGATGATTCTTGGCACCTTAGTCATTACTTTCTTGAATCATGACTTGTTTGATTCCCCCGGTGGTTGTTATTGAGTTGGACTAGCTATTTGGCAAGATATAGTACTACTGGACATGTCAGCATTACCGCTATATGTTAGGATAGCCCTAAATGCTTATTCTTGAATCATGACTTGCTATTATTGTACTCATATCTGTCTGTATTCACTAGCTATTTTAAATAGCTAATCGGGTTGTTGTTTCCCTTTTTTAGATAAAGTATAGGCGGGCCTGGTGAGACGGGAACCCATATGCTTTTGTACAGGCTTTTGTGGAACACGGCTTTTGGTATATAATATATATACAATGGCCGGTTTAGTTTAAAAGTAACACCGGTTGACATGTTTGGCTATTTTTGTATTGTATATACGCCAAACATGTGTTTTTAAACTGTAATAGTTAATAGGCGTGAGTTTGTTTATTGATTTTAAATTCCGCTACATAGTTTTAAAATTCGATTAAGTTAACAAACAGGTAAACACTCAATTTACAAACGGACCCATGCAGTTTGAAAACTCAAATTTTAAATGATTTTAAGGTTTCAAAGGCGGTGTTACATATCAGCCAAGGGATATCAGCCAAGGAGCATCAGATGAAGAAAACAAGTAAAGAAGACCATCAGGTGAGGAAAACAAACCATCAGTTGAGTGAAGAAAGTTAATCAGCTGAGGAAAATAAACCATCAGCTGAGTGAACAAATTGATCAGCTGAGTGCCTACTCCATCAGCTGAGTGAACAAATGCATCAGCTGAGTGAACAAATGCATCAGCTGAGGCCCAGAGCATCAGCTAAGTAAGTCTTTCTTTACACAAGTCATCTCCCCTCATAAACCGATGTATTTGAGCAATACTCATGCATGGTAGACATGCAAAATATAACACAGTGAAGTCTCTACTCCACAGAAAGAAAATCTCATCAGTTGAGAAATTCGTAGAGTTTAAGCATTGTGTAGAATCAAACTTGTTCATGTGTTGAACACTCTATATACATTAGTTGTTTTAGAGTTAGCTTGTCTATGTGTTAGACAAATAGATTTCCAACTTTTATTGTACTTAGAATTTCCGCTTCTAGTACATGTAATTTTTTATTCAATATCAATAAGAATTATATAAAAGTATATCAGTGTGTCTTTAATTTTTAAAAGCTAAAGTTTGTATTCAACCCCCCCCCCCCCTTCTACAAACATTTGTTGTTGTGTACTCAATCTGGGACTAACAATATATATATATATATATATATAGAGGCAGGATAAAATGAGAACACCTTTTAATGTGAGAACGGTGAGAACAGTTTATAGCTCTTGGATTATCTTTATTTAATGGTTGAGATTAAATTGATTTAATTGAGGTATGTTGAATTTTAATTATTTGGTTAATTAAGAAAAGGATGTAAACTCAACTTACCTTAATTAAACCAAATGATTAGCCTACAAGTGTTCTCACCGTTCTCTACTTAAAATGTGTTCTCACCGGATCCCTCCTATATATATATATATACATATATATATATATATAATGAGTTGGAAACATATTTAAATCATATTAAAATATGTAATTAGTGTCCATTGACTGTAAATTTGTGACCCTATGGGTTTATTTATTATGAGTAATATCGTATTAACCGGTACACGTCTCAATGGTTAGGAACCATTATGGTACAAAGTACTATATCTCAAACACTACTCCGGATCACACATACCACAAGGGTCACATATATCACATGCCATAAAGTCCAAATAATCCAAGCATATAAGCTCATCAAAAAACAAGCAAGTGTCACACAAGTCATAACTCTTGAGCATAAATGCCCAACAGATCATGTCACATTAGGCATCATAATGCTCATAATACACCCTAGGTGTAAACATAATTTCATTAACTTAAAATCATATGTGTTGTTACAATATCAAAACTCACTCCTTCATGAAGTATCATTTTTCAAGAAACCATCAAGTAAAAGCATAACATTAATATAGACTTCCTCCTAAGTGAAGCATTGGTCTTACTTTGAAAACCATTGATAAACACATCATAGAATAAATTCACAATTTCCACATCCTTTAAATTCAATAAGTTTCATACAACATTTTTCCAAACATTTAAAACACATCTATGATGACTTGTAAGATTTAACAAAAGTTGGGTATCCACAGGGTGTACTCACCTTAAGGGTGTGATGAGGATCACCACCCAAACCAAAGGCAACAAGCTTACAAGTAGCTCCAATGAACTCTCATATCTAAACAAAAGTAAAACCATTTACCACTTAATCCTTCTTACTTAAACAAATGACTCAAGTTTCATCTATATTTATACAATGTCCAAACCTTCCATAAGACTCGTTTCCTAATCGCTTGACACTTTAATAATGTCCAAGCCGAAAAACCCATATGAACAAAGTCCTAATTGGGATTAAGGAATCTTAATATACAATAAAGATGGTATCAATGCAATCCAAGATGCTTGCATAAAAACATCCTTCAAAATTGACTCATTTGTATTGTACCAACATTTAACCCTTTAAAACATTTTATTTAGCATCTGATGTCTGAAAGTAAATTAATGTAGACTCACAGAGATTTCCAACGATATATAATATGACTTATAACGATTTTTCTTTGATTTTATATGATTTTTACAAAACAGACCAAATTTCACCGTCGGGCTCGCGCCGCGAGAAAATCCCTGGAACCTCAAAAGTCACCCAAACGACGTCCTCGTGCCGCGAGACACTCCCCTCGTGTCGTGAGACATCTGCAGGTCAAAATTTGCTTCTTTTCATGTCCAAAACTCATCTTTTGCCACCCAAATCAAGCTCAAATGAATTGGACACGTAAAACGATACCAAAACACACCCAAAGTCACCATAAACAAGAATCTAACATAACTCATATGAATCAAACCCAAACTTGATGGGTTTTGACCCATTAACTAATAAAGTCAAACAAAACTTCAATGATCCTTCCAATATAACTTCAAACATCATTGATGAGCATAAAATAAACATAGAACTTACTTGAAACTAAAATAAATTCATACCAGCTCCAAATCACTCTCCAATCCAAGCTTCCATGTTGATTTTACTGTAAATACTCATCTATTTTGACTCCAAAGTCAACATGAGCATCAACCTTTATGATTTTTTTCATACATGTATCATCTTCTTCTTTTCTCCCTTTCTTACTTAAAGTTTCTAGAAAAAAAACTACAAATGAATACAAACATGGAGTTGGGGATTTTTAAATTGAGAGTTTACACCTCAAGTCCCTAAAGTTTCCTAATTGGCAACTTTAACCCTTAAAGTTTCACCCAATAACATATATAATAAATAACTTATAAATTTTGCATTATCAAATTCCCTAGCTTCAATTAATAGTACTTTGTGCATTACAACTTGTACTTCATGACTAAATGTCTTTAAATAACTAAAATCACCCTTATTGCAATAAATCCCAATTTATCCATGATATAACATAAACCCATTTACAAATATGAAACACCATTTCTTCTGAACAATATAAATACCTATTTATCCAATAATGAAGTCATAATAAATTTTGAAATATTACATTTTCTTTTTCAACTTTTTACTAATTTAATTAATTAACAATAATATCCTTAATTATCATTAAAGCAAATAAATTTCATAAATATTATTTATTTCTTGGTAAAATAATATTACAATATTTATCTTGAATTTTTGTTCGTTATAATAAAGGATGATTTAATAGGTAATAATAGAAAGAAGTAAACGTGAGATATATCAAAATCAAATAAAAAAAATTTTAAAAGTAGATATACACAAAAACTTTCAAATATGTACCTAAAAAATCAAATGCTTCCTTGTTGTCTTTGAATAAAGCAAAGAGAGCAGGTTTTAAAAGATTTCAACTCAATAATCAAATAATGATTTTAAATCTAGAATAAAATAAAGAGATAAGGTTGTTTTTATTTTGTTTTCCGTTGGTTCATAATCATCTCTAATTTTTGAATTATCATGCATGATGAAAAGGGCATTTTTCTTAACTTTAAAATGTCTTTGGTGGAACTTAACTTAAATGTTTGAATAATTTTCATTCTAGAATTATACATAATAGCACAAACATTCTTGCTAGAGATGGTTTTTGTCTCGATAACATATGTATCAAACTGAAATAATTGAAGAATATTTGAAAATTGAATAACTCTAATCTATTCATATTTATAGAAAAATAATAAGAAGTGTACATAAACAAATTGTTTAAAGTACATACATAACAAAACTTGTATTTTATAGTACTTCTTTATATACTCCAACAGAAACATAGTATTTAAAACTACTAAAGTCACGCCCTTTTTTATTGTCCACTTTTCATATTCTATACCACAACTCCAAAAGTACATTGTACAAATATTTTTACATCTCTGAATTTAAATTTTTAAATATATAATATATCATTTTTTAATGATATATTTTATTTTAAACCATATTTTATAAAAGTTTTCATACATCTTTCTAATATGATTGAAAATACTTTAAAATCAATAATTAAACACTTTGAATATTATATTCAAATTGATCACTCAGCTCATCACCATATTAATCCCAAAAAATCCACCCAGCTAAACAAAAAATTACCTACCCATTACTATTAACAAACAATTAAGAATATACAAATTTTTAAAAGTGTCATATTATAATAAAATTTATACCAAAACATAGATAAAAATGAGACGTTCGCAAATATATAATTATTTTTTCTCTAAAAAAATATATCACAAGTTACTAAACATAATTTAAATACAACCTATAATTAATTTTATTAATATACAATCTTTATAATATCCCCTCACATTTTGTTAAAAGCCCTCATAAAACCTCCTCACAATTTTCATCTAGCCCCTCCCAATTAATTTAAAATTGAATTCATTTTATGGATTAGTTTCTAAAATTATTTTGTAAATTTAATTGATTTTGAAATTGGATATTCCGATTGGTTAATAGATTTTGATTTAATAGTTAAAAAAGGAAAAAAAATAAACCTTTTTATAATAGTTATATGTTAGTCCCAGATTGAGTACGCAACAACAAATGTTTGTAGAAGGGGGGGTTGAATACAAACTTTAGCATTTAAAATTTAAAGACACCGATATACATTTATATAATTCTTATTGATTTTGAATCAAGAAATACATGTACTAGAAGCGGAAACTCTAAGTACAATAAAAGGGGAAACTCTAAGTACAATAAAAGGTGACAATCTATTTGTCTAACATATAGACAAGCTAACTCTAAAACAACTAATGTATATAGAGTTTTCAACACATGAACAAGTTCGATTCTACACAATGCTTAAACTCTACAAATTTCTCAACTGATGAGATTTTTTCTTGTGGAGTAGAGGCTTCACTGTGTTGTATTTTGCATGTCCATCATGCATGTATATTTATAGAAGTCTTGGCGTATCCGGTTGCATGAAGGAAGGAGACAAATAATCTGTGGAAATATAATATTTTAATTGTAAAGGTAGTTGGTGAAAAGTAAAGTTACTTTAATCAACTGTTTGATAAAGGTAATTGTACTTTTTTGAAAAAGTGCAACCACTCACAATATAAAATATTAAAACTCACATCTACTTTCGTGTAGAACTTTCTTTCCCTTTCCATGCTTGTAATTTAAACAGTAGCCATGCTTCTGTTTTATTTGACTTTACCAAGTATGGCATTGCCAGTCATACTTAGTTGTTGAAACAAATCTTCAAGATCTTTGTCTGTTTGAGGTATCTTTTTCCTTTTCCAGAGGATAAGATCAAACCTTTTTGTCTCATACTTGATCCAAAAAGTGATTTTTAACTTTTGCAAACAAATATCTAAGGCATAATAGAACAACACATGTTCTGCCTTTTACATATGACTTTTACAATCTAAAAGACAGAGCAGATTTGACATTTTGCTCGACTCAGCTAACAGAATGTACTAGGAACTTTGAATTTCACTACTCAGTTGACAAAATATATTAGTTGATCAATTTTTGCTAGAACTCAGTTAATACATATTGATCAGCTGATCATATACATGCTCAGTTGAACAATAGTAAACTTAGGATGACATAAGCTCATGTACTTATATGATCAGTTGACCAAGAATGCTCAGCTGATCATTTAAATACATTAGTCTATGTAGAGAGATTACTTGTGTTAGGAAAGACTTACTTGGCTGATGCTCTGGCCCTCAGCTGATCCATTGTTCACTCAGCTGATGGTGTAGCTGAGCAAAAGTCTTTGCTCAGCCGATGGTGTAGGCACTCAACTAATGGTTTACTTTCCTCAGCTGATGGTCTTCTGCACTTGTTTTCTTCATCTGATGCTCCTTAGCTGATATCCCTTGGCTGATACTCTGAGTAGGATCTGATACTCAGCTGATGGTTCCATACTTAGCATATTTTTCCAGAATCTGATTCAAACAACACATGTTTGAATTCTTTCAAAGTCATACTGAATGTAGGGTTTGGTTATCATCAAATTCTATGTTTTAGGATAGGCAGAGTTAATTATTAGGGTGAAGTGAATATCTCCCCAACAATCTCCCCCTATTTGATGATGAGAAAACCTTTTTCTTTTTGAAGAATCAGTTTGACTTCGAATACAAAAGATTTAAACTTTTAAGTGCATTTGGCTACCTAGCTATCTGTTTTTGGTAGCTCTTTTTATTTTGAACCTTGTTCTGTTTTTGGTTTCTTTTCTAGTTGTAACACCCAAGGTTCGAAAATCCTTATATTTAATAATTAAATAGGAAGTATTATAATTGCGTTATAAATTACCGTTATGAGATTAGATGTGTTTTATAAACTAGAGGGGTTAAAACTGCCAAAATAAAAGTAGTACTAGTCTAGGGACCAATTGTGCTATTAGGCCATACTTATATATATAAACGACCAACTTTGACCTTCTTAAGTCAAAGTATCACAAATTCTTGCTAGACTATATACACAGCAGCTCAATTGTTCTCTGGTGATTCTAAGAACCAAAAACACAGCTACAAGTTCAGTTTTACAACATCCAATCCAACCTTGCTTGTTAAGGTATGAATAAACTCTTGTTCTTGAAGTTTATGAGTTTAAATACATGATTCTATGGTGAATCATGTTAGAAGTGTATATAAATGATTGGATTATGTTCCTTTATCATAAGGGGTGTAGGAAAACACTTTTTATCATGTTTTTCTTGAGTTTTTACGAGTTTATAGCGAAAATCCGACACTTTTTGGATGAACTGTCGGATTGTCTGTTAGATACATGGCCCGTGTAGAGATACACGGCCCGTGTAGTATGAACTTGAGGATTTTGAATCTGTCGGATTGTCAAAGGCGGTCACAAGGCCATGGAGGGTTACATGGTCGTGTAGAATATGAGGTACACGGCCCGTGTAGTACGACTAGATGACACTGGCCTGTAGCCAGCATAGGTCGTGTAGTATGAGGGGCACGGCCCATGTAGGCCCTATTTCAGAACAGTATTTAAGTGTTGTAAAACTTTATCATATTATTTCTATAGGACGGTGATTGAGTTACTTATCTGAGTTATCGTTACCTGTGGATCATTACATATCATAAATATCATAAGGTGAGTCTTCTAGACTATTAATCATATATGCAGCATGTATGCTATCATAACAGATTATAACATGTAATGTTATTCATATGTGTATATATACCGAATTGCTATGTGCAGTAAGGTTCAAAGGTGATACAGTACTGTTACAAAGGTGGTTGCCCTGGGTCTAGAACCAGTGGTTAGCAATGATTATCTGACATACGTGTATTATCTTTATATGATTCTATACGTGTTTTTATATGTTATTAGTTTGGAATACTCACTAAGCTCTCGTAGCTTATCAGATACTGCTTTAATCTTTTGCAGGACACGGCAAGGATAAGGGCAAGGCTCCTGTTTGACTGCTTTTTAATTACTCTTTTGAAACAACTTAATGCCCAGTTCTGTAAATATTTGACTTTCAAAGTACACTAAGCATGTACTCGTGTATATATCTTTTGGCAGTACCTGGTTTTGTATTAAAATGCTTCTGCTTACGTTTTAAACTAAAGGTGTATTTTATAAATGAGTTTTATTTATTATTGTATTACTTTTGAAATTTGGGGCGTTACAACTTGGTATCAGAGCCACGGTTGGAGAAATCTGGATTGTGTGAAGCACAGTCTGGACTTGAACCATGGTTTTGAAAATTTTTGTCAAACTGGAGGCTTGCTACATGCAGCTTAATGAGTATACTAACAATTGTTATCTATTATGTGTGTTAAATGAGGATTATACATGAATACTGAAGTAGATAAAGATTGACATGTTATATACAAAATCTTTATGAACTATATGATTATGATATATTGCATAGATGATATTTGGCCTAATCCTGTGAATCGAGACTTTTTGTGATAAAGTTAAGATCGAACGTGTGTAATGTGTTTAGGATAATATAGGGCCCATATTATCACAGACACATGATACATGTTAGAACTTAATGTAATCATTAAGATTCTTGTGAATTGGGTGAGGGGTACTTGTAAGAAGATAGTATACATGAGAATATAATTATAACTAGAATGCCTTAGTATGCTCAGAAATACTTGGAATAAGAGATAAGGTATATTGAATTGATTGATGAATGAGTGTATTATTGTTAGAGGATGGTGTGATAGAGCTACCTAATTACCTTAATGCTTTATCTATACGACCAGGATGGTTAATACAAGGGGATCTCGCACAGCAAATAGGCCTGAAGGTGGTCCTAGTCGTAGACCCGAAGGCGTAAAGACAAGAGATTGTGAATGAGAGGGTGGTAGAACCTACAATACAAGAGATTGTGGCCCGGGAGATTGGCAAGGCGTTAGAACAAAGTATTCCTTTTATTGTTACACAAGTAGTAGCGCAGATGAAGGATCAGAATCAAGCTATGATCAGACTAGAACTAGCAACAAGGTTTGTTGCGGGTGGTGAAGGATTTAATTCTCAACCACAAGTCATTATTCGTGATGCTCCAAAGGTGTGTTCATTCAGAGATTTTTCAGCATGTCAACCCCCGTTGTTCCATGGATCTACGGATCCGGTTATAAGTCACAGGTGGATCTCTGAGATAGAGGGTGCATTCCATACATGTTCTTGTGAACCTGAGTTCAAAGTAAGATATTCAAGCAATCAGATGCACGGTGCCGCAAAGGATTGGTGGGATATGGAGGTCAAACAGAGGGGTTATGCCGGGATTGAAGCCATGACATGGGAAGAATTCAAAGAGTTGGTTATTGAACAGTTTGTTCCTCAATCCGAGATAGATAGGATTGTGGATGAATTTCACAGGTTGAAACAGACGACAAAGACGGTTCCTGAGATCAATGCAAAATTCTTGGAACAAGCACGTTTTTGTCCAGATTATGTGGCGAATGAGAAAATGAAGATGTACCGGTACATGATGGTACTCAAACCCAATATCCGAGAATTTATTGATGCCAGCAAACACCAGACAGTAAAGTCCATGAAGTATTAAAGGGTTGCATGTTCAAGGATTTTCCACGTGTCAACCAACGATGTATTACAGGTTAGCAAATCGACTGTTAGTCATAAGTAAATTTCAGAGATCGAGGGTGCATTTCATATATGTACGTATGCACCTGGAGATAAAGTGAAATATGTAATAGTTAGATGAGAATTGCAGACAAATTGAGAGAATGACGTGAAAAGAGTTTAAAGACATTACAATTGGGCAGTTGGTGCCACAGTCAGAGATAGGCAGAATTATGGATTAATTCCACAGGTGGAACAGACGTTAGAGACAATTCCAGAAGTCGATGTAAAGTTTCAGAAAATATACATTTTGCTCAGATTATGTTGTCAATGAAAAGATAAAAGTGTACAGATACATGATAGTGTTCCAGCCTAGCATATGAGAATTTATAAACACTTATAAACACCAAGATATGAAATCCCTCATGGACGCAATCGGGATTAGAGAGACAGAAAAGAAAGGGAACCGATAGAGAAAGTTGTACTAATGTTTAAGAAAACAAGAATGGAAATTCTAGAAATGAAATGATGAAAAAGGTCTACCCTATCTACTCAGCATATAAGAAACGTCGACTGGGGGAGAGCAAGTTTGATTTACTAAAATGTTTTAAATATGGAAACCGGGTCATATGAGTAAGAATTGTGGGAACCCAAGAAAGTGAAAGAGAATAATATATCAATAACCAAAAGTGAGAGTTTTTCATATAACGACCGAAGAAGTTAGAACATAATCAAGTATGGTTACATGAAGATTAGATGTGTATAAGTATAAGGTGACAAAAATGAATACTATTAAATTCCTTAGTGAATTTGTATCTATGAATATGAGTAAGTTCCAAATAGTAATTGGAATGGACTGGTTATATTGTAACCAGGTTATGATATTATGTGAACAGAAGTGATACGAGTTCATATCCCAAGTGGGGAAAAACTAATTATATGTGCTAAAGTCAAAACATGTAGGTTATATGGGTGTTCAGTTTCAAAGGCTGGGGGGTATCTTCAGTATGGATACATTATTCTCTCAACTTATGTATAGGTATTAAATTAAAGAAGAGCAGATGAGTTTAAAAGAAGTGAAAGTGGTATGTGAGTATCTTGATATGTAATTCAAGGAATTACCAAGGTTACTGCCAGACAGATAGATTATGTTTAGAATTTATATGGTGTTGAAAGCTTTACTGATTACGAGAACTCCGTACAGACTTGCTCCTTTAGAGATACATGAATTATTGAAACAATTTTAAGAATTGTTAAATGAGGGGGTTTATAAGACCCAGTAGCTTTTCATGAGATGTACTTATATTATGTGTATTAATTAATTATTATTAGCTCAATAAAGTGATCAAGAATATATGTCCGTTGTTTAAAATATGTGAATTACTTGATCAGTTATAATAAGGTAAAGTGGATGTCAAAGCTGACTCAAGATCGGATTTTCATCAGCCTAAGATCAGAATGGATGACATTCCTTAAACTGTGTTCAGAAAATGTTTAGGTATTTTGAAGTGGTTATGATGCTTTTTGGCCTTGCTAACGCACCAGCAGTGAATATGTATTAAATGAATAGGGTGTATAGGTCAATGTTGAGTAAGTCAGTAATTGTGTTCATAAATGATATTCAAATTATTTCAGAGGTTTAGCAGATCACGAGAATCGTGTTTGAGAAGTCTTAGTGACACAGAGCAGAGAATAGTTATGTGTTAAGTTTTCAATATGAATTTCAGGATACAAGGAATGCAATTCGTTAGACAATTTATTAGTAGAAATGGGATTGAGATGAATTCTGAGAAATATAGAAGGTGATGAATTGGGAGCCGCCAAAGAACCCGACAGTAATCAATAGTTTTATGGGATTATTTGTAGAAATTTTGTGAAAATACAGTTCTTGCGCTACCTGAAACGATTGAAGAAATGATAATAGTTTGAGATTGCTTTGTACAGTGGCATGGATTGTGTTTTAATACAGAGGGGCAGAATTATTGCTTACACATCTAGACAGTTACAACCGTATGAAAGTGAGTACACAAACTTGCACCTTATAGTAGTATATGTGACATGTTATTTATATGATACATGATGATTATACCTTGATAGTGGGTGGATATGTGGATGTAAGACTATTGTTGGTGCGCCGCAATAGCATTCATAGGTGATATAAGACTATCGTCAGTGCGCTGCGATAGCATTTAGAGATGAGGAAATGTAAGACTACCGCTACTGCGCTACGGTAGCATTCAGTATGATATAATGGAATTATGTGTTTTTATGTGAAGTGTTGTTTACACGATATTATAAAAGTTAGAAATAATTGTTGAATGAGAAAGACCTTTAAAGGCGACAGAAACACTGGTCAGAATCAGTGAAGGATTGTGAGTAGAATATTATATTATTCAGGGTAAGGCTAATGTTATAGCTGACAGTTTGAATAGAAAATCAGAAATAATACTTGTGTGAATTAATTATCTAAGTGACAGTTACGACACTCTTATTCAGAGGTGATAAGAACAGTTCAGTGAAAAGTGATCGAAGGTGAAAAGTATTATAAAGAAGGGATAAAAGGGGACAAGTAGTTAATCAGTTTAAAAACAGTCGTGATATATTAATATGATCGTATATGAGTACCAGGTTATGGGGATGCGTATAAGACACATCTATATGAAGTTCATAAGTTTATAATGATGGTGTAGCCAGAAGTTAATAAAGGGTATGAATACCTAAGGATGGATTATTGATAGCTAGAGATGAAACTAGATATAGTCAGACAAGTGGGGAAATATCATTAAAGATATATATAACTTGTTTCCATTGGAGAAACTTATTATTCAGAACAGTTAGCAGAGATGTGTGTGAAAGAAATTGTGTCTTATGGTAGTACATCAGTCTCTACTGAATTAGACAGGGATGCCAATTTTATTTTCAGAATCTGGAACAGACTTCATATTGAGTTGAGGGATAAGTTTTATCTTAGTACAGTCAGAATGAAAGGAATATACAGATGATGGAAAACATATGTTATGATTGTGTCATCGATTCAAAAGGAAATCAGGGGTATAAATTTGCTTGACAGAAATTCGTAATATAACATATACCCGTCCAGCACCAGGATGCCAATGTATGATATTAATGTCGAACTCCAGGGTATTGGATGATGTGAGTCAGACAGAATGGGGTAGTACAGAGTACAGCGAAAGACAGAACAGATTCAGAAGGTATGTAATAGATTGTTAGACGTCCAGAATAGACAGAAAGGTTATACATGTAAACAGAGATCATCATATCAGTTTCAGTTGAGAAGTATGTATTATTGAAAGTATCACTGTGGAAAGACATGATCAGATTCAGAAAGGAGAAAAAATGAAGTCTGAAATTCAAATGGTTGTACAGAATTATTCTATGTGTGGGGAAGGGTAGTTTATAGATCAGAGTTATCAGAAGAGTTGTTATAAATTCAGAACACCTTTCGTGTGTTATATCTCAGAAGATGTTTAGCAGTTAAATCTATAATAAACAGAGTAGATGGGTCAAGGACCGGTAAAAGTGTAGAAAGGGGTCAGAATATGTATAAGGACCTGAACAGAAAATGATGATATTTATTCAAAACTCTTCGGCAGTTGATTTCGGGGACGAAATCATTTCAAGTGGGGAAGAGTTGTAACACCCAGAATTTTATTATTAAGTTAATGCGAGAAATGTACAAAGTGGTAAATGAGTTACAAATGGATACATGTGATGGTATGTGGTTATAAACTAGAGGGGCCAAAACCGTCAAAATGAAACTTGGATAGTCAAGGGAACAAATATGCAAATACGACAAACATATTTATATATATTGACTTTCTAGTCAATGTCTTTCAAAGTTCAAAATACATACTCACGTATTCAAGAGCTGACCAAAATCATTGCTCCACTTGCTGATCAGAGATAGTAGAACTCAAGTAGTACAAGTGATCATAACCATCCTTCAAGCATAAAGGTATGATTTATGGCTTTAGATTTCAAGTTAAATGGGTTTAAGAAGATTCAGTGGTGAATCAAGGATTTGAGCATGTTAATGTTGTTATTACTGGTTTAGAAGTTGTTTGGGATGTAGGAAAACATCCCAGTAGCGTTTTCATGTATTAAAATTATGTTTTTGGTGGAGTTTTGGCCGGAACAGCATGCAAGTCGGCAAAACTGCTACTGCCAGTTGAAGGGCACGGGCGTGCCCCTCATGATCCAACCGTGCCCTAGGGCGTTACACAATAAGGTACGGGCGTGCCCCGTTCTAGAAAGGCCCAGATTGTGCCTTGAGACCAGAGGAGTACTTGGCTTTAGGCACGGGCGTGCCTAGTGTTTTGTTCAGTTATTAAGTTCAACAGAAATTTATGATTGATATTTATTTGGTATTATTTCATGTAGAGACTTCTCTATGGCGTGTTCACTAGAATATTATCAATTGTGGACTGGTATACAAACATTATTGATTATAAGGTGAGTCTTCTAGACTACTATTCATATTTACAACATGTGTGTTATTATATCAGATTACTGACATGTAATGTTATTAATATGTGTGTATAAGCTTACTGCTTTGTGCAGTAGGTCTCATAGGTGGGGTACTTACTGCTACGTTCAGTAAGGGTCAATTATGGTACAAGAATGTGACCTATGTTGCTGCCTTGGGTCTAGAACCAGAGGCTAGCATTGATTGCCAGACATACGTGTATTATCTTCATATGATTTGTTACGCGTGTTTATATGATGTTTAGTCTGGTTTACTCACTAAGCTCTCGTAACTTATCAGATACTATTTTTAAAATGTTTTGCAGGTTTTAACAAAGGCAAGGGCAAAGCTTCGGTTTGACTACTTTTTGATAAACTCTTTGAAATTAACGTCTGGTTTGTAAACAACAAGTTTTTGGTACCAAACTTGTGACAGTATTTATGTGTGTATCTATTGATACATCTGGATTTCAAACAAGTATTGCATCCGCTTTTATGTCAAACTTTCAGATGCGAACACTTATATGTGTTTGATCTTAATATTTCAAATTTTGGATTTTAGGGCGTTACATGATTTTTCCTTCTTTTCCTTGCCAAACTCTCTAGAACTCTCTCTTCTCTTCCATGTTTTTGCTCCAGCAAAATTGAGGTATTGACCCTAATTATTGAGGCTTTAGGCATATAATCATACATTTAACACAATTGGTACCTCCACTTCCTACCTTTTACATTTTATTCACAAATTTAATTACAACACACACATACACAATGGGTAACAATTAAATATTAACAAAAACACATAATTTACTAAATCTCCATCTAAACTTGCAATATATATATATATATATTATAATTTTACAAAATCACAGGTATTACACTAGGAAACGGTTGTCTAGTAATCTAATTTAACATGCAGGTTTTAGACTTCTCTATATTTATATCAAAAGAAGGAATAAGTCCATCCTTAGACATTTCAGGCATGTGTTTATAATATACATGTCCTAAACGAGAATGCCATAGTGAAGAATCATCATATTTCGAACAAGTCATATAAACTGAACATGCAATATATATATACTTTGATAAAATGTTAAGCATAAACATGCCATTACAATAATACATAAATCCTACAAATGTACCACACTTTGATAAAATGTACTTATCAGACTCATAGACTTGTTTATAACCACATTTATTTCATACACCACCAGAAACCAAGTTCTTTCTAATATTTGGAACATGTATAACATTTCCAAGATGAAGACTTTTTCTAGAACTAAACTCTAAAGACACTTAACCATGACCAATGATAGGAGCTTTATTATGGTCTCCCATATAAAGAACCGACCCATCATCTACTACATCATAATTCGTGAACCAACGACGATTGTTGCACACATGATTGGTCGCCCCAAAGTCTATCGACCATACATAATTATTATCCTGCATAAGATGTTTGAGGAATTAATGATACATGATGTATATTAGAAGTAGTACCAGAAATCGGATTCTGACCTTGTGGTTTTAGACCCCGAATATATGTTCCTTGTCCAGAAGCACTTGCTCCATTTTTTCCTTTTCTAAGACGACAATCACGTTTCTATTGGCCTGCTTTCTTGCAATTCCAACACACCAGTATTGCCTTTTTATTGAAACCCTTTTTATTGTCATCTTTCTTTCGTTTGTTCCATTTGTGATGTTTCTGGTTCTTACCATCTTCCACCATGTTAACAGATGATGGGCCAACAACTTCCTTTTCTTTTCCTTTTCTTTTCCTTTTCCACTTTCTTGAATCCGTAAGGATTCTTCAACCAGAAAGTGTCTACCAAGTTACACAAGTGACAATTCTTCTTTCTTGTGTTTTAACATGTGTTTAAAATCTTTCCATGAGGGTGGTAATTTTTCAATAACACTAGACACAACAATGGATTCATCTATTTGCATCTTGTGTTGTTCAAATTGACCCGGTATACGAAGGAGTTCGTTATACCGTTCCATTACAGGCCTTGAATCCACCATTTTATAGTTATTAAAATTGATCACAAGGAACTTCTTACTAGAAACATCCTCTGCCATGTATTTGGATTCCATGGCATCCCATAAATCTTTTGCAAATTCATAGTTTTGATATATATCAAAGAGGGAGTCAGCCATACCGTTTAGGATGTGTCCACGATATATGTAATCATTGTTCTCCCATTTGCTGCGACGTCTGGTTTGTTCGATTGCTTCATCGTCTTAGGCTTCCGGCGCAGGGGTACTCAAAACGTAGACTACATTCAGAGTAGTTAACAAGAAGTGCATCTTCTTCTGCCAATGACGAAAGTCGTTTCCTTCAAACTTCTCCTGTTTTCCAAACTTGGAACACATGTCCCTCACAGATTCTGCAGCCATTGTTATTCTTTTTCTTTCCAAAATTACTGATTACGAATGTTGGAAGAAAGGGTTTGTACAAGGTAAAGAATAACAATATATAACATGGATAATTTTGTGGATCGTGTTCAATACACTTTCCATAATCTATAATTCAACCCTTTTGCCTGATGTATCACGAATATATTTGCTTTATCCATTGTTTATTAGAGACTATTTTGACAAAATAACGACTTAAGAAATCATATACTCTTTTGTATGTTCTCTCGGTTTTTGTTTTTTGTATGACCGTACCGTCCTTCTGAGTTTTTTCGTAGTTCGTGTTTTTGAGTTTTTGTCATACCAAACACCAAGGCCGAATAGCCTATACATATAGGCGACCTATGGGCGGTGAGGAGGCGGTTATGCTGGCAGTTACTGGCGATGGTTGGCGGCGGTTGGCTCTGCCCCTTAGACCCCGTCAAGGGGCGATGCCCCTTGGAACCCCTCGAGGGGCCAACCTCCGAACCCCCGTACCGTATTCCCGATACCAACTTAATTTATTCGAGTGTGCACACCGCACCTCCAAACCCGAATTATAACTAAGTCTAGAATCGGCTAGTCTCAAGTCAATCCCGATTATACTAAATGGCTTGATGACACTAAAATCACCAACATTTCCAACCTCTGCTACTTGTCGGATCTGAACTGTTTCTCCTATTTTCTAATGAGACATGCGACTTCAATTGAGTCATCGAAACGCTTAACCCATGTGTAGAGCAAAGAACGAGTACAATGTAGGATCAAAGTTGAGAGCAATAGTGAAAACACCTTAAAGTGTGTGTTTGATATACTTGAATAATGGAAAAAGTTACATTGAAAATATACTAAGGTCACTATGTATACATATCCCTATTAGTGACCTTATAAGTACATTTTTATCTATTTATGTACAAAATGTAACTAGAACACAAACACAAATTCTATTTCTAACAATCTCCCCATTATTTGTGTCTAGTCGATATTCCTCTAGCCAGTCTTTCTCTGCCAGTGTCTGATCATTTTCCTTTCATCGCGCTTGGCATCAAACAACTTGATTACTTCCATAAGTCTGACTTTGGGCGCTTGATCCACATCTTCTTTCAAACTCAAGCTATACTCCTTGACTTTGATAGTCCAAATTTTCAATGATCCATCAGAGTAAGCATTAACTTCATTAAACCTTAAGAAGAATTTTTCACCTTTGCTGTTAAACAGAACTATTCCCTCATCTCCTTCAAATTCGTCATCACAACTCCAAATTACCTCATACATCTTCAGTTGGCCGAGCTTAGAATGATTTGTCTTTGGTTTCAACACATTGATTTTTTCTTTGTCAACTTCAGCTCCCAACTGTAAATCTGTCATCTCAGCTATTCAGCTCCTGTGTATTATGAACTCACCGAGCTTTTGATAGACTGCTGATTCCTCAGCATTCTTTTCCAATTTTATTTCAAGTTGCTCAAATAGGAAGTTTACGTCACCAAGGTTTAAGAATTTCAGGTCTACATGCCCAATGGTATAACTCTTTAGATCTGACCTTGTGACAAGAAAACTGATCATATCATTGAATGTAACTCTTTGAATTCCAACATAATTCAGCTTGATGATATGATGTGCTGATTCAATATTCTCTTTCTTTCCGGTGTGCATGCTGAGAAATAATTTTATTCTAGCTTCATCCACATTCTTAGCACCCATCAAATTAATATCTAGAATCTCTTCGATCTCATCTGTGTAGATACTGACAAATTTTTCTTCCAGAAAGGCCACAAGTATATCTTGGTATCTCTAGTTTCTGACTTTCTTTTTCAAGGCCTCCCTGGTCAGCACATAACTGTTTCTTACATTTGGTAAAGACCCAGTGTGAACCAGATCTATTTGAGGCGTCATAGGAATTTTCCATTGAGATTCTTTTGATTATTCATGCAGTTGAGCTTCTTTCTTTTGTTGTCTAATGATTTCAGTAGGAGTTGTTCTGAATTTTTCTTGAGATGGCGGAAATAGTTCGGTTACTTCTTCGCTTATTCTCAAAACACTTGTCAAATTGTATATTTCCATATCAGTTTCAGCAGGTTTTTCAACCTCTTGTTTGCTCATCCACAAAGCTAGAGTGATATCCTCATCCTCAACCTCAACACCAGACATATCAACATTTTCAAATTCAACCTCTTTTTCCACAACTTTCATTCAGCTTTTTTGCCTTTATATTTTTGTTTAAACGAGGTTTCCTCCAATCTGGCAGCAACTGCACCAATTCGCTGAGCAGCCGGGGTATCAAAGTATGTCTTTAATCGTTTCTCCCCCTCAGGATGATCGGTGTCTGAATCATCATCGTCATGCCTTGGCCATTTTGATGACCCGGCGATAGTTTTGCATGTAGATTCAACCTATTTTCTAAACAATTTTAACAAATCAAACTCCTCCGATGTAGTATCTGCATTACCAATTAATTTGACAAGTAAAAGACTTTTCACATCATCAGTTGTCATATCATTCGTCATTTTTTCATTAATTTCACTTTCTCTTCAAGCTCCTTTCCTTTTTGATTGATCTGATTTTAATTTCAGAAAAAGAAGTTTTGTTAGAGACATGAACTGGTTTAACAGTCTTTGAATCATACAAAGTTGATGATTTTTTTATTTTCAGCATTTCAGGAATTTGCTTTGTTTTTTATGATGTTCCTTCCTCTCTAACACTGTTGGGATCACAACATTGATTACACTTATGTGACATAAATTCCTTACACGCCTCTGGACACTGAGGATACACAATATCCAGATATCTATCAAATTCAGTTAGCAAGCGTTCAACCTTCTCTTCAAACATTCTTCTTTCAATTGCATTTGAAATAAATTGAGTGTAACGTCCCAAATTTTTTTTAAACAAACGAATATAGAAATATAAATGCATTCAACAAAATCATACGAGGCCCTACACCCGGGACTACCCGTCATTAAGTGTAATTAAGTAATATTACAAATATTGTTCTAGCAAGTGTTTGAATAAAATTAAACAGCGGAAACGGTTTGACTAAATGATGAGCCGTCTTCACACTGCTGGATCCTTCCCACGATCAGGTCCTGAAAAGAATAAGTTTAACAACAGTAAGCATAAAGCTTAGCGAGCACTCTAACTTACACACCACACTAGACATGTACATGTCACATCATAAAACAAATCCATGATCACATATCATAACACAAATCCATGATCATATATCATAACACATACTACCGACGCAGTGCACTAACAACGATTTCACACTTTGGGTCATAGTTGATTATCCAAGCCGTACCAAGGATTTCACACTATGTCTGACTGAAAAAGCTTCCTTGATCGGGATAAAGTGGGAGCTCTTAGTCAGTCGGTCGACGATCACCCAAATCGCATCAAAGTTTCTCGGAGTCTTCGGTATCTTAGTGATCAAATCCATAGTGATGTGTTCCTACTTCCAAACCGGGATCTCCAAAGGTTGCAGCTTTCCGCGAGGCCTCTGGTGCTCGACCTTAACTCGAAGGCAAGTTAAACACTTCTCCACGTATTTCATTACGTCTCGTTTCATCCCTTGCCACCAGTAATCCGTCTTAAGGTCTCGGTACATCTTAGTCGAACCTGGATGGATAGAAAACTTGGATTTGTGAGCCTCGTCGAGAAGTGTAGTACGCGTGCCAGTTATCTTTGGTACCCAGATACGGCTGAAATGTGTCATCAGCCCTCGACTGTCCTCAGAGAATAATGCTTTCTGCCCCTTGATCCGTTCCGATTTATGGTTCTCATCCTTTAGTGCCTCACGATGATCGGCTCGAATAGAGTCTAACAATGTCGTTGTCACTGTCAACCTCATATATTGTGCTGGTAGTAGTACAATACTGGTCTTCCTACTCAAGGCATCGGCCACGACATTGGCTTTCCCGAGGTGATAGAGAATCTCGCAGTCGTAATCCTTGACTAGGTTGATCCACCTCCTCTGCCTCATGTTCAGATTCTTCTGGTCAGCGAATGATTTTAGGCTTTTGTGGTCAGTTTAGATGGTGCATTTGACCCCATATAAGTAGTGCCTCCATATCTTTAGTGCAAAAACAACTGCAGCTAATTCCAAGTCGTGGGTCGGAGAGTTGCACTCATGCGGTTTCAGCTGTCGTGAAGCGTACGCAATTAATTTACCTCGTTGCATCAGTACGCACCCCAGTCCGACATGTGATGCGTCGCAGTAGACCACCATATCGTCCACTCCCTCCGGCAGGGTTAAGATCGGTGCCTCGCATAACTTCCCTCGTAGAATCTCAAATGTTTGTTGTTGCTCTTCACCCCAAACAAATCGCACATTCTTCTTAGTCATCTTTGTCAAAGGTACTGCGGTCTTAGAGAAGTCTTGTATGCATCTACAATGATACTCGGCTAATCCCCAAAAACTTCAAATTTCGGTAGGACTCCTCGGTACCTCCCACGTCATCACTGCTTCGATCTTAGTAGGATCCACCTTAATACCTTCTTGGTTCACTATATGCCCTAGAAACTGCACTTCCCGTAACCAAAACTCGCACTTGGAGAACTTGGCATAAAGCCTCTCCCGCTTCAAGGTCCGTAGCATCATCCGCAGGTGATCTTCGCGCTCAGTCTCTGTCTTTGAGTAGATCAAGATGTCGTCTACGAACAAAATTACCGACTTATCCAACATTGGTCGGCAGATTCTGTTCATCGAATCCATAAACGCAGCTAGTGCGTTTGTCAATACGAAGGGCATCACCACAAACTCGAAATGACCGTATCTCGTTCTGAAAGCCGTTCTTTGAGACCCACGCTGCTCCTTGCTGTTGATCAATTAAATCATCAATCATAGGAAATGTATATCCGTTCTCAATCGTCACTTTATCCAATTTGCGGTAGTCTATACACATACGGAACGTGCCATTCTCCTTCGAAATGAGTAAAATTGGTGCTCCTCTTAACAGGTTGGATACGAATCATATTTTACTCTGTTCTGCACAGTGGCATGAGCAGAAAGCTTCTCCCACCTCGGAGGTCCACTGAGCACTCTGAATGGGGTCCGGAGTCCCCCCAAAAGTAGGTGGCTAACACGCCGAAAATCTCTGTAGGTGCAACCCCTTCACGCCTGATTTGCTGTTGGTGTGGTCAGTGTAGTAACAGCAGCAGCTTCCTTTACAGCCCACAAAGCGCTGAGTTTTTCGATCAATCATCCTTCCCATATCTTCTTTTATCTCTCTTGTTATCTGGGGTAGCATCTCCCTTAGTTCTTTCATCACATCGGCTGCTACTTTAGTAGCTATAACAGCTTCCCTTTCCGTTTTCCTCTCCCCCTTCCTTGTTAACGAGGATAACGTTTCCCGGTGTTACATTCACATGATTTCCCTTCTTGTACACCTATTTATTTAGTATAAATTGTTGGCGAGGATCAGCCTCACTAGTGACACTAGTCTCAATCCCATCATAGCTGGTTCTAGTTCTAATATTAATCAGACTACGATTCTGCCTTGTGTTCACTGTAGATTTAGAATTTCTCCCGTACTTGGGGTGCCAACCTACATGGTGACGACCAAGTCAGTCCATTCCCACCACTACATGAAACTCGCCCATACAAATCAGGGTAAAGTCTATAAGAAGTTTGAGATCACCTTCCTCTTTTACATTGGTTCTATATATATTAGATACATTAACGTCTTTTTCGTCTACCATCTCCACCTCTCAAGGTGTTTCTAAATTCACAGATACATTACCGACGCCCGCAATAACGTCTCGCTCTACTCTTGCCTCCTCCGTAGTCATTTCGAAGTATAGATAACGCACTTCTCAACAGCTGGCTTTATCATACTATCCTGCTCACACTGCAGTCTATATCCACATCACATACAATCTCTAGCATGCCGTTCACCTCATCTGAAGTAGCCCTACACACTAAGGCACTCCTATACTACAGGCATACTACAGTCCTACAAGTACCCCTCACCTGATTCACAAGAGTCCTTATGATGCCGGCAAGTCCTGACATGTATCATGTGCTCACAATAATATGGGCCCTTATATTATTCTAAACACATCACACATACCAAGTCTTATCGTTACCATCTGAAATCCCGATTCACAGGCTTAGGTCATGCACCACCTAACATTCCACATACATATACACATTGCATCTTCATATTATCATAAAATCATGCAAACACATAAAGTTCAACACACCAGCCATCATATCCTAGTCTATCCATATCACGAATACATCCACGTATAATGCAAAGTCATACAAGTCTTTGAGCGTCTGATCCTACCCTACCCCAACATCAAACGAGAACATGAAATAAGGCCAAATCATCCGTTCTAAGCCTATATGGTTACCATTATACATGGTGTACAGTATTCACGATATGTATAAACATGGATACTGTTAGGAACTACTCTAGCATATATCATGGATTCAACTGCACAGTATATTTCACCAACTATATATATATATATACTGTGCTTCACTTCACTTCGTGCTCACCAGGACCAAGCTCCAGCTAACAGCTCATCGTTCGGTTTTTAAAAAAAAAAACGAATTTTGTAAATTTAAAAATGTTTTAGAACCACGGTTTAAGTCCAAACACACCTCTTGCATGCTTGAATCCCTTAAACCTAGGCTCTGATACCAAGTTGTAACGTCCCAAAAAAATTTTTTTAAAACAAATGAATATAGAAATATAAATGCATTCAACAAAATCATACGAGGCCCCGCACCCGGGACTACCCGTCATTAAGTGTAATTAAGTAATATTACAAATATTGTTCTAGCAAATGTTTGAATAAAATTAAACATCGGAAATGGTTTGAATAAATGATGAGCCGTCTTCACACTGCTAGAGCCTTCCCACGATCAGGTCCTGAAAAGAATAAGCTTAACAACAGTAAGCATAAAGCTTAGCGAGCACTCTAACTTACACACCACACTAGGCATGTACATGTCACATCATAACACAAATCCATGATCACATATCATAACACATACTACCGACGCAGTGCACTAACGACGATTTCACACTTTGGGTCACAGTTGACTATCCAAGCCGTACCAAGGATTTCACACTATGTCTGACTGTGCCCGAGTTACGTTTTCACCACAATATAACGTAACCCTTCACTTCACATATATCACATCAGTTAAACATCACATAAGATATAACATATACATTTCACACTAATATCATGTATAAGTTAGGGTAACTCACCTGATCTGCAGCACAGATAAACGCAACAGATTTCACAAGCTGAAGGCTAACAAGTCCAGTCGCAAGGACCTACAATACAGATATCTCCACTGATTAGCTTTGGGTATACTACAGACCCTAAGTCAGACCATACTAGGTCGGACCACACTCACCATCCGAAAGTCAATGGCCAAAACTCAAAAGTTGGATCACTTCATCCGACAGTCGGACCCCATCCGAAAGTCGGATCACTCTAAAAGTCGGATGGAAATAACTTATGATATCCGACACTCTTATACAAATCCGATACTCTATGAAATCCAATAGTCGCATGACACACACCCCAACAATTGCATGGACTACCCAAAAGTCGCATGAGCACACAAACCTACCATCTGAAAGTCGCATGGACCTACAAAGGTCGCATGAATACACAACCTACCATCCGAAAGTCGCATGGACCTACAAAGGTCGTATGAATACACAACCTACCATCCGAAAGTCGCATGGACCTACAAAGGTCGCATGAATACACAACCTACCATCCGAAAGTCGCATGGACCTACAAAGGTCGCATGAATACACAACCTACCATCCGAAAGTCGCATGGACTTGCAGGGAATGTCGCACGACTTATATCCTTCCCTGTCAGTTCATCTTTTTGGAAAACCCAGAACTTGAAACTCCATTCTCAAAATCACAACCTTCTCAAAACTTAACCAAATCACTTTATTTTTGCTTGAAAACATTTCTCCATTCATTTAAGAACTTCCTTCAAGATTTAAACACAACACAACAAGTATTCAAGTTCCTAGCTTAGATTCTTTACCATTGTTCTTCATAAACCCAAAACCCCAAGAACCCAGATCTTATCTAGCCTTATAATCATCCACACAAGATAAAATTGGTATCTATAGCATCAAAATGAGATAGGGAACATTACCTTGTGATTCTCTTGACAATTCCTTGAGTCTCCAGATGATTCTTGGCACCTTAGTCCTTACTTTCTTGAATCATGACTTGTTTGATTCCCCCGGTGGTTGTTATTGAGTTGGACTAGCTATTTGGCAAGATATAGCACTACTGGACATGTCAGCATTACCGCTATATGTTAGGGTAGCACTAAATGCTTATTCTTGAATCATGACTTGGTATTATTGTACTCATATATGTCTGTATTCACTAGCTATTTTAAATAGCTAATCGGGTTGTTGTTTCCCTTTTTCAGATAAAGTATAGGCGGGCCTGGTGAGACGTGAACCCATATGCTTTTGTACAGGCTTTTGTGGAACACGGCTTTTGGTATATAATATATATACAATGGCCGGTTTAGTTTAAAAGTAACACCGGTTGACATGTTTGGCTATTTTTGTATTGTATATACGCCAAACATGTGTTTTTAAACTGTAATAGTTAATAGGCGTGAGTTTGTTTATTGATTTTAAATTCCGCTGCATAGTTTTAAAATTCGATTAAGTTAACAAACAGGTAAACACTCAATTTACAAACGGACCCATGCAGTTTGAAAACTCAAATTTTAACTGATTTTAAGGTTTCAAAGGCGGTGTTACATATCAGCCAAGGGATATCAGCCAAGGAGCATCAGATGAAGAAAACAAGTAAAGAAGACCATCAGCTGAGAAAAATAAACCATCAGCTGAGTGAAGAAAGTTAATTAGCCGAGGAAAATAAACCATCAGCTGAGTGAACAAATTGATCAGCTGAGTGCCTACTCCATCAGCTGAGTGAACAAATGCATCAGCTGAGGCCCAGAGCATCAGCTAAGTAAGTCTTCCTTTACACAAGTCATCTCCCCTCATAAACTGATGTATTTGAATGATCAGTTGAGCATTCTTGATCAACTGATCAATCAAATACATAAGGTTATGCCCTTCTAAGCTTACTATTGATCAGCTGAGCAATATGTATCAACTGAGTCCTAGCAAAAAGTGATCAACTGATATGTTTTGTCAACTGACTAGTGAATATCAGAGTTCCTAGTACAATTTGTTAGATGAGTCGTGCAAAATGTCAAATATACTCTATCTTTTCAGATTGTAAGTTATATGTAAAAGGCAGAACATGTGTTGTTCTATTATGCCTTAGATCATTGTTTGTAAAAGTAAAAATGCACTTTTTGGATCAAGTATGAGACAAAAAGGTTTGATCTTATCCTCTGGAAAAGGATAATGATACCTCAAACAGATGAAGATCCTGAAGATTTGTTCAAACAACTAAGTATGGCTGGCAATCCCATACTTGGTAAAGTCAAATCAAACAAAAGCATGGTGTTGATTAAAGTACAAGCATGGAAAAGGAAAGAAACTTCTACACGACCATAGATGTGGGTTTTAATATTTTATATTGTGTATGGATTGCACTTTTGCAGAAAAGTACAATTACTTTTATCAAACAGTTGATTAAAGTAACTTTACTTTTCACCCACTACCTTTACAATTAAAATATTATATTTCCACATCCTCTTTGTCTCTTACCTTCATGCAACCGGATACACCAAGATTTCTATATATACTCATGAATGGTAGACATGCAAAATATAACACAGTGAAGTCTCTACTCCACAGAAAGAAAATCTCATCAGTTGAGAAATTCGTAGAGTTTAAGCATTGTGTAGAATCAAACTTGTTCATGTGTTGAAAACTCAATATACATTAGTTGTTTTAGAGTTAGCTTGTCTATGTGTTAGACAAATAAATTGCCACCTTTTATTGTACTTAGAATTTCCGCTTCTAGTACATGTAATTTTTGATTCAATATCAATAAGAATTATATAAAAGTATATCAGTGTGTCTTTAATTTTTAAAAGCTAAATTTTGTATTCAGCCCCCCCCCCCTTCTACAAACATTTTTTGTTGTGTACTCAATCTGGGACTAACAATATATATATATATATATATATATATAGAGAGAGAGAGAGAGAGAGAGGCAAAATCAAATGAGAACACCTTTTAATGTGAGAACGGTGAGAACAGTTTATAGCTCTTGGATTATCTTTATTTAATGGTTGAGATTAAATTGATTTAATTGAGGTATGTTGAATTTTAATTATTTGGTTAATTAAGAAAAGGATGTAAACTCAACTTACCTTAATTAAACCAAATGATTAGCCTACAAGTGTTCTCACCGTTCTCTACTTAAAATGTGTTCTCACCGGATCCCTCCTATATATATACATATATATATAATGAGTTGGAAACATATTTAAATCATATTAAAATATGTAATTAGTGTCCATTGACTGTAAATTTGTGACCCTATGGGTTTATTTATTATGAGTAATATCGTATTAACCGGTACACGTCTCAATGGTTAGGAACCATTATGGTACAAAGTACTATATCTCAAACACTACTCCGGATCACACATACCACAAGGGTCACATATATCACATGCCATAAAGTCCAAATAATCCAAGCATATAAGCTCATCAAAAAACAAGCAAGTGTCACACAAGTCATAACTCTTGAGCATAAATGCCCAACAGATCATGTCACATTAGGCATCATAATGCTCATAATACACCCTAGGTGTAAACATAATTTCATTAACTTAAAATCATATGTGTTGTTACAATATCAAAACTCACTCCTTCATGAAGTATCATTTTTCAAGAAACCATCAAGTAAAAGCATAACATTAATATAGACTTCCTCCTAAGTGGAGCATTGGTCTTACTTTGAAAACCATTGATAAACACATCATAGAATAAATTCACAATTTCCACATCCTTTAAATTCAATAAGTTTCATACAACATTTTTCCAAACATTTAAAACACATCTATGATGACTTGTAAGATTTAACAAAAGTTGGGTATCCACAGGGTGTACTCACCTTAAGGGTGTGATGAGGATCATCACCCAAACCAAAGGCAACAAGCTTAAAAGTAGCTCCAATGAACTCTCATATCTAAACAAAAGTAAAACCATTTACCACTTAATCCTTCTTACTTAAACAAATGACTCAAGTTTCATCTATATTTATACAATGTCCAAACCTTCCATAAGACTCGTTTCCTAATCGCTTGACACTTTAATAATGTCCAAGCCAAAAAACCCATATGAACAAAGTCCTAATTGGGATTAAGGAATCTTAATATACAATAAAGATGGTATCAATGCAATCCAAGATGCTTAAAGGGAGTTTAGAGTTAAAATTATTAGAACTTAAACTTGCTTGCATAAAAACATCCTTCAAAATTGACCCATTTGTATTGTACCAACATTTAACCCTTTAAAACATTTTATTTAGCATCTGATGTCTGAAAGTAAATTAATGTAGACTCACAGAGATTTCTAACGATATATAATATGACTTCTAACGATTTTTCTTTGATTTTATATGATTTTTACAAAACAGACCAAATTTCACCGTCGGGCTCGCGCCGCGAGAAAATTCCTGGAACCTCAAAACTCACCCAAACGACGTCCTCGCGCCGCGAGACACTCCCCTCGTGTCGTGAGACATTTGCAGGTCAAAATTTGCTTCTTTTCATGTCCAAAACTCATCTTTTGCCACCCAATCAAGCTCAAATGAATTGGACACGTAAAACGATACCAAAACACACCCAAAGTCACCATAAACAAGAATCTAACATAACTCATATGAATCAAACCCAAACTTGATGGGTTTTGACCCATTAACTAATAAAGTCAAACAAAACTTCAATGATCTTTCCAATATAACTTCAAACATCATTGATGAGCATAAAATAAACATAGAACTTACTTGAAACTAAAATAAATTCATACCAGCTCCAAATCACTCTCCAATCCAAGCTTCCATGTTGATTTTACTGTAAAAACTCATCTATTTTGACTCCAAAGTCAACATGAGCATCAACCTTTATGATTTTTTTCATACATATATCATCTTCTTCTTTTCTCCCTTTCTTACTTAAAGTTTCTAGAAAAAAAACTACAAATGAATACAAACATGGAGTTGGGGATTTATAAATTGAGAGTTTACACCTCAAGTCCCTAAAGTTTCCTAATTGGCAACTTTAACCCTTAAAGTTTCGCCCAATAACATATATAATAAATAACTTATAAATTTTGCATTATCAAATTCCCTAGCTTCAATTAATAGTACTTTGTGCATTACAACTTGTACTTCATGACTAAATGTCTTTAAATAACTAAAATCACCCTTATTGCAATAAATCCCAATTTATCCATGATATAACATAAACCCATTTACAAATATGAAACACCATTTCTTCTGAACAATATAAATACCTATTTATCCAATAATGAAGTCATAATAAATTTTGAAATATTACATTTTCTTTTTCAACTTTTTAATAATTTAATTAATTAACAATAATATCCTTAATTATCATTAAAGCAAATAAATTTCATAAATATTATTTATTTCTTAGTAAAATAATATTACAATATTTATCTTGAATTTTTGTTCGTTATAATAAAGGATGATTTAATAGGTAATAATAGAAAGAAGTAATCGTGAGATATATCAAAATCAAATAAAAAAAATTTTAAAAGTAGATATACACAAAAACTTTCAAATATGTACCTAAAAAATCCAATGCTTCCTTGTTGTCTTTGAATAAAGCAAAGAGAGCAGGTTTTAAAAGATTTCAACTCAATAATCAAATGATGATTTTAAATCTAGAATAAAATAAAGAGATAAGGTTGTTTTTATTTTGTTTTCCGTTGGTTCATAATCATCTCTAATTTTTGAATTATCATACATGATGAAAAGGGCATTTTTACTTAACTTTAAAATGTCTTTGGTGGAACTTAAATTAAATGTTTGAATAATTTTCATTCTAGAATTATACATAATAGCACAAACATTCTTGCTAGAGATGGTTTTTGTCTCGATAACATATGTATCAAACTGAAATAATTGAAGAATATTTGATAATTGAATAACTTTAATCTATTCATATTTATAGAAAAATAATAAGAAGTGTACATAAACAAATTGTTTAAAGTACATACATAACAAAACTTGTATTTTATAGTAATTCTTTATATACTCCAACAGAAACATAGTATTTAAAACTACTAAAGTCACGCCCTTTTTTATTGTCCACTTTTCATATTCTATACCACAACTCCAAAAGTCCATTGTACAAATATTTTTACATCTCTGAATTTAAATTTTTAAATATATAATATATCATATTTTAATGATATATTTTATTTTAAATCATATTTTATAAAAGTTTTCATACATCTTTCTAATATGATTGAAAATACTTTAAAATCAATAATTAAACACTTTGAATATTATATTCAAATTGATCACTCACCTCATCACCATATTAATCCCAAAAAAATCCACCCAGCTAAACAAAAAATTACCTACCCATTACTATTAACAAACAATTAAGAATATACAAATTTTTAAAAAGTGTCATATTATAATAAAATTTATACCAAAACGTAGATAAAAATGAGACGTTCGCAAATATATAATTATTTTTTCTCTAAAAAAAATATATCACAAGTTACTAAACATAATTTAAATACAACCTATAATTAATTTTATTAATATACAATTTTTATAATATCCCCTCACATTTTGTTAAAAGCCCTCATAAAACCTCCTCACAATTTTCATCTAGCCCCTCCCAATTAATTTAAAATTGAATTCATTTTATGGATTAGTTTCTAAAATTATTTTGTAAATTTAATTGATTTTGAAATTGGATATTCCGATTGGTTAATAGAGTTTGATTTAATAGTTAAAAAAGGAAAAAAAATAAACCTTTTTATAATAGTTATATGTTAGTCCCAGATTGAGTACGCAACAACAAATGTTTGTAGAAGGGGGTGTTGAATACAAACTTTAGCTTTTAAAATTTAAAGACACCGATATACATTTATATAATTCTTATTGATTTTGAATCAAGAAATACATGTACTAGAAGCGGAAATTCTAAGTACAATAAAAGGTGACAATCTATTTGTCTAACACATAGACAAGCTAACTCTAAAACAACTAATGTATATAGAGTTTTCAACACATGAACAAGTTTGATTCTACAGAATGCTTAAACTCTACAAATTTCTCAACTGATGAGATTTTTTCTGGTGGAGTAGAGGCTTCACTATGTTGTATTTTGCATGTCCACCATGCATGTATATTTATAGAAGTCTTGGCGTATCCGGTTGCATGAAGGAAGGAGACAAATAATCTGTGAAAATATAATATTTTAATTGTAAAGGTAGTTGGTGAAAAGTAAAGTTACTTTAGTCAACTGTTTGATAAAGGTAATTGTACTTTTTTGAAAAAGTGCAACCACTCACAATATAAAATATTAAAACTCACATCTACTTTCGTGTAGAACTTTCTTTCCCTTTCCATGCTTGTAATTTAAACAATAGCCATGCTTCTGTTTTATTTGACTTTACCAAGTATGGCATTGCCAGTCATACTTAATTGTTGAAACAAATCTTCAAGATCTTTGTCTGTTTGAGGTATCTTTTTCCTTTTCCAGAGGATAAGATCAAACCTTTTTGTCTCATACTTGATCCAAAAAGTGATTTTTAACTTTTGCAAACAAATATCTAAGGCATAATAGAACAACACATGTTCTGCCTTTTACAATCTAAAAGACAGGGCAGATTTGACATTTTGCTCGACTCAGCTAACAGAATGTACTAGGAACTTTGAATTTCACTACTCAGTTGACAAAATATATTAGTTGATCAATTTTTGCTAGAACTCAGTTGATACATATTGATCAGCTGATCATATACATGCTCAGTTGATCAATAGTAAACTTAGGATGACATAAGCTCATGTACTTATATGATCAGTTGACTAAGAATGCTCAGCTGATCATTTAAATACATTAGTTTATGTAGAGAGATTACTTGTGTTAGGAAAGACTTACTTGGCTGATGCTCTGGCCCTCAGCTGATCCATTGTTCACTCAGCTGATGGTGTAGCTGAGCAAAAGTCTTTGCTCAGCCGATGGTGTAGGCACTCAACTCATGGTTTACTTTCCTCAGCTGATGGTCTTCTGCACTTGTTTTCTTTATCTGATGCTCCTTAGCTGATATCCCTTGGCTGATACTCTGAGTAGGATCTGATACTCAGCTGATGGTTCCATACTTAGCATATTTTCCAGAATCTGATTCAAACAACACATGTTTGAATTCTTTCAAAGTCATACTGAATGTAGGGTTTGGTTATCATCAAATTCTATGTTTTAGGATAGGCAGAGTTAATTATTAGGGTGAAGTGAATATCCCCCCAACAATCTCCCCCTATTTGATGATGAGAAAACCTTTTTCTTTTTGAAGAATCAGTTTGACTTCGAATACAAAAGATTTAAACTTTTAAGTGCATTTGGCTACCTAGCTATCTGTTTTTGGTAGCTCTTTTTATTTTGAACCTTGTTCTGTTTTTGGTTTCTTTTCTAGTTGTAACACCCAAGGTTCGAAAATCCTTATATTTAATAATTAAATAGGAAGTATTATAATTGTGTTATAAATTACCGTTATGAGATTAGATGTGTTTTATAAACTAGAGGGGTTAAAACTGCCAAAATAAAAGTAGTACAAGTCTAGGGACCAATTGTTCTATTAGGCCATACTTATATATATAAATGACCAACTTTGACCTTCTTAAGTCAAAGTATCACAAATTCTTGCTAGACTATATACACAGCAGCTCAATTGTTCTCTGGTGATTCTAAGAACCAAAAACACAGCTACAAGTTCAGTTTTACAACATCCAATCCAACCTTGCTTGTTAAGGTATGAATAAACTCTTGTTCTTGAAGTTTATGAGTTTAAATACATGATTCTATGGTGAATCATGTTAGAAGTGTATATAAATGATTGGATTATGTTCCTTTATCATAAGGGGTGTAGGAAAACACTTTTTATAATGTTTTTCTTGAGTTTTTACGAGTTTATAGCGAAAATCCGACACTTTTTGGATGAACTGTCGGATTGTCTGTTAGATACACGGCCCGTGTAGAGATACACGGCCTGTGTAGTATGAACTTCAGGATTTTGAATCTGTCGGATTGTCAAAGGCGGTCACAAGGCCATGGAGGGTTACATGGTCGTGTAGAATATGAGGTACACGGCCCGTGTACAGAACACGGCCCGTGTAGTACGACTAGATGACACTGGCCTGTAGCCAGCATAGGTCGTGTAGTATGAGGGACACGGCCCGTGTAGAGATACACGGCCCGTTAGGCCCTATTTCAGAACAGTATTTAAGTGTTGTAACACTTTATCATATTATGTCTATAGGACGGTGATTGAGTTACTTATCTAAGTTATCGTTACCTGTGGATCATTACATATCATAAATATCATAAGGTGAGTCTTCTAGACTATTAATCATATATGCAGCATGTATGCTATCATAACAGATTATAACATGTAATGTTATTCATATGTGTATATATACCGAACTGCTATGTGAAGTAAGGTTCAAAGGTGATACAGTACTGTTACAAAGGTGGTTGCCCTGGGTCTAGAACCAGTGGTTAGCAATGATTATCTGACATACGTGTATTATCTTTATATGATTCTATATGTGTGTTTATATGTTATTAGTTTGGAATACTCACTAAGCTCTCGTAGCTTATCAGATACTGCTTTAATCTTTTGCAGGACGCGGCAAGGATAAGGGCAAGGCTCCTGTTTGACTGCTTTTTGATAACTCTTTTGAAACAACTTAATGCCCAGTTCTATAAATATTTGACTTTCAAAGTACACTAAGCATGTACTCGTGTATATATCTTTTGGCAGTACCTAGTTTTGTATTAAAATGCTTCTGCTTACGTTTTAAACTAAAGTTGTATTTTATAAATGAGTTTTATTTAATATTGTATTACTTTTGAAATTTGGGGCGTTACACTAGTGTTCCATTTTGTTCTGTTTTTTGTGTAATCTTTTTCTTTGTTGTATTTGGACCAGTTATAGTCGTATTTGGGTACCGATTTATGGTGACACACGTCAGATACTTCTTAGTGAAGCTCATAAATCCAGGTTTTCTATTCATCCAGGAGCTACAAAAATGTATAAAGATCTAAAAGTTGAGTATTGGTGGCCAGGCATGAAACGTGATTTAGCAAGTATGTGGAAAAATGCCTTAGGTGCTTACAAGTGAAAGCTGAACATCAGAAACCTCACGGGAAGTTACAGCCTTTAGAAATTCCAGTTTGGAAATGGGAAAACATTACAATGGACCTGATTACCAAATTACCCAAAACCCCACGTGGTTATGATGCAATATGGGTAATTGTAGACAGGTTAACTAAAAGTGCTCATTTTATTCCCATTAAGGAGATTTATCCTTCAGAAAGATTGGCAGATATATATGTGAAAGAGATTGTGACTCGTCATGGCGTGCCAGTTTCTATTGTATCAGACAGAGACACAAGATTTACTTCTAGGTTCTGGAGTAAGTTTCACGAAGATCTCGGAACTAGACTACATCTCAGCACAACATATCATCCTCAGACTGATGGTCAGAGTGAAAGAACTATTCAAACCTTAGAGGACATGCTGCGGGCATGTGTTATAGATTTTGGAGGGAGCTGGGATTCTTATTTACCTTTAGCAGAGTTTTCATACAACAACAGTTATCATTCCAGTATTGGGATGCCACCGTATGAAATGCTATATGGTAGGAAGTGCAGAACTCCGGTATGCTGGGGTGAAGTGGGTCATAAAGAGTTGGGTAGTACAGAAGTGGTACAGCGAACCACTGAACAAATACAAATTATCAGAGATAGATTGCTTACTGCCCAAAGTAGACAAAAGAGTTATGCAGATAAACGTAGATCACCACTTGAGTTTCAGGTGGGAGATTATGTGTTGTTAAAAGTGTCGCTGTGGAAAGGCGTAATCAGATTCAGAAAGAGAGGGAAACTCGATCCAAGGTTTATTGGACCGTTCAAAATTATTGCTCGTGTGGGAAAGGTTGCTTACAGATTAGAATTGCCAGATGAATTGTCTCAGATTCATAACACCTTCCATGTTTCACACCTCAGAAAATGTTTTGCAGACGAGTCTGCAATTGTACCGTTGGAAGATGTTACTATTGATACTAAACTAAACTATGTGGAGCAACCTATAGCTATATTAGAGAGAAAGATTAAGACCCTACGTAATAAACAGATTGGACTGGTTAAAGTTCAATGGAAACACAGAAAGGGCTCAGACTGTACCTGGGAGCCTGAACAGGAGATGATGCAGAACTATCCAGAACTCTTCAACAGCTGATTTCTAGGACGAAATCATTTCAAGTGGGGAAGAGTTGTAACACCCAAGGTTCGAAAATACTTATATTTAATAATTAAATAGGAGGTATTATAATTGCGTTATAAATTAGCGTTATGAGATTAGATGTGTTTTATAAACTAGAGGGGTTAAACCCGCCAAAATATAAGCAGTACAAGTCTAGGGACCAATTGTGCTATTAGGCCATACTTATATAAATAAATGACCAACTTTGACCTTCTTAAGTCAAAGTATCATAAATTCTTGCTAGACTATATACACAGCAGCTCAATTGTTCTCTGGTGATTCTAAGAACCAAAAACACAGCTACAAGTTCAGTTTTACAACATCCAATCCAACCTTGCTTGTTAAGGTATGAATAAACTCTTGTTCTTGAAGTTTATGAGTTTAAATACATGATTCTATGGTGAATCATGTTAGAAGTGTATATAAATGATTAGATTATGTTCCTTTATCATAAGGGGTGTAGGAAAACACTTTTTAGCATGTTTTTCTTGAGTTTTTACGAGTTTATAGCGAAAATTCGACACTTTTTGGATGAACTGTCGGATTGTCTGTTAGATACACGGCCCATGTAGAGGTACACTGCCCGTGTAGTATGAACTTGCGGATTTTGAATCTGTGGGATTTTCAAAGGCGGTCACAAGGCCATGTAGGGTTACATGGTCATGTAGAACATGAGGTACACGGCCCGTGTAGTACGACTAGATGACACTGGCCATGTAGCCAGCATAGGTCGTTCAGTAACACTTTATCATATTATTTCTATAGGACGGTGATTGAGTTACTTATCTGAGTTATCGTTACCTGTGGATCATTACATATCATAAATATCATAAGGTGAGTCTTCTAGACTATTAATCATATCTGCAGCATGTATGCTATCATAACAGATTATAACATGTAATGTTATTCATATGTGTATATATACCGAACTGCTATGTGCAGTAAGGTTCAAAGGTGATACAGTACTGTTACAAAGGTGGCTGACCTGGGTCTAGAACCAGTGGTTAGCAATGATTATCTGACACATGTGTATTATCTTTATATGATTCTATACGTGTGTTTATATGTTATTAGTTTGGAATACTCACTAAGCTCTCATAGTTTATCAGATACTGCTTTTTAATCTTTTGCAGGACGCGGCAAGTATAAGGGCAAGGCTCCTGTTTGACTACTTTTTGATTACTCTTTTGAAACAACTTAACGCCCAGTTTTGTAAATATTTGACTTTCAAAGTACACTAAGCATGTACTCGTGTATATATCTTTTGGCAGTACCTGGTTTTGTATTAAAATGCTTCCGCGTACGCTTTAAACTAAAGGTGTATTTTATAAATGAGTTTTATTTAATATTGTATTACATTTGAAATTTGGGGCGTTACACTAGTGTTCCATTTTGTTTTGTTCTTGTTTAATCTTTTTCTTTGTTGTACCATTTTGTTCTGTTTTTGTGGTATCTTTTCATTTTTATATGTTTTTGATTTTCTGATTACATAAACATCACTTGAAATAACAAAATAAAGAAATGTATAGAAGTATTTCAAAGAGTTGGTTATTGAACAGTTTGTTCCTCTATCCGAGATAGATAGGATTGTGGATGAATTTCATAGGTTGAAACAAACGACAGAGACGGTTCCTGAGATCAAAGCAAAATTCATGGAATAAGCACGTTTTTGTCCAGATTATGTGGCGAATGAGAAAATGAAGATGTACCGGTACATGATGGTACTCAAACCCAATATCCGAGAATTTATTGATGCTAGCAAACACCAGATAGTAAAGTCCATTATGGAAGCGGCCAGGGTGAGGGAGTTAGATTTGGAGAGGCAAGATAAAGAGAAGAAGTCTGTAGAGAAAACTGCACCAGTCTATAAGAAACAGAAGATTGAGCAGTCTGAGAAGAAAGGAATGCAGAAAACCTACCCTATTTGCCCGACTTGCAAGAAACATCACTTAGGAGAATGCCGGTTTGGTCCTCCCACATGTTACAAATGTGGGAAATCAGGTCACGCAAGGAAAGATTGTAGAACTCCACTGCGTGTGTGTTTCAACTGCTATAAGCCGGGCCATCAGAAGTCAGAGTGCCCGAAGTTATCTTCTAATGCACCGTCTGCAGGATTCAAACCTACTCCAGCCTTACCTCCACCACGAAGTTCAGGAACAAAAGAAGTAAAGAAAGAGGATGTTCAGAAACCTAAAGGGAGAGCTTTTCATCTTACAGCTGATGAAGCTAAGACCGAACCTGACATAGTTACAGGTACATATCTTGTCAACAATTTGCCTGCTCTTGTGCTATTTGATTCTGATGCAAGTAAATCCTTTGTATCTGTTTCTTTTTGCAAGAATTTCAATCATATATGTGAAAAGCTAGATTCTCCTCTTGAAGTTGAAATAGCTGATGATAAATCTGTAATTGTATCATATGTGTATAAACATAATGTGCTAGAAATAGATACAGTTAGATTTCCTATAGAACTTATACCCATGACTATGAGAGAATTCCAAGTAGTAGTTGGAATGGATTGGTTAGGTTATAACCAGGCTACCATTATGTGTGGGCAAAAGGTAATACAAGTTCATACCCCAAGTGCGGAAGAACTATCTATATGTGGTGATAATAAAAAGGGAAAATCATATGTTTGTTTGGTGTCAAAAGCTCGAAAATATTTGCAGCATGGGTATACAGCTTTCTTAGCTCATGTGGTCGATACAAAGTTAGAAAAGAGAAAAGCGAGTCTTGAGGATGTGAAAACAGTATGTGAGTATCATGCTGTATTTCCTGAAGACTTACCTGGGGTACCGCCAGATAGACAGGTTGAATTCAGAATCGATTTAGTACCGGGAGCTTCGCCAGTTGCAAGGGCTCCGTACAGACTTGCTCCACCAGAGATGCAGGAATTAATGAAGCAACTTCAGGAACTGCTAGACAAAGGGTTTATTAGACCCAGTAGTTCACCTTGGGGTGCTCCAATTCTATTTGGAGAGAAAGATTAAGACCCTACGTAATAAACAGATTGGACTGGTTAAAGTTCAATGGAAACACAGAACGGGCTCACACTGTACCTAGGAGCCTGAACAGGAGATGATGCAGAACTATCCAGAACTCTTCAACAGCTGATTTCGAGGACGAAATCATTTCAAGTGGCGAAGAGTTGTAACACCCAAGGTTCGAAAATCCGACACTTTTTGGATGAAATGTCGGATTTTCTGTTAGATACACGGCCCGTGTAGAGGTACACGGCCCGTGTAGTATGAACTTGCGGATTTTGAATCTGTGGGATTGTCAAAGGCGGTCACAAGGCCATGTAGGGTTACATGGTCGTGTAGAACATGAGGTACACAGCCCGTGTACAGAACACGGTCCGTGTAGTACGACTAGATGACACTGGCCATGTAGCCAGCATAGGTCGTGTAGTATGAGGGACACGACCCGTGTAGAGATACACGGCCCGTGTAGGCCCTATTTCACAACAGTATTTAAGTGTTGTAACACTTTATCATATTATTTCTATAGGACTGTGATTGAGTTACTTATCTGAGTTATCGTTACCTGTGGATCATTACATATCATAAATATCATAAGGCGAGTCTTCTAGACTATTAATCATATCTGCAGCATGTATGCTATCATAACAGATTATAACATGTAATGTTATTCATATGTGTATATATACCGAACTACTATATGCAGTAAGGTTCAAAGGTGATAGATACAGTACTGTTACAAAGGTGGCTGCCTTGGGTCTAGAACCAGTGGTTAGCAATGATTATCTGACATACGTGTATTATCTTTATATGATTCTATAAGTGTGTATATATGTTATTAGTTTGGAATACTCACTAAGCTCTCGTAGCTTATCAGATACTGCTTTTTAATCTTTTGCAGGACGCGGCAAGGATAAGGGCAAGGCTCATGTTTGACTGCTTTTTGATTACTCTTTTGAAACAATTTAACGCCCAGTTCTGTAAATATTTGACTTTCAAAGTACACTAAGCATGTACTCGTGTATATATCTTTTGGTAGTACCTGGTTTTGTATTAATATGCTTCCGCGTACGTTTTAAACTAAAGGTGTATTTTATAAATGATTTTTATTTAATATTGTATTACTTTTGAAATTTGGGGCGTTACACTAGTGTTCCATTTTGTTCTGTTTTTTGTGTAATCTTTTTCTTTGTTGTACCATTTTGTTCTGTTTTTGTGGTATCTTTTCATTTTTATATGTTTTTGATTTTCTGAATACATAAACATCACTTGAAATAACAAAATAAAGAAATGTATAGAAGTATTTACATAAAATTAACTACTAACTAAACTATTCTAAATAGAATACACAATTAACAAGAGATCAACAAGTCTTCAGAGTAAGATCAGTCTTCAATCCCACCATTCTTCTTCTTTAACATCAAATGTCTTTGCTAGAGGATATGTTTTGGCTAAGACTTCACATTGAGCTTGTACAAGGGCTTCAAATTGTTCATTTCTAGTTCTACCTCTTGTAGATGTTCTTAGCCCAAAGAGAAAATTTGTGCTAGCTATGGGGATTTCAGACTGTCTAAAGAACCTCTAAGTGCCACCTCTATCCAGAAAGAATATGCCCTCAACAGGCATAGATATAAACTTGAAAAGTTCAGGGGTGATGTTCAGTGATATAGTTGTGTTGAGACCCTCAAATTCATACAAGTATTCATGTTGGGGAAGTACCTCTCTTAGCTCAAAAGGTTTAAAGGGCTTGGAGCCTTTCTTGTGTAGATTATCAACTGTGTGCACATGCCTATAGTAATCATCTGGAGTGAAGGCCTTTTGTGACACCGCTAGAGCTATCCAATTCTGAATCTTTTGAATGAATTGCAATTTGAGCTTTCTTTTGGATTTGTAGAGGAGGTACAGGATCTCAAACAATTCTATGAACCCATATATATGACACCTCTCATATGAAACAACTTCATAGCTATTGAAGTTGTTCTGTCTTATAGCTTTGAGGTAGCGTTCACCATCACCTTTATGGATAATGGCTCTTGTGATAGGAGTTGGCTCGGTTCTGTTCCTTAGAATATTGATTCTATCTCTGAAGCTCTGTAATCTTTGTTGACTTAAGTTGTAGGGAGCAAATAGATCAAGGCTAAATAAGGTTTTGATTGCATCCGCATGAGATCTTGCTTTAAGCAATTCAGTCTGAGATTTATCCCTTGCTAGTTTGAGTTGTGCAGCAGCTTGACTTTGAGATTGTTCTTGTTCTTGTTGGTATGCTAGCTCTTTGGCTTGGTAGATCTCCTCAACTAGAACACCCAATTCTTGATCCATTTAGACATTCTCCCTTTCTTCTTGCTCTTTAAGTGCAAGCTCCCTTTTTCTTTGTTCATCTTCTTCAACTTGCTCTTGTGTCATTTTCTTTTTCCCTTTGTCTTTGGGAGCAAAGGTTGAAGGATTTTGGACTGTTGGAGTTGATTGGACTGGTGGAGCAGATGGTTTGGTGCTCTGTCTTCTTCTTCTGAGGATGTCAGACAGTGGAGTATCATCCTCATCATCAAAATCAGACTCTATATCAATTGGAGGAGAGCAACTCTCAGCAACTTTCCTTTTTGGCTTTGGCCTAGTTGCCATTCTCTTCAATCTTTTTGGAAATCTTTGCTGCTCCTCAGAAGTTGCTTTTCTTTTAGGAACTTGAAAATGTTAGGTTTATTAATTGTATAGAATAAAAGATTACATTTTGAGTGAAGTTTGTATTAATTACAAACTGGATGGTCTTAATTGTAAATATACTCATGGAGTATATAAGCCTATGATTAAGGCTAATCATGTATCAATTGCCATAATCAATGATATGAACTATGTGTTAGTCAAGGTGTAATTAGTATTCTCTCATAGTTCTACACATGCAATTGAAGATTAGCTTGATACTTGAAGAATCAAGGGATTATCAATTGGTATCAGAGCCAAAGGAGTGTTGATTTGATCTTTACTTTGATGAAAATTTGAAGATTTTTTTTTTGGAAAATTCGGATTTAGTGTGAGCTGTGATTTTAAAAATTCGTTAAAAATTCATACGATCTCATGATGAGAGGCACCTACACTAAAAATTTCATGCAAAAATTCTATACCGTTTGAGAGAAATCAAAATTTTCGGTTTCTGGGTTTTTGGTTGGTGTTCTTGAGGATGAAATTTGGGATTTCGTGATTTAATTGAGATTAAGGGCTATAATTAAAAACGAGTCTTAGCATTTACACGTTGAATCATTCTGGAAGGTTTCATATCATGAATCCTAACATACATGGAGTAATTTGAAATTTTTGTGTTTGAAGGTTTCATGATGTTCTTGGTGAATTTTGGTTAAATTCGTGAGTTTTAATCCAAATCGTTGTAATATGAGTGTTTTAAAAGTGTTTGTTTAGGTGGAGATTGATTAATTTCAAGAGAAAATTCATTTTTGGTAACGATTTGAAGATTCAAGTTAGATATGAGTTTATGTGTTCTTGATGCTCTTGAGAAGATGAAGTTATCAGATTTGGAAGATGAAGTTATCGGATTTCATAAATCCGATTAAGTGTTTATCGGATTTAACATTTGGCGGATTTGGTTTAGGCGGATTTTGAAATTATCGGATTTGAAAGTGTCGAATTTGGACATATTTGAAAGTGTCAGATTTGGACATATTTGAAATTGTCGGATTTGGACATATTTGAAAATGTCGGATTTGGACATATTTGAAAGTGTCGGATTTGGGCAGATTTGAAAGTGTCGGATTTGGGCGGATTTGAAAGTGCCAGCCAGGGTCTTTGCCCCTTGGACCCCGCTATCAGGGGCGCTGCCCCCGAACCCCCGTCGTCGTTGTGAATGAATTAGAATCGGATTTTCTCAACTCATAGTCACTTTAATTGATTCTCTTAATACACTTTTAATCATTGTTGATCATTACCAACTCATTCTTAATTGATCAAATCATTATTATTGATTAAATTTTTAAACAGATCAAATCATTCCTAAACGATCGTATAATTTTCAGGTATCAAGATAAATATCAAGATGTCAACGAAGATTCCACAAGTTGAAGTAAATTTTGAGAAAAAGAAGGCAGAAAGATTGGTTATGAGAATATCCAGCTCAAAGAGAAAATTTCTTCACTGAACAAAGAGATTCACAAATTGACACAGAGCAATCACTTTTATGGTTTAAGGATTGAACGTATATCAGATGATAAAAGCAAAAAGGAAAAACAGATGCAAATTCTGAGTGGAGAAAGGTCATTACTAAAAGAACAAGTTGAATTTGAAAAGAATATAGCAAGTGAATTACAAGTTGAAAAAGTTGAATTGCATGATAAGTTGAAACAACTTGAGCAATAGCTACTTGTTGAAAAAGTTGAGTTGCAGAAAGAAACAAAGGTATTAGACCTAGAAAAGAGTTTGGAAAGTGAAAAGAAAATGTTTGAGAAGAAAGAAGCAAGTTTGTGGAGAAAGTCTCACAACTTGAAGTACATTCTGAAGTGGAGAAAAAGAAACCAGAGATTTTGTCAGAAGAGAATGACAAGTTCAAAGAGCAAATGTCTAGAGTGTCTGAGGATCTTCAACTTTTGGAAAAGAATTGTCAAGAGTACAAAGTTGAAGTTGAGAAGAAGGAAACATATACAGAACACGTAAAGAAGAGAGCAAATGATCTGAAAGAAGAGAATGTCAAGTTTAAAGATCTCATATCTGAATTTTCGGTTGAACGTCGAGATTTTCAAAGGATGTTGCAGAATGATGATAAGTTGATAGAAAGTTTAAGTATTGAAAAGGATGAATTGCAAAGAAAAGTCACAGGACTTAAGCAACAGCTTCTTGCTTCTTCTAAACTATATATTCCCATCTCAGTTCTAAAAAACAAAATATCCGAGTTTCAAAAGACTCTGGACACAGAGAAGAAAACATTAGAGAAAGAGAGACTACAGTTTTTGGCTAAACTCAAGTTCGCAATGCTTCTTGCTGAAAAAGCTTCTGAACCTACCAAGACCTCCGCTGACAATATCAATTTTGATTCAGAAACACATTGTGGTAGTGATACTGACTCTTATTTTTCTATTGTAGATGCTGAAAGTAGAAAATCAGATGAAGATTTCATTGATGCTTCTACTCCCAAAGCAACTACTTCTTCTCAAAAGCCAAAAGAAATTGAATTCAGAAGTCAACAGAATGCATCTTATTAAAGTTATATTGATTCTGAATTTTCAGTAAGCTCAAAATATTCTTTACCAAAGACTAAACAAGCATGGATTCCAAAGAAGAATCTAGGTGACATGTTTGTAAAGATATCATCATTCTGGACTGAAAAGAAGACAACCACAGAAACCTCAATCTTTAATTCACCATGTGGTTCAATTAATCATGTGCATTCAAATGCATATTTTTCATCATCAGAATTCCGTATCAAAAATGTCAACTGATGAATTCTCATCCAATGCAATACCTACCAGGACATTTTCAGAAACTAAACCTAAAGCATCTGAGTTTCGAATGAAGAATGTCATCAATGATGGTTTTAAGTCCAATGCTGTACCACAAAGAAGAATTCATAGACAACATCATTCTGGTAAGGAGAATCATGCTGATATGCAATATCATTCGTTTAAACATCTAAATACAAAATTCTTTTCTAAAGCAAAGCATAATGGAAATTTTGTGCCTAAAACTGATGTCAAATATCCTTTTGTGATATACTCAGTCAAGCACTTAATCAGACTTTCAAAAGAGAAGATTTGTAAAACTTCAAGAACAAATCATAAATTTGTTGTTCAAAATGGTTTTCCCCAATGGCACAGAGGCCCAATGCATAAAATGGTTCATAAACCTAACATAGCTGGACCTAACTTCAAGTAGGTACCAAAATGTGCTTAATCTGTTTTACAGATCAAGTCAGAGACATTATTGGAACACAATGAAGATCATTCAGAATGTGTTGAAAAGCACATTGTGTTCAGTATGTTTGAACTGTGTACATCACGAAGCTTGTACTACTCGAACTAGGAGTTGAGTTAGATAACTCGGAAGACCAACCCAATCGAGACGAAAAAATAAAGAATAGCAACTACATCAATAACTTTGATTCCTGACGTAAACGGCCACTCAAGAGACTGAATATTTTTTAATGAATTTTCAATTCATTTAGCAATTTTTTTTAAGTCGAAGAATGACTACTGATTTCTGCTCGTAATTCCTCTCTTTCGTATACAATACTCGCGCAACAGCGCTTACAGCAGCTCGTAGCTATTATATGCAATGCATGGGCTTCGGTACATCGGGGCTATGGTAGAAAATAAAAACCAAATTCATAACAAGTTTAACATCCTGACTTGAAGAAAGAAGAGTGTTTCATGCAGTCCATTTCATATGTCATTGTGTTCAGCATTAGCTCGAGTCTAATGATCTGAGAAACTTAATATTTGTAGGGGGAGGAAGAACGACATCGATTCTTTGATAGTTAAATCATTTTCGTTGAGAACCTACAAGATTGAAATTTTGTTTAAAAATGAAAACTATTTTTGTGCATTCTTGTAGGGGGAGCAATTTTTTTCTAACCAAGTTAATGAAAAATCATTTTCGAATTCAAATGTGTCTACTTAGGGAGATTTTATTTTAAAAATGAAATTTTCAAAAACAATACAAAATTTTAAAATTCAAAAAGATTTTCAATTTTCAAATTTTATCGTTTTCCCATCGAGAAGACATTCATTCGTTGATTCATTCTGATGTCTTTCTTGATTCATTTGATTGTTGATCTTCTGAACGTTCATTTTTCATTCCATGAATTGTATCCCGATAATAATTCTAGAAATCCTTGCTTTATTGTCGAATATTCCATTCATTGTGGAAATGGTTCATTCTTGTGTGAATCATTTTTTATGTGACACATACTTTTCAAGTGATCAATAAGGCACCAAAGAGTGAGGGAGTGTAGGATAATTCTACTCCTATGGTCAATCAAGAACCGGAAGGACCTGCCCCAGGAGTTCACCTTATGCTTTAAAAAAACAAAGTAAGGGTTTAATAGGTCAAATAGGTGAGCAGAATCAGTTATCACGTGATACTGATTGGAGGGCAGAGATAAAATGAAAATGAGAGGGGTGGAACAGGAGATGGGGGTGCATATGATCAACAAATCACTTTGAGCATACATGTCAAATCATTTTGTCATTTCCTGCTTCAAAATTCTTTGATTGTTCATATTCTTGGATTGCTCAAATCATTCTTGACAATATTTCTCAACTGAATATGATTCCTCCTAATCATTTGAACAGATAACCAGTGTCCATTTGTATCTAACGGAGATATAAACATTCATTTTGGGAAGAGAGTGTTAAAAAAATTAGAGAGCTGAGGGTGAGAGATAGGATCAAAAGAAAAGAAAGATCCTCTCCAAACAGTGTCAATCTGGGTAACCACATATACTACTAGATTTCATGTGTTGAAATTTGGTATTGAAGAAGACATCATTAAGCAAGTGATGCAATGCACTAACCCCACCCAGCTACTCAATTATCTCTTAAAAGATGATTGTTTCAACTTCACATCGAGAATTAGCACATTTCTATTGACATCTCACTCGGAGATTGTTAATATTGAAGCAAAGAGGAAAGCTACTCCCGTCCCCAACTTCTTTCATGCACATATTGAGTCTAGGGCTAATTGCAATATTAAATTCAATTCTTAGGACACATGTTGGAATTATCATAAGTATCCAGTTTTCGTAACTGATACCGGAACATCTTGAAGTGATATCTTTGTGATATACACGACGATTAGATGGAAATCCTACCAGAATCAACGCTATGCCAGTTCTGAATGTGGGTCACACAGTTTATTCAAATTGTTGTGTTAACGAGCAATCTATGTGATCTTGGTGTTAACATTTCCCAACGGGAACTTTGAGATGGTGCCCTAAAGACTGTCTTGGATACTTTCATTGTAATATCATTGTGGTCACAATGTTAAAGAGATACATATTTGATAAATTCAACTGAACGTCAGGAGAAGTATTCATGCACAAATCAAGCTGAATGTCAATTACAATTGCATGATGTTCATGAAGAATCCTGATCATCATGAGGGGGAGAAAGTTTAAAGAAATTGAAATTCAGTTGATCTTTACTGAGTTGAAGATGAGGATGATGAGTTGAAGACCAGATTCATGTGTTGAGAGGAAGACAAAGAAAAGTTTAATTCTGAAAAATCAGTATATGTCAAGTCAAGGGGGAGTAAAGAAAAGAGATATTTATCAAATTTGAAAAAGATCAAGAGATTCAAAAGAAAAGATAATTGTGTGATCAAGACATTATGATCAGGATAAACAAGATCAAGAGCTACATTCAAGGGGGAGAGAACAAAATATTCCTCATGCAAAAGCAAAGCTTATTTGAAGACAAGAGAGCTCAAGATCAGAAAGAATAGGTTGAAGATAAGAAAAAGCTGAAAATCACTACATGTTAAATTGATTATACAACCAATGGTTGAAAAGCCTAAGGTTACCAATGCAAAAGAGGAGATTGAAGAGAAAAGATGTAATTGTATGCTATCAAGTTTCAAGTTCTCATCAAGATGTTGAAGTGAATACTACTCTTAAAATGAAGAGTCTCTATTTAAAGATGAGAAGTTAATTTTGAAGACATCAAGTAAAGGTTTGAAGATTCCCCAAAGCTTCAAAAGAATATTAACCGAAAAAAAATATATGCATGATTCAAAAGGGGAGATTGTTAAAGTTTGCATGAGATGCCAAAAAGACATAACATCTTCTATTTCTATACAAAAGGGGAGATTGTTAGGTTTATTAATTGTATAGAATAGAAGATTACATTTTGAGTGAAGTTTGTATTAATTACAAACTAGGTGGTCTTAATTGTAAATATACTCATGGAGTATATAAGCCTATGATTAAGGCTAATCATGTATCAATTGCCATAATCAATTATATGAACTATGTGTTAGTCAAGGTGTAATTAGTATTCTCTCATAGTTCTACAAATGCAATTGAAGATTAGCTTGATACTTGAAGAATCAAGGGATTATCAAAGGAGCTGTTGTTGTTGCTTTGAGTGCTTCCTGCTACAGAATGTTTTTAGCAATTTCATCATAGGCAGCATCAATTTCTTCTGAATTGGGATCATCCTCCCTAGATGAACTTGAGAATTTCTCCTCCTTTTTGGCATCATCAAAAGGAGGAGGGAAGTCACTTGAGGTTGGGGTTGGGATTGGGGTAGGGGTGGTTCTGGTGGTTGAGGAATGGGTAGGTATAAGTTTAGAGAGTTGGAGGGAGAGGTCATCCTTGGGATCTTTGAAAGCCTTCCATAAGGAGAGATGACTCATCCTTGATTGTTCAGTGAGGGCTTCAAGATAATCAAGAATGCCTTTGAGAAAAGAAGGCATGGGGAGAAGTTATTCAGGGATAGGAACAAAAATGTTTGGGTTAATTGGGCGAAGGATTTGAAGTTGGGATAGTAGGTTAGAGATGGTTTGGTTGAGGGAAGATAAAGTGGATTGAGGTAGGATGGGAGTTTATGGTTGAGATGGAAGAAGGGTAGATAAATGATCTAGTTTGGCTAGAATGGGACTCTATGTCTTGAGCAAGTCTAGACAGTCGAGTGGTGGTTTGGGTTTGGAAGGTTTGGGTAAGATGGTCAAGGTTTTGATGTATGGTTTTAAGAATGGGAAGATTTGGTGTTGGGGTAGAGGTAGCGGGTTGAGAAGTGGAAGGGGTTGAGATAGGTTCAAAGAAATTAGGTAAGGTTTGTGTTCCCTCATTTGAGCCTTGGTGTATAAGCTCAAATTCATTGGGAAAGACTGTTGAGCCCTGTACAAGTGGTTGGTTTGTACCACTAGCATTGGCAGGCTGTGCATGTGTAAGAATTGATATAATAATAGGTGCAAGATAGGTGGAGTGAGTGTGGGATGCACTCAATAATAATGATCTGGTTTATCACGGGTCAAGAATGTGTGTCCGATTTGTTGGGATATTCATTTACCATTGTGATTAAGTCCTCAAATCTAAATTCAATTGATAGTCTATTTAGCATTTATTAAGATAAGACTAGAAAGGTTATTTGCTAGTCTATCTTATAGCTCGAAGTTATCCATTCTACATTCAGTGGGAGATGGATAAACTTGAAATCAAGAAGTGCTAATACATTTGAGGAGTTCTTCTAATTTTAGCTATTTAACCTTTTGAGAACAATATTTGTAGCTTAAAAGGGAAGAAGAGAGAAACTAAAACTAAGGCATTCCAGTGGAAGAACGTGGAACTTAAATGAATGACTTGATGTTGATACTATCATATAATCTGATATCTTTGACAGATGATCAGCGTGGATATGCTGGTACGCTTGACTAAGAGTCATTACTTCTTTTAATTTTGATAAGAGTCATATAGAGCCAAAGAGATATGGGTTTCTCATATCTAAGTGGCAATGACCTGATGGTGAGTCATGTTGAGTTCACCACCTATCGGAAGACGTAGTGGATCCGGAATTCACTAAAAATAAAAGAAGTAAATGATAAAAAGATGCAATCCATTTGAAATTTCCAAGTACTTGACTTGACTTGATCCCATACCTAGGTGTATAACAAGGTGGTAGTGATGGGATTAACATGGATGGAATTGTAGACAACTTCAAATACCGACTAGTGGTAAAGTTTTTATGATGGTTATGGAGAAACTTGTCCTAGTGGCTATGTTGAAGAATGTTTGATACTCGTGGATATTAACGACCGCGTTCCGTCATGGAACAATATGATGAGGAATTGCGTATAACACTCTTTGAGGGTCTTAATATACATCCATAGTATCCGAGTTATGTCTACAAAAGTGAATAAGTCCACTTCGGACTTATGCTTGCATCTTAAAGGAAAGATCTTTGCTTACTGTTAGAAAGTCAAAGTGATGAGTTTTCTAGAAGCATAGATAAATTTTGCTTACTATGAATCCATGCAAGAACACTTTGATGAATATGGAAAACTCACTTCCTAAGTGGGTTTTGCATGAATGGTGTTCTTGTTGTGATTTCATGTATTTATGATGATTAGATGATGATGTATTGATGTTCTGGGCTTAAAGCAAGCGAAAATAAAGTTGTTTAGATGACCAAATGATGTTATCGGAATTTCAGTTGATGAAGCAGTCGGACTCCGCAACTATGAAGTTGTCGGAATCCGCATGTGATGAAAACCGAAGGAAGTGTCGGAATCCGATAGAGGTGTCGGATTCCGCAACTTTGTCGGATTTCAATTGTTTATAGTCGTTTTAGATATGGAATCCGTAAGTCTATCGGATTTCCATTGTTTCGGATTCTAAGTATCGGAATCCGATAGTATCAGATTTCATTATATCGGATTTCCAAGTGTCGGATTTCCCTCTATGTATCGGAATCCGCAAGTGTCGGATTTCACATGCATGATTGGAATTCGTAAGTGTTGGAATCTGATTGATTGAGTATCAGAATTTGAAGTCAGTGTCAGATTTCATGAATCCGATAGAATCATCGGATTTCCCAAATCCGACAGTTCTGGCGGATTTGTGTAATGTCCAAAATTGAATGTTGTCTTTGTAAGTCTTGAATGCACATGTGAATGATGTAAGTGTAATATGCTAGGTGAACTTGTTAAAGGACTCAAGTCGAATACCTGTGCCTACTTTCATGAGACTCAGTAGAGTAAGTCTTGCAAGCTAAGATGATTATGTGAATGTGTGAATGTGTATGTATGTATAACTAACTGTCTATGCAGGTACGCTTAAAAAGATGAGTGTAAGTTTCTGAACGGTGTTATGATTGCTTGTAAGGTGTGTAATAGGTGCATGCCAGCGGCTCCAGATTGGAACAGCTTAGTTAATATCTGATGATGTGCATGAATGATGAACTGTATGATGATTGCATGTGAGAGTATGAATGAATGATTGAATGATGGATCCCTATGGGATCCTATGTACGATATATGACTATATGATGATGATGAATCCCTGTGGGATCGAATGTACGTATATGTGTATGTGAACTGTCTGCAGACTATCTAACGCATGGTTAAGGTCAGTCAACTAGCTGGATCCTAACAGGACTTCGGTCATTTCTGGAATTACGGTGATTCGGGGTGCATCCCGGATCGAGGTTCCTGCAGAACCGCCGTGCCTTAACGTGAGACTGTAATCAGCCAAGATCTGGCCGTGATTACTCGGGAACCTTGTGTTCTGTAAATGATGCTTGGTGGACTGCTTTATGCTCCCCCACCAGCGGATTGGTCGTGTCTGATCCCCCGGTCTAAGTTGTTGAGCAGGACTGGCTCTCCTGCAAGACATGACTCTTACTGATCTTGTCAGCACACCGCTATATGTTAAGCTAGCAATGTGTGCTTATGTATGATAAGATGTGTACGATACGATATGTATGATTTGTTTAATGCATGAATTATTTTATTGATGCTGATGCTAAGTATGTACTCACTAGCTAGTGTAGCTAATGGTACTATGTTTCCCTTTTCAGGTAAAGACTAGATGGCCTGCGAGGCGGGTTGCGTTTGGGATACGCATGGCCCATTGTGGGTGGAACACTTGTATTTTATGATGGAATGTAAATAGATCCTATGGTCGGTTCCTGGATGTTAGGAAACACCAAAGAATGTTTTGGAAACAAAGATGATATAATTAACTGTTTGTTAATATTAAAAGAAAAATCTCCGCTGCTAAATCTGTTTTATCATTAAAGTAACTGAAATCAGAAGCGGTGTTACCTGAATATTGTTTTGGTTTATGCTTGATTGGTATTTATGTTTTGGGGACGTTAAGTAGTATTGTAGTTCATACTATATCGACTATTAAATAGAGATTTAATAATACGCTAAGGGCGGATATTTTATGAATCTTTATTGTGTTCCATATTAGCATGTTTAAACACTTCCTAGAATGTTTTTCATTCTAAATCTCCACAATCAGTTATACTTTATGAGAAAGAAGTATAAATTAAGATAGAGGTAAAGAATCAGTTTTGTTAAACGTGATTCTTGCCTATAATTGAAAGGGGTTTCAAGTGATTGGAGGACCCGCACCTGAGTTCGCTTCATGGTTCTGGTCATAAGTAACTCGGGATGATGATGGCGTTTCATCTTTGAACTAGAGATACATGTGATTCCAAAGCATAGGTCTGCTTTACTTTGATCGTTTTCTAACGCGGTCCGTAACTGGTCGTTATAAGGGAGATGATTGGGTGGAGTATTATCTATGTGGCGGGACTAAGTAGTCGAAAGGAATTTGTTCCTCTATGTATAGAGAAGATATCCATGGGCCCCTCGATGATTGAGTGCTGACATTCATATGCATGGCCGTGCTCAAGTTATATTGATGATGGTTCAATGATAACTTGGTTTGTTGGTCATCACTAATCTAGAATCGAGAAACATAATCGTGAACGATCTGAAGGTTGACTTTATTCCATGCCTTGTGTTCACATAGGATATCGTGAACAAAGGGATGTATATGTTCATTTATCTTTAGGACAATCATTTTATGATTGGGATCTTGTCAAGAGTGGCATACCCAATACTGACTTGGGAGCATAGATGTCTTGCTAGAGGCCGCTCTATGTTTGTGTCATTTTTCGTTGTCGTGTCATGTGCAAGTTGGAGTCTGTTGCTATATGCCCGCTGACACGAACGAGTTAGTGGCATTGCTGATGAAGTATAGGCCTATTGGGTCACACACCAAGTATTGATTCCGGCAACATGATCAAGCAAAAGAGAGAAAGAGGCCAAAATGGGTTTTGACAAGATGGTACACGGACCGTGTGGCTGAACACGGGCCGTGTCCAGCCCAACCAGCACGGGGCGTATTGGCCCGTATTGAGGCCGTGTGCTTTGGGCCTACACGGCCGTGTAGTTGAACACGGGCCATATTAGGCCTGTTAGACATGGGCTATCTTGGCCCAGTTGAGGTCGTGGGCTTTGGGCCTACACAGCCATGTTGACCAACACGGGCCGTGTACATGCTGTGTAACAGCAGAATAAACATCTTTAAACACTCATTTTAATGGGATTAATATGTGTGAATGCTAGGCTATGTTATATATGTCTCTTAAACAGAACTTGGGGAAGTTCTAGAGTCTTATGCATGTTCATACTCTCTCCAATTGTTCTTCTTCTTGGTGATCAAGTTTGATGCACAAGAGAAGGTGTTATGCACTTTGTGATCTAGCTTTGATGCACAAAGGTGTTATAAGTTCTTGAATCTTGTTGTTTTGGTGTCTACACCAACCTACTAGCATTGGGGAATCAAGTGTGCTTGGGGTGGACTTCTTTGGAGGAATTCTCTTGTTGGATTCTATACACTTTGACAAAGAAGAAAGCTTTTGATCTTGAATTATGGTATAACCTTTCTTCTATCTTGTTTGTTATATTTTAGTTGCAACTCCATGTCTAGATTTTGGTCCATGGGAAGTGTTTGTTTGGTTAGCTTATAATTCTTGTATTATATCTTGCTTCCGTTGCTACTCAATTATGCCAAACAAATACCTTCAGAATGTAAATGGTATAGGCTGACGCAGGGGAGGTGTAGACACAATATGACCTTGGGTTGAGGTCTGTCTTTCAATGAGATCAACCTTTTGGGAGGTTGTCTCAGGTGGCGGTTTCAATCCCATTTTTACAGATGTATTCTGTTGTGAGGATACATCCACTAGCTCAGGGTTGGTAGCATCCAATTGCTCCCCCTCAACATGAGGAAGGGTAATTGGAGTTGCGGCCATAAGTGTGGATGTCACTACCTCAAAGTGCTCAAAATGAGCAACTTCTGTTGACCTTGTATATAGGGGGCTACGGATGGGAGTAGAACTAGTGACAACGGAAGGTTCACTAGAGCTTGGCTGTTGAATAGGTGTATGGACTAGAGAGGAGGATGGGCTATCAAAGGTTGGGGCTACCATTTGAGTATCCTCAGAGGTGGAGTCAGTGTTATCCTTACCTTGGGACATGATGTGCCTGCTCCTATCAATGAGCTCAAGGAGTTGCTCAGAGATTTCTTGTTCTTGTAGATCAGCATCATCACCAAGAGGACTCGTTATCATTGGACTTAAGGGAGTGAATTCAGAATCACCAAAGTTACCAGCATCACCATCACCAGCATTATCATCATCATCATCATCATTGTTGTTACCATTGTGACTTTCCTCAGCATCATCATCTTCATCATTATCATCACTATCATCACTTTCATCACCATCACGAGCATTTGCATTTTCATTAGCAACATCGATCAACCCTTTCATTGAGTAGTGATGGGAGGACCTCTGTTTGCCTTTATAAAATGGAAAACTTTTTCACCCATGGCAGGGACAGGGATATGATCTTGATGTTCAGTTAAGGTCACATAGACATTTTCACCAATCTCGCTCATTGCAATCAGGCTTAGAAATCGAATGTAGGGCACCTGAGACCTTGATGACTTTTTTTTGTGCTGTGTGTAATTTTGTCAACAAGATCAGAGAATATAACTTGAGCAAAGTCGATGTTAACCCCAAACACTCGGGCATAGAGCACCAGAAGCTCTGTTTGATTTATGAGATGGTGGCTTCCAGATTTAGGACAAAAACACCGAATGACCACATTGGCCAAATACTTCCATGGATGGGAAAGAGCAGAAACTTTCACTTGGCCATGCACTACAAGATCATTGTAACCGATGGTTTGCATAACAGTTTGGACTTGAGTTCTTGAGGGGAAAGCGGTGTAAGGTGGGAAGTGAGGAATACAAGTGGCTTCTGGTAAGGTTTCAGTGGTGATTTGGAGATGATAGTTTCCTTGGACTAGGGTACAATGGATGATATTGTCATAGAGGTTGTAGGTTGCAGAGTACCATAGCTCACCGATGATTTAGGGGAATATATAGTGGGGATCAACAGTAAGGCTTTCGAACAGACAGTGAGCCTAAAGAAACAATACCATAGGCTCATAACCTTGATTTTCGCATGAGGCGGGAATTGTGGTGCAAAGAAGAATGTTGTTTGGACTTATGTTCATGGGTTGGTTTGGAGCAACATTCTCACCAGGGTTGACAGCAGGGTCAGGAATATAGGTGGCCATATGGTAGGGATGATGAATATTGAGTATTGAGAGAGAAAACCTGGGGTAATTCTTTTTAGAGAGAGAGAGGGAAGTTTGAGAGTTTGAACGGATAAAGATGAATGAGAGAGAAAGTGGGATATTTATGAAGAGTAGTTAACAGAGATCGTTAGATACTGACAAAAATTCTAACGGAAAAAAAATTAATTAGGTATTAAATGAAATCTGACAGACGGAGTAAATAACTAGGGTTAAAAAGCATTAAATTAACACAAACGATGAAAATTTACTAAGTCTTGAACCATCAGCTGAGCATTGAACTGTATAGTTGAAGGGTATCAGCTGATGAAAGACTATCAGCTGATAGTGAAAATTTTGAAGTATCAGCTAAGAGAAGTACTTAGCTGAGCATTTCCTTCTTATCTGAGAGTGATCAGCTGAGTAAATTTGATCAGCTGATAGACATCAGCTGAGCAAAGTTACTTAGTTTACACAGATTCAGTAAGACATAGAGATGCTTAGATAAGTAACACATGATATTCAACCCTTATAAATTAACATGAACTAAATTACCACTAATCTAATCTAAAAATTAAGCATACCTAGTTTGGATATTCGGAAATTGAACCTTGCTTCATCCAATGGTTTTGTGAACAAATTTGCAAGTTGCAAATCAGTGTTGATGTAGTGAAGAGTTACCTTCTTCTTTTGCATATTATCTCTGAGAAAATGATGTCTGATTTCAATATGCTTTGTCTTTGAATGCATGACTGGATTGTTTGAGATGGAGATGGCACTTGTATTGTCACACAGAATTGGGGTGTCTTCAAACTTCACATCATAATCAAGTAGTTGATTTTGTAACCATAAAATTTGAGCACAACAGCTTCCTGCAGCAATGTATTCTGTCTCTGTAGTGGATGTTGATACTGAGTTCTGTTTCTTACTAGACCAACTTATTCATCTTCCTCCTAGAAGTTGACAACCACCTGAAGTACTCTTCATGTCTAATGTACACCCTACAAAATCAGAATCAGAATATCCAACTAACTCAAAATCTGAGTCTTTGGGGGTATCAAAGACCAAGATTAGGAGTTCTTTTGAGATATCTGAATAGTCTCTTAACAGCAGCAAGATGTGATTCCTTTGGATATGCTTGATATCTTGCACAGAGACATGTTGCAAACATTATATCTGGTCTACTTGTAGTGAGGTATAAAAGTGACCCAATCATTCCTCTATAAGTAGTAATGTTCACTGATTTGCCATCAGTGTCCTTTCCTAACTTGATAGAAGTAGACATAGGTGTTTTCATTGAGGAACAATTTTTAAAATCAAACTTTTTGAGTAAATCTTTGACATATTTTGTTTGATGAATGAAAATACCATCAACCTCTTGTTTAATTTGCAAACCAAGAAAATAGTTTAATTCACCCATCATGCTCATCTGATAGTTATTAGACATGAGTTTAGAAAACTTTTTTCATATTTCCAAATTAGTAGACCCAAATATTATATCATCTACATATATCTGCACAAGTATCACATCACCTTTGTACTTCCTTATAAATAAAGTGCTATCAATGCATCCTCTTGTAAAACCTTTGTTAATGAGAAAAGAAGATTGGGTATCATACTAGGCTCTTGGAGCTTGCTTAAGACCATATAATGCTTTGTTTAGAAAGAATACATGATTAGGTAAGCTTGACTCCTCAAAACTAGGAGGTTGTTTTACATACACCTCTTCTTTCAGATCTCCATTCAGAAATGCACTCTTCACATCCATTTGGAATACTTTGAAGTTCTTGAACACAGCATAGGCTAGGAACAGTCTGATAGCTTCCAATCTTGCAACAGGGGCAAAGTTTTCATCAAAATCAATACCTTCTTCTTAGCAATACCCATGTGCCACTAGCCTTGCTTTGTTTCTAATGATTTGCCCATTTTCATATAGTTTGTTTCTGAACACCCACTTTGTTCCAGTGATGGTTTTATCCTTTGGTTTGGGTACCAAAGTCCATACATTATTTCTTTTGAATTCTGTTAGTTCCTCTTGCATGGCAGTCACCCAGTGGGAATCATTGAGAGCTTCATCAACCTTCTTTGGTTCAATCATTGAGACAAATCCAGAATATAAACAAATGTTGCAAGCTTTTGATCTTGTTCTGACTGGATCATCTATATTGCCTATCACTAGATTATTAGGATGGTACTTGTGGTCTTTGAAGGCTTTTTGGATTTCTTGGGAATTGGGATTCATTTGGATTTGGGGAGAAAAAGTTATATGTTGACTATCAGCAGTGGAAATGAGTTCATTTTGAGTGGCTGATATAACTTCATTGTTACAATCTGTGGGTATCTCTACTGAATAGGAAATGTGTGATATGGATTTAGAATCCAATGATGTTGATTCATTTTCCACATGATTTAGTAGAGGTATAGGATTAGATGAGGATGGTTGCACATGGTTAAAGATTTGGATAGGAACAGGTTCAACTACATCATGAGCAGTTGGTGGATAGGGATCAACTTGCTCTAGAGTGTCTTCTCATGTTTGCATGAGATCATTAAATTCTTCACCTGAAACACGATTAGAGGAACAGGAAGCAACAAAGTCATTTTCATTAAAACATACATTGATGGATTCTTCTATGACTTTGGTTCTGAGGTTGTATACTCTGTATGCTTTGAAAATCACTGAGTAACCTACAAACACTCCTTCATCAGCTTTTGGAGCAAACTTCTGCAATTTATCTTTTTGATTGAGTATGAAACATTGACAACCAAAAATGTGTAGAAAGCTGATGCTTGCTTCCTTCCCTTGAGCACTTCATATGGAGTTTTGTTGTGCCTTTTGATAATAAGGGACCTATTATGTGTGAAACATGCACAACTTACAGCCTCAGCCCAGAATTTAAAAGATAACCCACTTTCACACAACATGGTTCTGGCAGCTTTAATTAATGTTATATTTCTTCTTTCAGCTACACCATTTTGTTGTGGGGTTCTTGGAGCAGAGAAGTTTTGAGTTATCCCTTTCTCATCATAGAAATCTTCCAGAGTTTGATTTCTGAATTCAGTTCCATGATCACTTCTACGACTCCTCACTAGATTGCCATTCAACACTTCCATCTTTTTGATAAAGTATATAATTTCTTCAGCAACCTCACTCTTTGCTTTAAGAAAGAAAACCCAAGTGTATCTTGAGAATTCATCAACCAATACAAGAGCATACTTACTTCCACCAATAGTAGCAGTTGCAACTGGACCAAAGAGATCCATGTGCAACATATAGAAAGGTTCTGTAATTGAGAAGGTCTGCTTGGATGGAAATGATGACTTATGCTGCTTTCCCTTCTCACAAGCAGTGCAAGGTTTAGGCTTAAGATAAGTCAGAGAAGGTAGTCCTGATACTAGTTCACCCTTGCTCAACTTGTTGATATTTTTGAAATTAAGGTAGGAAAGCCTCTTGTGCCACGAGCAAATTTGTATCCTCATTATTTTTGGAGTACAAACATGTTTCTTTTGAAGGGTCACCAGAGGACATGTCAAGTATATACACATCCTTGGTTCTCTTAGCACTTAACACTGTATTACCTTCCTTATTTATTATGGAACCTCCTGTCTTTGTGAAGTGGACTTCATTATCTCCATCACACAATTGACTTATGCTTATGAGATTGTATTTCATCCCTTTGACATATGAGACTTTGGACAGCTTAAGGTTCCCGTTTTGAAGTTCACCATAGCCTTTTGTTTGCCCATGATTGTTGTCACCAAAAGTCACCCTTGGACCTTTCTCTTTCTTATAGTTACTAAGCAAAGCTTTGTTACCTGTCATAGTTCTTGAACATCCACTGTCAAGAAACCATGAACCAACACCTTGCACAGATTGAATGAAAGAAGAGTTAGTGACACAAGTAGGAATCCACTACTTAGCGGATCACTGTGGAATGCACCTAGCTTTCCACTTCATCTCAGGTTTCTTATTAGAGGAATGACTATGTTATCATCACAGGTCCGCTGTCTTCAATTCCCTTCTAAAGAACATTCAAATGCCTTATGCTCTTTACTTCCACACTTATAACATTTTTGAGATTTTGTGCCTTGGAGCATTGAACAACATTATTTCAATGCCTATGAGTTTTCTTATTAGTCATTTGACAATTATCATCAGTCATCATTTGACTAACTTGACCATTCAGCTTATGAAGCTTATCCAGTAAATTTCTTAGGTCTTTTATTTACACGCACCTTGGATTGATCTTTGGATTTATAATGTTTTTGACCAATCTTTGGAGTGGCAGAAATGGGAACAATGTGAACATCATTCTTTTTACTCATAGTTTCTTCTATTGAAAGAGAGTTTATTACTTCTGGATCAACTGATTGTTTAGAAGATGAGCTATAATCAGCTGACATGCCATCAGCTGAGCATTTATCATCTACTAACATATCAGTTGATAAAGCAGTATTAGCTAATGATTCTTCAGTTTGTAAAATACTAAGATATAAGTCATATGTTTTCAAGATTTGACAACATAATGTCTCTGAGGTCTCAACTAAGGATTCCTTTCCTTTACTTACATCCTTTGACTTTGTGTTCTTAGTATTTTTACATTCTAAAATCTTACTAGAGGATGATTCAACAGAAGGAATAATTGATTCTTTTAGGTGGGAACTTTTGCTTCTAACAAACTTATTTGTGAACACACTTTTGCCTTTAACAGTTTGTGAAAAGTTTGTGGCAAAATGTCAGCTTTGTCTAAGATATTAAGGTTCTTATTAGAATCAACATAGTTAGCAGCCTTAGAGTAATTTCCACCAATAATAGCTTGAACTTGTTTGGGTATCTGCTCCTTGACACACTGAGTGGTCTTTTCTGCAGATACACACCAAGATTTTACTACTTTTTGGAGGTCATTGAACTTTTTGGTTGCTTCACTAGTTTCTTTTACTAAGATCTCATTAAGTATCTTTTGATTTTCTAGCTCATCATTTAAATTTGTTATCTGCTTAAGTTCCTCATCCTTTAGAATTAATTTTTCCTTTAGTGATTCTACTTCTAGTTTTAGCTTCTTCTCTCTTTGAATAGCAGACTAGAAATCAATACACAAGTAATCGAACATAGCATTCTTTTCATTATCATCATTATTAATAAATTTTCCAACCTGATACTTTGAAGAAGGATCCCAGTTGGTAGTTGAACAGGCTTTTGTAGCCTTTTTCATATCTTCATCAAAGGAACTACCATCATTGTTGTTGGCCATCATGCAGAACTGAGCAGAGATCACCTCATCTTCATCTGAGGAAAGATCTTCTTCTGCCCAATCTTCTTCTTCTGCTACAAGAATTTGGCCCTGGACTTTCTTCTTCTTCTTCTTGTCAAGGACAGCAGCAAGGAGTTTCTAATATTTGACTTCATAATAATTTTTGCCCTCCTGCTTTGGCACAGATGAAGAACCAGTTTTATATTTGGACTTACAGTCACTGGCTATGTGGCCAATCTTGCCACACTTATAACACTCTGCTGTGGAGGCATCAAATGTGGATTTGGACTTGACAAACTTTGATGGCCTCTTGCTGAACCTCTTGACACCCTTTCCCTTCTTGAAAGGTTTGAACTTCTTAACCAACATGACTACTCCTTCAACTAGCTCCTCCAAATTATTCTCCTCATAATCATCCTCCTCATCACTTTCTCCAGGACTCTCTTCTTCATCATCTCGTTCTTCATCAGAACCAGAATCAATAGCTGCAAAGCTTCTCATCTTTATATATCATGATACAAGGGAAGTTGGTGCAGCTTTCACGACCTCTTTCATCTCCTTGGATGACAACTTCCTTTGCTTGACTGATTGCTCACGGTTTAGTAAGTTACCATAGAGAGCAACCAGAGACATTCCCTTTATCTTCTCATTATGCCTTAGTACAGTGACAAAGTGATCCCATGTTTTAGGGAGGGAGTCTAGAAACTTGTTCACCAAAACAAAGTTGCTCTTGGATATGTCTGCCCTTTTCAAATCATTTACTAGGCAGTTGAACCTGGTGTGTGTCTGTGTAAGACTCACCTTTCTGAGCAAAGAAGAATTCATACTCTCTGTTGAAGAGGAGCTTCTTGTTCTCCTTCACCTCCTCAGTCCCTTCATATGCAAATGTGAGTGTATTTAACATCTCTTTAGTAGAAGTACAGTTAAGCACTTGATGATAGATCTCATTTGGTAGTGTAGAGACAAGAGCTGATCTAGCCTTAACATCTAGGATAACCAACCTCTTATCTTCATCTGTCCACGGATGCATGGGTTTGGTAATGATTCTTTTTGTTATGGAGGTTTGACCTTCGGATTCTGATGGAATGGATAAAACAGATGTTGGAACATAAGGACCCTCAGTGACTATTACAAGCATTTGGATATCAAGGGTGGATAAGAAGAGATGTGCTCTACTTTTCCACATGGAGAAATTTTCTGCATCAAACATGGGACATCTTGTTAAAGACCCAGTGTTTGAGATGTTCATGTTGTTTGATGATGAGGCCATTTTGAGAGGGGTAGAAGCAGTTGTAGAGTAAGCAAAATAGATCTAGATATTGATTTTCTAACATGCTCTGATACTAGTTGTTAGTCCCAGATTGAGTACAAAACAACAAATGTTTGTAGAAGGGGGGGGGGTTGAATACAAACTTTTGCTTTTAAAATTTAAAGACACACCGATATACATTTATATGATTCTTATTGATTTTGAATCAAGAATTACATGTACTAGAAGCGGAAATTCTAAGTACAATAAAAGGTGGCAATCTATTTGTCTAACACATAGACAAGCTAACTCTAAGAAAACTAATGTATATAGAGTGTTCAACACATGAACAAGTTTGATTCTACACAATGCTTAAACTCCACGAATTTCTCAACTGATGAGATTTCTTTCTTGTGGTGTAGAGGCTTCACTGTGTTGTATTTTGTATGTCCACCATGCATGTATATTTATAGAAGTCTTGGCGTATCCGGTTGCATGAAGGAAGGAGACAAATAATGTGTGGAAATATAATATTTTAATTGTAAAGATAGTGGATGAAAAGTAAAGTTACTTTAATCAAGTGTTTGATAAAAGTAATTGTACTTTTCTGAAAAAATGCAAGCCACTCACAATATAAAATATTAAAACCCACATCTACTGTCGTGTAGCACTTTCTTTCCCTTTCCATGCTTGTACTTTAAACAACAGTCATGCTTATGTTTGATTTGACTTACCAAGTATGGGATTCCTAGCCATACTTAGTTGTTGAAACAAATCTTCAAGATCTTCGTCTGTTTGAGGTATCTTTTTCCTTTTCCAGAGGATAAGATCAAACCTTTTTGTCTCATACTTGATCCAAAAAGTGTTTTTTAACTTTTACAAACAAAGATCTAAGGCATAATAGAACAACACATGTTCTGCCTTTTACATATGACTTTTACAATCTGAAAGACAGAGCAGATTTGATATTTTGCTCGACTCAGCTAACAGAATGTACTACGAACTTTGAATTTCACTACTGAGTTGACAAAATATATCAGTTCATCCATTTTTGCTAGGACTCAGTTGATACATATTGCTCAGCTGACCATATAGATGCTCAGTTGATCAATAGTAAACTTAGGAGGACATAAGCTCATGTATTTATATGATCAGTTGATCAAGAATGCTCAGCTGATCATTTAAATATATCAGTTTATATAGAGAGATGACTTGTGTTAGGAAAGACTTACTTGTCTGATGCTCTGGGCCTCAGCTGATCCATTGTTCACTCAGCTGATGGTGTAGCTGAGCAAAAGTCTTTGCTCAGCTGATGGTGTAGGCACTCAGCTGATCGAATTTCTTCACTCAGCTGATGGTTTACTTTCCTCAGCTGATGGTCTTCTTCACTTGTTTTCTTCATCTGATACTCCTTAGCTGATATCCCTTGGCTGATACTCTGAGTAGGATCTGATACTCAGCTTATGGTTCCATACTTAGCATATTTTTCAGAATCTGATTCAAACAACACATGTTTGAATTGATTCAAAGTCATACTGAATGTAGGGTTTGGTTATCATCAAATTCTATGTTTTAGGATAGGCAGAGTTAATTATTAGGGTGAAGTGATTATCTCCCTAACATTATAAATAGATGGTCATTTTCAATTTCATCTATTAGATTTGCTTAATTAACGATTCAAATTTTGTATCTCATTCTCAACCTTTTTTTTAGTTCTCAAACTAACCCACTAATATATATATATATATATATATATGTACGAGAACCGCGAGAACCAATCTTAGCCGTACAATTCCCCTTCCTTCAATTGGATTGCTCACCCATGAATTCCTTACATGCACCTTGCCACACTCAATCCCCCCACGTTCTTCATCCATGAATTCCATTATCCAAAATGAATGAACAAGATTGGTTCTCGCAGTTCTCGTACAAAAATCAGTTCTCTTTTGAACCCTCCCCTATACGTGTATATATATATATATATATATATATATATATATATATATATTAGTGGGTTAGTTCATTTGAGAACCATTATTATTGCGAGAAACGCGAGAATAAATCTTAGTTATTCAATTGGTAAGTGGAATTTACGGATGAAGAGCGTGGGGGTAGAGTGTGACAAAGTGCATGTGATGAATTCATGGGTGAACAATTGAATTAAAGGATAGGAAATTAAATGGTTGTTACAGTTCTCACAATAAAAATTGTTCTCAAATGATTTTTTCAATACATAATCACATTAATTTTAAATACATTTTAAGATAAATTTTTATCGTAATATGATATTTATTAAAAAAATATATATTCTTCAAATATATAATTTAAGACTTTAAATTTTATATTTAAATAGAAAAATTAGAATAGTTATATGTAAGTTGTCTACTATTTTACGTTAACACATTTCTTTGATTGCGATGATTAATAATGTTGAAATTGTAACAAATTGGACAAAAAGGGACTTGGTAGTGTGCTTAATAAGGGTTTTGAGCTAATCCAATAATAGTCAATTGGTTTTAATGTGAAACCTCACAAACTTACATGGTATCAGAGTAGGTTTACCCTGTGGTTGGTCAAAGGCTACACGGACTTCATGTAACACATAAGTATCCGCATGTTAGTGTAACATCCAAAAAAATAAATGTGTGATAAGTGATTATAATTATTAAAGTGTGGATGTTAACTAGAGGGACTATTATTGTCATTATGGGAAACTTATGTAAATATATACTTGTAATTGACTTTTCAGATTCAATTACTTCATTACAACTTCACTACCACAATCATTTTCTCTCAAACAAAGTGAGTTTCTTATCTTTTTGCAGTTTTAGATCAAAAGATATCAGAGTTGAGCTATTAGTATCATGATATTCATCTTGAAACATTCAAGGTAAGATTGGTTTATTGTTTTCAAGCTTTTAATGGGTTTATATGATCCAAAATGTTAAAACAAGAATCAAAATATGTTATTATGAGGTATTGAGTGTTTTAGACTGATAGGGATGTTGGAAATCATCCCCAAGATGTCAAAGTATTGATTAATATGAGTTTGTATGAGATTTGGCCGGAAAAAAAGCAAGTTATCGGATTGTACTGGTTCAGAGTACACGAGGCACGGACGTGCCTATAAAGGGTACGGGCGTGCCTTGCAGTCATGACCGCCATATGTTCATAAGGTTCGGGCGTGCCCCGAACATGACTTGTTGGTCGTACGAATTTCAAGATATAAGTCAGATAGAAAGGTTGGATCAATAAGTCGGATGAGAAGGTCGGATCAAGTGCTAGGCACGGCTATACCTAGGTAGGGTACGGGTGTACCCATGATAGGGCACAGGCGTACCTAGGTGGGGCACGGGCGTGCCCCTATCATGTTCAGTTTTATATCTTCAATTTCAACATGTGTTTAGTCCATATCGTTATTATTATAACTATAGAAACTAGCTGGGGACTTGTACGTAAACCTTTATTTTCTGAGGATTAGATTATTATACTTCAGTTTTCAAGGTGAGTCTTCTAGTCTATTTTTCATATGTGCATAATGGTGTTATTATAAGGAATACTTATATGTATTCGTTTGATGTGTTATAAAGCATGTTGCTTTGTGTAGTAGTGACTCAGCTTGGCGGTGTTAAGTCTGAGTAAGTCAGCTCAGCGCCAGAAGTTAGTTTAGGAATTTAAATAAGTTTTAACTTCTGTTATAAACTCTCTATATCTACAATATTTAAATAGGATATCTAAACCTAATATAAACTGTCTATTAGTTGGATAGAAATCTCAAACGAAATTAATTAGATAAGTTCTAATTAAGGAGTTTGTTATGGTTTTAAAGAAAAGATAAGTTCTATCTTTAAACCACGATTTGTTTGTAGATGAATCAAGTATAAGTATAAACCTTCTTATATTTTTACGAGTGAGAAGTTTTGCATAAGTTGCAAAAGGATGTGTGTTCGTCATACTTGATACGTGTGTGTTGCGATAGCTTTGTGTGTTCAAAGTTCAAGAGAGTTTCTAGTGTTCTTGTTAATCAGTTTTAACAAGATGTTCGATCATCAATTAGTTTGGGATCGAAAAGTATTTAGAGAGAGTTGAGTTTGTAATTAGTGTAACTTCAAATCATCCTGTTGATTTAATTAAAGAGTGAGATTGTAATATAATGTTTGATTATTGAATATATTTTCGATTGATTAGTTTAATTGCTGATAAAGTGTATTCAATCCCCCTACTACACTATATCGGTTGCTTGTTTACCCTCTTTGGGACCAACACCTATTTTTAGAAGAAAATGATATAAGTGTGGTGATAGAGGTCATGAAGCCAAGGATTGTGTAAGTTCAAATCTGAGGCCTGAGAAAATAGAGGATGATCAGTCTAAGAAGGACTCAGAACCTGCTCAAGCTGATCAGTTAGCCTCTAAAGGATCGGCTATGTGCTCATCCTCATAACCCACTGTTTTTCCCGAATATGAATAAAACTAACTATGAATAAAATCAAAGTGCGGAAATAGTTTTAAATTAACGAACACACGAAAGTTTTCAAAGTAGGATTATATTAATAACCAAACTTCAAAGAGTACACAAGAACAAACTTGAGCACCGAGTACAAACTAAATCAAGAACAAACTTGAATGCAAATTAGCGAACAAACGCTTAACCTTTTCTCATTAATCGAGCAGGTATTTATAGGCTAAGTAAACTAATCCTGACCATCTAATTTATTTACACTTGTACCGTTCTATACTTAATTAGGAACAGAAAACAAGATTGTTGTTTCGAGCTCCTTCAGAATGCGAAGATCGTGCACTTTACATAACAGGAAGATCCTGGTTATCAGATGTATCTTCAGTTCAGAAGTCCCTTGATGACTGAACACAAACTTCAGCTGACGTTCACTTCAGAACTAATCTTCAGATGAACTACGGGCTTCTTTCTTCAGATGTCGTCAGAATAGTTTACAAAAGAATGATATATTACACCTTCAGTCGCTTTCTTCGAAAGCTTCTTTAGGAATGGAATATATATACAAATAAAAGGACTAACAATCTCCCCCTATTTGTTTATAATCCATGACTATGTACAAAATGAATAAAGAATGGAAAGAATAAAGAGTAAAGAATTACTATTCTACATATCAGGTTTGAATTCTTCAGGAGAAGATTCCTTTGGAGCTTTGAGCTTCAACTGCTTCAGGTATTCCACAAAAATGTCTTAGACTTTTGGATCTTTATTATCTATGAAGTATCGAAGAGATCTCAGATGAAGCCAGTCAGCCTTGGCAAAGTCTGAAACTCTCTGAAAACGCATTTTGTCATATGCATCAAGAAAATAAAATCCCCTCGGATTTGAGAGAACTTTACCCACTTCAGGAGTGAAGCCAGAAGGCAATGTGGTGTCGAAGCCTTTGCAATTTGGAAGCTTTCCAATAGATATCAGCTCCAAAATTTGTTGCTGAGATTTCTCGAGAGTGAGCCTCCTTCTCTGAAACTTTAACTTTTCAACTCGAGTGGGTTTCTCTTTCTGTGGCATGACAGTTGCATCAGCTCCCCTCTTCTTTACCTCTTCCTCATAATATTCAATTACCTTGTTGATCTCTCGTTGAATGAACTTAATATCATCAGTTTGCTTGGGTTTTGATAAACAAGAAGATATTTCGTTCCATTCAGACACAGCATAGTTGAGTTGAACATCCTTGATTGATTGTATGCTGAAGAGAGGAAGATTTTTGCGTTGAACCGTCAGAAGGGTTTCATTATTTACTTTCTTTAGCTTTATAGCCGTTATTTTATCAGGATGCCTTCTTTGATGTCGAGAGCTTAGCCACTTTTCTTGCTTTTGTTCCATGATCCTTTTCTTCTCCTCAATTAAAGCTTTTTCAGCTTCAATGCTTTCCTGAATCTGTTTTTGATGATCGAAAGGATCTAGATCAATTTTGTTTGCAGCAAGCTCTTCAAGTGCAAATTTTTCTGCTGCTATTCTGCCAAGTTCATCAGCCACTTTCAAGTCTTTTACTCTTGGATTTTCGTCATCTGAGTCACTTAAATCATATATACCCTTACTCATCTGATCATCCGGGGAGACTATCACCATTTTTCCTTTACCTTTGTCAGATTGGCTTGGCTGACCATTGGATGAAGGAGCAGCTGATTGACTGGGAATCTGAGAGGCTTTAGCTTCAGTAATTATTTGCTGACATTCAGCTCCATCAAGTTCTCATCTGAAGAGTTCAGCTTCAGCTTTTCTTTGATCAAGGAGACTTTTGAGCTCCCCCTCAGCAAGTGCTTTGGCTTCCTTAGCTTTCGCTAATTTGGCCTCGAAGTAGATCAAGGCCTTATTCTTGTCTTCTTCAGTGGCTTTGAGGTGCGCCACTTCCTCTTCTAATCTTTGTAGGTATTCAACACGTGAATACTTTTTATCCCATTTAATTATTTTCCGATCAACGGTGGCCTTCCTTCTTATGATCTGACAGATTTTGGACTGTCTTCTTATTCTCTCCCCCTTAGAAGCTGCAGAGAATCCTGAAGATTCTACCGAGTGAGACAAGGTCGAAATCTCCCTTGAAAGTCCAGAGAAGGAGGGAGCAAACAAATCTTGCAACTGACGAGTTGCATTTTCAGAAAGGTTGACAGCATGGATGTTGTCAACCTTGGAGGAAAGGGAATTTACAGTGGTGGAGAGAGTATAGAGTTGAGTGTTTAGCTTGGAAAACTCAAGAGTGGCGGAATCAGCTATTGTTTTGATAAGATGGTGAAGGGTCTTGTACATCTCATGAAGAATCAGATTTTTACAATCAATGGTTTGGGTGAGGGTGGTGAACTGAGTTTTGATAGACTCAACAAGAGACTTGAGCTCAGATTCAAGCTTTGCTTGATTATTGGCGACACATTGACCCTGAAAGGTATTGGACTTAACCAAATTAGAAACAAAAAGAACGAGTTCAGATAGACTTTCTAAAGGGGAAGCAATGTCTATTGAAGGCTCAGAGGTTTGAGAATGTACAGACTTGGGGGATTGAAGAAAATCAAAAGCATCACTGTCATCAAAAGGATTGACAGTTGTATAAGGAGAAGGAATATCAAACAAGGTGTTTAGGAGAGATGGGGAGGCCATAGCATCAGGAGGAGTTACTGATGCATCAGGGGCCTGAGGCTCATTTGCTTCAGTTACATTCTGGTGTAAGACTGTGTCTTCATTAGCATTAGGAATCTCAACTGAAGGAGGTTGAACTTCAGTGTCATTGATAAGAGAAGGTTGGGCATCACTCTCAGTTTGGTGTGAAACTGATAAATCATCTGCCCTAGTAGAATCCATAGTGTCAATGGGGTTTTGTGACACATCAAGAGATTTGGTTGCAGTTTCATCTTCAGGGTGAACTGAAGAATCATCAACTGGTTGGACCTCCGAAACTAGGGGTATTGTAGTTTCATCATTGGTGATAGGCTGAGCATCAGTATCAGCCATTTTGGGTGCTGACTCATCATGTGTTTGGTCAATATCCATAGTGTCAGTTGGGTTTATTGATACATCAAGGGATAGATGGAGAAGTTCAGCAGAGACATGAATGGATGTTCCCTGTTCTGGTGGTACCTGAGTTGCAGTGGGTTTGCTGGCAGACTCAATGATGGGTATGGAGGAAGTCTCGGCTGACTGGTCAGTTTCCTGAACTTGTGATAGTAAAAGTGGGACTTCAGGGACAACTTGGTTTTGAGTTGTCTCGTCATCAGTCAGACTTGGTTTAGAGACTTTAAGCAAAGGAGATCTTACCTGAACAACTTCTGCTGATTTTGATGAGTGAAGCTGAGTTTTGCAAAGAATCAGCAGGGTATCGTCAGGCGAATCCTCACTTGAAGCATAGTGAGAGATGATGGGACTGGAGGGCATGGTGGGTTTGTGGCGTTTAGAGAGTGATCTTAGCGGGTGAGCGATAGTTGGTTTTTTAGTGGTGGATTTGGGTATGACTGAATGGTTGGTAGATGGCTTAGTTGTGGTGGACATTAGCTTCCTTTTCTTTGTCTTTGATAGAGAAGACTGAGGGATTTGTGGTTGAGGTTTGGAAGGGGCAGCTTCAGAAGATAGACCTGAATATGGTGGTGGAATGGCAGGAGAAGGCTTCAGCGAGACTAGTGCGAGCATTGGACCAATCAGTGCTGGGTTGAAGCCAGATGAGGAACCGGTCCATACTGAACCCGGTAGGGAAGGAGATGGAAGTAGAACCGAAGCAAAATTGTATGCTTCAGGTGTTAATAGTGAGTAGATAAGCAATGATACAAACCTTGGAAAAGGAATGTGTTGAGACCTAGTTCTTGCTGTCAGTGAGACCACAAGACTCTCCATGATAAGTTCAGCGAAGTCAATGTTATGACCATGGATAATGGCATAGGCCATTTTCAGAACAGCTTCATTGACTTGGTCAAGACCACCAGTTTTGCTCGTCATACAGAAATTCAGATGAGCAATCAGACAGTTCCACTCCTTTGGAAGACGAGTGCGAACCATAGAGTTACCTTTGACCTTGTGCTCATCAGCATATTGAAAGAAGGAGAAGAGCATCTCCTTAGCATTAGCAGTGAATGAGGTGAGTTCCCGGCGAGGAAGATGAAGAACAAATGCAAGAAATTTCGTGGTGATTTCGGCAAACTTGCTACCAGAGAGCATACTGAAGTGAATACTTTGGCCGGAGGTTTTGGGTTTGATGACTTCAGTGGTCATCCAGAACTCACAGAGGTGTTCTTCAAACATTTGAACCTTTGCAGAGAGAGCAAAGTTCAATGGGCAGTTTGAAGATAGGTCATAATTTGGTGAAGTGGTGAGGAAGATGAAGGGATAGCTAGGTCAGCGGCGAAGTTGTTGTCTTTGAAACAGATGGATTCCAGCGGGATTTTGGGCATAACATCAGACGGAATTGTTACCTTTGCGGAGGCAATTTTGGGGGCCATTGAGTCAAGCATAAGAGTTGTTTTTGCGTTTGAACGAGAGAGATCGCCGGAGAAGAATAATAGTTAAGCTTGGAAATTTCTAATCCCATATCTGAACAAAAGATTACATGATGTTAATCATGAGTTACATGGACTGCCAAAAAAAATTACATCATGTTTATGATAATACAAATATTTGAGATGAAACTTCAATCCCAATCCCTTCATTAGGGATGCATACGGTGATGACATAGCATACTGGGAAGAAAACAAAGGTAATTGTGAATTCCATGAATTATTGAGAAAGTGAAAGATTTTCTTTGAATCGTATTTTGATTTGTAGAAGATGAAAAAGGAAAGAAAATCTTTGGATGTTTATAAAGAAATTTACTCATGATTACGCTTCAGAGATGATTTGACAGTCAGAGAGAGGCAGGGTAAAAGTAATTATTCAAGATTAGCTATTAGGGTGGCTGGCATTAAATGTGACAAAAATGAATGAATAGTAACAATCAAACGTACCTGAAATAGCTATATTGTTAAAGGATTTAGCATTTGTATTTCTGCAATCAGTTGATTGAATCGGTGTTCATCTAAGGCTTTTGTGAAAATGTCAGCCAGCTGATGTTCAGTGGAGATGAAACGAAGCTCAATTTCATTCTTGGTGATATGATCGCGAACAAAGTGATGGCGAACATCAATGTGCTTTGTGCGAGAATGGAGCACTGGATTATTGGAGATGGCAATAGCACTTGTGTTATCACCATAGATGGGAGTGCGCTGAAAGAAGATGCCATAGTCAGCTAGCTGATGTTGCATCCATAAAACTTGTGCGCAACAACTCCCACCTGAAATGTATTCAGCTTCAGCGGTGGATAGAGAAATGGAGTTCTGTTTCTTGCTTTGCCAACTGACTAGTTTTCCACCTAGTAGCTGACATCTACCGGTAGTACTCTTCCTATCAATCTGACATCCGGCATAGTCCGAATCTAAAAATCCAATTAATTCAAAGCCGGAGTCTCTGGAGTATCATAGCCCAAGTTTAGGAGTACCTTTCAGGTATCTGAAAATACGTCTGACAGCCGTCAGATGTGATTCTTTTGGGTTCGCCCAAAATCTTGCACATAGGCATGTGGAGAACATAATATCAGGGCGACTGGCCGTCAGATATAGTAAGGATCCGATCATGCCTCTGAAGGTAGGAAGATCAACGGATTTCCCATTCGGATCAGCTGTAAGCTTGGTCTTTGGAACAATGGGAGTCTTCATAGGGGAAGAGTCTGAAAAGTTGAATTTCTTGAGTAAGTCTTTGACATATTTCCCTTGTTTAATGAAGATACCTTGTTCAGATTGCTTTATCTGAAGCCCAAGGAAGAAGTTCAATTCTCCCATCATGCTCATTTTAAACTTTTCTGACATTAGTTTCTCAAATTTCTTGCATAAGCGATTGTCAGTAGAGCCAAATATAATATCATCGACATAAATCTGAACTAGAATGAGTGCACCTTTTCTCTAAACTGAAATAGATTTTTATCGATGTTCCCTCTCTGAAATCCATTTTTCAGAAGATGAGTGGACAAAGTATCATACCAGGCACGTGGAGCATGTTTCAGTCCATAAAGGGCTTTGTCGAGCTTATAAACGTGGTGTGGAAACTTGGGATTTTCGAATCCAGGAGGTTACTGAACAAATACTTCTTCTTGGAGTTCCCCATTCAGAAAGGCGCTTTGGACGTCCATCTGAAAGACCTTGAATCCCTTGAAGGCTGCAAAGCTAAGAACATACGTATTGCCTCCAAATGAGCAACAGGAGCAAACGTTTCATCATAATCTATCCCTTCCTCTTGACAATAGCCTTTTGCAACTAGTCTAGCTTTATTTCGCACAACTGACCCAGTTTCATCACGTTTGTTCCTGAAGACCCATTTTGTGCCAATAATGGACTTGTATTCAGGTGGGTCAATCAGCGTCCACACTTTGTTCCTTTCAAATTCATTAAGCTCGTCTTGCATAGCGACCACCCAGTTTGGATACTTCAGAGCTTCATCGACTTTCTTTGGCTCGACCTGTGATATAAATTCAGAAAACATGCAGAATGCAGACGTGGTTGCATTTCGGGTTTGCACACCAGTATTTGGATCACCAATTACATTAGTGACGGGATGAGCTAGAGTCCATTTTGTGACCCTTTGTGGTTGATCCTGTTGTTCATCAGCAGAGGAATTATTTGTTTCCAAGAGATCTTCAGTGACCTGATTCACATTAACAGAAACAATATTATTGTTAGTATTTACCTCCTGAGAATAGTCATCAAAATCATCATTAAATTACTCTTGTAAAAGAGCATCAAATTCATCGGAAACAATTTGATCAGTATGATTAGAGGTTGACTCTACATTGAATTCATCAAAGGTAACATTTATTGTTTCAACCACAGAGTTCTTTTTAGGAAGAAAAACTCGATATGCTTTAGAGATATCAGAATAGCCTAAGAACACTCCTTGTTCTCCTTTGGGATCAAACTTGCTTTTCTGATCTTTGGTGTTCAGGATGAAGCATGTACTTCCAAAGACTTTGAAGTATCCGACATTTGGTGACTTCAGATAAAGTAACTCGTAGGGAGTTTTGTTGTGGCGCTTCACAATGATAGACCTGTTCTGTGTATAGCAAGCAGCATTAACAGCTTCAGCCCAGAAATGGCCTTTCAGAGATGCTTCAGCTAGCATTGTTCTGGCTGCTTCTATCAGGGTCCGATTTCTTCATTCAGCAACCCCATTTTGCTGAGGGGTATATGGGGCTAAGAAGTTTTGGATGATGCCATTTTCATCACAAAAGTCTTGGAGGGTAGAGTTTCTGAACTCCGTCCCATGATCACTGCGAAGCTGTTTAACATGTGTGTCAAACTGTCTTTGAACACGACGACTAAAGCTCATCAGAACTTCAGCAGTATCACTTTTGTTACGCAAGAAGAATACACATGTGAACTTGGTGTATTCATCAACTACAACCAGAGTGTACTTCTTGCCTCCCATTCATGGAGAACTGACAGGACCAAAGAGATCCATATGTAAGAGATGAAAGGCGGAGTTAACTTGGTTGCAATGTTTTGATTTGAAAACCGACTTCTTTTGCTTTCCTTTCTCACACGCATGACACAGCTTGTCTTTATGAAACCGAACTGACGGTAGACCTCTGGTAAGCTTAAGCTTAGAGAGTTTGCTGATGTCTTTGAAGTTGAGATGAGATAGCCTTTTGTGCCATAACCAGTTAACTTTTGAATCAGCTTCTGAAAAGAAGCAAGCCTCTCTTTCAAAAGTGGCAGAGTTGAAATCGACAACATACATGTTACCCTGCCTTTTTGCTTCTAAGACCTCTTTTCCTTTCTTGTTAAAGATTGAACCTTTGGTCTTCTTAAAATGCACTTCATAATCTGCATCACACAACTGACTGATGTTGATCAGGTTGTGTTCAAGTCCTGTCACATGGGCAACATTCTTGATGTTGACTGAGCCTTGGTTGAGATAACCATAGCCATCAGTTTTTCCACATTTTCCTCCAGCAAAAGTGACCTTGGGGCCATTTGCTTCTTGAACCCCATTCAGTAGGGGCTTACATCCGGTCATATGCCTTGAGCATCCACTGTCAAGGTATCAAATGTTATCATGCTGACCGCCCTACACAAATAATCGAAAAGATTAGTTCATTTGAAGAGCCCAAACTTTACTGGGCTCCAAGATACACAGCTTAGACGAGTAACTCAAGATCTTGTTTTCATTAGAACAAGAAGTAGCTTCATGACCTCTTATTCCACATTTATAAAATTTACGAGTGGATTTTGAATTCTTTGCAATAATCTTTTTATTTTCTTCTCTTTTTCACCGATTAATTTTAAAACTCCGAAAAGAGAATCCTTAGCTTCTTTGAGTTTTGATACGGGCAAAGCAAAGGTTTCATCATTATTTTTGGTTTTGGAGGATTTTGAATTTTCAGCTTTGGATGGTAAGGTTTCAACTGATGATTCTTTAGTTGATGAAATCATGGGAATAATAATGTCGTAGAAGACACTGGCTTCAGGAAGAAAGCTCGAGTTGGATGACTCGGTTATTTTGATTTCAGAAGATATTTCACCAACTGAATCAGTACATGTTCCAGTCACGACTATAGGTTGGGTTTCAGTTGGGGTTACAGACATAACTTCAGGAAGGGTTTTGGTAGGACTTGGTGTAATGGGTATTTCAGTAGTTTCCTTGGCAAGAGTATCATACTCAGTAGGAAGTTGAAGATTTCTAATTTCAGAATTCGTTCTTTCAGAAAAGCTTGGATTAACAACTTCAGATTTGGTAAATCTCTTTTTAAGTAGATTTTGATTTCCAACATCATTAATACTTATGTCATTAAAAATTATTTCATTGACATTTTTACACTTTTTGCTGAAATCAGCAACTTGTTTAATGTGTCCTATGCCCACTCTTTCTCTTTGAATTATCATCTGATGATTGATACTCTCAAACGCTAGTTTATTTGGACTCAACCAAAGATCAATAATCGACTGACGATCTTTCACTTTTTCGTTAGAGTCTTGCAAATCTATTTTCACATTTTTGAGTTCGTTTGTTAAAAATTTGAGATGATTCTTTAGGGCATAAGACTCTTGAAGAAATTGCTCATTTTCTTTTTCGATGACATTTATTTCAGAGGCAAGCTTGGTGATAGTTTGTTTAGATTTGTTTTGATTGTTATGTGCAATTGTCAGATCAGAACACAAATAAGCAAACATATCATCCTTCTCATTCATTGAATAATTTTTGAAATTTGATACCTTGTACATCATGGTGGGATTCCATCCTTTAGCTGAGCTTAGTTTTTCAGCCTAGGCCAGATCTTTGCTGAACTTGCTTTCAGTGGCCATCAAGCACATTTCAGGATGTGCAGTTCCAAGGATTTCTTCAGCACCAGACATTTACCTCTAACTTCATTTTCTTCTTCTTCATCTGAAGATGTTTCAGAATCAGTCCAGCCCAGGTCATCAGCTATCATGGCCTTTTCCTTCTTCCTTTCATTTGAGGCTTTGAGGGCTTTATATTTAGCTTTATACTTATCAGCCTTAGAAGGAAACCCTTTGTTAGGATTTGAGGAGGTTTCCTTCACATAGTAGTCGGCTGCATAATGACCAGGCTTCTAACACTTGAAGCATTCATTCTTAGATCCTTCAGATGAGCCCTTTTTCTCTAAAGAGAACTTCTTATCAAATCTTCTCTTCCCATCAGACTTGAACATCTCAAACTTTTTGTAATTTTTCATGATGAAGGCTTTTTCGGTACCTTCATCATTAGACCTTTCTTCCTCCTCAGCTTCATTAATCTGAGACTCATCATCAGAATCAGAGTCCTCAGTTTGCTTGTACTTGGCTCTTTGAGGATTTTCAGCAACAAGGGCCAGAGTTTTCTTAAAGACCTTCTTCAAATCAGTTTTCTGAATGCGAGTCTGTTCATCATTCAGCAAGATTCCATATAACTTACGCATTTTCATGTCCCTAAGCATATTGTTGGTTCTCAGGATAATGAACATGGTGTCCCATTCAGATGGGAGGGAATCTATAAATCTGTTAAGTATTTGGAATTGCTCTCTGACAACTCCAACTTCAGTCATGTCGTTCAGTAGACATGTGAACCTTGTGTAGAACTCAGTGAGAGACTCTGAGTCTTTAGCACAGAAACTTTCATACTTGCGTATGATGTTTGTCTTTTTGTTCTCACGAACTTCAACAGTTTCTTCGAACGATATGCAGTTGCTCTCCCACATATCCTTAGCTGTTTTCAAGTTACAAACAGTATGAAATATTTCGTTAGGTAAGGCAATGACAATATTGTTTCGTATCTTAGCATCCAGACCCACAAGCTTGTTCTCCTCCTCTGTCCATTGAGATCTTGGTTTAGGACGAGAGGGAATGGAGGTTTCAGCAGAACCAGTCTCCATCGAGATGGTTTGAGGAATATAAGGACCTTCCTCCAAAACAACAAGTGAATTGCAGTCAAGATTTTCTAAATACAAAAGCATTCTATTTTTCCAACTGGAAAAATGTTCGATTGAAAATTTTGGTGGTTTGGCAGAGGAGCCATTATCGATGTAATCAAACTTCGACATGTTGAACAGATCACTAATTTATAGATAAAATTAAAACCTGCTCTAATACCAATTGTTTTTCCCGAATATGAATAAAACTAACTATGAATAAAATCAAAGTGCGGAAATAGTTTTAAATTAACGAACACACGAAAGTTTTCAAAGTAGGATTATATTAATAACCAAACTTCAAAGAGTGCACAAGAACAAACTTGAGCACCGAGTACAAACTAAATCAAGAACAAACTTGAATGCAAATTAGCGAACAAACGCGTAACCTTTTCTCGTTAATCGAGCAGGTATTTATAGACTAAGTAAACTAATCCTGATCATCTAATTTATTTACACGTGTACCGTTCTACACTTAATAGGAACAGAAAACAAGATTGCCGTTTCGAGCTCCTTCAGAATGCGCAGATCGTGCACTTTACATAACAGGAAGATCTTGGTTATCAGATGTATCTTCAGTTCAGAAGTCCCTTCATGACTGAAGACAAACTTCAGCTGACGTTCACTTCAGAACTAATCTTCAGATGAACTACGGGCTTCTTTCTTCAAATGTCGTCAGAATAGTTTACAAAAGAATGATATATTACACCTTCAGTAGCTTTCTTCGAAAGCTTCTTCAGGAATGGAATATATACAAATAAAAGGACTAACACCCACCAAACAGTGGGTTCCTAAAAGAAACTAATATGTTTAGTCAATCATGTGCAGGGCTCTTACAAGTGGTACATAGACAGTGGATGCTCAAGGCACATGACATGAAGCAAAGGGATTCTAAGTGAATTCCAAAATATTGAAGGACCCAAGGTGACATTTTGGGATAATTCTCAAGGAAGGACTAAAGGCCACGGAAAGATAATAGCTGGAGCAGTCACATTCAAGAAGGTCGCATATGTTGAAGGCCTTAAACACAATCTGATAAGTATTAGTCAAATGTGTGATGAGGATTATGAAGTCACCTTCAGAAAACATGCAGGGACCATTTATGATAAGAAGGGAAAGCCAATATTAATGGCTAAAAGAGAAAGAGATATCTATATGTAAGATCTCAGCTCAGCACACCCTTCAACAGAAACTTGCTTGTACTCTGACTTAACTCCCAAGCTGTCACACCTGAATTTCAAATATATTAATATTATCTAGCAAAGAGTTAGTCTCTAGTCTGCCAAAGACAAACTTTGTTCAGCTTGTGAGATGGGAAAGAATCATAAGGGATCCTTCAAGTCCAAACAGAGCTTTTGAATTACAGAACCATTACATATGTTGCATATGGACCTATTTGGACCTATAAGCACCCCAAGCCTAAGTGGCAAAAACTATACCTTAGTGATTGTTGATGAGTTCACAAGATTTACATGGGTGATCTTCTTAAAAGCCAAAAGTGAAGTTGCTAATGAGTTAATCAGTTTCATAAAACAAGAAGAGTTGTAGAATGGTAAGTCCATCAAGCAGCTCAGGAGTGAACATGGAACTAAGTTTAGAAACTCAACCCTGGAAGGCTTTTGTGAAGAAAAGGGAATTATCCAGAATTTCTCATCTGTAAGAACTCTACAACAAAATGGAGTTGCTGAAAGGAGAAATAGAACTTTAATTGAAGCTGCCAGAACCATGTTATGTGAAGCAAAGCTCAAGCTAAGCTTCTGGGCAGAAGGTGTAAGTATAGCCTGCTATACACAGAACAGATATATAATAGTTAAAAGACATGGTAAAACACCTTATGAAATGTATCATGGCAGAAAGCCTAACATTGGATATTTCCATATCTTTGGTTCAACATGCTACGTGCTAAACCAAAGAGATCAGCTCCATAAGTTGGAACCTAAAGCTGATCAAGGTGTATTTGTTAGAGAGTCAGTACATGTTACATTTGATGTGACAAGTATTGATGAATATGACAAAGCTCAAGCTAACTCAATTAGTCTGGGTGAGCTTGAAAGGAGCAGAGAAGATCTCACATCAAATCCCATGTATATTATGGATGATTCTGATGATGAAGAAGGTGGCAAATCTGACAAGACAGTGTTACATAAAGAAGCCATCAACATTAAAGATGATCACACATATAAGGTTTGTGAATCTGATCATCAGCCTGAGAATCTATGTGAATCTTCAAGTATAAATCAAATTGAGGATCTAACTGATGTCTCAATCCTAACTCAAACTGAAGAAGCCAGTCCTATTCAGCCTGAAAGACACTACTCAGATCCAGACTCAAAACCACAGTCTCCCACTACAACCTTCAAAGTGTTAAAAGATCATCCTCTTGATGATATTATTGGCAACATTGAAGATGGTGTGTTAACTAGATCAAAGGCTACTGCAAACTATGTTGCCTATTGTTGTTTTCTATCTCAGATAGAACCAAAGAAGCCTGAAGATGCACTAAAAGATGAGGATTGGATTGAAGCCATGCAAGAGGAGCTGACAGAATTTCAAAGAAATAAGGTCTGGACCCTTGTCCCTGCCCCTAAAGGAAAAATAGTTATACGCACTAAGTGGGTCTATAGAAATAAAATAGACAAGGACGGAGTAGTGATTAGAAATAAGGCACGGCTAGTGGCTCAGGGGTACAGACAAGAAGAAGGTATTGATTATGATGAGACCTTTGCCCCTGTTACAAGAATTATAGTTATAAGATTGTTCCTAGCCTATGAAACCTTCAAGAACTTTAAAGTGTATCAAATGGATGTTAAGAGTGCATTCCTAGATGGATCACTACAGGAGGAGGTCTATGTGAAACAACCTCCTGGTTTTGTTGATCCTAAACATCCAGATTATGTCTATAAGTTGGACAAGGCTCTTTATGGACTCAAGCAAGCACCAAGAGCCTAGTATGATACACTATCCACCTACCTGCTTTCAAACAATTTTATTAAAGGAAGCATTGATAAAACTCTATATATAAGAAAAAGCAAAGGACATGTTATTCTGGTTCAAATCTATGTAGATGACATTATCTTTGGTTCATCTAACCAAAGTCTATGTGATTGGTTCTCTAAGAATGTCTAATCAATACAGAATGAGCATGATGAGTGAGATGACTTACTTTTTGGGACTTCAAATTAATCAGAAGAAAGATGGTATATTTATTAACCAGAGCAAGTATGTCTTTGATCTGATTAAGAAATATGGACTAGACTCAAGCCATCCTGCAAAGTCTCCTATGTTACACAATGTCAAGCTGAACAAGGACATTGATGGGAAGTCTGTATGTCAGACTGCATATAGATGAATGATAGGTTCATTACTCTATCTGACAACAAGCAGACCTGGTATAATGTTTGCTACATGTGTCTGTGCAAGACAGCAGGCTGATCCAAAAGAATCACACTTGCAAGCTGTCAAAAGAATACTCAAATATCTGAAGGGAACACCTAATTTAGGTTTGTGGTATTCCAAAGGATCAGGATTTGAGTTGATAGGGTACTCAGACTCAGACTTTGCACGTTGTGGTCTAGACAGAAAGAGTACTACTGGAGGATGTCAACTGTTGGGTGGTAAGTTAGTCAGCTGGACAAGCAAGAAACAAAACTCAGTGGCAATCTCCGCAGCTGAAGCTAAGTATGTTGCAACAGGGAGCTGTTGTGCTCAAATACTGTAGATGCAACATCAGCTCAGGGACTTTGATTTGCATTATTCAAAGACTCTCATATTCTGTAATAATCAAATTGCAAGTGCCATTACATACAATCCAGTTTTCCACTCAAGAACAAAACACATTAAGATAAGACATCACTTCATCCGAGACATAGTAGAAAAGGGCGAGGTAGAGTTAGTCTTCATTGAAACTGAAGATCAGCTTGTAGATATCTTCACTAAACCAATTAAAGGCACAAGATTCACGACTCTACTTGTCAAGCTCAGTATGCTCAACCCTTAAATTGGTATGTTCCATTATTATTTGGTCTCTGTTCAACATTTGCTAAGTGCTAGATTTAACTAAGTGTCAGCACAAGATTCACTCACTCACTTAGAGCTGAGTGCTCAGTCTAAGCTGAATACTCAGTCTACGCTGAGTAATCAGTTTCACAAGTGTGGTCAGTCCCACATGTCTAGGTAAGTCCAAATTTTTAAAGGTATGTCCTTTTTTAAACGTAAGTCGTTTATAAAAATATTTTTTAAGATATGTTCTTAAAAGTAATTCCATTAATCTTGGTAAAATCTGGATTAATGTAACAGTGTTAGTTTCGATAACTTACATTAAATAGAGCCGTTGTAACAAATCATTTTTACTGTAACGGCTATATTTATTACCATTTAATAACGGTAACTTTTCTCTCACATTCAAAAGGTATAAATAGAAAGACTCTTCACCGGATTTCGTCTACACTTCCAAATCTTATACCTCCCTCTCTATTCTCTAAATCCTAACATTGCTTTATGCAGCATCAATCGCTCAGTGCGAAACCCTAAAACTGGTAAGTGCAATTTCACACGATTAGTTCAATACCAATGAAGGGATATGTTCTTAATCTGACTTATCAGATGATCCAAGGAGGTACATTCAAGAACAATGTACTTCCTGTGTACAAACAGAACAACGTACAAGCGTGCATCGACATTCCACAATCCAAACGAGGTCACGGATATGAGGAGTGGGTCTCCTATATTCGCAAAGGGCCCCTATCACATGCCTTTCTTGATGGTCCTGACGTTCTAGTTCCTCAGTTGTTGACAGAATTTTGGTATACCTGTCGCTATGAAGCTGATCACAGGGTTATTCGGGGAACTGTCCTAAGTGGACAACAGGGGATGGTGGTTGATGCAAATGCTTTACGGAGAGTATTACGACTACATGTGGTCCCACATTACGATGAACCTGTTTCTAGGGAAATAGCTAGGAGTGTTCTAACACTCTTGGGTCATCTACAACTAACTGGAGTAATCAAGAAGTCAATCTTCCGAACCGGTTGGGGTTTCATGGTATCTATAGTGGTACGTTCACTGGGATACAAGGTTGGTGGTCTTGATAATGTCAATGATTTTGAGATGTTGCTGCTGTACTATATGTATTATGGAAGACAAGTAGATTATGCAGAGCTGATCTTGGAGGTGCTCAGATCACAAGTCACTAAAACGGTCATAATGGCTTTGAGGTGCTCAATAGTATTATTACCAACGGACTTACCAGAACGAGTCATAATGGCTTTGACATGCTGGTTTCGATGTTTATCAGCATTCGAGTTCTGTTGGGTATTGCTCGGTAGCGACCCACTCTGCCGACCTGCTAAGATTTCCAATAACCTCCCCAAGTCACGCTCCACAGTCTGAATGGAAGCTTGCTGATTTCTTTGAATCTGCTCGTTCATGCTTTGGTTCTACTAAACAGTAGTCTTCAAGGACTCTACTGATTGAGTAGTGGTGAGCATGAAATTCTTTAAGAGGTCCTCTATACTGGCACTTGACCCTCCTTGCGATTGAGTATGTTGAGGTTGAGGTTGAAGTTGAGGAGGAGGTGCATTACCTTGGTTGAACCGATAAAACCCCGGTGGGTTTTGTCTCTCGAAATTACCTCGGTTCCCTGCCAGTTCGATCCACCTCCCTGGTAGTTACCTACGGGTCTCTGATTGAGAAAATTCACATATGGGGTTTGATTCATTGGACGATCCTCACAGTCTTTGGTGAGATGAGGTCCTCCGCATGATTCACATCCTACCTGCATAGCGTGGATGGATTGGATGAGTTTATCAACTTTCCTCTCTAATGGTTTCTGATTATTCGCTAAGGATGCGACAGTGTCTCGGCTGCCCTCGTCTTCAATTGCAGCTACCATCCTCCTGGACGACTTTCTCTCGACATTCCAGCCCTGCTTATGTATAGAAATATCTTCAAGCAACTTGATTGCTTCTCTTGGGCTTTTATACAGGAAGATCCCGCCACAAGCTGAGTCGATCTTCTCCCATATATCATCATCCATTCCTCGGTAGAATGTCTGATATTGTTCGCTTTTGTTGAGCCCATGATTTGGACACTCCCTGAGCATCTTCTTGAAACGGCTCCAAGCATCATTAAATGATTCTCCATCTTTTTGTGAAAAGTTAAGAATATCGGCTTTCATCCTTTCCTCTTTAGCTGGAGGGAAAAAGTGGTTGATGAAGAGATTCTTCATGTCATTCTAGGTTGTGATGGATCCTGTTCCTAAAGATTCGAGCCATTCTTGAGCTTCCCCAATTAGAGTAAATGGGAAGACTCTCAGGCGCACAGCATCGGTGGTAGCTCCCCTAACCTTAAATAACTCACGGATGGCAAGGAAAGATTGGATATAACGGTTCGGGTCATGCTTAATCTTCCCATCAAAGTTTAATTCTCTGGCCATGCTGACGAACTGTCCTTTGATCTCAAATACCGCATCATTGATCTCAGGAACTCGATAATCCTCCATGGTTGCAGAATTTAGTGCACGTAGATGACGATGAAATTCTCGCTCTGGTTCTTGAAACGGAATTTCCAAGAATGGTGAGGAGCTACGGGTCATACACTAGCTCGGCCAGCAAGGGAAAAATCAAGCAACACCTAAATACTAGTTCTAACTAAAGGAAGGAAACTAAATAAATAAAAAAATAATAATAAAAAATAAACTACTAAAACGGCAACTTACTCGAGATAAAACCTCGAATAAGGATCGGATAATTAGAAATTTCTAAATAGCACAGTCGGTCACCGTTCCCCGACAACGGCGCCAAAAACTTGATACGCGAATATCCGTCTTAAATTTTAACACTAATCTAACCTAATTTGACTGACACACTAACGGGCAAGCGCACCCGATCGTATAGCAGTAAACAGGGCAAGACCAGGATCGTATCCTCAGGAAACAGGAATTGAATGTACTATCAAGAAATTAACTAGCTAAACTAAAATACTTTAAAAATAAATATGGGGTTTTTGAAACTAGCAGCTAACCGCTACCAAGGTATTGAAGATTGGTTTAAAGCAATAAACTAAAGAAACAATTTTCAAAGAGTTTAAATCAGATGACAGAGATGTATTTACCAATGAATCACTCCCCTAGGTTCAATTTGTTATAAGCACAGTTAATAAGATCAGTTTCTAAGGGCGTTCGAATCAACAACCATCAGTCCTACTAATCCTATTATGACTTAGTCTTTCTAAAACACACTTAACTCTCGTTGTATGGTGAATTAGACTCAAACTTTTATCTAAGGTATTACTGAATAATCTTAACCCTCATTATCTCAGAAAAGTTATCTATCCTATTGCATGCAAACGTCATTGTCTCAGATCAAGCAAACAATAATCCAGAAGAAAATACACATGCAAGTCATTATCTCAGATCATGCACAAACTGTATCTAACAGATTACTCAACAAAAGGTTAAGATCAAAAACTCAAGGATCACGATTAAACATAAACAAAACTAATCATTAAATATAAAATAATAGGACTACATATCAAACCTAGGAATTATTCATCATAATAAATACAATAAAACTTAGCCTATAATCATACTAGATATCAAACATGAATCAAGAATTAAATTAAATGTAAACATTTTCAAAAGCTTACAACTAATACAAAACTTAATAGTGATGAAATCAAGATCTTCGAAGCCTTTCGTTTCCTACCGTCAACTGCTCCTTGGAATTAATTATGTTTTACAGCTGCCGCTCGAATATATATATATATATATATTAATGTGTAGCTGCCGGTTTTTTAATATATCACCAAACCCTTTTTTTTTTCCTTTTGCTTTCCTACGCTTTGGGCTTATTGGCCTATTATGCAAAGGAGTTGGCAACATGGTACAATAATAATGGATTCAAGCCCACAATTATCTTTTTGTTTTTTTCTTTTTCTTTGATATAAGTCCAGCCCAAGTCCTGCAGATTCACGGCCCTTTTGCAGAATACTCATGGCCCATATGAGCATTACAAACATAATATTATAATGTTCCATTTTGTCTAGTTTCCTTAGCTTTTTGAATCAACTCGTTTCGAGTTCGTATGAATGAGATACGATTAAAACATTGAAGAGATGTCAAAGCTGTCAATTTTTCTCTTTTTCTCTTTTCTTCATCATTTCTCATCAAATTCTCTATTTCTTCTTCAAGGAGCCCTAAAACACATATTACATTAAATTAATCAAACAATCAACCTATTCAATAATAAAATGCAATCAAAGAATGAGATATCGTATATAAATAATATGATTATTTTAGACGATATCAAACACCCCACATTTAAACATTGTTTGTCCTCAAGCAAACTATTTTTTAAAAACCACTGCACCAGGTAGAGCACAAGAATAACTCAATAAACAACTTCCATGTACACGTCAAATTGTCAAAAGAATCGTTAGAAACGTCACTCAACTCCGCAACTACAAATTACATCCAGATCCATGCACATGTTTGTGTAAAAATCCTATTTAACTTTTCATTATTCTAAATAATTTCTCACTACACTAATCAACACTTATAACTCAAATCATACTCATTCTTGCATAATTTATTAACATATTCCTCCAGAATTTATTGGTGATTCCAAAGTTTACTCGACTAATGTGCTACCTTTTTTTCTTTTCATTTCCCTCTTTTTATGCCTTTCTTTTTCTTTTTCTTTTTCTTTTTTTGAATTTAATAGATCAAACATGACTTTCTAATGGATCCATGTAGCGGAATTTCGGCTAACATATCCAGACCAGTTGGCCTTAGTATGCTAGATTTGAAATATCCCTCGGGTCTACTTATCCGAATCCAAAAGGCCACATAGTGTTTGCCACTATTAATTTAGGCACATAAATCTTGTAAGCAGCACATAAGATTTGTAACACTAAAGAATCAATCTCAACCTATTTTTGTCAAGATTCAGCTATCTCATTATTTATTGTGGTATCTCAGGATACCGACACGCTGATTATAATTTTCTGAAGGTTCTATCATATATATAATGCAAGACTTTTTGTACTTTCTGAATCATTTAGGATTGAAAGTGAGCTAAAAATTTTACAATGATGAAAAGCCACAAACATTGATACATAGAATCTAAACATAATCCCGCCATCAAGTTAAATTCTTTTTCTTAACAACTCAATTGACAATTAGCGACGTGTCTAAAAATTAAAAACTTCTGGCACAATAGGCAAAATTTAAAAACTATCTAAGCTCAGAGATAGTGCTCACAGGACAACAAGCAATCGGTTAAGTATTTAACCCCCACTCCACACTTAGAAATTTGCATTGTCCCCAATGCAATGATACAAGCTTAATAATGTGGAAAACATAGGAGTTTCAAGAAACAATACTCCTTGGGGGTTGTCGGCGACAGGTCAGCCGATCGAACTCTTGCATTCGGCACATCATTGAGATTAACTACTACAAGCAACAGAAATAAAACACACAGACACAAAGCAAAGAAATAAATCTAATTTTTTTTGAACTTTTCTATTTTTTTTGTTTTATGTTTTTATATTTTTTTGTATTTTTGGGTTTTATAAAAAAACAAAAGCAAGGAAAACGAAATGAAAGAAAACAAAAGAACCGGGTTGCCTCCCGAAAAGCGCCTCATTTATTTCCGAGTCTTGAGCTTGACTCGCCCCCAAGATAAATTACTTGGGGTAGATCAGCATGACCTCCTCCAGGTCGGGTTCTTGCATCTCATTGTAATATTTCAAGCGATGTCCATTCACTCGAAATGGACCCCTATCTGACTCAAGATCAACGAAACCCATAGGCGATGCTTTGATAACTGTATAAGGACCAGTCCATCGCGACCGAAGTTTTCCCGGCGTAAATTCAAACGCGAGTTGAAAAGTAAAACTTTGTCGCCCGCTTTGAATTCATTAACGATTTTCAGGCGTTTGTCATGTAACATTCGTGATCTCTCCTTATACATTAATGAGTTATCATAGGCTTGGTACCTCAACTCATCCAGTTCGTTTAGTTGGAGAAATCTCTGTTTTCCTGCCTCTTCAGGGTCGAGATTGGCATTTTTCAATGCCCAGAATGCTCGATGCTCAATCTCGATAGGGAGGTGACAAGCTTTACCGTAAACCATACGGTAGGGAGTAGATCCAGTGGGTGTTTTGTAAGCCGTCCGAAATGCCCACAAGGCATCGTCAAGCTTTTCGGACCGTACTTTCGGGTTAAACCCGATTGTCCGCTCAAGAATGCGTTTCAACCCACTGTTTGTGTTTTCGACTTGTCCGCTTGTTTGCGGATGATATGGGGTCGAGAATCTATGGGTTACCCTATATCGTTTCAAGACTTTCTCCAACTGTTGATTACAGAAGTGAGAGCCTCGATCACTGATGAGTGCTTTCAGACACCCAAATCGCGAAAACAACGTTTTGAGAAAAGTAACGACTACTCGGGCATCATTTGTAGGCAAGGCTTTTGCCTCCGCCCATTTGGACAGATAATCGACAGCCACGAGTATGTATTTGTTTTTGTGAGATGTAGGGAATGGACCCATGAAGTCTATCCCCCATACATCGAATATCTCACAAACCTGGATGCCTTGCCGGGGCATTTCATCTCTTTTGGAGGTGTTCCCAGCTCGCTGGCATGCATCGCAGGTTTTGATCATAGCGAAAGTATCTTTAAAAAGGGTCGGCTAGTAAAAACCAATGTCCAACACCTTTTTAGCGGTGTAATTCGGACCGAAATGTCCTTCAGTGGGACCTTCGTGACATTCGCGCAGAATTTGTTTGGCTTCAGTACCAAACACGCAACGGCGCAAGACATAGTCTGCACCTAATCGGAATAGATGGGGCGGGTACCAGTAAAAATATTTAACATCAGACAAAAATTTTCATTTCTGTTGATGTGTCAACCCCTTTTGGATGAACCCTGCTGCTAGATAATTAGCTATGTCAGCATACCAACGTTCTTCCTCTTGTTGAGACTCGATCATCTGTAAGAACTCATCAGGAAACGTGTCATCAATGGAAGACTCGTTGAGTTCTTCAAGATTCGGATTCTCGAGTCAGCAGCTAAATTTTTTGCGCCTTTTTTTATCCCGGATCCCAATATCGAATTCTTGTAGAAGCAGAATCCAACGAATGAGCCTGGGTTTTGCATCTTGTTTGGCGAACAGATATTTGAGAGCAGAGTGGTCGGTGTATACTATGGTCTTCGATAAGACTAAGTACGAATGAAATTTGTCGAATGCAAATACCACAGCCAGGAGCTCTTTTTCGGTAGTAGTATAATGCTCTTGTGCATCCGTAAGAGTCCTACTTGCATAGTAGATGGGCTGGAAATGATTGTTCTTTCGTTGGCCCAACAGCGCCCCGAGTGCATAATCACTCGCATCACACATAAGCTCGAACGGAAGGGACCAATCGGGCGGCACCATTATAGGTGCATGTATGAGCTCATATTTCAACAGATCAAAGGATTTCACACATTCTGGTGAGAAAAAGAATGGTGTATCCTTCTCAAGTAGCTGGGTCATCGGCCTGGTGATTTTGGAAAAGTCTTTGATAAAACGCCTATAGAAGCCAGCGTGACCTAAGAAGCTTCGAACATATCTAACATTTATGGGTGGAGGGAGTCTCGCCATAACGTCGATTTTAGATTTGTCGACCTCCAACCCCACACTTGAGATTTTATATCCGAGAACAATGCCTTCTCGGACCATAAAGTGACATTTCTCCCAATTCAACACGAGGTGGGACTCCTCGCATCGAGCCAGGATCCGATCAAGGTTAGCAAGACAAGAATCGAAAGAACTGCCAAAGACAGAAAAATCGTCTATGAAGACCTCCATGCAGTCCTCAATCATGTCATGGAAGATTGCCGTCATACACCGCTGAAAAGTAGCGGGAGCGTTACAAAGGCCAAATGGCATCCTCCTATAAGCGAAAGTCCCGAAAGGACAGGTGAAGGTGGTTTTCTCCTGATCCTTTGGGTCTATCGGGATTTGAAAATAACCAGAGAAACCGTCAAGGAAACAATAGAACTCGTTCCCTGCCAGTCTCTCAAGCATTTGATCGATGAAAGGGAGCGGGAAATGATCTTTACGGGTAACATCATTGAGTTTTCTGTAGTCAATGCATACTCGCCATCCCGTGACCATACGTGTTGGAACGAGTTCGTTCCGTTCATTGAGGACTACGGTCGTGCCTCCCTTTTTAGGAACCACCTGAACGGGACTCACCCAAGGACTATCAGAAATGGGATAGATGAGCCCGACATCCAGTAGTTTTATCACCTCTTTCTTAACTACCTCCTTCATATTTGGATTTAATCTCCTCTGTCGCTGCACACATGGCTTATAAGTGTCTTCCATGAGAATTTTGTGTGTGTAGTAAGAGGGATTGATCCCAGGTATGTCGGCAGTTTTCCAGGCGATTGCCCTTTTGTGGGCTTTAAGGACACGAATCAAACTCTCTTTTTCACTCTCGAAAAGGGTGGAAGAAATGATAACAGGTAGAGAAGATTCTCCTTGTAGATACGCATACTCGAGATGGGAAGGTAAAGGTTTCAATTCAAGAGTAGGAGGCTCCTCGAGAGAGGTTTTGATCCAGATCTCCTCACTGGGAGAGATTTGCTCGAATGCTCCGTCGGTCGTTTGGGCATCTACGACGTCAGCATGTAGGATTTCTTCGAGCTCTCGCATCATGGCATCCGGGTTAATAGAATCAGTACCATTACCCAACAAGCTTTCCTCAGAGGTTTCGGTCATCAGAAAATTTTCCAATTCAGCATTGAGGCAATTATCAATAATATCGACATAGTAGCAGGAGTCGTCAGCAGTGTGTGCATGTGACATGGCCTTGTCTATAGAAAAAGTAACTCTATCATCAGCTATGCCTAGATTAAGTTGCTTCTTCGAGACATGAACAATGGCATCTGCAGTATTCAAGAATGGCCTACGTAGAATTAAAGGCATATGACTATCCTCTTTCATTTCTAGGATGACAAAATCAGTAGGGAAAACAAATTTGTCAACTTTAACAGGGACATTCTCAGCTATGCCTATGGGATATTTAAAACTACGATCAGCAAGTTGCAAGCACATTCTAGTTTGTTTTAGTTCTCCTAAATCTAGTTTAGCATACAAAGTAGATGGCATCAAATTAATGCTAGCTCCTAAGTATGCTAAAGCATTGCAAACAGTATGAGAACCTAAAAAGCAAGGGATAATGAAACTCCCTGGATCTCCTAGTTTAGGAGGCATGGCTGCAGTTTGCAGAATGGCTGAACATTGCTCCCCAAGTGGTAAGGTAGTGGCCTCCTCCAACTTCTTCTGGTTGGACACCAAGTCTTTCAAAAATTTCCCATAATTGGGCATACCTACAATCACATCAACAAGAGGCACGTTAATTCTAATCTCCTTAAGTAGATCAACAAACTTACCATATTGCTCTTTTATGCGCTCCTTTCGCAGACGGTTAGGAAATGGCAATTTTGGCTGGTACTCCTTCAGAAGAGGTTGTGTGGCCTTCTTTTGCTGTTGGGCTCTGCTGGAACAATTTCCGATTCCTTTTGCTTTTCCACCGCTAGGGTATCGATCTCATCATCAGATGAATCATCCTGCACACTAGGAGGAGAAAAATCGTTAGTAGACTCAATAGTATTATTACCAACGGACTTACCAGAACGAGTCATAATGGCTTTGACGTGCTCGTTTCGATGTTTATCAGCATTCGGGTTCTATTGGGTATTGCTTGGTAGCGACCCACTCTGCCGACCTGCTAAGATTTCCGCTAACCTCCCCAAGTCACGCTCCACTGTCTGAATGGAAGCTTGCTGATTTCTTTGAATCTGCTCGTTCATGCTTTGGTTCTGTTGTACAGTAGTCTTCAAGGACTCTACTAATTGAGAAGTGGTGAGCATGAAATTCTTTAAGAGGTCCTCAATACTGGAACTTGACCCTCCTTGCGATTGAGTATGTTGAGGTTGAGGTTGAAGTTGAGGAGGAGGTGCATTACCTTGGTTGACCCGATAAAACCCCGGTGGGTTTTGTCTCTCGAAATTACCTCGGTTCCCCTACCAGTTCGATCCACCTCCCTGGTAGTTACCTCCGGGTCTCTGATTGAGAAAATTCACATATGGGGTTTGATTCATTGGACGATCCTCACATTCTTTGGTGACATGAGGTCCTCTGCATGATTCACATCCTACCTGCATAGCGTGGATGGATTGGATGAGTTTATCAACTTTCCTCTCTAATGGTTTCTGATTATTCGCTAAGGATGCGACAGTGTCTCGGCTGCCCTCGTCTTCAATTGCAGCTACCGTCCTCCTGGACGAATTTCTCTTGACATTCCAGCCCTGCTTATGTATAGAAATATCTTCAAGCAACTTGTATGCTTCTCTTGGGGTTTTATACAGGAAGATCCCGCCACAAGCTGAGTCGATCTTCTCCCTGATATCATCATCCATTCCTTGGTAGAATGTCTGAACTTGCTCGCTTTTGTTGAGCCCATGATTTGGACACTCCCTGAGCATCTTCTTGAAACGGCTCCAAGCATCATTGAATGATTCTCCAGCTTTTTGTGAAAAGTTAAGAATATCGGCTTTCATCCTTTCCTCTTTAGCTGGAGGGAAAAAGTGGTTGATGAAGAGATTCTTCATGTCATTCCAGGCTGTGATGGATCCTGTTTCTAAAGATTCGAGCCATTCTTGAGCTTCCCCAATTAGAGTAAATGGGAAGACTCTCAGGCGCAAAACATCGGTGGTTGCTCCCCTAACCTTAAATAACTCACAGATGGCGAGGAAAGATTGGATATGACGGTTCGGGTCAGGCTTAATCCTCCCATCAAAATTTAATTCTCTGGCCATGCTGACGAACTGTCCTTTGATCTCAAATACCGCATCATTGATCTCAGGAACTCGAATAGCAGGCTCCGGGGCTGGTGGTGCAGTCTCTCGGGCGGACCACATCGGTGTATCATCCTCGTTCGCCATAGGTGATGGTGGTCCCTCGAACTCCTCCTCATGATCAGATGCTTCTCGATAATCCTCCGTGGTTGCAGAATTTAGTGCACGTAGACGACGATGAAATTCTCGCTCTGGTTCTTGAAACGGAATTTCCAAGAATAGTGAGGAGCTACGGGTCATACACTAGCTCGGCCAGCAATGGAAAAATCAAGCAACACCTAAATACTAGTTCTAACTAAAGGAAGGAAACTAAAGAAATAAAAAAATTAATAATAAAAATTAAACTACTGAAACGGCAACTTACTCGAGATAAAAACTCGAAAAAGGATCGGATAACTAGAAATTTCTAAATAGCACAGTCGGTCACCGTTCCCCGGCAACGGCGCTAAAAACTTGATATGCGAATATCCGTCTTAAATTTTAACACTAATATAACCTAATTTGACTGACACACTAACGAGCAAGCGCACCCGATCGTATAGCAGTAAACAGGGCAAGACCAGGATCGTATCCTCTGGGAATAGGAATTAAATGTACTATCAAGAAATTAACTAGCTAAACTAAAATATTTAAAAATAAATATGAGGTTTTTGAAACTAGCAGCTAACCGCTACCAAGGTATTGAAGATTGGTTGAAAGCAATAAACTAAAGAAACAATTTTCAAAGAGTTTAAATCAGATGACAGAGATGTATTTACCAATGAATCACTCCCCTAGGTTCAATTTGTTATAAGCACATTTAATAAGATTAGTTTCTAAGGGCGTTCGAACCAACAACCATCAGTCCTACTAATCCGATTATGACTTAGTCTTTCTAAAACACAATTAACTCTCGTTGTATGGTGAATTAGACTCAAACTTTTATCTAAGGTATTACTGAATAATCTTAACCTTATTATCTCAGAAAAGTTATCTATCCTATTGCATGCAAATGTCATTGTCTCAGATCAAGCAAACAATAATCCAGAAGAAAATACACATGCAAGTCATTATCTCAAATCATGCACGAACTGTATCTAACAGATTACTCAACAAAAGGTTAAGATTAAAATCTCAAGGATCACGATTAAGCATAAAGAAAACTAATCATAAAATATAAAATCATAGGATCTCAAACCTAGGGGTTGTTCATCATGGTAAATACAATAAAACTTAGCACATAATCATACTAGATATCAAACATGAATCAAGAATTAAATTAAATTTAAACATTATCAAAAGCTTACAAGTAATACAAAACTCAATAGTGATGAAATCAAGATCTTCAAAGCCTTTCGTTTCCTGCCGTCGACTGCTCCTTGGAATTAATTATGTTTTACAGCTGCCGCTCGAATATATATATATATATATATATATATATATATATATATATATATATATATATATATATTAATGTGTAGCTGCCGGTTTTTTAATATATCACCAAACCCTTATTTTTTTCCTTTTGCTTTCCTACGCTTTGGGCTTATTGGCCTATTATGCAAAGGAATTGGCAACATGGTACAATAATAATGGATTCAAGCCCACAATTATCTTTTTGTTTTTTTCTTTTTCTTTGACATAAGTCCAGCCCAAGTCCTGCAGATTCACGGCCCTTTTGCAGAATACTCATGGCCCATATGAGCATTACAAACATAATATTATAATGTTCCCTTTTGTCTAGTTTCCTTAGCTTTTTGAATCACCTCGTTCAAGTTCGTATGAATGAGATATGATTAAAACATTAAAGAGGTGTCAAAGCTATCAATTTTTCTCTCTTTCTCTTTTCTTCATCATTTCTTATCAAATTGTCTATTTCTTCTTCAAGGAGCCCTAAAACACAAATTACATTAAATTAATCAAATAATCAACCTATTCAATCATAAAATGCAATCAAAGAATGAGACATCGTATATAAATAATATGATTATTTTAGACGATATCAATACCTTCCTGAACAAAAGCAAAGCTGCAAGAAGTAGAGTAGCAAGTCAACGAGCTAAAAGAGACATCAGTTTACAAGTTCCAGAGGGAGTTGAATTCAGAGAAAATACTTACATAGATCAACCTTTGGAAGGATTCTTGTATCTTGATGTGGAAGGTAACAAGTCCTTTTTGAAGGTAGCAGATCTTCATTTAGCAAACCTAGAGCTGATTCTGTATTTGAGAATTCTATGTGATGACTCAGTTCAAAACTCATCATTTAGATATCAATTGAATAGAGAAATCAGATCTAGAAGAACTGAAATGAAAGAGTTGCCAGAAGGTGAAGAAACACTTACCAGTGCTATTAAAGAAGTAGGAATCTGGGAACTAGAGTGTTTAGATCTGTGGATGGAAGCTGGAGAAAGAGATCCTAAAGATCAAAGTAAATGTGAAAACTTCGCTGATTTCAAAACTATATTAAGCTGATCTTATAGTTATGTATATTGTAAGCACTAAGTGTGCATAAGCTGATCGTGATGATAAGCTAAAATGTAAATAATATGTTCATTAATGAAAATTCAAGTTTGATATGTTCAACTGTTTATTATTTGATATGTTCGATGTTAAGTTTGGTATGTTCAAATGAATAGCTTTGTAAGTTCAGGCTGAGGATTGATATGTTCAATTATACACTGATAAGTTTAGTTATATAAGTTTTGTAAGTACAAAACTTAAATTAATTATGATAAATTCAGCATCTAAGTGATTGTCAGTTCAACACTTAGAATACAAGTTTTATAGCAAATTTGCAATATAACAAATCTTGTAAGTTCAAGACATGATCAGTTCAATACTTATTTCAGAAATAACTTTGGTCAGTTTCAGAATTGTTCAACATAATTCTGTTAACCTATGCTTATTTTGATTTAATGTTTTGTCATCGTCAAATAGGGGGAGATTGTTAGTCTCATGCTTAGAATAGTTAGATTTGATGAGATAAACCATAGCTATGTATAAATGATAGGTTAAGTGCTAGGAATTATGTATAGTCAGCCTAAGCTGAGTAGTAGGCATACAAACAGATATAGAGTTTTCTATGTAAGTACTAGATAAACTCAGTGACTTTTAAGCTAAGATAGGTTTTTAGGGTAAAGACATGAAGACATGAAGGTTCAAGAACACAGCTTGGCGGTGTCAAGTTTGAGTAATTTAAATAAGTTTTAAATTATGTTATAAACTCTCTATATCTATGATATTTAAATAGGATTATCTAAACCTAATTTAAACTATCTATTAGTTGGATAGAAATCTCAAACGAAATTAATTAGATAAGTACTAATTAAGGAGTTTGTTACGGTTTTAAAGAAAAGATAAGTTCTATCTTTAAACCACGATTTGTTCGTAGATGAATCATGTATAAGTATAAACCTTCTTATATTCTTACGAGTGAGAAGTTCTGCATAAGTTGCAAAAGTACGTGTGTTCGTCTTACTTGATACGCGTGTGTTGCGATAGCTTTGTGTGTTCAAAGTTCAAGAGAGTTTCTAGTGTTCTTGTTAATCATTTTTAACAAGAAGTGCGATTATCAATTAGTTTGGGATTCAAAAGTATTTAGAGAGAATTGAGTTTATAATCAGTGTAACATCAAATCATCGTGTTGATTTGATTAAAGAGTGAGATTGTAATACACTGTTTGATTATTGAATATATTTTCGATTGATTAGTTTAATTGCTGATAAAGTGTATTCAATCCCCCTACTACACTATATTGGTTGCTTGTTTACCCTCTTTGGGACTAACAGTTACGCTTCTACTTTATGTAAAACTTTCAGAATGTAAATTATTATGTGAGTTTTTATCAAAATGATCAGTTTTATAAATTGGGGCGTTACAACTTGGTATCAGAGCCACGGTTTAAGGGATCTGGACGTGTGCTATGCACCGTCAGGACTTGAACTATGGTTTTGAAATTGTCAAACTGGAGGCTTGCAGCTTGGTGAGTATAACTAGCAATTATATTGATTACATGTTGGAATCTTATGCGAGTACATAATGTGTTTAGAACAGATATGTTATGTGTTATAATTTATTGGTGATACATGGCCTAAGTTTGTGAATCGGGACTTTTTGTGATAAAGTTAAGATTGAACGTGCATAGTGTGTTTAAAGTAATAAAAGGGACCATATTAGTACAAACACATGATACATGTTAAAACTTAATGGAATCATGAGGAATCTTGTGAATCAGGTGAGGGGTACATGTAAATATATATTGATACGTTGGATGTGCTCGTAAGTGCTTTTTATAGAGGATAGTGTTGTAAAGCTGCCTTTCATCTTAATGCTTTATCTATACTACCAGGATGGCTAATACAAGAGGTTCAAGAGCAGCTAATAATACTAAGGGTGGTCCCAGTCACATACCTGAAGGGGTAGAGACCAGTGTAATAGATGAGTGTGTTCCTATAGGAACGCAACATGATGGGGGTGGAGGAGCCCTAGAGATAAATCAAGGAATCCCTGAAACTGCAATTGGAGAAATTGTAGCGAGGGAAATTAGTAAAGCTTCGGAGTGAAGTATTCCTTATATAATAAAACAAGTTGCTGATCAGGTAAGTGACCAGAATAAGGAAATGATTGGGCAGGAAATCACAGCTAGGTTAACTACTGGGGGTGTTGGGGTTAATCCTCAACCTCAAGTTATTATACGTTAAGCACCAAAAAGCTATACGTTCAGAGACTTTGCGGCTTGTCAACCGCCGTTATTTTATGGGGAAACTGATCCAGTTGCCATTCACAGATGGATCTCCGAAATTGAAGGTGCGTTTCACACCTATTCGTGTGCACCTGGGAACAAGGTCAGATATGCAACCAAATAGCTGAGAAGTGCGGCCAAGGATTGGTGGGATATGGAGCTAAAACAAAGAGGTTACGCTCAGACTGAAGTTATGTCATGGGATGAATTCAAAGAAATTGCCTTAGAGCCATTTTTACCACAAGTAGAAATTGACAGGATTGTGGATGAATTCCATAAGATGAAAAAGACAAAAGAGACTGTACCAAAAATTAAAGCAAAGTTCATGGAGAAAGCTCGTTTTTGCCCAGATTATGTGGCAAATGAATAGATGAAGATGTATAGATACATGATAGTGATTAAGCCTAGCATACGAGAGTTTATTGATGCTAGTAAGCATCAAAGAGTGAAGTCCATGATGGATGCTACAAGGGATAGAGAATTAGAATTGGAAAGACAGGAGACTGAAAGAAAGCTGGTGGAGAAGGTGACGCCAGTGTATAAGAAACCGAGGGTTGAGACTCCAGAGAAGACCGTGGTATAGAAGACGTACCCAATTTGCCCGACATGCAAGAAACACCATATGTGAGAATGCAGGTTTGGTTCTCCAATGTGTTATAAGTGTGGGAAACCTGGTCATTTGAGCAGAGATTGCAAGAATCCGATCAAGGTGTGCTATAGCTGCTATCAGCCGTGTCATCAGAGGTTTTAATGTCCCAATCCAATTACAACAGTGCCTACCAGTTCCAAGTATACTCCAACTTTACCGTCTACACGTGTGCCTGAGGTGAAGAGGAGAATGTGTCTAAGACAAAAGGGAGAGCTTTTCAGCTCACAGTTGAAGAAGCTAAAACAAAGCCAGATGTAGTCACAGGTACATATCTTATCAATAATATGCCTGCTCTCGTTCTATTTGATTCAGGTGCAAGTAGATCATTTGTATCTATTTCTTTTTGCAAAAATTTCAATCATACGTGTGAAAAGCTAGATTCTCCTCTTCAAGTGGAGATATCAGATGATAAAAGTGTAATTGTATTAGATGTGTTTAAGCACAATGTGTTAGAAATCGATACTATTAGATTCCCTATAGAATTAATACCTATGACTATGAGGGAATTTCAAGTGGTAGTGGGAATGGACTGGTTAGGCTGTAACTAGGCTACGATATTATGTGAACAAAAAGTGATACGGGTTCGTACCCAAAGTGGGAAGAACTGATTATATGTGGTGATACTACAAGGGGAAAATCATGTATGTGTTTAGTTTCCAAAGCTAGGAAGTATCTTCAGCATGGGTACACGGACTTCGTAGCTTATGTGATAGATACTAAAATGGAAAATAGACAGATGAGTATAGAAGATGTGAAAGTGGTATGTGAGTATTCCGATGTGTTTCCCGAGGATTTACTAGGAATACCGCCGGACACACAGGTTGAGTTCAGAATAGACTTAGTACCGGGAACTTCACCTGTTGCAAGACCCCCGTACAGATTTGCTCCTCCAGAGACGCAAGAGTTGATGAAGCAACTCCACGAACTGCTAGATAAGGGATTCATTAGACCCAGTAGTTCTCCATGGGATGCTCCTATTTTATTCGTGAAAAATAAGGATGGTACTTTCCGTATGTGTATTGATTACCATGAACTTAATAAAGTGACCAACAAGAATAAGTATCCTTTTCCAAGGATAGATGATTTGTTTGATCAGTTACAAGGGGCAACATGGTTTTCGAAAATCGATTTGAGGTCGGGTTATCACCAACTTAAAATCAGAACAGAAGATATTTCAAAAACCGCATTCACAACTCGTTACGGGCATTTTGAGTTTGTTGTAATTCGTTTTGGCCTTACTAATGCACCAGTAGCATTTATGGACCTAATGAATAAGGTGTGTAGACCAATGTTGGATAAATCAGTGATTGTGTTTATAGATGATATCCTTATTTATTACAAGAGTTCAGCTGAGCATGAAGAACATCTTTGAGAAGTTCCAGAAACTTTAAGAAGATAACAGTTATATGCTAAGTTTTCAAAATGTGATTTTTGGATCTAAGAAGTGCAATTCCTGGGTCATTTAATTAACAAAGATAGAATCAAAGTGGATCCTATGAAAGTGGAGGTAGTAATGAAGTGGGATTCTCCAAAGAACCCAACGGAGATCAGAAGTTTTCTAGGGTTGGCAGGTTATTACAGAAGATTTATTCAGGATTTTTCAAAGATTGCTACTCCTCTGACTCAATTAACAAAGAAGAATGTTGAATTTAAGTAGGGAAGTGATCAGCAAGTCTCTTTCTCAACCCTTAAACAAAAATTATGTAAAGCTCCAGTTCTTGCGCTCCCTGAAGGAATTGAAAATATTATTGTATTTTGTGATGCCTCATACAGTGGACTGGGTAGTGTTTTGATGCAGAAGCGTAGGGTTATTGCTTATGATTCAAGAAAATTGAAACCACATGAAAGTGATTACCTGACTCATGATTTAGAACTAGCAGCTGTGGTAATTGCGCTTAAAATATGGAGACACTATTTGTATGGTGTAAGGTTTACTATCTATACCGATCATCAAAGTTTGAAATATTTTATGGATTAGAAGAATCTCAATATGAGGTAGATACTGTAACATCCTCGACTTGGGCCTAGTTGTAAATAGTATGTATGCGTATGTAGTTAATATAATAGGAGGATGTTGTATGTATTTGGAGTGTTAAGATGGATTATATGAATATATATTTGTGTGTTCGTGAATGTGTATGTGTATACGAATGTTTAAATGTGTATTAATTAAATAAAGAAAGAAAAGAAAGAAGAAATATTTAAATCCAGAGGCGGTTTCCTCTGGATAGATTATTATATATATGAGAGTAGTGTCTTTAGTTGACTTACAAAGTCAAGTTGGCAAGAACTAGCAAAACACAAACACACACTTTCTCTCTCGGTTTTGAAGAAGAAAGGAAGAAGTTGCTGTTGTTAATCCAAAGAAGGTTAGTAGTATATATTTAAACATGTTTGAAGATTAGATACATGTTTTGTTATGCCTAGAAACACAAACTCATGTACCATGAAGAACATGAAAAGCTTACTTGAAAGTGGGTTTTGGCATGTTTGGAGTTCTTATATGATAGATGATTAACATAAGTAATAATGTTTTAGGTGAACTTGTTGTATTAGTGAAGCCAAAAACAAATACTTGTACGTTGTAAGTTACTCGGGTGAGTACCTGCTTTCATGAGACTCGGTAGAGTAAGGCTTGTTTGCTAGATGACTACCTGAATGATTGTACATGATTGTATTATGTATATCTAACTTGTTTTTGCATGTATGCTCAAGAAGGTGAGTGTAAGTCTTAAATGATGTTATGTTACTTGTAAGATGTATATTAGGTGCATGCCAGCGGGTCCAGACTGGAACCGCTTAGTTAATACATGATGATATGTACGAATGAATAACTGAATGATATTGCATATGAAAAATGATGAATCCCTATGGGATTATATGTATGTATGTATGTGCACTGTCTGCAGACTATCTGAAGCATGGTTAAGGTTAGTCGGTTGTAACTGAGTCCCATGAGTACTTTGGGATTTCACGGTGATTCGGGAGGCATCCCGGATCGTAGGTTCTGCAGAACCGCCGTGCCTTAACATGAGTGGTAATCAGCGGGTTGTAGCTGGATACCAGTGGAGCCTTTGGCTCTGTGAACGATGTTTGGTGGACTGCTTTATGCTCCCCCACCAGCGTGGTTGGTTGTGTCTGATTCCCCAGTCTGAGTTGTTGCGCCGGATTGATTACCCTGCAACACATGACTCTTGCTGATCTTGTCAGCACACCACAATGTGATATGTTAGAAATGATTAATTACTTATATGTTGCATGACTTGCTTTATTGTTTCTTATGATAAGTATGTACTCACTAGCTTTGTTGTTTAGCTAATGGTGCTACGTTGCCCCTTTTTAGGTAAAGACTAGAAGTCCTGGTGAGGCGGGTGGCTTTTGATGTATATATCCCCTTTGGGTTGGAACACTTTGATTTATTATGTAATATGATACTTATGGTCGGTGTGTATGTTAGGTAACACCAATGTATATTTTGGAAACGATAATGATGAAATTAACAGTTGTTACTTTTAAAAAGAAAATTTCCGCTTCTAAAATTGATGTTTAGAGTTGGTCGAATTGATATACTCATAATTAGAGGTTGAATTATCACTAAAGTAGCTGTTTTCGGAAGCAGTGTTACAATTAGGTATCAGAGCCTAAGTTTGAGAGAATTTGGTACTTGTAAGAGTATTCGATCTCAAACTTGGGCCCGACCATAAATAAGTGTTCGTATGGGGGGGGGTTGAGTGAGAGTGTTATATGAATGTTAAGTATTGTAAGATAGGTTGTTAGTAAGGTAAGTAAGTGAGATAGAGTGTTAACAGCTCTTTCTCTATTATATAGAAAGTTGAGAAAAGATGTCTGCCGAACGTGGCAATACTAAACAAGTTTTAAAGGAAATGGAAGATGAGGCCTCTCATATGCCTCATCAAGCTGAGGATGAGCGTTCTCAGCACAATGCTGGAGGTGGCAGACCTGAGCCAGATCAGGTTGCTTATATAAGGCACCTGGAAGAAGAGCTGCGAATAGCTAAACAGCTCTTATTGCAGACCACATTGAACAAGCCACACAAGACTTGTTCTTACAAGAAGTTTCTGTCGTGCAAGCCTCCGACATTTGAGGGGAGTGATAACCCCACAGTTACCATACAGTGGCTCCGGGAAATGGAGCAGGTATTTGAGTCGTGTGTTTATGAACCGGAGTATTGAGTGAAGTACGCAGTACGTATACGGAAGGGCCGTGCCATCTTCTGGTGGGATACGGTAAAAGCTTCTGTTGATAAAGGAGTGCTGAGTGCTCTGTCTTGGGAGCAATTCTCTAAGAAACTGTTAAAGAAGTACTGCACCGAGTACGATATGGAGAGAATAGAGAGAGAATTTAATAATCTCCAGAAGGGGGATAAGACAACCGAGGAACTCATCACTTCTTTCACCGACAAGATGAGGTTTGTTCCACATCTGATCCCTAATGAGTCCACCAAGATAAGAAGGTTTGTGGCGACCTTGCCGTTGGAGTTTCGTCCTCATCTACGAGCAGCTGTTAATCTGGATTGGGCATTCGAAATGGCATGACAAATGGAAGGAGGCCGTATTCACTGCAAGGGCGAATCTGCCAGTGGGGGGTTTAAAAGAAAGTTTCAGCCATATGATAAATTGGGTCCTTCAAAAGGAAGATCCTTAGCAGGTGGGAAGACTGAGACTTCACAGAAACCGAGACCTGACACTCCTTGGTGTTCTCAATGTCGTACTTATCATTCTGGTGAGTGTTCGAATGCTACCACACGATGCTGGAGGTGCGGGAAGAAGGGCCATGCTAGTACTAAGTGTGGTTTCAAAGAGGATGTCTGCTACCGGTGTCACAAGCCTGGGCACAAGATGACTGATTGCCTGGAAAGACAGGGTGCTGGAACCAAAGGGTCTTCTCAGGGCCAGAAGAGAGATGATGCGCCTTGCGCAAAAGGGAGGGCATTCCAGATAACTGCGGAAAAGGCCAAAGCAGCAGGGGATGTCATCACGGGTACATTCCTTATTAACTATATCCCTTCCTGTGTGTTATTTGACTATAGAGCTACTTACTCCTTTGTTTCTGTGGCGTGTCGTAAAAGATTGCAATTACTTGTTGTCCGTTAACTGAGCCACTTAAAGTAGAGGTTGCCGACGGTAAAGTAGTCTCTGTTACAGAGAAAGTTCCTGTCGCTGTGATTTATATTGATGGGAGTAGTATCCCTATTTCCTTTTTCATTATGCCTATTGCGGGCTTCGATGTAGCGATTGGGATGGATTGGCTCAGCAGGCACGATGCTGAGAGTCTCTGTTCCAAAAAGATGATTAAGATCCCTCTTTCTGATGGATCTTATGTTGTTGCTCGAGGAGAACGACGGGATTTTGATATTCCCATTGTCTCCGTGATTAAAGCTCAGAAGTCTATTTCTAAAGGTTGTGACTCTTATTTAGCATATGTTATTGATGCTACAATGGAGAAGCAACCAGTCCGAGATATTAGGGTAGTGTCTGATTGCCCTGAGGTATTCCCTGAAGAACTTCCGGGTTTGCCTCTGATTAGAGATGTTGAATATAAGATTGAGCTTATTCCAGGAGCTACACCTGTGGCTCGATCTCCATATCGTTTTGCTCCTTCTGAAATTAGAGAGATGATGACTCAAATTCAGGTGTTGCTTGACAAAGGTTTCATTCGTTCGAGTTCCTCGCCGTGGGGAGCTCCTGTATTATTTGTTAAGAAGAAAGATGAAACGATGCGCATGTGTATAGATTACAGGGAGCTTAACAAGCGAACTGTAAAGAATAAGTATCATCTTCCTCGAATCGATGATCTCTTTGATCAATTGTAGGGAGCTACATGTTTCTCTAAGATTGATCTTCGGACGGGGTACCATCAAGTACGATTTCATGAAGAAGATATCCCGAAGACTGCTTTCCAAACTCATTACGGTCATTACGAATTTCTGGTTATGCCATTCGGTTTAACCAATGCCCCTTCCATCTTCATGGATCTAATGAATCGTGTTCGTCGTCCATTTCTTGATAGATCCGTGATTGTATTTACTGATGATATTCTTCTCTACTCAAAGACGGAAGCTGATCATGAGCTTCATCTTCATCAGGTTCTCGAAACTCTTAAGCGAGAACAACTGTATGCCAAGTTTTCCAAGTGCTGATTGTTAGGAACGTTTATTACCAAAATCAATAACACGAATTATCTTTTGAATTTAAATCAGAGTTATATAAAAGACAATTTTTGAGTTTGATCACAATCAACTAAGAAGTTGCGGAATCACACTTAATTGATTAATAAAGGTTTTAATCACAAGAACAATTTAATCAACTCAATGAAGTACTTCAAAACACAAGATGTTTATTAATAACCAAAGATGATTACAATATTCACCTACACCTCCAATCTAACTCTTTTGTTAGACGAAGAACACACTTTGTTCTTAGGTTTCAAAGAAACTTGGAGGCTAGTACACTTTCTGAAAAGAATAAACAATACGAATGAATGCAAAGTCTGACAGAATTGAATTACAAAAACTATCGATTCTTAACATAATATTCTAATGAAGTATTTATAAACTCTTGATCTTCCTTGAATAGTTGACAATTGGTTAATCTTCTATCTTGTGAGATAATCTTGATAATCTTCTAATCTTGATAAGATATCCTTCAAATCCTTAAAGATAGCAGTTTCCATAAATAGCTTAACAGAAACTGTTTGTTGAATGAGATTCTTCTAACAGTCTTCTCTTTCTTGCCTTTTCAACCGTTGTTATAATCATACTAACAGTTCTGAGCTTTTTGTACTAACAGTTGCAACATTTACCACAACTGTTAGTTATAAATCAAAATAACAGTTTTCAACTGTTTTCTCAAAAACACATTAACAGTTTTACCTTTGCATGTCTAACAGTTTCAATTACTTAGCAAATTTCCCAACAATCTCCCCCTAACTTAAAGTATTGAACAATACACTTAAGTTGTTTTATAGGGTTCAACCATAGAAAAATTAACATAAGCAAAGAAAACATGAAGTATGCAAAGTCAAACTATTTCAATCAAAACATAAAGAAAGAAAGTTATACTTTCTTTGACTGTAAAAATTCCAACCTTTCTTTTAACCTTTGAATAAGATCTTCCTTAACTTTTGAAGGGCCAAAGAACTTTGCTTTTATCAAATATAAGAGCTTTGTTTTGTTATGCTCTATAAACTCAATATCAAACCATTGAATAATCGCAATTCTCATTACTAGGTGATAATTCCTTGACTTAGCATACACCTTTACAATACTGATTGGGAATGCTTCCTCAGCTATCAGCATGGGCATAACTTTCAGAGGATCACATATGCTCGTTAAATGCCTCATTAGCACTCTGATTTCAATCCCATCAGCTTCTCCATAGTGACTTAAACCATATTCATACATTTCTTGCACATCCCTTCTTGTCACACTTTCCATTAGCTGCAAAAAGCTAGCATAGCTTTCAATTGGTTCAATTTCTCTCACGATTGTTACCCCTTGCTTTCCTGTTTCAATCCTTAACATTTCAAATCTCCACTCAGTGATGTGGGATCTTTTACCTAGTTGAACTTCCACAAGCTTTTCCAATTTCTTTTCAACCTCCACTCTGAGTCTGTCTTGTAAAATTGTTTGAACCATACCAGCTTTGACCTTTTCTGAAGATTTTTGAATTGTTTGAGACTATTGAGTCTTAATTGTTGGCTTTTTCTTTTCAACCCTTTTTCTCTTAACTCCCTTATCAACCTTCTTTCCTCTTTCCTCTTCATCAATTCCTTTGTAAACTTAGCTGCCATCTTTTGAGCTAGTTCTAGATCTCTTTCTTCTTGTTGCTCAATCTCAGCATTCAGCCTTTGTGCTAGCTCATGATCATGTTCTTCTTGTTGTTCTTTTGACATTTTGAGCTTTGGAATATTAACCACAATCTCCTTTCCCTTACCTTGCACAGGAGGCATCTTTTCATCCTTCTTTGTTTCTACAATCGCAATGCCTTTGAACCCTGGCTTAGGTGCAATTGGCTCTAGCTTTGACACTTTACCATCAAGCCACCCATCATCTATCTTTTGAGCCATCTTAAATGTGCTGATGTTGAGAGTTTGAGCACCCACTGCAATCAAATGATCTTGTTTTACTTTGGACCATGATTTAAATACATCTGTTGTTGGATAATCTCCATGATCATCCTATTGATCAAAACTCTATCAAGTGCAGATAATTTATCTTCATCTGATTGAGCACTTTCAGCTGTTTGTAGTTGTTCTGGAGCAACTATTGTTTGTGGAGTTGCAACTGTTAGAGTATCTGGTGCAGCTATTTGTTTGGATTGCACAACTATTTGTTTACTTTGCACATTTTGCACTTGCTTCTTTATGATTGGCTTCTCCCCCTTTTTGATTGGAATTGTTTGAGGAGGAGTAGCATGAAACTGTTTAAGCATTTGATCATGGGCTTGAAGAACATCTGTAGCCTTCTTCAGAGTAGTCGACAAGACTTTGATCTGTTTGTCTTGCTTGATAATAAGCTCATTGTGCTTGGCAAGAAGCTTGTCTTGTAGGGAGTTTCTCTTTTTAAGATAGAGGTAGGCAGCAAGAAATGGTATAAGTTCTGGATTCGTCAATGCCTTTTGTTTCATACTTCCCTCAATGTCAGCTAGTGTTGCCACCTCAAACATATCATCGGCAGATAAAACTGGTTGGTCACTCCTAGAAGTTTCCTCACTAGTACCCCTTTGTTCTTGGTACTGGGGATTTCCAAAAGCTGTTTGACCAGCCTTTGTTGCCGTGGTTGAGGTCTTACTTATGTTGACACTGCCCTGCTCACCCCTTGCAGATGGAACAGTAGTGTCAGCCTCAAGAACCACATGATCACTCTCTAATGGAGTGATCACCTCCTCAGTATGCTTGGGAGACAGCACAGTGGGTTCCCTTTGGATATTCTGCACAGGTGAATGCACATGTGCAGGGCTTACAGTTTGGGTGATAGGGACTGTGGTGGAAGGAGCACCAACCGTTCTCTTTCTCTTTTTGAATGTTATTAGAGAGGGGGCTTGTGTTGTAGTTTGAGAAATGGTAGCAGAGGGTGATATTTGAGTATCAGGAGCCGTAGGTTCTAGAGTTGGTGGTGTAGCAGTAATTTGGGCTTCATGCTTAACTCTAGCAGCTCTGTTTCTTGAAAGAAACTCCACCATTGCAGAGAGTGGTGGAGTGATGGCACCAGAAAAATTCTTGCCATTGATCAACAGTTTGCTCAATGTGGAGGCCACATGAGCAGAGGGAATCAGGACCCTCTTGTGAGTTTGAAGATTTGGCAATAAAGAGTTTAAACAAGTTTGCACAAATCGGGGGTACATAAAAAAGAGACCATATTTGGTCCCGAGATGTTTTACCATACCATTAAAAATTAATTTAGAAAATTTGAAGCAATGATTGTTGGCCAAACAGATTAAGGCTAAAGCAATGTTACTTCCAAACTCATTCCAACCAGTTTTTTAGGGCTGACACATTGTTGTAGAGTGTGAATAACAAACTTCCAGTGAGCACAAAATTGCCCCTTGTAGAAGGTACCCTTTCCCCTAGGGCCCTCATACCCCAGCTTAACTAACTCATCGTGCAAGAATTCCAGTGAAACAGAATCAGAATACTCACCCTCAAGATCATCAAGGTGAAGGTGTTCTCGAATGGTATTCTCAGAGAGTGAAATAGCATGATTATCAACATTTGAAGTGATCCATTGCACTCCATTTACTTCAGTGATTGTAGCGTTTTTCCAGAATTGATCGAGATGGGAAGTGTAGATGGTTGGATTGATGGTGAGAACAGTGTTGAGGTTTGACAGCATAAGGTAGTCGATCATGTCATGAAAGACATGCAACTCAACAGGTTTAGAGAGGAAGGCTAGCATGTTGTGTTCCTTGACAAACGGAAGAGGAGCCATGGCGATTTCAAAGAGAAAGTCTAGGGTTTAGCGTTCGATTGAAGTTTAGTAAGCGTAATGAAAACTACGAGGAGAGAATGACTTATATATGTAACGCATATTAAATGCAATTCAAAATGCCTCAGAATATCTGCAAAGACTGAAATACCCTTGCCTAACAGTTGAAGGAAAACTAAGAACTAACGGTCGAGAACTGTTTGGTTAGTGAACTTCAACTGTACCACTCCCCCTTAAATGAACATGGCTTGCCTAACAGTTGTGAACTCCATGTACTAACAGTTGAGAACTGTTAGTTGCATTTTGCACAACTGTTCCCTGAACACTTACATAAACAGTTGTTAGACTTAAAGCTAACAGTTTCAAAGTGTTAGTGAGAAAACACACAAATAACACAGAAAAATAAGCTGACAAACCATTATTGTAAGTTAATCATTCCAATGTTTGAGATCAGAAAGTTAAACCTACTCACATCAAATGCTTTAGTGAATAGATCAGCTAACTGATCATCAGTATGCACTTTCATAACTTGGATTAACTTTTTCTCATTGCAATCTCAGATGAAGTGAAACCTGATCTCTATGTGCTTTGTTTTTTAATGCTTCACATGATTGTTAACAATGCTAATAGCACTTGTGTTATCCACATAGATAGGTGTATTCAAGAAAGTCATACCATAATCTAGAAGCTGATTCTGGATCCACAACACTTGAGAACAGCAACTTGATGCAGCAATGTATTCAGCCTCAGCTGTTGAAGTTGAAACTGTTGTTTGTTTCTTGCACTGCCAAGATACCAACCTGGAGCCAAATAATTGACATCCTCTAGAAGTTGATTTCCTATCCACATTAGCTCCACCATAGTCACTATCAGAGTATGGCATCAATTCAAATGGTGAATCCTTAGGATACCAAAGACCCTGTTTTTGTTGGCCTTTGAGGTACCTAAAGATCCTCTCTATAGCAAATAGATGTGACATCTTAGGATTGCATTGAAACCTGGCATACACACACACAGCAAACATTATATCTGGTCTAGAAGCAGTTAATTACATTAATGAACCTATCATAGACCTATACAAGTGTATGTCTACATCCTCCCCCTCAGGATCTGCTCCCAATTGTTTGTGTGTTTCCATTAGAGTACTTGCCAGCTTCACATCTTGATAGCCAAACTTGTCCAAAATGTCTTTGACATACTTTGACTGACTAAGAAAAATACCGGATGGCTTCTGCTTCACTTGTAATCCCAAGAAAAATATAAGTTCTCCCATGGAACTCATCTGAAATCTCTTATGCAGGATGGCTTCAAACTTCTTGCAAAGATCGTCATTAGTGGATCCAAAGATTATATCATCAACATAGATTTGCACAAGCAAAATCTCTATTTTAACAATCTTTGTAAACAATGTCTTATCAATAGTGCCTCTTTTAAAACCATTCTCAATCAAATAAGATGAAAATGTCTCATACCAAGCTCTAGGAGCCTGATGTAACCCATACAAGGCTTTATCCAACCTATATACCCTATCAGGATACTTTGAGTCTTCAAAACCAGGGGGTTGACACACATATACCTCCTCATCAATAGTTCCATAGAGAAAAGCGGATTTGACATCCATTTGATATACCTTAAACCCTTTGAAGCTTGCAAAAGCAAGGAACAATCTAATTGCTTCTATTCTTGCTACTGGTGCAAAGACATCATCATAATCTATGCCCTCTTCTTGAGTATAACCCTGTGCAACAAGCCTAGCCATATTCTTGATGACTATTCCTCTTTCATCCTTCTTATTTCTGAACACCCACTTGTTGTCAATTGCTCTTTTGCCTCTTGGAAGTTCAACCAACTTCCAAACTTGCTGAATTTGGAACTGTAAAAGTTCCTCTTGCATTGCTTCTACCCATGAAGGGTCTTTTAGAGTCTTTACTGCTTTCTTTGGTTCTATCAGAGATAGAAAGCAGGCATTCACATCAAACTGTTCAAGATCCACACCACTATTTTCATTTTGCAGCATAGCTCTTGTTCTAATAGGAGTGGTAGGATCACCTATAATCTGCCTTATGGGATGATTCTTGTGAACTCTTGATGTAGGGATGTTTTCTTCAGGCAGTACATCCCCTAAATTTGACATATCAACCTCAGATTCACTTTCATTCCCATAAGAGTTACATACTTGATCTGCAACTGTTTGATGTTCAGATGCATGGTGTTGTTGAGGAATAGGAGATTCCATGTCCTTTGAAGGTTCAGAATCATCATTCATTTGACTAACAGCATTGGGAGAATTACTTTGAGCCAAGGGAATCACTACAAAGTCTTCAGGAACTTGGTTTTCACCAACAGTTGTTGGGATTGAACTAACAGTTTCAGAACTGTTTGAAATGTTGGAGACAGTTTGTTGGTCTGAACCAACAGCTGTAGGGACACCTGCAACTATTTCTGTAGAAAACTCAAAAGAAAGAGGTTTAGCTAATGCATCAATATCAAATAACCACTCAGGACCATTACCTGCAACATTGATCCTATTCTCATTGAAAGACACATTCATACTCTCTTCTATGATCCTAGAAACATTGTTGAAAACTCTATATGCTTTGCTTTGAGTGGAGTATCCTACAAAAAATCCTTCTTCTGCTTTACTCTCAAACTTGCCTAATTGTGACTTGGTATTAAGGATAGTGCAGGGACATCCAAATGGTTTTAAAAAGTTGATCAAAGGCTTTCTTTTAAGAAACAACTCATAAGGAGTTTTCCCTTTGGACTTGACAACTTGTACTCTATTTTGAACATAGCAAGCAGGGTTCACAGCTTCTGCCCAAAATGTCATTGGGAGCCTAGAATCAGCTAGCATTGATTTAGCAGCCTCTATCAAAGTCCTATTCCTTTTCTCAGCCCTCCATTCTGTTGTGGAGTCCTAGGAGCACTATACTGTCTTTCAATTCCTTTTCCTCACAAAAACTGTTTAGCTCATAGTTCTTAAACTCAGAACCATTGTCAGATCTAATGACTTTCACTTTCAAATCAGATTGATTTTCAATTCTAAGAATAAGAGACTTAACTAACTTAGCAGTTTCATCCTTAGATCTAAGAAATTGAACCCAAGTGAATCTGGTGAAGTCATCAACTATGACTAAACAATAAGCTTTCTTCCTTATACTGAACACAAATGTAGGACCAAAAAGATCCATATGCAATAATTGTAAAGGTGCAGAGATGGAAGAAACTTCTTTGGACTTAAAAGAAGTTTTGTGTTGCTTGCCTTTGAGGCAAGCAATACAATGATCATCACATGAGAATTCCTTTTGGGGTAAACCTCTTACCAAACTGTTTTTAGCTAACACATTCATGGTTTTAAAGTTCATGTGACACATCCTTCTATGCCAAATGGCAGACTCATCATGAGATGCCTTTGAGAGTAAACAACTTAAAACATTCTGCTTAGCAACTTTTTGTGTATCCGAACAGTATACATTATCCTTTCTTGGTGTTCTTAAAAGAATATCCTTTTCAGTTAATTTAAAATCTTTTGAAAGAATAATGCATTCAGTATCTGTAAACAAGACTTTGTTTCCAATGTCACAGATTTGAGACACACTCAACAGATTGTACTTGAGTTGTTCAACAAAGAAAACATCATTAAAAGTAAGGGTACCTGCCTCTACAGCTCCTTTACCTGTGATTCTTCCTCCCTTTGGATTTCCTCCAAATGCTACATATCCTCCATTGATTCTTTTGAAATCCTTCAAGCAGTGTGAATTTCCAGTCATGTGCCTTGAGCATTCACTATCCACATGCCAGATTGCTCCTTGATTGGCCCTATGAATGCTCTGCACAAAAGAAAATCAGTTAGTAGCAGGAAGTACCCAGGCCATACAGGTCTTGGGTACACCATTCAAGTCATAATACTTATCGACAGATTAAGTTTTCTTAATTTTATCCCAGTTATATTTCTCTATTCTGTGTGAAGATTATTTAGTGAGAACATGTGGTTTCCAACTGTTGTGATTAACAGTTGAGATTTGGGAACACTCAGCTTTTGAATTTGATAAAATAGTTGAGTCAGTTTGAGACTCAATTTGACTTTCAGGAGGATTATCAGCATTAGCCTCTTCAGAAACTATTTGTTTCTGCAATTTTACCCAAGCCAGACAAACATCCTTTGATTTTGGCTTAATAGTTGGAGAACTGTTAGACTGTTTTGGCTTAACAGTTGGAGAACTGTTAGACTGTTTTGGCTTAACAGTTGGAGAACTGTTAGACTGTTTTCTGGTACTTGTTCTCTGGGTTCTATAGAACTGTCGGGTATGATAACAGTTGTGAGCCAAGTGATTTGCTTTCCCACAAATGTAACACCTTTTGGTTTTGACTATAGGCAACCCATTTCTTTGTGCCCATAACTGGTTTCTATTTCTTTGATTTCCCTTCACTGGTGCTGAAGGAGGAAACTTTTGCACACCATGCTGTTTGCATGTGCAAACAGGTACTTCAGTATGCCTCTTCACATGTTTGGAATGAGATTTTATTTTTGAAGCTTCCTTCTTTTGCTTTGCAACAGCAACTTCACCAACCTTCTCCTTTCCTTTTGTCTTAACACTAATAGTTGAGGTTTTTGGGTTAAAACTGTTTGGGTTCTTTTTGGGACTGTTAGTGTAAAGGTTGGGACTGTTTTCAGCATTAGTGGAACTGTTTATAGAGTTTACAAATTTGAAGGGTTTTGGTTCACTGGTGGAGGGTTCAGAGGATGCTTTTACAAACATCACATGTTGTGAAGAAGATTTAGGTGCTGTAGGTTCACAACAGATGTGATTTTCAATTGGAATGACTTCTTCTTTCTTCACAAATCCCTCATTCTTCTCATCAATCATCTCATACGCAACTCCCTCATCTTCACTTTCAAATTGTGGATCAGCTGACTTCAATTCTTCTTTTAATGGTTCATTAACATACCTTTCAGCTACATCAGACATGGGAGTTATATAGTTATGGTTGTATGGAGGTGGGGTCTGTTTACAGCCTATGCCTGTTTTTACCTTGTTTGTGATCTATGATTTTAACACGGTTTCAAGCTTAAGATTTGAAGCTTTGAACATGCTCAAATCCATGTCCACACCATTCAATTTCTTGGTTAACTCATCTATCTTACTCTCTTTCTCACTCAACTTCTCCTTAAGACTATCAATCTCTTCTTGAAGTTGCTCCTTCTCCCACTTATGATACTTTCTATCATAATCCATTTGCCGTTCATTAGCCTGATAATCTTTGATTTTCTTTTCAAAGCTTTCAATAACAGCATTGGTTTCATACCTTCTTTCTTCCATTTTGCTCAGAGCAGCACAAACCTTTTTGTTGTGCTCCCTAAACCTTTTAACTATAGCTCTACATTCACCAGGACATAGTTTAGAAGATACCTGAATGTCTTCTGTTTCTGATGAATCCATGTTGATGGAGGAGTCAGTCAATGCCATCAATGCTTTGTTGTGAGTGGCTTGCTCTGCTTGATTACTCTAATCAAACCCATGACCTTCTTGTGAGACCAATGCTGATGAGGTGGAATTTGAATTTTGACCTTGATGCTGGCTTTGTCCACCAGATCTGCATTCCCTAGCAAAGTGACCAGGCTGTTGACATTTGAAACATCTTACTTTGGATTTGTCAAATCCAGCCTGACCATCAGCCCTGAAGTTCATGTTTTGCCTTCCTGTTCTTTTGATGAATCTTTTGGCTCTCACAGTTAGCATAACCATCTGCCACTTGAGATCTATCTCCTCAAGATCATCTGGATGCACTTGTTCAAGATCTTCATTAGTGAGAGTTGAATGTGCATGACTAGCAAGGAATGCTTCAAGCACTACATCAGAAGTGTTCACATCTAATCCAGCCACAGAACTGGTACCTACACAACCATCAACAGAATTAGGTAAAGAATGCTTTGAGTCCATACCTGAGAATGAAAGAAGAGCACCATTATGGTTAGGAGTCACATACTTCCTTTTTCCTTCTATTTCTCCTTCAAACACAATCAAACTGTTGTATAGATCATCTAATTCTATATCTTCTAGAGAATCCTTAGTCCTCCATTGTGCGGCATAAACTATCCATTCATCACCTAAGGACCTGAGAAACTTTCTATTGATCTCATCTTGCTCGATTCTAACTTTTGCACTCTCAAGTTGACTCACCAGCTTATAGAACCTATCAAAAATCTGAGTGATACTTTCATTCTTTCCACTAGAAAAGTTCTCATAAGCCTGTTTTAGAAGATCCCTTTGATTCCTTTTGGAACTTGCATTCCCTGTAAACCTCTTTTCTAAAGCATTCCACAATTCATGAGCACCATCAAACTTCTTAAACTGATGTTGATACTCATTTGGAATAGCAATTTGAAGAATGCTGAGAGCTTTCATCTCAAGCATACTCTCTTTTCTTTCAGCATCTGTTTTTGGTGGTGGTTTCTTCCTTGGTTTTCCAGCTTCATCTAAATCAATAGGAGTTGTGGGTTTATTCTCAATGATTTTCCAAACAGCATAGTCCATTAATTGAACATGCTGCTTGATTCTTAGATTCCACATCTCAAAATCAGTTGGTTTGAGCATGGGAACACGCATGTTTGACCCAGATCCAGTGTTAACAGAAGATCCACCAGACTCCATAGCAATAAAGTGATTGAAAACTCACAATAAAGCTTTAGAAAGACTTTAAAACTCAAACACAGCAGATCTGTGTAAAACCTTCAACTGGTGATCAAAGGAACCTTAATGTTAAGGCTCTGATACCACTTGTCAGGAACGTTTATTAACAAAATCAATAACAAGAATTATCTTTTGAATTTAAATCAGAGTTATATAAAAGACAATCTTTGAGTTTGATCACAATCAACTAAGAAGTTGCGGAATCACACTTAATTGATTAATAAAGGTTTTAATCACAAGAACAGTTTAATCAACTCAATGAAATACTTCAAAACACAAGATGTTTATTAATAACCAAAGATGATTACAATATTCACCTACACATCCAATCTAACTCTTTTGTTAGACGAAGAACACACTTTGTTCTTAGGTTTCAAAGAAACTTGGAGGCTAATACATTTTCTGAAAACAATAAACAATACGAATGAGTGCAAACTCTGACAGAATTGAATTACAAAAACTATCGATTCTTAACATAATATTCTAATGAAGTATTTATAAACTCTTGATCTTCCTTGAATAGTTGACAGTTGGTTAATCTTCTATCTTGCGAGATAATCTTCTAATCTTGATAAGATATTCTTCAAATCCTTAAAGATAGCAGTTTCCATAAATAGCTTAACAGAAACTGTTTGTTGAATGAGATTCTTCTAACAGTCTTCTCTTTCATGCCTTTTCAACCGTTGTTATAATCATACTAACAGTTCTGAGCTTTTTGTACTAACAGTTGCAACATTTACCACAACTGTTAATTATAAATCAAAATAACAGTTTTCAACTATTTTCTCAAAAACACATTAACAGTTTTACCTTTGCATGTCCAACAGTTTCAATTACTTAGCAAATTTCCCAACTTGGATTCTGGCTTAGGGAAGTTCATTTCCTCGACCGTGTCATATATAAAGATGGTGTCAAAGTAGATCCAGCTAAGGTGGAGGTTGTGATGAATTAGGGGGTTCCTCGAACTCCTTCCGAGATTAAAAGCTTCCTTGGCTTGGCTGGCTACTATCGGCGGTTTATCCGCGATTTCTCTGAGCTTGCGGGTCTATTGACCAAACTAACTCGCAAGGATGTAGCTTTTGTATGGTCGGAAGCTCAAGATGAAGCTTTTCAGACCCTAAAGCGATTGTTATATAAAGCTCCGGTCCTTACTTTACCTGAGGGTTAGGTAGACTTTACAGTTTATTGTGATACCTCGTACGCGGGTTTGGGTTTTGTCCTAATGCAACGTGATAGACGATTGCCTACGCTTCTAGGCAGTTGAAATCACATGAACAGAACTACCCAACCGACGATCTTGAACTTGCTGTTGTTGTGTTTGCATTGAAGTTGTGGAGGCATTACCTTTATGCCACGAAGTGTGTGATATGCACTGATCACAAAAGTCTGCAGTATGTCTTTTCCTAGAAAGAACTCAACATGTGGCAACGCCGTTGGTTGGAGTTAATTAAAGACTGCGATTGTGAGATCCGTTACCATCCTGGTAAAGCCAATGTTGTAGCAGATGCTTGGAGCCGTAAAGGACCAACAACAGAAGCAAGGTTTATGAAGATCGTAGTGGTGCTAGATTTGATTTCTAAGTTGAAGGAAGCTCAGCAGATAGCACTACGAGAAGATAATCTGAAGGCAGAGACGATGAAGAAGTTAAAAGATCAGCTGAATGAAGATAATCGTGGGTTGAAGACCTTTCATTCTAGGGTTTGGGCGCCTTCTATGGGAGGTAACCGTGAGCTGATTCTACAAGAAGCCCATCAGTCCAAATTGTCCATCCATCCGCGAATTACGAAGATGTACCATGACCTAAAGATGTTATACTGGTGGCCGACTCTCAAGAAGGACATCGCTTCATTTGTGGAGAGATATCAGATATGCGCGAAAGTGAAGACAGAAGACCAGAGACCATATGGTAATCTGCTGCAATTAGATATTCCGGAGTTGAAGTGGGATAATATCACGATGGATTTCGTGACGAAGCTACCGAAGACGTTCAAAGGGCATGATATGATATGGGTTATTGTTGATCGATTGACGAAAAGTTCTCATTTCTTAGCAACAAATGAGTCTGCTTCGCTGACTCGATTAGCTCAGTTGTATATCGATGAGATTGTGTCACGTCACGGTCTTCCTTGTTTGATTGTTTCTGATCGTGACTCTCGATTTGTATCTAACTTCTGGCAAAGTTTGCAACGTGAGTTAGGAACCCACGTGCATCTAAGCACTGCCTATCACCGGCAGACCGATGGCCAATCTGAACGAACAATCTAGACACTGGAAGATATGCTTCGTGCGTGTGTACTTGAGTTTGGTGGATCATGGGATTCTCATCTCCCATTGATTGAATTTGCTTATAATAATTCATATCATTCCAGTATTGGAATGCCACCATACGAGATGCTCTATGGGAAACGTTGTCGTACTCAGACTTGTTGGTTGGAGCCTGGAGAGAAATAGTTTGCTGGACCTGAAATTGTCCAGATTACATCTGATAAAGTGAATGTGGCTTTAGAGAAGCTGAATGTAGCTCATGATTGACAGAAGATGTATGCGGATCCTAAACGTCATCCCGTTACATTTGATGTTGGTGATCGTGTATTGTTGAAGGTCTCTCCTTGGAAAGGCGTCATTCGTTTTGGGCGCAGGGGGAAGCTAAGTCCACGTTTCATAGGCCCGTTCAAAATCGTACGTAAAGTCAATGATCAGACGGTAACTCTTGAGTTGCCTCCTGAGCTAGCTGGGATTCATGATACCTTTAACGTATGCTACTTACGTAAGTGCAACGTTGAAGATGAGCAAGTTGTTCCGTTACAAGAACTGAAGGTTGACTCCTCTAATCGAGTCGTAGAAGAACCTATCGAAATTCTTGACACGAAGGTCAAGAAACTACGCAAAAGATGATCAAGCTAGTACTTGTGAAGTGGAAGCACAACTTAGGTCCAAACCTGACTTGGGAAGTTGAGGACGAGTTGAAGACAAGATACCCTCACCTGTTTACTTGAAAGTGGGTCTTGGCATGTTTGGTGTTCTTATATGAATTTGATGTGTTTATGAATATTAAATGAGAAGAACATGAAGTTATAAAGTGTTTTAAATGTAAAAACAACAAATATGCAATCCATAGAATGATTTAAGAAGGTATCGGAATTGCAGTTACAAGATGTCGGATTCCGAGACCTATGAAGGTGTCGGAATCCGCTAGTTTGGCGAAATCCGCATGTGTGTCGGAATCCGCTAGAATGTCGGATTCCGCATGCCTGTAGGATTTCCTTCTGTATCAGAATCCGCTAGAATGTCGGATTCCATATGTTTATCGGATTTCCTTCTATATGTCGGAATCCACAAGTGTGTCGGATTCCGTATGCATGTTGGATTCCCTTGTGTCGGAATCCGTAACGCAAGTTTCGGATTCCGCATGTATGTGTCGGATTTCTCCGAAATCCGCAAGGACTATCGGATTTCCCAAATACGACAGTTTTGGCGGATTTGTGCTAAGTCCATAATTGAGTTCCTATTGTTGTTTTATTAGTTGTACTTTGTATGTATAGATGAATAACATAAGTAATAATGTTTTAGGTGAACTTGTTGTATTAGTGAAGCCAAAACAAATACTTGTATGTTGTAAGTTACTCAGGTGAGTACCTGCTTTCATGAGACTCGGTAGAGGAAGGCTTGTTTGCTAGATGACTACCTGAATGATTGTACATGATTGTATTATGTATATCTAACTTGTTTTTGCAGGTATGCTCAAGAAGGTGAGTGTAAGTCTTAAATGATGTTATGTTACTTGTAAGATGTATATTAGGTGCATTCCAGTGGGTCCAGACTTGAACCGCTTAGTTAATACATGATGATATGTACGAATGAATAACTGAATGATATTGCATATGGAAGATGATGAATCCCTATGGGATTATATGTATGTATGTATGTATGTATGTGCACTATCTGCAGACTATCTGAAGCATGGTTAAGGTCAGTTGGTTGTAACTGAATCCCATGAGTACTTAGGGATATCACGGTGATTCGGGAGGCATCTCGGATCGTAGGTTCTGTAGAACCGCCGTGCCTTAACGTCAGTGGTAATCAACTGGTTGTAGCTGGATTACCTGTGGAGCCTTTGGCTCTATGAACGATGTTTGGTGGATTGCTTTATGCTCCCCCACCAGCGTGGTTGCTTGTGTCTGATTCCCCAGTCTGAGTTGTTGAGCGGGATTGATTACCCTGTAAGACATGACTCTTACTGATCTTGTCAGCACACCGCAATGTGATAAGTTAGAAATGATTAATTACTTATATGTTGCATGACTTGCTTTATTGTTACTTATGATAAGTATGTACTCACTAGCTATGTTGTTTAGCTAATGGTGCTACGTTGCCCCTTTTCAGGTAAAGACTAGAAGGCCTGGTGAGGCGGGTGGCTTTTGATGTGTATATCCCTTGTGGGTTGGAACACTTTGATTTATGATGTAATATGATGCTTATGGTCGGTTTGTATGTTAGGTAACACCAATGTATATATTGGAAATGATAATGATGAAATTAACAATTGTTACTTTTAAAAAGAAAGTTTCCGCTACTAAAACTGATGTTTTGAGTTGGTCGATCTACTCATAATTAGAGGTTAGATTATCACTAAAGTAGCTATTTTCGGAAGCGGTGTTATAGAGACGATGGTTAGAACTGTTAAAAATTATGATTGTGAAATATTATATCATCCTGGTAAGGCTAACGTGGTGGCCGATGCATTGAGCAGAAAGTCAAGAACAGTACTTATAAAGAATCAATCATTAAAGATGACAGTTACGACACCTTTGATTGATGAGATAGAATAGCTCAATCAGAAGCAATTAAAAGTGAAAATCATAACAAAGAACGTATCAAGGGCCAAGTAACTAATCTTTTAAAAGATAGTTGTGACATTCTGACTAGATATGGTCGTATACGGGTGACAAGTTATGGGGAGACACGGCAGACACTCTTGAGTGAAGCCCACAAATCAAGATTTTTTATTAATCTGGGTGCTACCAAAATGTATAAAGACCTGAAAATAGATTATTGGTGGCCGGGTATGAAGCGTGATGTAGTTCGATGTGGAAAAATGCCTTATATGCTTACAAGTGAAAGTTGAACATTAGAAACCCCATGGTAAGTTACAACCCTTTGAGATACCGATCTAGAAATGGGAAAACATTACGATGGACCTGATTGCTAAATTACCCAAAACCCAACGAGGTTATGATGTAATAAGGGTGGTTGTGGACAGGTTGACAAACAGTGCACATTTTATCCCTATTAAAAAAAGTTATCCCTCAGAACGATTAGAAAATGTTTATATGAAAGAGATTGTGTCTCGTCATGGCGTGCTAGTCTCCATTGTGTCAGACAGGGATACCAGATTCACTTCCAGCTTTTTGAGTAAATTTCAAGAAGAATTGGGAACTAAGCTTCATCTTAGTACAACTTATCACCCTCAGACCGATGGTCAGAGTGAAAGGACTATTCAGACATTAGAAGATATGCTTCGTGCATGCGTTATTGATTTCGGTGGGAGCTAGGATTCGTATCTTCCCTTGGTAGAATTTTCATACAATAACAATTATCATTCTGGCATTGGGATGCCACCGTATGAAATGTTGTATGGAAGAAAATGTTGAACTCCAATTTGTTGGGGTGGGGTAGGTGAAAAAGAGCTGGGTAGCACAGAAGTGGTACAACAAACAACACAAAAGATTCAACAGATAAGAGATAGATTGTTAACTGACCAGACTAGACAAAAGAGCTATGCAGATAAACGCAGATCACCACTTGAATTCCAAGTGGGGGATTATGTATTATTAAAAGTGTCACCATGGAAGGGCGTCATTAGATTCAGAAAGAGAGGAAAACTTGGTCCGAGATTTATTGGACCATTCAATATCATCGCACGTGTGGGGAAGGTTGCTTACCGATTAGAATTATGAGAAGAGTTGTCTCAGATTCATAACACCTTCCATGTGTCTCATCTGAGAAAATTTCTAGCAGACGAATCTGCTTTTGTACCCCTGGAAGATGTTAGTATTGATGAAAAACTTAACTATGTGGAACAGCCTATGACAATATTAGAAAGAAAAGTTAAGACTCTACGCAATAAACAGATTAGGCTAGTTAAAGTCTAATGGAAGCACAGGAAAGGATTAGATTTCACGTGGGAGCCTGAACAAGATATGATCAAGCATTATCCAGAACTCTTCGACAAATGATTTCGGGGACGAACGTGGGGAAGAATTGTAACATCCAGAAAATAAATGTGTTATAAGTGATTGTAATTATTAAAGTGTGGATGTTAACTAGAGGGACTATTATTGTCATTATGGGAAACTTATGTATATATATACTTGTAATTGACTTTTTAGAGTCAATTACTTCATTACAACTTCACTGCCACAATTGTTTTCTCTCAAACAAAGTGAGTTTCTTAGCTTTTTGGAGTTTTAGATCAAAAGAGATCAGAGTTGAGCTATTAGTATCATGATATTCATCTTGAAACATTCAAGGTAAGATTGGTTTATTGTTTTCAAGCTTTTAATGGGTTTATATGATCCAAAATGTTTAAACAAGAATCAAAATATGTTATTATGAGGTATTGAGTGTTTAAAACTGATAGGGATGTTGGAAAACATCCCCAAGATGTCAAAATATTGATTAATATGAGTTTGTATGAGATTTGGCCGGAAAAATAGCAAGTTATCGGACTATACTAGTTCAGAGTACACGAGGCACGACTATACCTAGGTAGGGTACAGGTGTGCTCATGATAGGGCACGAGCATACCTAGGTGGGGCATAGGCGTGCCCCTGTCCTGTTCAGTTTTATATCTTCAATTTCAGCATGTATTTAATACATATCATTATTATTATAATTGTAGAAACTAGCTGGGGACTTATACGTAAACCTTTATCTTCTGAGGATTAGATTATTATATTTCAGTTTACAAGGTGAGTCTTCTAGACTATTTTTCATATGTGCATAATGGTGTTATTACAAGGAAGACTTATATGTATTCGTTTTATGTGTTATAAAGCATGCTGCTTTGTGAAGTAGTGGCTCAGAAATAGCGCAGTATTATGGCTCAGTTTGCTACCCTGGGTCTAGAACTAGTGGTTGGCGATATTCAGAATGTGATTATATTCATGTCTTTATATGATTTGCAGTCTAGTTTACTTACTAGTTAAGCTCTCGTAGCTTATCAGATATTATTTATGTATTTTGCAGGACACAATCAAGGCAAGGGCAAAGCTCCGGTTTGACTGAATTTGTTAAGAAAATGAACGCTTGGTTGTACAGAACAAGTTTTTGGTGTTAAACTCGTAGTTCTTTCACATATGTGTAGTTTTGACAAATACTTTTGAAATAGTTATGCTTCCTCTTTATGTAAAACTTTCAAAATGTAAATTATTATGTGAGTTTTTATCAAAATGATCAGTTTTATAATTTGGAGCATTACAGTTAGGCGCAAAAAAAACAACAATGTTACACGTGCGGTAGCGTGTTGGACGAAAAGTGACTTTACAATATGCATAATAAGTAAGACTGTCAATTTGGGTCGGGTTCGTGTCATTCGTGTTCGGGTCAGTTTCGTGTCGACCCAATTTCGACCCATTTATTTTCATGTCAGGTTCGGTTCGTGTCAGTTTTTTCGTGCCAGATTCGTGTTGACCCATTTAGGCCAAATTAATGTTATCGACGAGAATTTTTTTGGTTTTCGAGTACGATTTTTGAATACGGTTTTCCATCTCAACTATGATTTTCTTTATCAATATTTCAAATTCTATGTTTGTTTTCCATCGTTCGGTTCAAATTTCGAAAAAGATTTTCATTTATATTCTAACTTTAATCAATGTTCGTTTCCGTTGTATTCGAACTTCAAATTCGGTATTTATTTCTGTTTGATTGAAATTTTGATTTTACTTTTTTATTCACTTATATAAATGAATATAATAAAAACTATGATGTATTGTTGGTTCTATATGCACAAGACACAAATTAATACGATATTGCTAATAATAAATAAACCCTCTATGGTCACACATTTACAATCAATGAACACCAATTACATATTTGAATATAATTTAAATATGTTTCCAACTTATTATATATATAAGTATATATGCATTGTTGTATATTATTATTTATGTGAAATAATAATATCACTCATATATATTGATTTAAGATAATGCATATCAAATACATAAATATAAACATATGATTTTATATATAGGTATGTATATATATATATAAGTATAAATATATATCTATTACATGTAGACTATTACTAGTAACAAATTATATAAATGTATGTATATCCTTGTTACAAGTAAAGAGTTACAAGTAAAGAGTTACTAGTAACAATCAAGTATGTATATAAAATACATGTAGATGTATTTTATACATAGTATGACATATCTAGTATACTCTTTTATATAAATTGAAAGAAAAACTAGAAATTCATACATTAATCCTCAAAAGGGGCCATGTATTGCTTCTTGACAAGGATTGACCACGGCATGGGCTAGTTCACCAAGTGAAGAAGCAAACGAAAGAGGGGTCATCCCCCTTCACCAATTTTTGGCCAAAAATGGCCTTGGGGAGGGGCCTCCCTCTTGGCTTTTGTTGCTTGGTGCTTGTAAGTCTCCATGCATGGTCTTTGTGTTACTAGTACATGCTACCACCTTTGCTATTCTTCAAGAATTGTTCTAAGTGTTCTAAGAAGCTTGAATACGTCCTTACTCTATAGTATTGGTGTTCTTCAAGTAGGCAAAGTGTGATAATAGAATACATACTCATATACATACATAGTAAGTTCAAGAAGAAGAACAAGAGGCTGTTACTTGCTTGCTTGAATTTCAAGGGTTGAAGAGACTAGCATCTAGGAGGTGTTAGACTCATTGTTTTGTGGATACCTTGGAGGAAGTCTCTACTTGGCTTCTCATTGATCAATCACTTCATCAACGGTTTTATCACGCTACAAAGGTTGTAGTTCTAAACACCCTATGGTTGGTTTTGTTTTTTAAGGCTTGCATATAGATCAGTGGTGGGGAGTTTTAAAAAGTTTAAAATTGTTGTTCATGCTTCCGTTGCTAAAATATATTTTGAAAAAACCGAACAAACCCCAACATATATTACTATTCTAAACCAATAAATAATGTCATTAGACAACCGAATAATTTAAGATTATTTATCATTAAATAGAATTATGAATCGATCTAAAATACTAAAGTATCACCTATCAAATAATCCAATAAAAAAGTATGAAAATCATATAATGAAAATAACAAATACTAAAATAACGTACTATTGTTTTAACCATAAATCTTTTATTGTTTATTTTGAGTTTTTAACGTTTAAGAGTTTTGTACTTTGTTTGGCGGGTTTTATTGTTCTAAAATGTCACTCTCTTATTTGAATTCATAATGTTCTTTTCAAAATTTAAATTTCAAGTATTAAAATGTTATAATTTTACCTATAAACGGGTCATACGGGTCATTTTCGGGTTGATCCTAACCCGACCCATTTATTTCGTGTCGATTTCGTGTCAACCTGATTTTGACCCATTTCGGGTTCGTGTCAGGTTTCGGGTCGACCAGAAATTGCCAGCCTTAATAATAAGGGACATGAGCTACTTCATTTATAGTCAATTGGTTTTGAGTTAAAACCTCACAAACTGTAACGCCCTGATGTTGTGTAGTTATATATATGAAAAATGATGTGAAATAACACAGAAATACTAGACTAAACTACACACCGGGCAGTGAACCCATCGTATGGTAGTAAAGAATTTGTAAGGCCAAGTGTCGAACCACAAGGAAGCAAGATGAAATCTCAATACTAAGTTGTCGTCATTAATTAATCTATGATCAAATGTTTATAATCCTAAATTTAACAATCAAAACAAGCGAGATAAAAGAAACAAGATATTTTTTAGAACTTTTCGATTTGAGAAGGATGTGCTACTAGACTCGATTACTAATAGAGTTAATTGACAAGGATTTGATAAGTTTGATGGGCAAGAAGTTAAACCATCTAAACACTTCAAATATTAAATAAAATCAAACAAGAAGGTCTCCTTAAAATGATTTTACAAGATATAAAGAGTTAATAGAATCTACCAGTTTGTAAAAACAATCAAGTAAGGATTGAGTGTTGTATTAAAACACGTTTAATAACAAAGTTCTCCGTTAATTAAACAATTAATTCTTGAAAACTAACCCCCGAAGTTCTCCGAAGTAGTCAATTTCACAAAAATCAACTTTAAAGATATTCCAACACTTGACTAACATAAGATAAGCATTTCAAAGTCAATTTCATTAACAAATTGCATAAACAATAGTGAAAACCCAAACCCAAGTGTAAATTCTCACAATTTGGGCATTACAACTAGGAGTAACTACAAATAAACCAAGAACCAATCAACACAACATGTCTATTACATCAATTAGTCAAGGAAATTTGGAGAAAAACATGAATTCAAGCAATTTGAGAAGAAACCCTAGTTTGAAGCTTCTAATAATGGTGAAATTGGGGAAACCCAACAAAAATCTCAAATCCAAGTTAATAACCTACTTGAATCTCATCCAATAGCACTAAAATTAACTACTCTATGCTAAATATCACGAAATCTAAGCAAACACAACTGAAATTGAAAAGAAACATGAAAGAAAGCTTAAATCCTTGAAGAACCCAATGGAGAAGATGAAGAAAATGCTCCCAAGGTAAGATCCAAGCTCCAAATCTTGCTTCCTTTGGATGTTTCCTTTGAAAACTTGACTTAAAGCTCTGGCAAATATCAAGAAAATCACCTCTCCCCAGAGTTTTAGGGCTGAAATCGAGTTATAAGTGAAAAGAGGGAGAAAAATGCTTAAATACGCAATCAGCGTCCGGCACATGTACGGCCGTACAACGCACTTTACAGAGCCGTACAAACGGGTCTGGAACATGATTTTTTCATTTCTTCCAAATTTTTGTGGATTTTCTTTCCTTTTGTCTTGGATAAGCACTAAGACCTGAGATTTCAAAAATAATGAATTAAGTATCAATTAACACCAAATTACTCATAAAATCATACGAAATGGTCGGATATCGCCCCGAAATAACTATTCAATTTGGGTGATATCAAAGATCCCTACAGTTGAAGCTTACTTGTCCCTAAGCAACTCCCAATTTCACTAAAACGCACTCAATTATTAGAAGAACTAAACCTAACATAAACTAAAGAACAAACAAAACAACTAAAGGATTATCTCAATGCAATCATAAATTTCAATAGATTAAAGTAACAAATTTGATAACAAATTAACCAAGCGTGTCAAAACCCATATTTAATACAATTTGCCAAAAAGTGAAATCCGGGATAGACAAATCAAATAAGGATTAAAAATGTATCCAAATTAGATAGCTCCAATATAGAACTCACAAGACTAGAATCAAAGTAAGTCAAACTTGTTAAGAACACTTAGACAAACCCCCTTTGCTCAAAAGATCTTGGAAATTGGATGAGTTACCACAATTTATCTTTTCGATCAAAATCGGCTTACTTCAAAGGGAAACCTCAAAAACCTTGGTAAAAATCAATTATTCGGTGTTTGTAAGGCCCCGCAATCAATTCTAGCATTTCGGTAATTGCCAATTATTCAGTTGATAGAGCTAAAAGCAATTGCTTCCATATTATGCTTCACACCCGCTATCCATTTTAGGCCTTATTGATTCGCGATGGCAAAAATGCCAATTATTAATTGTGATGGCATAAATGTCATTTATCGATGGTTTTCAACTTCAAGCAGGTGAAAAGGTCTAATATAGAACCTAATCGAAAGCGTCAAACTTTCTCAAGAACAAAAGGTGAAAATAGAACCAAAATCCTCACTTTATATCTACAAAGGAGTATGATAGATCGTATAATTTATTTTTTAGCACTCAAAACAGTCAAGCAGTCTAACAAAGAAGAGACTAGCGAAAGAATTCATCAAAAATTCGTAAAACAATAGAAAACCCGAATACACAATGACTTGAATTTAATGTAGGGAATTTGGCAAAAATGGTAATTTGAAATCAAATTAAATACTAGAATCAAATTGAACTAAATGATTAATACTTATTAAATCTTTATCACATAGTTGACCAATACTTATTAAATTGTAAGCTAAACCACTAACATGCTCAACATTCAAGAATTTGATATTGTCATGAAGAATGCTACCTTTACCAATCACCTTTCCTCTTAGATTGCTTCCAAACACAACATGTCCTCCATCATACTCCTTGTATGAGGTGAAGAGTTCTCTATTACCGGTCATGTGTTTTGAACAACCACTATCAAGAATCCATTCATGAGACATATTCTCACTTTTACTGCAACCCTACACATATGAAGTTTTCATTCAAGCTTTTGGTACCCAATGTTTCATGAGTCCTAGATGGTTAGCATCAAAAACTCCTATTCTAATCCATCTTTGTGTGATTCTAAAACTTTTATGATACCATGTGTTCTTAGGGTTAATGGATTGAGAGTATTTTGGTTTTTGAGTCACATTTGATTTGGGTTTCTTGAATCCAAGTTCATGCTTTGTTGTTGGAGTATAAAACTTTTTCATTAACTCATTACTTGCAACCTTGGGCATACAAGTGGAAGAGCTAGAGACAATGTTTACATTTTTGTTCTTTTGAAAATTCCAGTGACCCGACGGTCGATGCACGGTATCGACCGTGGGTCGACCGTGGAGGTCCTGGATTTTTTCTTTCCCTTTTTCTTTCACAAATTGGATGGTTTTCAAGGGACTTATTGGCATGTTGTTTGAGTGCCCAGAGAATCCAATGCCACCCTTATCTTTTGATGATTTTTGAATCTTTAACATTTCATCTAACTTTGTTGAACTATTCTCAAATTTTGACAGTGTGGTTGTATCCAAGTTTGTTTTTAACTTACTCTCCAAATCTTTTATGCTTGTATGTGTATGAGATGCAATTTTGTTTTCTAGATCTTTTATCTTTATAACTAAGTCATCATTTTCATTTTTCAACTTGATATTTTCCTTTTTCAAACTTTTATTCTCATTTTTTAACTCCTCATTTTTAGTAAGTATTTTTGAGCTAAAATCACATAATTGATCATATTGATGGCCATTATTGTCACTATAGTAGCTAGAATCGGAGTGTGCCTCACTTGTCTCAAAGGCCATGAGACATTTTTCTTCTTTTGTTTCTTCTTGGTTTTCATCACCACTATCACTCCATGCACCTCCTAGGAAGGCTTTATGATTTTCCTTTTTCTTTGAAGCTACCTTTGGACAATCACTTATGAGATGTGAAGAGTCTCCACATCCATAGCATTCTCTAGATGATTTCTTTCCTTTCTTGGAATCCATGGCTTGCTTGTACTTCTTAGGATCAAATGGTGCTTTCACATGCTTGCCTTTTCTTTTGAAGAACTTTTAAAAATTCCTCACCATCATGGCATACTCTTCATCCTCATCACTATTTGTTTCATCTCCTTCATCACTAGAGGAATCTTTGACATGTTTGGCTTTAAGTGCAATGGACTTGCTCTTCTCTTTCTTTAGCTTGGCAATCTCATCATCCTTTTGCATGATCACTTCATACACCTTGAGATTTCCTATTAGCTCATCCATTTGAAGTATGTTCAAATCTTTTGACTCCTCAATAGCCGTCACCTTTGACTTCCATTTTGGTGAAAGAGCCCTAAGAAACTTTCTTACAATCTTTTTGTTAGAGTAAGTAGTCCCAAGTGACTTGAGACTAGTAACAATAGTATTAAACTTTGCAAAAGCCTCATCAATTTTCATATCATCTAGTATTTGAAATTGTTCATATTGTTGCACAAGTAATTCAATTTTGTTATCTAGAACTTGGGCATTTCCTTGATGTGTGGTGACAAGAGATTTCCAAATAGCATTTGCACTTTCACACATAAATACTCTTTCAAACTCTTTTCTAGGCAAAGCATTGTAAGGAAAGAGTTTTGCTTCAAAATTTTTAGAAACCATTTTCTTATCCTCTTGATCCCATTTTTCTTTAGGAAGTGGAACAAAGGCATCTTGTTTGGAATCAAAGGTTTTTGGTACATAATCCCCTTCTTTAATAATATCCCAAAGATCATTATCTTTGGCTTTGACATAAGTCATGAATCTTTGTTTCCAATAACAAAACCCTTCTTCTTCAAGCAGTGGAGGTCTAACCATAGAATTTCCCTCTACATAATTTTGTCCCATTTTGTCAACTCAAAAATTTTTGAAAAAATATTTTTAGAAGATTTAAACGACTTTTCAAAAATTATCTAGAGCAACTTGCTCTGATACCAATTGTTAGAACCTAGAGGGGGGGTGAATAAGTTTTTAACAATATTTGCAATTGTAAGAACCTAGAGGGGGGTGAATAGGCTAAAATGCGGGAACGCGTCGCGTCCAAGGGTATGACGCGTCATGTCGCGTGAATTACTGCATCATCTTCTCCAAATTTCCAGCCGACTCAAACTTTAAAACTTCCATTTTAACCTCTGTTTTTCGATCCAAAACGCTTCTAAACATGTATAAACCTTATATATCATGCATATAACTATCATGAACATCCTAGAACTCATCAAAAGATCATATCATGCAAAACCCATTTATCAACTTTGAGCTTGAAGCTCCATTAATGGTGAGACATCACATAGTAATGTTTTTCAACAAATTTATGCATCAAAATGAATTGTAACATGATACAAACATATAGTCACCTTCTTCTTGAATTAAAGAACACAAAATCTTGAATCCACAATTTCAAGTAAGAAGGTTTTGAAAGGTTTCTTCACAAAGGGTTTTGCTCTCAATTACACACACTACACACTTTCACTTTTAGAAATATGAGCAGGTGAAGACACACACGTACACATAAAACTCTTTAAACTAAGCAAGAGGTGGTAAAATCTTATTTTATCCATGCATGCATACATACCTACACACAACATGTCATACATACATACTTTCTTTTGCTTTCACCTTCCAGTAACAAACACATAAATATATATTAGATTAAATTAATTTCTTTAATTCAATTAACTTTAAGAAGAACAACTAATTAAACACACAAAAGCACATACCGCTAACCCGTTAATCTACTAGCCCAAGTTTGCGGGTATAACAAATCTCCCCTCCTTAAGAGGATTCCGTCCTCGGAATCCCTTTTCGTTCAAACAAATGGGGATATCTGTCTCTCATCTCTGCCTCAGTCTCCCATGTTAAGTCAGAACCTAAACTGTGCTTCCATTTGACCAACACCATCGGAATCTGTTTCTTTAGGAGCTTGGTCACCTTACGATCCAATAGTTCAATAGGTTCCTCTATCAATCTTTTCTTCGAATCAAATTTCAATTATGTACTGGTCGAATCTGACTTTCATCTTCAACCTTACATTTTCTCAGATAACAGACATTGAATGTATCATGAATACCTACAAGTTCTGTTGGAAGATCCGGTGTAACTGTCTGATCATTCACTATCTGACGAATGCGGAAAGGACCAATAAAACGGGAGCCAACTTCCCGATTTTGCCGAAGCGAATCACGCCTTTTCATGGAGAAACTTTCAGATACACCAACTCCCCCACATCAAAAGATACCGAACGACGTCGCGGATCTGCATACATTTTCTGTCTATCCCTGGCAGCTTTCAATTTCTCTCTAGCAATAGCAACCTTGTCAGCAGTTAACTGAACAATCTTTTTGCCCTGCAAACTATTTCTCACCAGCCTCTAACCAACAAGTCGGAGTACAGCAGCAACGACCGTACAACATTTCATATGGAGGCATTCCAATACTGGAATGGTAAGAATTGTTATACGCAAACTCTATCAAAGGAATGTGTGAATCCCAATTTCCACCATACTCAATTACACAGGCACGTAACATATCTTCGAGTGTCTGTATGGTTCGTTCAGTCTGACCGTCAGTCTGGGGATGATAAGCAGTACTCAAGTTAATCCTCGTCCCCAATTCTCTCTGTAAACTCCTCTAGAAGTTGGAAACAAACCTGGAGTCTCTGTCGGATACTATGGACAACGGTATACCATGCCTTGCAACAATCTCATCAATATATAGTTGAGCCAAGTTACTCAAAGAAGCCGTCTCACAAGTAGCCAGAAAGTGAGCACTCTTCATCAGTCGATCCACGATCACCCATAGCATATCATGATTCTTCTGAGTACGCAGAAGTTTTGTTACAAAATCCATCATTATGTGTTCCCACTTCCACTCAGGAATCTCTAATTGTTTCAAGGACCCGTACGCTTTCTGATGTTCTGCCTTCACTTGTGCACATATATGACATGATTCTACAAAATGTGCCACATCTGCTTTCATCGTAGGCCACCAGTAAAGCACTTTCAAGTCATTATACATTTTAGTGCTTCCTGGGTGAACTGACAATCTCGACTTGTGTGCTTCAGTTAAGATCAATTTCCTCAATTCTCCTAGCATAAGCACCCAAACACGGGTCTTATATATTTCCAATCCACGAGAATCGTCAGTCAGTTCATCTTTTCGTTTCCTCATTAATTCAGCCTGCAAATTTTCTTCCTTTAAGGCTTCCAACTGAGCAGACTTCTGTTATCCACTAAGTCAGATACTATCTCCATACGCATAAACTGGATAGAACTTCTAGCTCCTTTACGACTCATGGCATCTGCCACTACATTTGCCTTTCCAGGGTGATATCTAATCTCGCAATCATAATCGTTTATCAATTCCACCCATCGCCTTTGTCTCATATTCAATTCTTATGGGTAAATACATATTGTAGGCTTTTATGATCTGTACAAATTATGCATTTGGTGCCATACAAGTAGTGCCTCAACAGCCTGAGTGCAAACTCAATAGCTGCTAGCTCCAAATCGTGAGTCGGGTAATTCTTTTCATGAGATTTCAACTGCCTTGAAACATACGCAATCATCCGATCCCTCTGCATTAACACACATCCCAATCCAGCAAACGACGCATTGCAATATACTATAAAATCATCTGATCCACTTGGCAAAGCAAGGATAGGAGCCTGACACAATAACTGCTTTAGCATCTGAAAAGCTTTATCTTGTTCATTACCCCATACAAACTTCACATCTTTCCGAGTCAACTTAGTCAACGGACCGGAAATCTTGGAGAAATCCTTGATAAATCTGCGGTAGTATCCGGCCAATCCAAGAAAACTCTTTATCTCAGACGGTGTCTTTGGAGCATTCCGGTTCATCACTGGCTCTACCTTTGAAGGATCCACTTTCACTCCTTCATTACAGATCACGTGCCCTAAGAACTGGACCTCTCTCAACCAGAATTCGCATTTTGAGAACTTCGCATACAAACGTTCTTTCTTTAGAGTCTCTAAAACTTGTCTCAATGTTGTTCATGTTCCATCTCAGTCTTTGAATAAATAAGGATATCATCGATAAAAACTATCATAAAATTATCCAGAAATGGTCGACAAACTCCGTTCATAAGATCCATAAATATCGCAGGTGCATTAGTTATTCCGAACGGCATAACTAAGAACTCGTAATGACCATAGCCCGTACGAAAAGCTGTCTTTGACACATCTTCCTCAGATACACGTACTTGATGATAACCCGATCTCAAATCAATCTTTGAAAAGAATGAAGCTCCTTGTAGTTGATCGAATAAGTCATCAATTATGGGCAACAGATACTTATTATTTATCGTCTTCTTGTTCAATTCACGGTAATCAATACACATGCGCAACGTACCATCTTTCTTTTTCACAAATAATACTGGCGCTCCCCACGGGGACGAACTCGGACGAATGAACACTTTATCCAACAGATCTTGAATCTGTGTCATCATCTCTCGAATCTCGAAAGGTGCCAATCTGTACGGAGCCCTTACTACTGGTCGAGAACCATGGATTAACTCAATCTTGAACTCTACCTCGCGAATTGGAGGCAAGCCTGGCAATTCCTTAGGAAATACGTCCGGGTATTCCGTTACCACCCGAATATCCGTCATAGCTTGCTTTTCTTTCTTCCCGTCAGTGACATACGCCAAGTACGATTCACATCCTCTATTCAATGCTTTCTTAGCCTTTAAACATGAAATAATTGGGATCACAGACCCGGCTTTCTCACCTCTTGCTACTACTCGCATACCATCCGCCAACGGGAAAGAAATCAACTTCTTGTGGCACTTAATACTTGCTTGATTCAAACTCAACCAATCCATCCCGAGTACCACATCCAAACCAGAAAGAGGCATAACAAGAAAGTAAACGGGAAAACACACACCATCTATATCAATTTTAGCTCCAGCCACAACAGTCGTGACCGGAACCATCATGCCATCAGCTACTTCTATTTCTAAAGTGATTAGCTCCAGAATCAAACAATACTCTAGCAGGAGTAGAGTTTATTAGAAACATACCCGTTATAACATCATCTGTGGTTGTGACATCATCCACCGTCATTCTAAACGCCCGACCCTCAGCGGTGGGTGGGTTCTTTCTTTTCTGACCGAATGCTGAAGATGACCCCCCAGCCACTCCCGCTCCTGACCCAGATTCTGATTTCTTGCTTAATAGACACTCACCAACTTTGTGTCCCTCCTTCTGACAATTCTAGCAAACGCTCCTCGGGAATCTGCAGTTCTTAAAATCGTGGCCAACCTGACCACATTTCACACATCTCAGTGTTTGTGGCGTACACTGACCATTGTGGAATGATTTGCACCTGCCACACCAAGGTGCCCGTGGATTAGACCTACCCGAAGTAGGCCTCCTACTCTGTTCTCCCTTCCTACTACCACTACTCTACCCTCCCTGTCTCTGCTAAGTATTATAATGTTCAAACCTAGTCTTCTGTTGGGAAATCCTTTCCCTATTCAAACCCTCTTTTGCGAATTTATCCCCTTCAGCCAGTTTGGCCAAAGTGAAAGCCTGGGATAATGTAGTAGCCCACCTAGTGGTGCTGCGGTAATCTGGATGCAAAGCTCCTACAAAATGAGCATTCTTCGATTCTTCATCCAGCACCCAGTGTTTAACAAACCTCATCTTCTCATTGAATTGTTTGATCAAATCATCCACTGTCATATTACCTGTCATTTGTAAATCCACGAACTCCTTCTTAATCTTGGCAATCTCGAAGGAACTGCAATATTGCTTGCATAACTTCTCCTGGAACTTACTTCAGGTGATGCTCTCCTGCTGTTGCTCGGTGAAATGCCCGGTAATCGAGTCCCACCAGACCATAGCATCTCCTTTCAACATTCTCGTCGCATATTTCACCTTCGATTCATTTTCGCAATTACAAGCGTCCAACGCTTTCACCATTTCTCTCAACCAATTTAAAGTAACATTGGGATCAGAACTCCCTCTATACTATGAGGGTTTGCAATCCAAAAATTGCTTGTACGTGCACGGTTGCTTATATCCATGAAACGCAAAAGGATAAGCTCCCGGTTGTGCATACGGATAATAAAATGGTGGTTGCATCATCTGTGTTACCGGTGGTAGGGGTGTTGTTACTGGTGCTGTAGTTGCTGGAGTAGTAATCGCAATTGGAACTAGGGTTGGTTCAGGTTGGGTCTGTTGCTGCTGCTCCATACTATGAATTTTATTCTTGAGTTCCACTAATTCATTCTCCAATTGGTAGACATACCCACTTTGGTCTTCTTCATGAACTTGACCTGATGTTCCTGCATTTGCTGAATCCAAATTCTCAAGCACTGGTGCCTCTGTCGTAGCTTGCGTCACACGAAGAATGATGGGGGTTTCTCTGTCAGCCATAATCTGTTAAAATCACATCACCTCACAGCTCATTAGCATAAACTGTTAGTACACAAAATATTAACTACTACAAACATCTCTAACTCACCCTAATTCCCTTGAAAGAAAGCTTGACCCGTCACGAGCCAAGATTTGGGAATGCAACACTCTAGCCGTGCATGCATCGCCAAACCAAGGCTCTGATACCAAACTGTAACACCGGAAAACCCAAGCCATTTTTTTTAAAATGCTTTGCAGAAGCTTAAACAAACAAACCTCTTTACATACAAACCAAATATTTACAAATTTACAAACATCTATTCTTAAACAAACAAAACCAGTTGTCTTGGTGTTACTAAAACATAATGGCTCATTTCATTTAGAACAAAATATCAGAGCTGGGTCAACTTCTCCCTCTGCTAACACCACAAAAACCCGAACCTGCAAAAACAACAACTGAGGGGAATTAGCACAATGCTAAGTGAGTAGAGGCTAAGCACAAACTCAAACATCAACAGTCAATATCAAAGCATGTAATCACATATCCAAGAAGACCGGCGGTTCGGCGCAGAACCTACAATCAATGCCGGCTAAAGCAAAGGTTTACCGATAGCCCTCTACTGAGTCGGCACAGTGAAAATTCCCCTCTGATGCAACGCATGCACCAGTAAGACTATCACTGTACAACCAACCAGTAAATGGCCCAGCCCAATTCTACGTGTAGCTGACTTCTCAAACGCAACTCAATATCATCCAAAGAGCGCGTATCGGCCAAATAGTCATGCAACAAATATCATCAATACAATGAATCCTCCAAACACAAACGCATGTATCACATCAATAACATTAACCATAATCTTTACCATCCGCGATTAACGTCCACTCACCTCGTTTTCAACGCGAACTCAGATATCTAATATCACGGAGTCTTTAGATTGCCTGAAAACATGATAACAACGAAATCAGTCTCGAACATAAGACATATTTACCCACATATATTTGTCTCAATACCTATAAAAAGTCCACATAACATAAACACTTGAAACACAAATCAAATATATCAATTAAACAAAGTTATAATTCTGAAAATCACCGAACGTGTCGCGTCCAAGAATCCGACGCATCGCGTCGCCCAAAATGTCGGATTTCCACCATCGGATTTCAAATCCCGGATTCAAGATGTCAGATTCTAACGGGTGGATTTCACTTGTCGGATTCAAAACCATCGGATTTTGGGCTACGGAATTCAAACCATCATATTTCCTCACTCGGATTCAATGAATCCGCTAAAATGCGGGAACGCGTCGCGTCCAAGGGTATGACGCGTCGCGTCGCGTGAATTACTGCATCATCTTCTCCAAATTTCCAGCCGACTCAAACTTTAAAACTTCCATTCTAACCTCTGTTTTTCGATCCAAAACACTTCTAAACATGTATAAACTTTATATATCATGCATATAACTATCATGAACATCCTAGAACTCATCAAAACATCATATCATGCAAAACCCATTTATCAACTTTGAGCTTGAAGCTCCATTAATGGTGAAATATCACATAGTAATGTTTTTCAACAAATTTATGCATCAAAATGAATTGTAACATGCTATAAACATATACTCACCTTCTTCTTGAATTAAAGAACACAAAATCTTGAATCCACAAATTCAAGTAAGAAGGTTTTGAAAGGTTTCTTCACAAAGGGTTTTGCTCTCAATTACACACACTACACACTTTCACTTTTAGAAATATGAGCAGGTGAAGACACACACGTACACATAAAACTCTTTAAACTAAGCAGGAGGTGGTAAAATCTTATTTTACCCATGCATGCATACATACCTACACACAACATGTCATACATACATACTTTCTTTTGCTTTCACCTTCCAGTAACAAACCCATAAATATATATTAGATTAAATTAATTTCTTTAATTCAATTAACTTTAAAAAGCACAACTAATTAAACACACAAAAGCACATACCGCTAACCCGTTAATCTACTAGCCCAAGTTTGCGGGTGTTACACTATTTCTATTAACTTTCTTCTCATAAGTCTCATAATAATTTCACATACATGCCATATGTACATTTAGCTTTATTATTACTCTTACTAACACATCATATATTATATTATCTTTTGAAACATAAAGTTTCCGTATTCATAATACCTTTACGAATTTTACTATTCATTTTCGTCTTTAAAATGGCACACATCATTACTTTCATTTGGCCAATCCATTGAGACTGGTATATTATATTACACATGCCCACACTCTGACGTTTTTATGTTCTTCTCAATTTCATACCCCTTTCTCCTTATACATAATATTCTCGATATTATATTACTCATATTGTAACTCATTTCGTCTTTATTTCATAACCATCTTTCATCTCGTTTATATTTATAGGATTAGACCCTTACTCTTTTAAAAGAGTTTAACAATTCATAATCATCTTATTCTCATTTTCATTTTAAAACATAACCTCTTTCTCAATTAACATACTTTATATTTTCCCGTTAAATACCTTCTTATTGATATTGATTTAATTTTGACTATCGCAGTCATTACATATTTAATTGTTTTTCTCCATCATCACCTTTTCTTATAATCAAACAATTACTACAATTAAGTAGTATAATATTTATTACCAATTCGCATTTTGTTCAGTCGTCTGTACACTTTCCTCATAACCATGATTTCTTATTCTCTTTATATAATACTTTCCCCAGTAATATATTTTTATCACACCACATAGTTTATAGTATTTTCGTACTATTTCATTTACACTTAGATTTAGGCTTAGCCAAGCCCCGTATCATTTTTCCCTGTTATTAAGGTATAGAATACCATCTTTACTATTTATATATAAATAATGTCAATATTAACTTTTATTAGCATGTCTTTCCAACATCAACTTATTATCTGATTCAATATTCGCCTTACTTTGATAAGTTATATTTTATTTGTGTTCCTTCACCAGTCACACTGATTCTGTTCTCTCTGGCCTACTGTTAGGACCATCTCTTAGAATATTACTTACTCAAGAATCTCTTATATTCATCATATCATAATTTATATCAAACATGACTCTTACAACAAAGAAACTTCTCAGGTTTCCTTCTAACTCATTTTGGGTTCTCTTTGTATTCACTACCCTGGAAGTATAGATAAAGCATTAAAACATAATGTAGCTTTACCACAATGTCCTTTATATCAAACAGTTATACTCAATTAACATATCCGAAGTACCCCTGCTCATACTAAGGCAGTCTTATGTTACACGTGTACTATCTCCTACAAGTACCCCTCACCCGATCACACGATTCCCCATGATTTCATCAAGTTCCAACATATATCGTGTGTCAATAATAATATGGGCCCTTATATTACTCCGAACACACTATATACATTTGATTTTAACTTTACCACAAGAACTCCCACTTAGGCCATGTATCACATTGTTAATTACAATACAACATATTACGTATAACCAACACCTCCTTTATCAGTCTAGTATCATGCATTGCCTATATGCATTCAGCACTAGCCACATAAATCATGAGATAATATCTCTATCGAATCTTATGTGTCAACTAGATGCATAGCATTTACTCACATACCAAATCATAGTACTTAAAAGTACATCAATCATCAATATCTCAGGTATTACAATACCAATCATATCAAATACCAATCATATCAATATGCATAATTAACACAATCTCTGCATAATACACAATATACTCGCCAAGCTGCAAGCTTCCAGTGTGACTAAATCCGTAGAACCATGGTTTAAGTTCAGACGATGCATAACACACCTCCAGATCCCTCAAACCTTGGCTCTGATACCAAGTTGTAACGCCCCAATTTTCAAAGTATAAAAGAAAGCTTTAAACAAAAGCTATTTGATTAAAAACAGAATTTAATAAGCTAATGGAAACCCAAAAATATATTTGAACCCTCTGGTTCATACAAAAAGTAGTACCACCATGATTATAACAAAAGCAGTTTCCAACAAGCTTGCTATCAGCGGAAGCAAATAAAGCATTTCGTATAAAACCCTCGGGTTTGTATAAAAGTTATGTGTGCATTTAAATTGAAAGTAATTCCATTTCACAACTAGGAGCGTTATGGTTACAAAATACGTTTCAAGCAGCCAATCATCAATAGTCAAACCGGGGTCTTGCCTTGGTGCTAACACAACCTGCAAAACAACAACAAGCAGTATCTGCTAAGCTACAAGAGCTTAGTGAAAAAGCTAAACTGTAAATCATATAAGCATGCGCATACACATATACGAATGCTACAACAGTTCTTATGGATACATTACTGCACCATCTTAGCATCCACCAAGAAGGCTAAAATGTTGTGGCAACTACAACTGCACGAAGCAGTGTACCACCCTCTCCGTGATCCTCTTATCACTAATATAAACACATTGTAATGTAACACACATATCACATATATGAATCAGAGCTTAGGAAACTCACCTCCGCAATTAATACCACACAGAGTTATGTCAGATATACTCAGAACACGTCAAACAGTAATTCCTATAGATATATAATCATGGTATTAATCACATAATCAAACTCAGCACTTAACAAACTGAACAGGGGCAGGGCACGCCCGTGCCCCTAGGCACAAGGCCCAAAAACAGGCCCCAACAAACATGGGCGTACCGGGCTAGGCACACCCTGTACCGGACCAAGGCAAGCCCGTGCCTAGGTACTCCCGGACCTCAAGAACAGAGGCGGTCACGGCCACGAGGCACGGCCGTACCCCTCAAAGGCACGCCCGTGCCTTTCTACTTCCAGCACCAGTTCGCCGACTGTTTGCTGTATTTCCGGCCAAAACATCAATATACTCATTTTAATTCATAAAAACACTAGTGTTTTCCTACACCCCAAACAACTTCTAAACAATAAATAACGACCATAACACAACTAAATCATTGATTCACCATGAATCATCTCAAAAACCCATTAAAAACTTCAAGAACATAACTAGAAGTCTTACTTCAAGCATATATGATTGCTATGATCAGTTTGTATTTCCTCTAGTTGCTTTTGATCAAAAGATGAAGGAAAATGGGGCTGCTTCAGGAGTTACGTGAGTTTGCAAGTGAGTTTGGGTGATTTCACTATCTCAAAGTAAAAAATAGCTATATATATACATCTTTGCAATAATAACACAAATGGTCCCTCAACTTTTCTAGTTTCAAGTTAACAACTTTAACCCCTCAAGTTTCTAAATATCTCATAATTTTAATTAGGCAATCCACTAAAACTATAATATTCGTTTAATTATTAAATCACGAAATTTCGAACTTCGGGTGTTACACAAACGTATCAATAATATCGGTATGGGTGAAGATTTTTGCACAACTTTTTGCCATACATAACAAAAAGTGGTTGCTTGGACTAATATACTTTTGAATTTGTGCATACGAATAATAGATAGTAGGTTGGTAGAGGTATAAATATCCTAATTGTACGCTGTTTTGACAAAAAGTTGTATACAAATCATCACCCAAATAATATTACATGGTTATCGATGAATCAATTAAAGTTAGTAAATGATGTATTACAATCCTCTCTTCCAATTTATTTTAAATATTTACGTTTAAATATTAGTGTTTAAATATGTTTACCTTAACAAACCGCCGCAACACATGGACAAATCAACTCGTTTACTACATTTCTTCAAAGCAAAGAGATATATGGAGTCCAATCAACCAAATTTGCAGAAAAAACAAGGGCAAGTTTGGAAGTCATGTGTAAAGTCATATCATTTAAATGGTGTTCGAATCTATATGTTTTATGCAAAATCAAGTTCAATTTTTAGTTAACTTTATAAAGTTTATAACTCAAACTATCTTTTAACGCTTTTTTATGAAAGGCAAAGATACCTATTATAAAGTGTATCAAAGGTTGCGACATCAAGGTACAATAACGTCCTTACATCAACCTTAAAATATGAAACCAAACACTAAATAAACCAAAAGCTGAAACATTCCAAACCAATAACAAAGGTGGTATTGAACCTAAACATGCAGCTACTTAAGAATCTTTCATATCAGGTCCCTTATAGTTATATAGCTCTTTGTCATGCATGATACATCTAAAAACACCTAACAATTAATAAAACTACACCTTCCTAAATCATGAAAACCTTCCCAATTAAGTATATTTCAGAACCCATAATCATAGTGTAAATCAGAGAAGATCAACAAATATATATATATATATATATATATAGGGATGAGATCAAATAAAAAGAAAATTAAAGTAAAAAGTGTAAAATGGATGATTATTTGATCATTTTTCGGTATATATATCAACTAATAATCGTTAGTTCATCATCTTTATTGATTAAAACTAGTTCTTCATCAATTTCTTTTTTATTTCAAATACAGATTTTGAAAACACAATTTTGGAATAATTTGTTGATGAACAAAATGCTTTCATCTAAAAAGTGATGAATATGTTGGATTCATCAAAAAGAAATTGATGAAAAACTAGTTTTAATCAATAAAGATAATGAACTAACGATTATCAGTTGATATATATACCGAAAAATGATCAAATAATCATCCATTTTACCCTTTTTACTTTAATTTTCTTTTTACTTGATCTCTACCATATATATATATATATATATATATATATATATATATATATATATATATATATATATATATATGTAGGCAAAAGTTTAAACGAGAACTGTTTTTCGTATTAGAACCGCGAGAATCAATCTTAGCCGTCCAATTCCTCCTCCTTCAATTGGATTTCCCAACCATGAATTCCTTACATGCACCCTGCCACACTCAATCCTCCCACGCTCTTCATCCATGAATTCCATTATCCAAAATGAACGGCCAAGATTAGTTCTCGCAGTTCTCGTACGAAAAACAGTTCTCGTTTGAATTCTCCCCTGTATATGTATACCAGAAACTTTACACACACACATGAACTTACACTTTCTAACCATCATAGCCCTTTGGTTGATAACCGGACTTAAATTCCCAAGACTTAAATTCCCAACTGTTTTCTAGCCTCGCTATATATGTTACAGCGGTAAATCAATACAAACATTGGAATTTAGCTTACTTTTCTAACAGAAAAACTCGAATGTTTCCAAAGATCTGTAAAAAAAGAACAGAAAAAGAACAACTCATAGGCATCCTTCCTTGTATCATCAAAGGGCTTATATATAGCCTAAAGGTATTTGATGTATTCGGAGTCTAACAAGGTTACGGGTCAAGTCTCATGGTGGACAAATAGGTGTAGATTTAGGAATAAGTTTAGAAAGTATCTATTCACCATTTAAAAAGATATATACCAATGTTCATAACCGAGAGAATAGAATTAGACAATCGGGCTTACCAAGTGATATATATGAACTACAAAAAAGTTGTAGATCATAGGCGATCCGCACCATAAGTGCATACGATATGATCCGCACCATAAACAAAATAACTATTGGAAATTAAGCAAAAACTAATTAGTCTGTCTTTATATATTTAAGTTTAGATGTGCGGGTGTTTAACGTGCCGAAAGTTAAAGCCTTTTGCGCCGGGTGTTCCCTCCAACTCTCCAATAGTATCCAAGGATTCATGTCTTCCTCTATATGTAATTTGTAATTTGTAATTTGAAGTATATGCCGACTTTATTTATGAAAGAGTTAATTACATAAATAGTCCTTGTAATTGTCATGTAATTTCACTTTTACTCTTTTAACTTCAAAAATTACACAAATAGTCATCGTGGTTCGTCATTTAATTTGTTTCACTTTTGGTCATCTACACTAACTTCTTAAACAAACACCCTCTATATCCCTCGATCCACATTACCGCCACCACAACCCCCTTCTCTCTTCAAGATCTAGCTCCTCTCCGTTGAGTTCTACAAATGAGTAGATAGAGGAACAAAGAGAGTGAGAAGAAGGGCAACATCATCGTCGGCGGATGTCACCACCACCAGGATCTTCTCCTCTTCCTTTTCTTTAATTCTAGCTTTTCCTTATTAACTGATTTGTGGATCTGTCTGTAGATATGATGCGTAGGTGTTAAGTTCTAGATCTAAGTGTTTAGAGGGTGTGTGTGTAGGGGTTGTTGAGTTCTTCCAGATTTAGGTGTGTGAGGGTGTGGGGTGTCCTATGTGTGTAGGTGTGTGTTCTTGAATCTGTATCAATTGCAATTCTATCGTTGTTCAAGATTTTGGAAGTATTAGAACAAATTCAAAGGTAGTATCACAAAAGTACCAATAAAAATAGAAAATAGAGTATTGATCGATAGGCAATTTAGATCATAATCATGAATCCAAATGTATCCATAACTTATTTTCTAAAGCTTGCTCAAATTATAAAAATTGAAAACTTGTGAACAAAGTATCATCAATTTTTTTGAACTGTAATTCCATTCATTCTCAGAAAATCTATCGCACAGATGCATCAAATTTTGATGGGGGTTACCAACCCATTGTACAACTCGTTCTCCACAGTTTACAAATAAAACAAGGGTGAATAATTGTTTAACCATCAAAGTTTTACTTCAGTTTCGGTTTAATTATTAAAGTTTTTTTCAAACAGTTTTACCATAAAGTTTGAATTTATAATTATTAAATCCTCAAAGTTACACCTTCTTTTTGGTTTAAACCTTAAAGTTTTTTCTCAAACGATTTAACCCTTAAATTTTTATTAAAAACTGATTTAACCCTCTAAGTTTTGTTAACTTTTCAATAAAAAGTAAAATGAATAATAAACAGAGAGGGTAAAATCGAAAACCATACAAAACATTAGTGATTAATCAGTTTTTTTAACAAAACTTCAAGGTTTAAATCATTTGAAAAAAAGTTTGAGGTTTAAATCATAACAAATTCAAACTTTATGGTAATTTTGTTTAGAAAAAAACTTTGATAGTTAAACCGAAATTGAACGAAAACTTTAATGGTTAAACAATTAGTGACCCATAAAACAAAGACTAGTACAAGAATAAGTTTGGTTATATAATTACTAAATTAAATATTAGTGTTTAGTAACAACAATAAGTTTGGTTAAAAGAGAAATCTTGTTTAATAAGTATAGGAAATGAAAAAACTAAAGTGTTTACTTCATCAACATGTATTAAACTATACCCGAATTGTTAATGTGTGTATTCAATTTCCAAAAATGTTATTGTGTGTATTAAACTTTAAAAAAGTTTGTTATTGTGTGTATTAAAGTTTCTATTGCACGTACTAAATTTATATTTTTTTGTTTTTTATGTAATCAAAATACGTACAATAACAAGAAATTAAAAGTTCAATACACAAAATAACAGTTTTTTAAAGATGGATACACACATTAACAATTGGGGCTATAATTTAATACATTTTAGAGAAGTAAAACCAAGATTAAAATACCATTTGACTAACGATCAAACTTATCCAAATTAATATAAATAACTAAAAGTGAAACAAAGTGAGAACTACCGTATCTAATTTAAATAATTATTAAATTTAAAAACAAAAGGTGAAATTTTATGATAAACCATCTTTTGAAAGCATATATATGGTTACATACTTACATGTGTCAAAATACTCAAAACCAATGTTCCAAAATTATGGACTTTGAATTCAAATTTTGAAAATGCAGCACATTACGAATGGTCAACAAAAGTACCGTACACAAACCGATAATGTGAAACGGAATTGAAATAAAATTAGATGATAAAAATGTTAGAAAAAAAGGCAAAATAACATATTTATTCGGCTTAATTTTTAAATATTAATAATGTTTAATATAGTCTATAATTAATATATAGTGCTAAAAAACTAATTTTAGTTTTTGGATCAATGTCAAAAATGGTCCAGATTATATTTTAAAATTTTGAACGGAGTGATATTTTCGTAATTCACATATGATGTTTTACAAATCATATGTGATTGTATACTAAATCACATGTGATTGAATATTAAAATTTTAGAACTATCATACAAAAAAAACGACTTTTAGAGTCGACAAAATGTCGCTGCAAAAGAGCAAAAAGTCGCCGCAAAAACTGTTTTGAGACGACAATTTTAAGTATTGCGGCGAAAAATGATCCGCCACAAAAACTCGTCCCAAAAACTTATTTGTGGTGACAATTTAACAATTGCAGCGAAAAATGACTAACATTTGGTCTTTTACCGGATCTTTAGAGGCGACATTTGTCGCAGCAAAAAGCTATAACTCTTGTCGTGTATGTTTTTTACATAGATTTTATTGAACACAACTCTATTTATATATATATATATATATATATGTAGGTTAAAGTTCAAACGAGAACTGTTTTTCGTACGAGAACTGCGAGAACCAATCTTAGCCGTCTAATTCCCCCTCCTTCAATTGGATTGCCCACCCATGAATTCCTTACATGCACCCTGCCACACTCAATCCCCCACGCTCTTCGTCCGTGAATTCCATTATCCAAAACGAACGGCCAAGATTGGTTCTCACAATTCTCGTACGAAAAACAGTTCTCGTTTGAACACTCCCCTATATATATATATATACGGAATAGTTCAAATAAAAGTTATTTTTCATACGAGAACTAATATTGACCCTTAATTAGAATAAATCGAGGGCTAATATTTTTTGCGGCTAATGATTGGCTCATTAATGAGTAATGATTGACTCATTAATAACACATTAACGAGGGGTATTTTGGCAAATCAAGGTTCACATATTATTGACGGTCCATCGGGACGCAATTCAACGTTGGGAAAAATATATAAATGACCAAAATACTCGTATTAATAAATCATTAATGATGTTAAAAATAGTTCTCGTATTTATCGTATGAAAAGCATTATCGTTTGAACTTTTACATATATATATATATATATATAAACTTATTATAATTTCATATCTACTCAAATTACAATTTTTATTATTTTTTACTTATTTATAATTAGTTTAAGAGTTAATTACATAAATGGTCCATGTTGTTGTCATGAAATTTCACTTTTAATCCTTTAACTTTAAAAATTATAAAAATAGTCACCATAATTGTCATTTTGTTTCAGTTTTGATCTTTTAACCTAATTGTCGTTAAGTTTTGCTGTTAGAAGGCCTTGTGTATCTTGCACATTAGGATATTTTGGTCAATTTAGTCATTATCCTTGCTATCGATAGTTATGCTAAAGAACCAAAACAGATGGCGTAACACAACAATTTCTAGGTCAACGTTTTACTTTTTAAACATATAATTCAAAGGTATATCAGTTTGATAACAAACAGAAGAAGTCTTATCAGAGTATTTTTTTTATATAAAATAACACAACTGGGTTTTTCAATTTACAAACGGTGTTACCAACATCAATACGGACAGATCATCATACCTGTTAACGGACAACAAGTGTCCCAGCACCACAAAAGCAACCCCCGGCACCGCCAAACATAAACATTTGCAAAAGCATACAAAGTAGAAGCAGGTTAGCTTTAAAAGCTAGTGAACACAAACATAACCATAAACCTCACATAGCACATAGAACAACACATGATAACACAAAAAGTGATATCATATCACCTTGTGGTGTGCTGACATGATCAGTAAGCATTGTATCTCGCAAGATTGCAAATCCAGCTCAACGATCCTAATTGGGAAATCAAAAACACCCAAACGCGCTAGTGCATATGCGGGTAGCTGTCCACCAAGCTTCATTATAGAGCCAACGACTTCCTTAGGTTCAGCGGGTAGCTAATTGCCCATTATGTTAAGGAACGGTGGTCCTGGGGAACCTATGACCCGGAATAATCCCTCGAGTCACCATGATCCGAACTATTATCCCAAAGGTCCCCTAGGATCTAGCCATAGGCTAACCTCAACCATACGAGTATAAAACAATCCATAAATGTTTGGACATATCACATACGCATAGATGATCCAAACAAGATTCAATAGTATGCATGCATTCATAAACACAACAATAATTTCTACACATTCAAGATGAGTAGAACACACGAGTACATGGTTCCAATGGCATAGAATCATTGCATAAATTATAAAATATGTATTCATTCACTATTATTGTGAACCTAGCCAACATAGACATGATATTCATCATATCATCATTATAAGGAGAAACTGTCTTGACTTAGAACATCATTTCATAACCTTAATTTTGAATATAAAGCAATAGTACCAGTGATTTCCATTAAATCCGAATTAATATACATTGATTAGAACTTAGACACGTACAAAGACTAAAATTAATATAAAGGTGGAACTATCGACCCATTTATTTATTTCTTAATTACATGGATAAACAGTACAAAGGCAGGAATATTAAAGTTAGTTGTATATAATCATGAAGAAAAGTTAACTATAACAATGTCAACTTCCGGATATCAAACACTAAACTAATTCTCTCGGAAAAATTTCCGAGAAGTAAGCTACCTAGAGTTTCCGATAAATTTCCCAAAATTCCTCGAATTTTTTTGAGAAAACCCTCGCATAACGTAGCGAAAGATTTTCGAGTACTAAAATGCCCTTGGAAATTCCTCGCAAAATTTTCCAAGACATTTTCGACAAAGTAACTTGTATGACAAATTATCGAGAAATTTCTGAGAATTACAATTCCCTTGGAAAGCCCTATGAAACATATAGACATTCATATACAAATACATGTATCTAGGTTTAATCTTAAGCATAAAAAATATATTTATAGTAACGTACCTACATTAATGCATGTTCGTAAACAAGTACATATATGTAAATATTTTTGTGATTTGTATGTGTCATCATGATATGTATAGTATATTGGTATCCTATAGTGAATTATTTGTTTAATTATGCTGATAGTTGAACGTACATGTGTTTATGTATGTTTTGCTTAAAAAAATAGTATAAAATTTATAGAAGATTTTCTGTAACACCGTATTTTTGACCCAGATTTTTCATTTTTAAAACATTGCGGAAGTGATAGAAATTACAACAAGTATTTACAACTGAATATATACAAACGGTTTTCCAAATCAACCAAAGTTCAAAATATCAATATTACAAAAACTACGACTCATCACAAATAAATTATGAGAGGGCCAGTCAATCACTTCCCAAGCTAACCTACTCTCAGTCGAGCCTCAGACTTACCAAAAACCTGTAAAAAGAGTGAGAGGTGGGGGATTAGCACAAATCTAAGTGAATGAAAGTAAACCACAACAGAATATCAACCACAACCGCAAGATAACTAATCAAAAATAATCGTGTCCCGGGAAGACCAGCGGTTCTGCATGAACCTACAACCAATGTCGGCCAAAGCAAAGGTTTACCGATAGTTCATTTTCTATTCTCACACAATATTACCCTTAAGTTGCAACAAATGCATCAGAAGATCCAAATACTGATTAGCCGATAGCAAACAAACCCAGCCCATGGGCCGAAACTGACTTCCCAATCAAACATGTATACATATCACTGATGCAACGATTAATTAACACACATTAGTTAATTAATCAGTAGTCATAAAGTCTATCCATGCATCATTCCATAAACAGTTGCAACCCAAAACCAGTCACAACTAAGAACATCTGTGAGTTAACGTCCACTCGTCTCCTATTCTCAATCTCCACTTAGTGATCTTATATTACTGAGCCTTATTTGTTCCTGAGAACACAATAATACCGAATCAGTATCCAGTTCATAAATATATATCAAATCATATATTTATATCTTTATGGTTCATAAACATCATGCTAGGTTCACATATGAATGTACATAGAGCATACAACATTAAAGAATAACAATAAACTTTAATTTCCACAAAACCCGCGGACGCGTCGCGTTCAAGTAACCGACGATTCGCGTCTTCCATGCGAAAGTCGGACCACCATCCGAATGTCGGATTACTCATCCAAAAGTCGGATCACAAGAGTCGGACCAATAGGTTGGATGACTCAAGAGTCGGACAACCAAATCTCAACTGTCGGATCAAACATACGAATGTCGGATCAAATCGGGGACGCGTCGCGTCCCATGCTTGGATGTGTCGCGTCGAGCATAAACCTGCAACATCTGTATCTTCTTCTTCATTTATCCAGCAGACTTTCCATACTTATAAACATAAACCAACTACTAAATTCAACTATATACACTACTAAAAACATGTATAAGGTTCATATATCATGTATACAACATCAAGAACTTATCAAATCCCTTTAAAACATCAAAACAAATAAAACCCATTTGTCAAGTTTACATACAAGTTTCATCAATGGTGTTTCTCATGTTACAAGCATAACTCAACAGCAAAGCATATCAAAATGAACATAATCATGCTGGAAACGTAATCTAACCTTCAGTTTGAATTAACAAACACCAAATCTTCACCTTCAAATTTCAAGTTTGACTAGAGTTCTAAGCTTTCTCTCTCAAAACACATACAAACACTCTCTAGCAAACTTCAAAGTGAGGAGGTGATTCAATGTTTATCCTAATATAAACCCACGTATGCAATTTCATATATATCAAAGCATGAGGTGTAATTAAAGAAATTACCCATGCTTAGTCACATAAAACCATATATAAATATCTACATGCATACGTGCTCATACATACATATATATATATATATATATATATATATGACTAAACTTTAATTAAATTTTATCAAATAAATTAATTTAACACTAAACCAAACAAATATCAAGTGTTAACTTACCAAAGCCTACATCACTACTAGGCCCAAAATCAAGATGTTACATTTTCGTCCTTGAAAAGCCTTCGGAAATTCTCTGAGGGCTAAAATGTAATTTTTATATATTTATCACTTTAGAACACAAATTATCAAACATATAGACATACATATACAAATACATGTATCTAGGTTTATCGTTAAGCATAAATTAGTATACTTATAGTAACGTACCTATATGAATACATGTTTGTAAACAAATACATATATGTAAACGTGCTTGTGATTTGTATGTGTCATATGATGTGTATAGTATATTAGTATCCTAAAGTGAATTATTTGTTTTATTATGCTTATAATGAAATGTATTTGTGTTTATATGTGTTTTGCATTAAAAAAATATTGTAAATGATAAAAAAAATGATTTTCGTCCATGGAAAGTCCTCGAAAATTTTCTAGTGATTTCCGAGGGATAAAATGTATTTTTATATATTTATTACTTTAGAACAAAAATTATCAAACATATAGACATACATATACAAATACATGTATATAGGTTTATTGTTAAGCATAAAATAGTATATTCATAATAACGTACCTATATGAATACATGATCGTAAACAAATACATATGTGCAAACAGGCTTGTGATTTGTATGTGTCATTATGATTTGTATAGTATATTAGTATCCCGTAGTGAATTAGTTATTTGATTATGCTTATAATAAAATGTACATGTGTTTATTTGTGTTTTGCATTAAAAAATAGTGTAAATGATAAAAGAACGATTTTCGTCATTGGAAAACCCTCAAAAAAATTTGAGAGATTTCCGAGGGATAAAATGTACTTTTTATATATTTATCATTTTAGAACACAAATTATCAAACATGTAGACATATATATACAAATACATGTATCTAGGTTTATCTTTAAGCATAAATTAGTATATATATAGTAACGTACATATATGAAAGAATGTTCGTAAACAAGTATGTGAATATAATCGTGCTTGTGATTTGTATGTGTCATCATGATATGTATCTTATATTAGTATCCTATAATGAATTATTTGTTTTGTTATGCTTATAATGAAACGGGTATGTGTTTATGTGTGTTTTGCATTAAAAATAGTGTAAAGGGTAAAAAACGATTTTCGTCCTTGGAAGGCCCTCGGAAATTTCCGATGACTAAAATGTAATGTAAATATATTTATCACTTTAGAGCATAAATTATCAAAAATATAGACATATATATACAAATACATGTATCTAGGTTTATCATTATATTCAAATCTGAGATCTAAAGAGTGTTGTTGAGAAAACTTTGAAAGTCCTTTGGTTGTGAAGAAGATGAGTAACAATGAATACTTGAACAAAAGATGATGAAGTTTATGTAGAACAAGTATGAACACTTTGCATGTAACTTGAAGATTCTTTCTTGTATTGATTTGAACGTTTGGAATGCAGAGAATAAAAATGGCAAAGGTTACTGTAACACGGCCTTTGAAACCTTAAAATCAGTTAAAATTTGAGTTTTCAAACTGCATGGGTCCGTTTGTAAATAGAATGTTTACCTGTTAGTTATCTTAACCGAATTTCAAAAGCAAAGCAGCGGAATTTTAAAAACAATAAACAAACCCAAGCCTATTTAACTATTACAGTTTAAAGCACATGTTTGGCGTATATACAAATATACAAAACAAAACTTGCCAAACATGACAAACGGTGTTACTTTTATCTAAACCGACCATTGTATATTATATACCAAAAAGCAGTGTTCCAATCAAAAGCCTGTACCACAGCCACAAGTGTTTCCCACTCACCAGGCCTGCCTATTCTTTGTCTGAAAAAGGGAAACAAGAACAACATTAGCTATTTAAAATAGCTAGTGAATACAGACAGATATGAGTACAATAATAGCAAGTCATGATTCAATAATGAGCATACAATGCTATCCTAACATATAGCGGTAATGCTGACATGTCCAGCAGTGCTATATCTTGCCAGATAGCTAGTCCGGCTCAATAACAACCACCGGGGGAATCAAACACTGCCAACCGTGCTGGTGTCATCACCTAAGTGACTCTACCTACTCGTTACGGAGCCAAAGGCTCATTAGGCTCAGCCAGTTAAGGCAATCACCCCAAGAGTTTAAAGGAATAGCACTCGAGTACCATTAGTCCCGAACAATTGCCCGAAGGCCCTTGAGACCCAGCCGAAGCTGACCTTCCATACACATATGTCCGGACTTTTCACATAGCTCATCATTAACCCATAATAGGGATCATAGCATGCATGCATTTACACAACACTTGTATTCATCAAATTATCACAATATAAGTACATGTCTACCATATCATTTATCATGTCAATTCTTGTTTTCTAATCTTATATGCATAAACATACAAGTCTAGGTGCAATAAATAGCATACAAGGTTCATGTAACTCATTTAGCATTCAAACCTTACTTTATAGCATTCATAGAAGCCGGTACTCACCTTGGTTCTTATAAACAACACAAATATGGACTCGGCCCTCCTTGATGGTTTAATTACCTATTGCATATATATAGAAGTTCATTTAGATTACCACACAACATATACATGTTCTATTGTTCTAGTTTTAACCCCCAAATACAAATTAAAGTGCCAAAAACGATCAAACCACAACCCATGTACCCAAAACATCGAACGACAGAAATCAGTGGGCTGCACAGGAGTTCACGCCGTGAACTGCATCCAGCAGGTCTGTTTGCTGTGTAATCCGTCCAAACTCAAGTCCAAGCCTTTCTTAATTATTTCCAGGTTATTTACTAAGTTTGGGACATCATTTGGAGTCTATAAACATACAAATATCATGCTTTAACATCAGATTCATGTTTGAATCATCAATTCACCATTAAAGACCCATTTGGTCAAATTCTTGAAATTCAATCTAATTAGCTTCTATAATTCATAATATGAGTTCTAAACTACTTATAGATGACTTTAGAACAGATTTCTACTCAAAAATCTAAGCTTCAATTTCTAATTTCATTTGTACCATTTTTGACCTAAAGCTTGAGATGAAGAACAAAGATGGATGCTTACAAGGAATAAGGAAGGAGATGAAGATGATGAAGTCTGGAGCAGATTATAATCCTTAGCTTTTGATTAATTCCAGCCTTGATCCTTGATGCAATCTCTCCTTGGTTGCTCTTTATTTGGAATGGCTTCAAGAACACAAGAGAAGAAAGCGTGAGGTGTGTATGTGTTTTCTTAGGTGTGAGTGTGTGTGTTTGAGATATGATAATAAGAGAACCGACTTTGGTTCTCTATTATCCACTTGGGGTATTTTGTTCCCCTTTTCAACATACAAACGACACCCGAATAACCGTTTCAACTAACGAGGATATTTTTTGGAAACATCGTTTGAAACCAGTTATTATTTTATCATTCTTATCTAATTTTATTACTATTTTAAAGTTCACATTTATCTGACGAATAACTAATTTTTATTAATACTTTCATATATATTCATATTTAATTCATTTAATTAAATTTCACATACCAAATGGAGCACACGAATAGGCCCGATTTGAGGATGTTACAGTTACCTTACAAACTAGGTTTGCAAGGTATTTAAACTAAAGCCACATGGGCCTAAAGCCACATGGGCCCAAACTAGGCTAAATTAAGAATTACAAATAACAAAGTGGGCTAAGCCCATTACAAATACTTAGTCTAGTAAAGATAAATACATACAACAAAAGAACACAAGGCTAACAAACTAATAAATGTCTAACATTCTCCCCCTTTTGTTGCCTTGTGTTGAAGCAGGTATTGTTCATCTGCTTCTCTGACCTAGGATCATTTCCCAGCTCCTTATGGCCTTTCTCTTTTAGATCTTTTCCTCCAGCTGATCCGCAATTATGGTCATTTTTACCAACTCTGATTGATCTGGCAAGTGTCGGTTATTAAAGCACGTTCTGCGGAATTTAGATATACACCTTTGGAGCGTTCCATCAGAATATGCACTGAGCTCCAAGAGTCGAAGGAATGCTTTGCCGCCGTTAAAGTTTGATATGATGAATCCATCGGCTCCTTCATAATCCTCATCAAAATTTTAATGATGGTGTATTTTCTTTGCTTGTCTAGCTTAGAATGTTGTTGGTTGGGCCTTTGAACGTTTATCTTTGCAAGATCAGCCTCAACAACTAGCTGTAGATCGTGGGTTTTACACAGGAGGATTTTCTTCCGCATGAAGTCTCTAAGAACCTGGAGAGCTCTTTGTTCCTCCCGATTCTTTTCAGTCTTATAGGTCAGCTCATCTTCCATATGAGTTATATCCCTCAAATTCAGAAATCTAAGTTCGACCTCGTGAAATGTATAGCTTTTCCCATCTGCTCTATTGACGTAAAAGTGAACCATTGAGTAGTTGAGGAAGTTACGCAAGTACACGAATTCGATCTTGACAATTGGATATTTGGAGGCCACTTGTTCTTTTTCGCTTGTATGGAAGGTGGCGGCGAATCGGACAGACTTCTCATGCTCTTGAGAGTTCAGCACATATAGATCATCAACCTCTCTGACTTCCTCTGAAAACATATCTGGAATTCTCTCTTCCAGATATGGAGTATTAAGCCATTGAGTAGGCCAGCGAAGACGGTCCTTTGCAAGTGCTTCCCTTGGCCTCATATTTGTGATGTTTGGCCTTTTATGCTATAATTCTTTCGTGAGTGGCCTAAGGTTTGGGTCCTCCATGATAGGTTGCAGGTACTGGACACTCACCCTCTTGTTGAACAGATCTTTGAGGTTGTTGCTGACTGATAAGATCTATGGGCGGAATATTGAATTGCCCCTGTTCTGGTGGGAAAATTTCAAGCAGCTCCCTGTTTACTGTAGTAAAGACCTTGCGTATATTGATCAGTTCTTCCACTTCCTCAGTTATTGGCCTTTTGCCTTTGGATTTTTCGGTTGAAGATTCGGGAAGGGAAGATTCTGGTTCTGTAGTAGTTGTTTGGATTTGCGGGATTTGGATTGTTAGGATTTGGTTGTTGGAGTTTCTGGTCTTTCTGTCTCTGACTCTGCCCCCTGACCAGCTTCAAATTCAAATTCTGCAATTACGGGCTCAGCTGGTTGTTGTTGTTGTTTGCTCCCATTACCACTGCCACTCTGACCCTCTAACAGCTTGGATACTAGGGCGGCCTCAATTCTTAGTACTGTACTTTGAGCCCCAATGTATCGCCGCTGCCGCTTCTCCCCCTCATGATGTCCTGGATCCTCAGGATCATCATGCCTCCGCTTTCGAGACTCGGATTGGGCTTTGCAGGACTCCTCCACTACTTCCAGCCTTTTGCTTATATTAGATATGGTGGCGGTTAGGGCATTTAAGGCTTGTAGGAAGGTATCTTGGAAGGTGGTGGAGCTGGAGGATGCGGGCTGGGGTTGTTGTTGTTGTGCTGCAAGTATGTTGGATTGTTCGGTGGTTGGATTGGCAACACTATTTAGTTTCGCATGTAGGAGGTCCTTGAGTTCATCGATAGATTAATCTCGCTCAATGACAGTGGGTGGTCGGTTTTCAAGGGCACAGATTTGGGCTCTGAGGGAACTGATTTCAGTGTGAAGTTGTGTGTTAACATACTCCCTCAGGCCTGAGTCAAGAGTTGAGAACTTAGAATCCATAAAGGATCGTAGTTCCGTTGTAACCCCGAGCTCACTAAGAGGCTCGGTTGGCACAGGTCTTTCAGACCTGTGGCCCTCATGCAGTGTTGGCATAATGGTAGCACTGGAGGGACTTCTGCTCGATCCTCGTGTTACCTATGAAATAGAGGTCATTACGGGCGTTCCGGCAGCGTCACGAAGACGTGCAAGTGGTGATCGTGTCCTAGCGAAAGATTGAAATCCAGTTAAGATTGACGCTAGACTCGATTGTGCACGAAATGACGATGTGGACGGGGGAGGCAGTTCACTAATTTCAAAGCTAGCAAACTCCAAATGAGTTGCCGACTGAGTATGTGATGATTCCCCGTGGAATGAAACTACTTCCAGTTGAGTGAAAGCAAAGTGGCTGGTGGGGTGAGGTTCATGAACTGGTGGGATGCAAGTGTCTGTTTCAATACCAGCCGGAATAGTGTCCCGACCGGTAGTAGATGAGGCTTCCCGGCTTTCTGGTTTTGGGGTACTCTCACCCTTTTTCTTTTCTCTCTCATCCTCACTATCACTAACCACAGCATCCAATTCTACATCTTCTCTTTCCGTTAAAGGTACATCACCAAAGGTGGCAGATATGTCGGACAGGTCATGATGGATGTCCTCTTGGTGATCAGATAATTGTGTCGTGCCATTGGATTCAGCACGGACAGGGGAAGGTAGCGGGCCAAAAGAGATTGACTGCCCGGAGGAGGAGGATTCTGTTTGAGTCCTTTCCATGGAGGACTTATTCGCTGATTCGGCATGGGTGGAGGTCTCTGAATCATTGATCACCACTCCTTCACTCTCTCGTATTTCTTCTCCCTCACCACTTCCACCACCCCTCTCTTCTGATTGTTCCCTCTCAATCACAACCCTGCTCGGGGCACCCCTGCGCACCCGAGCCTTGAGACCACTAGGACCCTCACCTGGTGCTACTGCTCCCGGGGCAGGCACAACCGGCTCTGGTGTGCCAGAGGAGCGATCCTATTCTCCCTCATATACTCACGCACAGCCTCACTCTCTTGATGTAAGATTCAAAGAAGGGAAATAGGAACCGGCATGGGAACTATGTTAGGTAAGTCTCTGATGCGTAAAAATCTGGTTATGCGTTGTACTTGGACTTGCGGGTTATTGAGTCACTGGGGAATGGTGTGGTAGGTTTCCAGATCGGTGGCGATAAAAATGGTAAGGAATCATTGGAAGGGTATGAAGGTTTTCTGGCGGGTGGTGTCCTTTTCCTTAACCATTCGTACAGTTTCCTCAAAGATGATTGTGCCGTAGTCAAGGTGACCATGGTAAGCAACACCAGCCAACAACAGCAGAGAGTAGTAGGATCTACCATCAGTACCCCGATGAATGCTAGTAAGGGTACGTGAGATTATAGTAGCAATCGTCTGCTAGAGAGGCGCAAGGTTTGTTCGTCAATATTGGTGAATCTGGTTCAGCTCCCCGTTATATCCAAGACCTCGGACTAGGTCAAGTACCGCATCGACCACGGGATTTTCATCAAAGTCAGCTTTGTCAGGGTAGTGATCGGCAGTGGGTAGATCCAGTATGTTTCTAAGTCTGACAGCAGAAAGAGTTATGCGGACATTTTTAATTCTCCCACGGAGGCACTTGTGTCCCAAGCGAGTGACACCCTCTGTAAAGGTATACCACAGTTGTTGCAAGTAGAGTTCAGGTACATGGGTGGGTGATGTGTTTGGGTTTTCAGTTATGTCCTGGTGGAGAGGATGGGCATGGAAGATTTCTGAGATTATAGGGATTTTGGTATCTGTCTCCAAGTCAAAGTATAGGTTGTTGCTGAGTGTTTCAAGCCTGTCAGCAACGGGGACAAGGCTGTCCTCAGGAAGGGGTTGGTTGGCTGCCATCTGTCACAGGTAATATAGATCAGATTAGTACAAGAGAAGCAAGTAGTATTGAATGCACATGTGAATGTGTGTGTGAATATGTGTTTTGGGTTTCAATGCACATGTGAATGTTGGACTTTGACTTTGACCTTGGCTTGACTATGAATTTTGACCCTTAATTGGAGTACTTTGGAATCAAGTCAGAAATTGTGTAAGTGTTGAAACTCGGATGGACTTTCATGTGAAAGTCGGATGGACTTTCATGTGAAAGTCGCATGAGGTAAGAGTCAAGTGAATGTCGCATGAAAATTTGGAAGTAAAGGTCGCATGGGTGAAATTTGACTTGAAAGTCGCATAGTATTGAAAGTCGGATAGACTTTCATTCGAAGGTCGGATGGACTCAAAAGTCGCATGGGTTTGAAAGTTGGATGGACTTTCATTTGAAAGTCGGATGGACTTGAAAATTCGCATGGTTTTGAAAGTCGGATGGACTTCCTTTTGAAAGTCGGATGGACTACGTGCACTCGAAAGTCGGGTGAACAAAGTTCATGCGAAAGTCGGATGAATAGAATTCATCCGAAAGTCGGATGGACAATAGTCATTCGAAAGTTGCATGGAATAAATTTTCAAAGTCGGATAGACTAAGTTCATGCGAAAGTCGCATAGTCCAACTTCATCCGAAAGTCGCATAGAATAGTAGTTTCTTTCGAAAGTCGCATGGAGTAATTTTCCTTATTCGAAAGTCACATAGGACAAAGTTCATCCGAAAGTCGGATAGACCAAATTCATCCAACAGTTGGATGATTCCATTTTCTTTCATGCGACTGTTAAGAATACTTAACCCATTTGAACCAAGTGAAAATCAATTTTCAACTATGAGTAAGTTTGTGGGCTCAAGTTGAGTGCCAAATGACTCGGATTTCATCCCAAAACAACTGTGTGCTTGCAATTCTACCCAAACAACCTCTAAACATTGCAATTTCATACTTCCAAGAACCCTGTTCTTCAAGACGAAGAACAATACCCAAGAACTTAAAAAAATTCATTTGTTTCGATCCAGTGTGATTTTGTATGTCACTTTAGTTCCACTATGTTCGCAAACATCCAAATGTTACTATATGCCCTTCAAACACAACAACTCACGCCATTTAGGGTGTTTTTTATTCAAAAACACAGAAGAACCCAACTGTTCGATAATAGGGGTTAAGAAGAACAAAAGAACTCGAATCTTGACACCTAAATGTGCATATGTTTCAACATTTCTTAATGAATTCATCTTACCTTTCTGTTTAGAGTTGAATAAACACAAGATTTTCACAAGTTAAGACTTTCGATTGAAAGGCAATTGAGAGAAAGAAAAGATGAACAGTGTATTTTCTTTTTCAAGTTTTGAAATGTTTGGAAGTGTGAAAGGAGAGAAAGATCGGATAGTTCTATTTATAGACTATCCGACTTTCGGATGGGTCGGGGCTTATCCGACAGTCGGATTGACTCTGTTGGGCCCAAACTTGATGATTGGCCCAGTCCATTTGTTTTGCCCCAAGGCTTAGAATTAATCATTATTTAAGCCCAAAAAGGTTAAAAATAGTTGTTCCTTCTTTTTATTGTTTTCTACTATATTATAAAAGACATAAAATAGACATCTGACAAATAATCATCTGAAATGAATTCTGAACATTTCTCCCCTACACGAATGCACGGAAAGCATTTGTGTTAACTAGTGAACCGCACTGCTCCCCCTAGACAGGAGCATCCGTATAGCTGCACAGAGAGCAAAAACAACGCGTAAATCTGTTCAAGAAAGGAAAACGATAATGAATTATAGCTTGAGATTCAGCATTCCAATCTTGGATACCAGAAATGAAAATCGGGCTTCGTCCAGTGGTTTAGTGAACAGACCAGCCAGTTGATTATCAGTGGGAACGTACTGTAGTTCGATCAGACCTTTTTCCACGTTGTGTTTCAAGAAATGATACCTGATATCGATGTGCTTGGTTTTAGAGTGATGGACAGGATTGCAAGAAATGGCAATTGCACTCTTAGAATCACACAATAGTGGAATCTTAGAGTAGGTAAGACCAAAGTCCCGCAGTTGTTCGCATCCACAGACTCTGTGAATAGCAACTGGCAGCAGCCACAAATTCAGCTTCAGCAGTTGATGTAGACACACAGTTTTGTTTTTTTGAACTCCAGCAGACCAATCGATCTCCCAAGAAGTGTGCACTCCCTAACGTGCTTTTCCTATCCAACATACACCCGACATAATCCGAGTTGGAGTACCCAAGCAATTCGAATGATGAGTCACGGGGATACCACAAACCAAGGTTAGGGGTCCCTTTCAGGTATTTGAGGATACGTTTCACAGCAAGTAGATGTGTTTCTTTTGGATTTTCCTGAAAACGAGCACAGAGACACGTAAAAAACATTATGTCTGGTCTACTAGCTGTTAGGTAAAGTAAAGAGCCAATCATTCCCCGATAGGTTTTCAAGTCAATTGCCTTTCCGTCAGGATTAGCAGACAACTTGGTTTTGGAAGACATGGGGGTGGATTTGGACGAGCAGTCAGACATTCATATTTTCTTAACAATCGTTAATATATTTAGACTAATTTATGAAAATGTCATTAGAAAGTTGTTTAACTTCTAAGCCGAGGAAGAAATTCATTTATGCCATCATGCTCATTTCAAAGTTGCTCGCCATTAGTTTTGAAAACTCTAGACTGTACTGTGGGTTCGTAGAGCCAAATATAATATCGTCTACATATATCTAGACTAAGATATAGTCATCCCCAATTTTCCTTGTGAAGAGAGTGGTGTCGATTTATCCCTTCGAGTAGCCTTCACGAAACAGATAGGCCGATAGACTATCATACCAAGCCCGTGGAGCTTGCTTGAGTCCGTAGAGGGCCTTATCAAGTATGTAGACATCATTTGGTCTTTTGGTATCAACAAATCCTTCTAGTTGAGATACATAGACTTCCTCCTTAAGGATTCCATTCAGAAATGCCGTTTTGACATCCATCTGATATACCTTGAAGTCCCTGTAAGCAGCGTACGCGAGAAATACTCGGATGGCTTCAATACGGGCAACAGGAGCGAAGGTTTCATCATAGTCAATACCCTCCTGCTGGTTGTATCCTTTTGCTACCAGTCTAGCTTTGTTTCGAATCACCACACTGTCGGAATCTTTCGTGTTCTTGATGACCCACTTGGTGCTAACAATTGTCTTGTCGTTGGGTCGAGGCACTAGTCTCCAAACCTTTAAACGCGTGAACTGATCTAACTTCTCTTGCATAGCAAGAATCCAGTCTGGGTCCTGCAGGGAATCAGCAGTTCGTGTTGGTTCTATCAAACTAAGAAAGCTAGAGAACTGACACTCATTTGTTGTGGCAGATCTGGTCTGAACGCCGGCATCTTTGTCTCCAATGATTTGCGTTTCAGGATGTGCAGCAGTCCACTTGGTGATATGGGGAATGGGCTTATCAGCTATCCCATCACTGGCATCCTGAGGGAAGAATTCATCTAGTTGTTGTTGAATAGATGTTTCGCCCTCAGGAGTAGATGACTCTAGGATGGACTGAGGTGTAGTGTCCTCGTGGTCCTCAGTGTCATCATCGTTAGCAGTGTGCACTATTGAGTTGGATGCAGTGTACCGTTCACCCAAAACAAAGAATGGGTCGGTAGATGAATTAACAGGTCCTGATGTAGATGCAGTAGCTGTTTGCTCTGTGAGTTCAAGGGATTCCTGAACGACATCTGTAGGCCTGTCAATAGGTACACAATTACTTCCAGAGTCATCATCATCCAAGAAATCAAATATATACTTTAAGTCTGAAGATTCATTTGCATGTGATATATTTGTTTCTTGTCGATTAAGTCCCGGTCCTGAACTGATGTGTTCAGAAACAATTGCAGGTGACTCATGAGACAAAGATGTGGTGGTTATAGTATCATCAAAAGTCACGTTAATACTTTTAATCACAACATTTATTTGTTTGTTTAACACACGAAACACTTTAGACTCAGAAGAATAACCTAGGAAAATTCCCTCATCTACTTTGGGGTCGAATTTTCCTAGATTAGCCTTTTCATTAAGGACAAAGCACCGATTACCAAACACGTGAAAGTGTTTAATATTGGGCACTCTGCCATTGCCAGTTCATTGGGAGTTTTGTTAAAGCGACGGTGTAAAATTGTTCGGTTTTGAGTGTAGCATGCTGTGTTGACCGCTTCTGCCAAATAGGAAGGTGGTAAATCAGCATAGGACAACATGGTTTGAGCTGCTTCTACAAGCGTTCGATTCCTTCGTTCAACAACTCCATTTTGTTCTGGAGTATACGCTGCTAAGAATTGATGCATGATTCCCACTAAGTCAAGAAAGGAATCCAAGACTTTGTTCTTGAATTCGGTGCCATTGTCGGTCCGGATGGTACCCACTTTTCCTTGCGATTGATTCTACACCTGTTTAAGGAACGAGATATTGTACATGAAGCTTCATCCTTCGTTTTCAAAAAATTGACCCACGTGTACCTCGAGTAGTCATCAACTATCACAAGAATGTACTTCTTCCCATTCCGAGACTGAACCCTCATCAGCCCACATAAGTCCATGTGCAACAGTTGGAGAGGTGCTTTGTGCTGGACACCTGTTTGATTTTGTGAGATGCCCTTTTCATTTTACCGCTCTCACAGTGTTCACATAGGTGTTCCTTTTCAAACTTCAGCTTAGGCAATCCGCGAACTAAATCACCGTAGACTAGTTTGTTGATATTTTTAAAGTTTAGGTGAGATAGTTTGCGATGCCATATCTAGGTGAGCTCTGATGAGGCCTTGGACAGAAGACAAACTGACTGTTTTCCTTCCAGGTCTGCTAGATCAATAGTGTACAGATTTGACCTTCTGGACCCAGTCCGTACCACATCTCCATTCTCAGTCTTAACTAAGCAGGTTTTGGCCTTGAAGTTAACTTCTAACCCCTTGTCACAAAACTGCCCAATACTGAACAGATTGTGTCCCAATCCCTCCACATATGATACCTTGCTTATTTTTATATTTTCTTTTATAATGTCTCCAGTTCCCATTATTGGTGCCACATGGTCGTTCCCAAAACGAACATTTCTCGAGTATTTAGGGACGTAGTTCGTGAGGAGAACCTTTTCGCCCGTCATATGTTTCGAACAACCGGAGTCCAGGTACCACCTGCTAGATATCTGCACATTGAAGACAAAAGTTGTTGAGGTACCCATTGTGTAGTGGGTCCTTGGCTGTTAGCAAAAACAACAGTATCACATGTTGTGTCAATTAATGAATTCGTTGCTTGTGTGTTTGGAGTACAAACTTATGAGATTGTTTGGGGTTGGGACGGTAATGGTGTTATGCTTTCTTTGGATATGGCAGGGGTGTAAATTGCTTTTGATGTGCTGATAGGTTGTTCAATTACCACGTGATTACAACTGTTTGGTAGTGAGTCATCATCGTCGATGTATTCACTTTGTTTTTTTGAACTTCTTGTTTCGGTTGTTGCTATTATCACTTTGGTGGGTTTATGTTGAACTGTTGGTTGTTTATGCTGTGAGACTTGAGTTTTCTTACTCATTAGATTTGTGAAATGTGGTTTGACAGCATTTTGATTGGCGTGATTCCAATTGTTGTAGTATCTGCGATTTGGAGTCCATGAAGTGTGTCGATTGGTGGGATTTGATCCAGAATTATGCTTAGAGGGTACACTTTCATTACTCATTTGGAATCTTGCTCTTGTGGAGCGTTTCTTTCGCCAATAGGTAATCTTGTTACCTTTTCTGTTTATGAAGGATGCTTGTTCATGAGTTGATTTAAAAGATTTATAATTAGGATTTGGTTTAATTCCACGATTCTTTTGGTCATCATCATACACACAGTGATAAGCACAATGACCATCAACACAACCATCACTCACGCAAAATATTTCAGTTTGAACATAATTAATTGGAGTTCGAACAGGTTTGACATTCAAAATAGACGAGTCATTACAGAGTAATAGAGTTGTTTGTTTATTGAAGTTGGCAGGATAAATCAAACACTCTTCGTCTTTTCTTTCTCCATCCTTCTCTTCAGACTTCTTCCTCCATCCAAAAGTTTGCTTTCTCTCGCTCTTCACATTGGCACCTAGATGGACACTTGGGTTAGAAGTAGACATTGCCAATTGATCATTTTTCGTACGAGAGTGAAGTGTTTGTTTCGTTATTTGTTTTGTTTTGGATTTGAGTGATCTTGAGGTACCTGTCTTATGTGATAACCGTGCATCAATTACCTTGGATTTTCCCTTTAAGTTGGTGGACTCAGTTGTTTGCATTTTGAAAAAGTTGTTCTCAAGTGAATTAAGTTTTTCGTGAAGGGTGAACAATGACTTTTCCGATTTTCTGCATTTTTCGCAATCTTTATCAGGATTTATTAACAACACATCATTTGCATATATGTTGGATCTTGAATTTGCAGATGAAAAACATTCACCTCTTTGCACGTGTGGAATCGGGGTTTCGGACGTGCTCAGAGCAGTGGAATTTTGTGACTGGGCATTTTCAGTTGCAAGGTGGTCAATCATGTTATGAAGAATTGCTTTCTCAAAGTCAAAAATGATGGATCTATGGACAAGTTCAAGTTCAACTAATTCAAGGTGTCGCTGTAGATCCATATGAGGGATATAGATGCAAGGCACTGGTGGGGAGTCCGTGATTGATGGTAAGGACTCCATTTCTGATTGAGAGTAACTTTGGAAGTAGTCATCAGAGAATGTGGGTTTGAAAACTTCGGTTATGTATGAATGATTTAGGATTTCGTAGTCGTATGAGGTTGAAGCTCTATTTTTGATGCGTCTCTTGTGTTCCTCCTCAGCGAGTTCGTCAACTTGTCCAACGAATACCATTTTCTCTGTTAACCCCAGATTCATGCTTTCAAAGTCATATAGTTGTTTAGCACTTATCTTATCACTTATGTGTGGATTAACGTAACCTAAACCTTCGTATGTCCATTTTGAGAATTTAACATCCTTAGGTTTGTTTAGAAAAATGGTTTGTTCCGTTTGATCTCTTTTAATTAACAAGTCTTCGGGATATTTTATTTTTTAGTATAGTTGGCATCGTTCCTTTTGCAAAAATTTGAAATCTTCTTCAACTGAGATCTTGGCCGCTTTTAAGTTATGAATGATTACCTCGTCTTCACTTCTTAAGGTGTTCGGTTCATTTTCTTTTGCGGTTAATTCTGATTGAAGATTGTCTAAGTTAGATGTTGATTTATTTTTTATTCTATGCTCTAACTTAGTGATTTTACGGTTTTGTCTTTCGATGTGTTTAACTAATGTTTGTGCATACTCAATGTTTATCTTTCCAGAAACACCTGCATCATCATTCTGAGTTTCTTCAAACTCATCATCACCATCAGCTTCATTATCATCCTCATCATTTGAGGAGCCCTCATCTTGAGCCATCAAACAAAAGTGTGCTTCATCAGATCCATCATCATTTGAATCATCAGTATCTGTCAGAAATCGATCTTCTTCTACTAGCATTGCTCTCCCACTCTCTTTCTTTTTGGTCAACCGCAGTTTGTTACAGTAGTTTCGGCATTTTTAGTCTTTGGTTTCCTGCAATCTTTGATAAAATGCCCCGTTCTACCACGGTTGTAACATTTCTTTTCCTCCTCCGGAGGCTCTATGGGTTTGTCAGTCTTCCTCTTCTCTTCAGATACAATTCCGTCACTTTTCCTTGGCCCGGATGTGTATCGATGTCTGTTGTTGGTCTTTTCCATACTTGTTTTGGAAAGCTCTTGTAATCAATGACATGGCTTCAGTACAACATCCTTCTCTAACATCTCTAGCTCTCCATCCGAGGAGTCGGAGTCTACCACAACTTGCTTTCCCTTGCTTCCCCTGGATGATTCTCACGGTCTTCGTTCAGCCACTAGTGCAACCGGGTCAGATGGTTGCTTCATTGAGATTTTGGTGAGGACCTCATCTTGAAATTGGTTCAATTCCTCATAGATCGAGTGGTGAGATACCGCCTTGAGATTTTGATTAACATGCTTATACAAAAGAAAATGTTCACTCCATTCTAGACCAAGAGCATTGATCCAGTTGACATTGATATCTAAATCGGATCTCGTCACGCCATGATTCCTCATTTCATTCAACAGTTTGCAGAAACGACTGTATGTATCTTGCAGCAGCTCTCCTTCCCTGGCCTTGAATTCCTTAAAGGTGTTTACAAGTTGAGTTTCCCTGATGAACGATCCCTATTCAGTACCCTGCATTTTCTATTTTACTTCGTCCCAAATTTCTTTGGCAGAAGTCAAACTGTCTATTTTGGAATAGATTTCCGCACATAACCCTTGTTTCAAGTAATATTTTGCGTCTTTGTCGGCGCGTGCACGGTCTCTTTCTTCAGCAGTTAGTTCTGATGGAAGTTTGTGTCTTCTCTCAGCAACAATTGGTGGATTGTTATCGGGAATAGCCTCAATAATCTTTTCAAAGATGGCATCACCATTTAATATGTTGTCTTTCATCATCTTGCCATATTTCTCATTGTGTTCTATAAAGTCCATAAACCGTCCTTTCCATACGTTATATTCATTTCTGAAGAGTACTGGAGGTTTAGTGTCTGTGCCGATGGCAAGAATCTCATTGCTGGAACTCATCTTTTCTTGGATCGTTCTCCCTGAAGTAAATTGGTTAGTTTGTTTGTGAGAAGAACTTTGAAATTCGGATGAAGTGTTTGAAGGTCGAATGAAGTTATCCGACTACCGGATTGTTTGACTATCGGATTGTGCTTATGCGACTGTCGGATTTTGATGCGACTATCGGATGATCCGAAGGTCAGATGAACTTCCAAGTATCTGATTGTGTTTATGTGACTGTCGATTTTGTGATGCGACTATCGGATTTTGTGACTATCGGATTTGTGATGCGACTGTCAGATTTTAATGCGACTGTCAGATGATCCAAAGGTCGAATGAACCTTTCGAATGTCGGATGAGTTTAGTGATCCGAAAGTCGGATGATTTGAGTGATCCGAAAGTCGGATGAGTTGAGTGATCCGAAAGTCGGATGAGACTTGAAAGTCGGATGAGTGTTGTGTTATGAGGCAAAAGTCGGATGGATCTTGAGTCAACTGTCTAGTGAACTTTAAGCCAACAGTCGGATGACCTTTTAAAATAAAGGTTGGATGAACTTAGTGTCAAGAGTCATATGACCTTTTGGTTCAAAGTTGGATGAACCAAAGTCGGATGAACTAAGAGTCGCACGACTGTCAGATGGGATAATAATCCAAAACTTGCAGGTCTGTACTCTGTTATCGAGCAGACTGCTAATTTTGCCTAAAACACACTAAAAACTCACTAAGCTTTTGTTTTCACCTTTTTTTTCAATAGAAACACTTACCTTCACTGATTTCAACCCAAAACAACAACAAATTCTTGGAAAATTTGATGAAATGGTGAAAAACTTTAAGAACTTGAAGAACAATAAATTTTCAAGAACACGACCCAGATGTTGTTTGTTTGTCGTAAAAACACTAAAAAAAGGTTTTATCCTTCTTAAATACTTCTAAGAGACAACAAATAACTTGAAAAACAAGAAGATTTGACGAAATGGGTTTTTGTCTTTCAAAGTTTTTACGTGACCAAGAACAAGAGCAGCTCCTGGGTTTTGTTTCTCACACAAAGATGTTACTTTCAGGTAATGTTGAACCAATCCAGTAGGGAGTTGGCTCTGATACCAATTGAAAGTCCTTTGGTTGTGAAGAAGATGAGTAACAATGAATACTTGAACAAAAGATGATGAAGTTTATGTAGAACAAGAATGAACACTTTGCATGTAATTTGAAGATTCTCTCTTGTATTGCTTTGAATGTTTGGAATGCAGAGAATACAAATGGCAAAGGTTACCTTGCAAACTAGGTTTGCAAGGTATTTAAACTAAAGTCACATGGGCCCAAACTAGGCTAAAGTAAGAATTACAAATAAGAAAGTGGGCTAAGCCCATTACAAATACTTAGTCTAGTAAAGATAAATACATACAACAAAAGAACACAAGGCTAACAAACTAATAAATGTCTAACAAACTTCCATTTTTGAGTTAACTTGTAACAACCTGTGAAAGATATAAACTGTGATTGAATAACCTTCAAGCAATCAATGGTAGATGGATATCGAGAGAGAGAGAGAGAGAGAGCTACACACACTTCACGTTAAAAGTATATTGCATATATATTTTCAGGAAACGTAAAAGCTCTCGCCGCCCATGATACAAATGCCCTATATATAGGCTAAGCCTACTACATGGGCCTCATGGGCTTTCCTACATTTTATCTAATATTAACAATCTCCCCCTAAATGGAGAGAAAGCCAATTACATTGAAATTTAAATGCAGAAAGTAAGTAATTACAAAATAGATCGATTTCTTATGCCAAACATCATCTGCCACCTTCTAATAATCCGCCGGCTGTCCAATGTACTTTTGACTTGTTCAATGGTACGTATCAGCCCAGCCAATTCAGTTTCACTTAAGTCAGAATGATTCTTTTCAGCCTTTTCTTGGAGACTGTGAAATAGCAGTTTAAGAGTCCCATCTGAGTATGCCATTAAGTCTATCATCCGAATCATGATCTTTCGGCGGCGTTGATTGACAAAGATAACACCTCTTTGACCCGCGAAGCTAGGATGATTTTCATCAATGATTGTGAGCTCCTCAAGGGTTTGTAAATCTGTATGATGCTGCAGAGGTCTGAGCATCTTCACCTCGAGTTGATTAGTCTCGGCGCCTAATTATAGATCATGCTCATGTATAAATTCAATAAATCTCCTCATATATTTCATTAGAGCTAATCGTCCTTGTTGCTCTTCATAGGACTTGATGATCTTTGTGGAGAGCTCCTGGTATATGAACTCAATGTCATGCAGCTTTACATGTCTGAAGTCTGCTTCATTGAGGGAGATTTTCTGACCATCTGCTCTTTGTACATCATACACAGCAAATCTCTACCTTAATGATTTTTGCATACTAACACGAAGTACTTTGCTGATTGGGTACTCTGACACAATCTGCTCCCTTGGGGTTTTGTATTTGTTGAGAATGTGAGTGTATCGTCTCCTTTGCGCATCGTCAAGACCTCTCATTTCTGGGGGGATCTTGTCTCTGATTTGAGAAGCGTAGATGGTAGGGATCCGATCCTCAAGGTAAGTAGCATTTACACCATATTTTCCCCAAATAGGGTCTTTCATAGCTTCCCTGGTGTACATGTTGTGTCTATCAAGGCCTGGGTCTGAAGTAGTTGGAACTGGACGTGCTGGTTGGACATTAGAAGGAATAGGCCAATCTGATGATGTTTGTTGTTGTAATAGTGTCTGCTCAGTTTCTTGATTTTTTCCTTAGGATGTCGGCAGCAGACACCTGGAATTTCTTAGCTTCAGGTGGAAACAGTTGATGAACCTCCTCCGATATGCCCCGGAGAACCTCGGTAAGATCTAGCCTTTTAATGGTCTCCTCCATTTGCTTTTTAGTGACCAACTCCCTCGCAGGCTTTGCAACCCCTGAAGAAGCTGGCTTTTGAACGGTTTGCACGGGCATATCCTCAAATATATCCAATATCTGAACCTCCTTGGTTCTTTTTGGCAGCTTTTCAAACGAGAACCCTTCTATCCGTTTCAATAATTCATCTAACTCATCCCTTTCATCAGTATCGGCGGTTTCCATTTCAAATTCAAAAACTAGGATGGCAGGTTCAGGCTCAGACAGATGTTGTTGCTATTGCTGTTGTTGTTGTTGTGGTTCTGGTTCTGATTGTAGCTATTGTTGCTTTTGTTGTTGTTGTTGTTGTTGTTGTGGACCTTCAACAATATCAAGATGAGGTCTCAAAAACTTCTCCCAGACTCACAGCTGATCCATTGGCCTTAATTGCTTCAGAACCAACTCCCCGCGAGTCCTCCAGAACTCAGAAATAAATACAAGTGGCTTTATCTGACTTAGAATCTGATGAGTTAGATGGTACAGAAATGGAGCAAGTCGTCAAAGCCATGTCATTCATCACCAAGGCTTTTAAGAATAGGTACTCTAAAACCAACAATCGCCAAAGGTACCCGAAGACCAGAAAATTATAAGGTGGCTGAGAAACCAAGAATTGCCAAGGAGGAGAGGAAGGAAGATCGTAAATGCTACAATTGTGGGGGAAACGGCCACTTCATTAAAGACTGCACACAGAAAAAGAAGAAAGACGTCGAGTACTATAAGCAAAAGCTTAGACTGGCTAAAAGGAAGAGTGCAGGAAGGGCCATGTTGGTAAAAGAAGACCAATTCCTCACTGATACTGATGACAGTGATCTTAAGGAAGAGGCACAAGCTCAATACTGCTTAATGGCAGACGTTGAAGAAGAATTTAGTGATGATGAAGCCGAGCCAGAGGCACAATATGACAATTCTGATGATGAAGGGCTCGATGCTGTCAATGATAATGATGAGGTACACTCTAACTCCATTGCAGGTTGTGGTCTGAGCATGGAACATGTTCAGATCATCATATCACGAATGAACAAGTTAGAGAAAAAGGTGCTAAAATCAAAGCTAAACAAAGAAAAACTAAAAGAAGTAATCAGAAATCAACAAATGGAATCCATACATGTTGATAAAGAAATTGAACAGCTCAAAATGAAAATCATTGAAAAAGAAAACGAACTCATTGAGCTAACTGCAAACATGAGCACCCAACTGCATGACCTAAAAGCAGAGAAGATAAGCGCTGAAAATGATGCAAAATTTATTCTTAAGGAAAAGGGTGAACTATGCTCAAAAATTAAAGAGCTTGAAGATACACTGATCAAACGGGGTCAAACAGAACAAACAATTTTTCTAAACAAATCCAAAGAAAGAAAATACTCAAAATGGACCTACGATGGTCTTGGATTTGAAAACCCACGAATCAGTGAGAAAGTGACAGCCAAGCAACTATATGATTTTAACTTAATGAATGCTGGCATCACAAACAAAATGGTATTTGTTGGACGAGAAGAAGAGGTTATGGAAGAAGATTTTAAAAGAAATACTCCACTAAAATTTGAAATCTATTTTAATTATCAGGAATTAAATGATTCTATCACATCTGAGCCTCATAAGCTCAGTATGATAGATGAGTCTAATGGTTTCACCTATCCTGATGATCTCAAAAAGCTACAAACAGTTCTGGAAGCCCGAATATATATACCACATATGGTGTTACAAAGGCAACTTGAACAGCTTGTAGCTTATTATTATCAAACCATTATCACTGATGATTTGGAAAGAGAAATAAATAAATTAGAAAAGAGTCTTTCATGTCACTGTCAAAGGAAAATCTTGACATGCACTTCCACTCCATCTACTTCTCAACAAACACGCAAATATACCAGAGCTGAAAAAGGGAAATCTACGGTGGAAGGATCATGGACTTCAAAGTCTCAACATAAATTAACTGAACCCACCAAAAGGCAACTGAATGCCATTCCCAAAGTCCATCTCACGAACTCTTCCAAAAACAAATCAAAGTCACCACCAAATGTTGTCCACAAGAACATAAAACCATTCACACCTAACCATGTTTTGAATGTTTCAGCTGTAAGCATAAAAGACAACAAGATGAAGAGTGGTTGCTCCAATGGAATCACAAGAAAGTTTAAACCCAGAGTTTCTAAGCCGTGTTTTGATTTTTCCAAAAAAGTGTCATCACATTACAAGTTTCTTTAGTATTTGTAATTCACTTTCCTCAAAAGAAATGAAAGCAAGCACACATTTCTGCACAAGTAATGGATGTTTGCATGGACATTGTGAATACAAGTGTGAATATGACAGGCTTCGTAAACAATTGGGTATTAGTGCATGTGAGAGGTAGAGACCACTTGGGTCAAATCAAGTCAATGCCCCCTTTATTTCTTCATATGGTATAGTCATTCATCAGTGGGTGACTAAACACGCTTTAAAACTCATGAATTATTGGAACCATGCAAATAGACTAATTACTATTCAAGAGTTAGAAGCATACAGAAAGGGAGGCTATAAAGAATATTTGAAGGCTTGGAATAACATAGAATCTAAAACATGGAAATCTCAAACAAAAAATCCCAAGTTTCATTCATCAAAGGGAAACTTAAAATCTTCAAAAACCTCACGATCAAAAGCAAAACCAATCAAACAGCAAGAAATAAAACCATCCACCATAAAATCCATCCATACCGTAACCAAAATGAAATCCGTATCTCAAACAGTTGCAAAACCAAAGATGATTCAAATTTGGCAACGGAAAAATGTGGTTGAGGTCGTGGACATTAAAAACATAGAAAGTTTCCCAATTATTGAAAGAGGAGAAATCCCTCTAACCATTGAATCAAAAATTGTTCCTGATCCTTTCTGGATGAAAACTTCAAGGTTTAACAAAAAACAACAAATGATTCAATGGAAGACACCAAAAAAGAATACACTGCATTTTTCAAGACGTAGTTAACACCAGTGTTTCATCTAAAAAGCAAGGACCCATTTCAAAATGGGTACCTAAAACTTCTTTCTTCTCTGTATGCACGAACCGAATCTCTGGTACCTGGACTCAAGATGCACAAAGCACATGACCGGTGACAAGCGTCTTCTCAACAACTTCGTTCCCAAGTACTCCGGGAATGTTCGTTTTGGGAATGACAATGTTGCACCAATACTGGGGTTCGGAGATATAGAAAAGAAAAATATAAAAATAAAGAAGGTCTCTTATGTGGAAGGACTGGGCCATAATTTGTTCAGCATTGGCCAGTTCTGTGACAAGGATTTGGAAGTTACATTCAAAAAGAATTCATGTTTAGTAACAACAGACACGGGTGATGTACTTCTCGCGGGAACACGAAAGTCTAACCTGTATTCAATAGATCTGAACAACTACAACACGAAGACTTCCATTTGTCTACTCAGCAAAGCCTCATCAGACCTCACTTGGCAGTGGCACAGAAAACTCTCCCATCTCAACTTCCACAACATCAACAAACTAGTTACTGGAGATCTGGTGAGAGGCCTGCCTAAGTTGAAGTTCTTCAAAGATCATCTGTGTGCAGACTGTGAAAAAGGGAAGATGAAACGCACATCACACAAAGTAAAGCAAATCTCCAGTACAAAGAAAATAATGTAGCTTCTACACATGGATCTATGCGGTCCGATGAGAGTACAAACACGCAATGGGAAGAAGTATATCTTAGTAATTGTCGATGATTACTCTAGGTATACTTGGGTCAAGTTCTTAAGGTCGAAAGATGAAGCAACTCCTACTATCATCAGCTTCATCAAACAACAGCAGAACAAGTATGAACACAGTGTACCCTCCATTCGCACGGATAATGGAACTGAGTTCAAGAACAAATGCTTGTCAGACTACCTTGACCTCGTGGGGATTACTCATCAATTTTCTGCAGCATACACTCTACAACATAATGGAGTCGTGGAACGACGCAACCGAACTCTGGTTGAGGTTGCTCGTACCACGCTTGCTTATTCTGGTCTCCCGCCTTCCTATTGGGCTGAAGCCGTCAGCACTGCGTGTTACACACAAAATCGTTCTTTCATACATAAGCGTTTCAATAAAACACCATATGAATTAGCAAATGGCATTGTACCTAATATCAAATATCTTCATATATTTGGTAATAGGTGTTTTGTACTCAATGAAAAAGATAATCTAGGGAAATTCGAAGCCAAGGCTGATGAAGCAATTTTCCTAGGTTATTCACATGAGTCAAAAGCCTACATAGTGTTAAATAAAAGAACTAACTGTGTTATGGAAAGTATAAATGTTACATTTGACGACATGTTGGATGTTAACACTTTTAAAAAGGGAAATGAAGTTGCTTCTGGACAAGTCAGTTCAGTACCAGTACTTCAAAGAAAAGAAACAAATACAAATCCATCATCATCATAATATAATTTAGATTTCTTATTTGGTTTCTTACAGTCTGAATCTGATGTTTAAAATGCTGGTGACAGGAATGATGCAGTGTCTCCTTCTACAACTGCAACGGAGGTTGACAACTCGTCTTCATATCCAACCATGATTCTCCGTCTACATCAACTGTTAATCCAGTTATAGTTCCTCATGAGCCTGTTTATGAGGGAACTCCAGTCTATGATTCAGACCCTATATCAACAGAGGAAGACATTGAAATCTCCAATCGCTTAAATGAGTTCTTTCCTCCGATCCAAAACCCCCGAGGAATACGATGGACACAATCCCACCCTGAATCTCAAATAATAGGCAATGTTTAAGATGGAGTAAGAACTCGTTCTGCAACGGCAAATGAGTGTCTCTATTCCAGTTTCCTGTCCATGATACAACCCACCAAAGTCTCCGATGCTTTAATGATGCAGACTGGGTCATTGCAATGCCAGAAGAACTTAACCAGTTTGAAAGACTCAAAGTTTGGAGACTGGTACCACTTCCAAAGGGAAAATCAGTGGTTGGTACCAAGTGGATTTTTAAGAACAAACGGGATTCCGATGGAACAGTGGTTAGAAACAAAGCTAGGCTGGTTGCTAAGGGTTACAACCAACAGGAGGGTATAGACTACGATGAAACATTTGCTCCTGTAGCTAGGATAGAAGCCATTCGACTCTTCTTAGCCTATGCTGCCTATAAAATCTTCAAGGTTTTTCAAATGGACGTTAAGACAGCCTTTTTAAATGGTATCCTCAAGGAGGAGGTCTATGTGTCTCGGCTAGAAGGTGTTGTCAATCCCAAATTACGTCAACATGTGTATATTCTAGACAAAGCCCTATATGGACTAAAACAAGCCCCGAGAGCTTGGTATGATGTCCTGTCAGAATATTTGTTGAGTGAGGGATACATAAAAGGAAAAACCGACACCACTCTGTTCACCAAAGCCAAAGGAAAGGATTTAATCTTAGTACAAGTTTATGTGGATGACATCGTTTTTGGTTCCACAAACCCAAAGTACAGTGATGAGTTTGCTTATACCATGCAAAATCGTTTTCAGATGAGTATGATGAGAAGATGAACTTCTTTCTCGGATTACAAGTGAAACAACTGAGTTATGGCATCTTCATTAGTCAATCCAAGTATATTAAAGACTTGTTGAAGAAGTATGCCATGCTTAGTTGTTCTTCACTATCTGCCCCCATGTCTTCAAAACCTAAATTGTCTGCTGATCTTGACGGAAAGCAGCTGATTTAAAAACTTATAGGGGTATGATTGGCTCATTACTGTATCTAACGGCTAGTAGACCAGATATAATGTTTTCTACATGCCTATATGCTAGATTCCAGGCTAATCCAAAGGAATCCCATCTGCAGGCAGTCAAAAGGATTTTCAAGTATCTCAATGGTACCCCTGATCTAGGTCTATGGTATCCAAGGGATTCTAGTCTTCAACTATATGCCTATTCAGATGCCAACTATGCTGGTTGCATGCTTGACAAAAAGAGTACATCCGGTAGTGCACATTTTTTGGGAGATCGGTTAGTGTGTTGGGCGTCTAAGAAACAAAATTATGTCTCTACTTCAACTACTGAGGCCAAATATGTTGCTGCTGCAATGTGCTGCTCTCAAAGTTTGTGGATTAGGACTCAACTATCTGATTTTGGCCTACACTATGACAAGATACCATTACTGTGTGATTCACAATCTGCCATTGCCATCTCATGCAATCCAGTCCACCGCTTAAAGACCAAAAACTTTGACATACAGTATCGTTTTATTAAAGATAATGTGGAGAAAGGTCTAATAGAACTTCAATATGTCAAGACTGATGATCAACTAGCTGATCTGTTTACTAAACCATTAGACGAATCTCGTTTTAATGATTTAGTATCCAAATTAGGTATGTTGAATTATAAAGTCTAACCACCAGTCTTTTATTGAGTGGGTAGTTCACTTTGTTTGTTCATGTTGCAGATAATCCAAGCACTATTTGAGGGGGAGTGTCAATCATTCGTACAAGCTACGCATGCTTGTAGGGGGAGAAAATCAAAGAAAATATCAAAACATTTAGAAAATCAAAGAAAATACCAAAAACATTCACAAAACAAAGAAAAATATCAAAAATATGTTTTATTTCTTTGAAAATTGAAAAATACAAAAAGATTTTATTATTTTCGAATTCACAAGTCTTATTCGAAGTCAATGGACTTCGAACTCGAAGTACACAATTACTTCGAAGTCTATGGACTTCGAACACGAAGCATGCAATCAAAAGTTGACTTCGAGCGCTTTAATTCAAATTCGAAGTCAGAGCACTTTGAACTCGAAACCCTCAATTTCGAGTTCACTTCGAGCGCCCTCTGGACAATTTGAAGTCATGGACTTCGAATACGAAGGTTTTAATTCCAAGGCCACTTCGAGCGTGTTTTATGGGAGCCAATTCGAACTCAGTTGACTTCGAATATGAAGTCACTAATCCTTAGTGCACTTCGAGCGAGTGTACTAGCTTCTATTCGAAGCTAGTAGACTTCGCATTCTAAACAGTGCCAATCCAATGCACTTCGAGCGGACATGTACAGTGATCAAAACCAACTCACTTCCAGTTCGAAGCTTTAACACTTCGAATTCGAAGCCGCTTGGACTTCGAACTCAATAGTGGTCCTCAAGACCACTTCGAGCGCGTCTTTTTACCTCAAATCTCTTCACACTTCGAGTGTTCTTTTCAAAATATTACCGTTTGAATTTTTTTACTATAAATAGATGTGGGTAAGACGTATTTCATACGCATTCTTACTTCTACTTTTACGAGTCTCTGGTTACGATTTTTTTTTTGCGGTAAGTGTTCATACGTTGCTGCCAAAATTTTGAACTTTTGTAATAAACGTGCTCATTTCCCAAAGGTATACATCAAATGCATGACAAAACAAGTTTACTTCGCATTCAACTGAACAAAAACGAACATTCTAGTGTAGAACTCGGAAACCACCTTTTTGAATTTCCAAGGCATTGTTCGACCTTCAAACGACTGTGTTAACTTAATCCATACTTGCAATGGGTCTTAGGAGCACATGAACAAAGTTTTCATCAAAGAAAAACTTACAAAATTGAAAAGTGTTCTTCGTGTGGATAAAGATGGCCTTGATTTCATTTTATGGCTAAATCTTCATGTTATGTACAAAATGGGAAACATTTCAGTGTTAAGATAATGTTTAGATACATGTATTCATTGTAAAACATGTGTCTAAAAACATTTTTGTTCATAAAAATCTCCACTTCCTCAATGAAGATTTTCTCGGGTGTTATAAAATTTTTGGGTTTTGACCAAGAGATTCACATATGAATGAACAATTGTCTAACACATTTGGCTATTCTTACAGGATATACTATGGCTATGGAAGACGATTTTGTCTCGTAGCGTTCTTTGACAGCAAGCCAATCGCATAGCTCTGATACCAATTGAAAGATATAAACTGTGATTGAATAACCTTCAAGCAATCAATGGTAGATGGATATCGAGAGAGAGAGAGAGAGAGAGAGAGAGACAGAGAGCTACACACTTCACGTTCAAAGTATATTGCATATATTTTCAGGAAACGTAAAAGCTCTCGCCACGCATGATACAAATGCCCTATATATAGGCTAAGCCTACTACATGGGCCTCATGGGCTTTCCTACATTTTATCTAATATTAACAACCTGAATTTTGGTACAAATTTAAACTTTTTATATTTGACTGAAATCAACATAGTTTAGATATTCATTTACATATTGGTGCGGAAGCTATATCAAATTTACAAAAGTTTGGTGTTACTTGTTGACTTGAATACACGACCATTAATTATAAATGAACAAAATAGGTAAATAGTCATGTATTTTCAAACATATCACAAGGCAACAAGGCTTTCCAAAAGCTTCTACCCGCCTCACCGGTACCATGCTACTATTTATCTACGGATATGAAAACATATAGCAACGGAGTTAATAGCATAAGCTAGTGAATGTACAAAACAGTTAATCAAATAAACAAGTCATCAATACATTTAAAATAGCATGACATCACTTTGCAAATCACACAAGATGTGGGGGACAAGTTCACTTGTGCTTGTATCTTCCATAGTGGCCAACCATGGTTAACAAGTCCTCATGGGGGTATGTCCACATCTCTCGTCAAGGTGGGGGAAGCACGAAGTAGTCCACCATACAACGGTTATCAGGAGTGAATGACCTGTTCCACAAGTCCACTCGTGTTTCTTAGGTTCGGTGGCTCGTCAGCCCATTGAACCCACACGGTCATAATGGGTACTATCATCCCCCTCCACTCTTTGCACCAATTCCTCAACTACCCATGCATCTAGGTTCCCAATTGCCGAAGCCACATGAACCAATACATGTCTCAATGGTTAGGAACCATCATGGTACAAAGTACTAAATCACAAGCATAGGTCCGGACCACAAGGATCAATCACAATGCAAGCAAGTCATACACGTATGGTCACTAAATTGCAAGATTCAACACATAGCATAGCATGCCTTCAAAACTTGTAAAACACATACTTATGCACATCTCATTATCATAATCATGATAATAAACAATAACAATCATATTGATGCCATATATGTGTAAAACATTTAATACAAGAAAATTTGATGAATTATGAGTTTATAAATCGTTTATGTATCCACAGGGTACAACTCACCTGATTGAAGTGATGAGGATCACTTCCAATCCAAATCAAAGCTATATCACTTGCACAAGGGTCCTAATATCACAAACATAATGTTAACTTAGTTAAGTTAAGCAAACATTAAGGTTCTACAAGAGCGTAGACCCAAAACAAAGCTTAAACACTCATTTCGGGTCTTTAAGATGCCATATTAACTCCCTATAACCACTAAAAACAATCCACAACCGAATACAAGGTCAAATGGGGTCAAAACCAACATTTTAGAGGTTTCAGGGTGTCTCGCGCCGTGAAGCACAGTAGCTTGCGCCGGGAGAAAAGTGACCTTCGCCAAACCAAGACCTCGCACCGCAAAGCATAGGGCTCGCGCCGCGAGCCAGCGTGAACAGTGATCTGCAGCTTGCTTTCTATATCCAAATCGACCAAACTCCAAATTTTTCCAAAGCAAACTCAATTGTATCACAACCAAGACCCAAATACACTTCATAACACTATAACATTAACCTTTATCATCACCTTGATCATCAAAACCCTAACCTCACCATTTCTTGCCATTTTGACCCATTTACTCAATCAAACACGTACTTCAACCTCAAATCACCAAACACAACATGTATAACTAAAATCAGACTCAATTATAAGTTTTAAACTTACTTGATTCCGACACCCAGCTCGTTCTTGCCCTTTCCTTGCCCAAATGAAACCCAAGGATGAAGAAATTGAAGAACAAACACCCAAATCTTGAGTCCAAGCACTTGAACCAACAATTTTCCTTTGATTCTTCCTTCTTCCCCTTGAAAGATCACTCTAGAACTCTCTCTCTCTCTCTCTCTCTGCTCAGGTTTTCACCAGCCAAAAATGGGGGTTTTTGACTTCCATTTCGACTTAAATAACACTTACACACACATACATTACACTTCTAGACCTCCAACTATCTAATTCTTTGGATTTTATTACCAATTTTAAGAAGTATTTATACATACACAACATATAACATTTAAATAGCCTCAACAACACATAATTTTTTACTAAATTTCCAATTAACTTGCATTTTTTATATAATTTTATAATCTTACAAAATTACGGATATTACATTTCCTCCCTCCTTACAATGATTCCGTCCTCGGAATCAATTCTAGCTAAACAAATGAGGGTAACGGGTTTTCATGTCGTCTTTGGTCTCCCAAGTCAAAATGTGACCTTGACTATGCTTCCATTGAACCAATACTAAAAGAATCAAACGGTTTCTTAACTTTTTGGTCTTTCTATCAACTATTACAACTGGCTCTTCAACCAATCGCTTCTTCGGATCGACCCGCAACTCACTAATGGGAATGACTTGATTATCTTCTACTTTTGTCTTCTTGAAGTTGCAAACATGGAAAGTGTTATGAACACCTTCTAACTCCGGAGGTAGATCCAATTCATATGCTTGCTCGTTGACTCGCTTTAGGATTTTGAGTGGCCCAATATACCTCGGGCTCAACTTCCCACGCTTTCCAAAATGAATCACTCCTTTCCAAGGTGAGACCTTAAGCATCACTTGATCACCAACTTCAAAAGTCATAGGTTTCCTCTTCTTATCAGCGTATATCTTTTGACGATCACACGCGGCTTTGAGTTTTTCAAGAGCAATTTTGACCTTGTCGGCGGTAAACTAGACAATTTCTGGACCTGCGTACTGTTTTTCACCTGGTTCTAGCCAACACGTAGGGGTTCGGCATCGCCTTCCATACAACATTTCATTAGGAGGCATACCAATGCTAGAATGGTAGGAATTATTATACGCAAACTCGATTAAGGGTAGATGATAATCCCATGATCCACCAAACTCCAAGACACAAGAACGAAGCATATCTTCCAACGTTTGAATGATCCTTTCGGATTGACCATCGGTTTGCGGGTGATAGGCCGTACTAAGATGGACACGAGTACCTAACTCCTTTGAAGGCTCCTCCAGAAGTTGGATGCGAAGCGTGAATCTCTATTCGAGACAATGGATAAAGGTACCCCATGTCTAGACATAATTTCATCCACATACAACTTTGCCAATTTATGTAAAGAAGTTGTCTTGCGAGTAGCCAGAAAATGAGCACACTTGGTCAAACGATCAACTATGACCCAGATCATGTCGTGTCCTTTAGAAGTCTTTGGCAATTTTGTAACAAAATCCATAGTAATATGATCCCACGTCCAGTCCGGAATTTCCAAGGGTTGAAGATTCCCGTATGGCCTTTGATGCTCGATCTTGACTTGTGCACAAATAGAACACTGAAGCAATATCTATTTTCATCCCGGGCCACCAATACAAAGATTTTAGATCATGATACATTTTCGTACAACCTGGATGCATAGTCATTTTGGAACGATGGGCATAATGTAGAATCGCCTCGCGATTGTTGCCAAACTTTGGCACCCAAATGCGACCCATAAAGACTTTCAAGCCATGACTATCCTCTTCTAGGCAATATTTAAGATTGGTAACACAATGCATTAGTTTGAGTTTGGCGGCTTAGAGCATCAGCCACGACATTAGCCTTCCCCGGATGGTACCGAATCTCACAGTCGTAATCTTTAATCAATTCAACGGCGTTGCCGCATATTTAACTCCTTCTGATCAAAGATATGTTGAAGGCTTTTATGATCAGTGAAGATCACACAATGAGTACCATAAAGATAATGGCGCCAGAGTTTTAAAGCAAAGATCACACCAGCCATTTCTAGATTATGAGTTGGATAATTCGCTTCATGAGGCTTTAGCTGTCAAGAAGCATACACGATAACCTTGCCTCTCTGCATAAGAACACTTCCTAAACCAAATCCGGAAGCATCACTATAAACCACAAAATCTTGTGATCCTTCAGGAAGAGATAAAATAGGAGTTTGACACAATAATCTCTTGAGTGTCTGAAAAGCATCTTCTTGAGCATCAGTCCAAGAATAAGGAACATTCTTACAGGTTATCTTGGTTAGCAGTCCCGCTATCTTGGAGAAATCACGAATGAACCGACGGTAGTAACCCACAAGACCAAGAAAACTTTTGATTTCGGAAGGGGATTTAGGAGATTCCCACTTCATGACCAGTTCAATCTTGGAAGGATCAGCTTTAACACCTTCTCTACAAATGACATGGCCAAAGAATTGAACTTCCCTATGCCGGAATTCACATTTAGAGAACTTTGCATAAAGTCTCTCACTTCGAAGAACTTCAAGAACTTCCCGAAGATCTACTTCATGATCTCTCTCGGTTTTAGAATAAACCAAGATATTATCAATAAAAACAATCACAAACTTATCCAAGAAACGACGACATACTCTATTCATAAGATACACGAACACCGGAGGAGCATTAGTTAGACCAAAAGGCATTACTAGGAACTCATAATGTCCATAGCGGGTTCTGAGTGTAGTTTTAGGAATATCATCCACGTTTACACGAACTTGATGATAGCCTAAACTAAGATCAATCCTGGAAAAATAACTTGCTCCTTGAAGCTGATCAAACAAATTATCAATTCAAGGAAGCGGATACTTATTCTTGATGGTTCTTTTATTCAACTCCTGGTAATCAATGCACATCCAGAGAGTATCATACTTTTTCTTGACAAACAAAACCGATGCTCCCCAAGGCGAGGAACTCGGTCTTACAAATCCCTTATCCAAAAGATCTTGGATTTGTGTCATCATTTCCCGAATCTCAGATGGTGCTAAATGATAGGGAGCTTTGGCAATAGGAGTTGCCTCGGGAACAAGATCTATTTGAAACTCAACCTCACAAACCGCAGGTAGGCCAGGGAGATCAACAGGAAACACGTCGCGGAATTCATTAACAACTTTAATATCCGCAACACTTTGCTTCTCCTTCTTAACATCAATAACATATGCGAAAAAGGATTCACAACCCTTACGTAGACACTTATAGGCTTTCATAACGGATAAAATTTCCAATCCCTCTTTACGCTTCTCGCCCCGAGCTATAACATACTCACCACTAGGCAATGAAATTTTGATCAATTTCTTAGAATAGAGAATTTTAGCATGATTAGCACTAAGCCAATACATACCGATGATCGCATCAAAAGAGGGTATGTGAACTGGTAATAAACATATTGGGATAGAGCTTACATCTACATCAAAGGTACAACTATCATAGATATCAGTCACAGAAATAATCTTGTAATCAGCAATTTCAACATCGAAAGGTTTGGCAAGTTTACCAAAAGACAATTTCAGTTTCTCATAGAAGGCATACGATACAAATGATCTATTAGCTCCAGAATCAAATAACACATAGGCAAGTGTAGAATTCAGTAGAAACATACCAGACACTATATCCCCTGCCTCCCGAGCTTCATCCACAGTCATTTGAAATGCCCGCCCTTTCGCTTTTGGAGGCTCCTTACCCTTTGAGGATGATCCACCAGTTCCTCCCTCCTTACGCTGCGGGCAATCAACCATCTTATGACCAGGCTTGTGACAATTGAAACAAACACTTTCTTTGAACTTGCAATCAGCGGGGATGTGGCCAGGCTTGCCACAACGAAAACATGCTTTGGTATCTTTGGTGTAGTCTCCCTTTGTGATGAGACCTACAATTCTTGCACTAACGAGGCTTAGAGTCATCATCTTTGAGTTTAGAGAAGGAGAATGAAGTTAATTTCTTCTTATACTGACCACCAAAGGGCTCAGCCTTTCTCTTTTCACCAATCAACTTCTTCGCTTGCTTCAAAGCCTTGAAGTTATCAAACAAGAACTTGGCCTTTTGAGTGGCCGAGAGAAGAGTTGGACAATCTCTGATATGAATTTTATACCCAGAAGGTAAGGTTTCAACAAAATGCTTCACTTTAGCTTTCTCATCTGGGACCCAAGTAGTCACAAAGCTGAGGCACTCATTAAACTTGAGAACATGCTCATCCATGGTAGAATCACCCAATTTCATATTCAAGAACTCCCTTTCAAGGCACTCCAGATCTCTTTCAGTGCAGAATTCCCTTTGAAACAACTCCAAGAATTCCTCCCAACCCAACCAGTCAGCTTCGCCTTTAGGAATTGCTGCCTTAATAGTGTTCCACCAAACTAGGGTTCTCCCTTTCAGTTGTCTAACAGCATAAGGGACTTTATGTTCCTCATCACAGTCACAAGAAGTAAATGTCTGCTCCATCTCTCTAATCCAACTAAAAGTCACAATTGGATCATCAATACCTTCATAGGTAGGAGGCTTGCAATTTAGAAAGGTTTTGTAGGAAACGGTGGGTTTCCTTGAGATAGAGGCATCACTAGACTCGCCATGAGTCGAAGTCTTTGGTGAGTCATTGTCCTTTTTCAACTGATTTTCTAACTCCTGGATGTGAGTCAGGAGTTGAGCTATCACAGAAGATTGGTCGTTAAGATTACCCTAGTGGGGTTGAGAATGCTCTAGAGGTATTTCATCACCTCCGGGTTAGACAATGAAAACTTTATCATCATTATGAGCATCCATGCCTCAATTCTTGTCTACTACACACAATTAGACAACAACAAATAGCACATTAAGAAAGGGAATCAGCAATTCATCACAAATGGGAACAGGGTTTCCCTAACTCTGAAACGATTCTCAACTTAACCCATAAGCCCACCCGATATGTTTGGATCTTTATATAATGGTCGGCCTCGGTTTGAGACCAAACACTCGTATAATACCCGTAATTTTGTAAAATTAAAAGAAAATATTTATATGTGAGTTTTATAAAGGATTTATGTAACATCCTCAACTTGGGCCTAATTGTAAATAGTAAGTAAGAATATGTAGTTAATGTAATAAGAAGTAATTGTTGTATATACATGTTGAATGAATACATGTATGTTTATGTGTTTATGTGTTTATGTATGTATGTATGTATGTATGTATATTAAGTATATGTATATATGTAATTAATTAAAAAGAAAAGGAAAACCCCTAGTGAAGTAAGAGGCAACTGCCTCTGGAATTAGAAAGCATATGTATGTGTGTGCATGTGTTGTGTTGACTTTACTAGTCAAACAAAGAAAACACACACACATTTCTCTCGTCTTTCTCGTTGCTCTCGGATTCCAAAAGAAGAACAAGAAAGAGTCGATTGTTGATCTACGAAGGTTAGCAATATAATTCAAATATGTTTATAAGATTAGAATCGTGTGTGGTTGTGTTAAAAACACAACCTCCATGCATGAACACCTTGAAGAATATGTAAAACTTGCCTTCTAAATGGGTTTTGCATAAATGGTGTTCTTGTTGGGATTTAATGTGTTTATGATGATTAGATGAATAGAGTAAGATATTCAAATGAATTCTGGGCTTAAAACTAAGAAGAATGAAGTTGTTTAGATGACCAGATGAAGCTATCGGGATTGCAGGCTATGAAGTTGTCGGATTCCGATACTATGAAGGTGTCGGAATCCGCAAGTGGTGAAAACCGAAGGATTTGTCAGAATCCGATAGTAGTGTCGGATTCCGCATGTCTGTCGGATTTCATGTCTTGGATTTCTTTTAAGTGTGGAATCCACAAGTTGCCGGATTCCCTAAATCTGCAAGTTGTCTGATTTCCAAAGTTCCGGATTCTAAGTGTCGGAATCCGATCAGATTTCATTGAAAGTATCGGATTTTCCATATGTCATATTTCCTTCTATGTATCGGAATCCACAAGTGTCGGATTCCGTATGCATGATAGAATTCCTAAGTGATGGAATCCGATAGAGTGAGAATCGGATTTCATGATTTGAATGTGTCGGATTTCATAAGTCCAAAAGAACCATCGGATTACCCAAATTAGACAGTTCTGGCAGATTTGTGTTAGGTGTGTTAGGTCCAAAGTTAAGTGTTTATTTTTGTAAATCTTGTATGCACATGTGAATGACTAATGTAAGTATGATATGCTAGGTGAACTTGTTGTATTTGTGGAGTCAAAACCAAATACCTGTGCGTAGTAAACTGCTCAGGTGAGTGCCTGCTTTCATAAGACTCAGTAGAGTAAGGCTTGCATACTAAATGACTATATGAATGTTTTGTATGTATCTAACATGCTTTTTGCAGGTACGCACGAGGAGGTAAGGGTATGACTTACATGATGTTAGAATGTGTGTCAGGTGCATGCCAGTGGGTCCAGATTGGAACCACTTAGTTAATACATGGTGATATGTATGTATGAATAACTGTATGATGTTATATGTAAAATGATGGATCCCTGTGGGATCAAATGTACGTATATGTGTATGTGCACTATCTGTAGACTATCTGACGCATGGTTAAGGTCAGTCGGTTGTAACTGGATCCTATGGGATTTCACGGTGATTCAGGAGGCATCCTGGATCCTAGGTTCTGCAGAACCGCCGTGACTTAATGTGAGTGGTGATCAGCCGATTGTAGCTGGATTACCTGTGGAGCCTCTGGCTCTGTGAATGATGCTTGGTGGACTGTTTTATGCTCCCCCACCAGCGCAGATTGGTCGTGTCTGATGTCCCGGTTTGAGTTGTTGAGCGGGATTGATTACCCTGCAAGACACGACTCTTACTGATCTTGTTAGCACACCGCTATGTGCTAAGCTAGCAATGATTGTTTATGATATGATGCATGACTTACTGTATTGATACTTATGATTGTATGTACCCACTAGCTAAGTGTTAGCTAATGATGCTATGTTTTCCCTTTACAGGTAAAGATTAGATATCCTGCGAGGCGGGTAGCTTTTGGGATGTACATTGCCCCTTGTAGGTGGAACACTTGATATTTTGTTATGTAATGTAAATTGATACAATGGTCGGTTCCTGAACTAGGTAACACCAGGATGTTTAAAAGGAGGTTAATGTAAATAACAGTTAATATTGTTTAAAAAGAAAATTTTTCGCTGCTAAATCTGATTTGTTGTTAAAGTAACTGTTTTAAGAAGCGGTGTTACAATTTAGTAATTATGTATCATTGATACTACTTAAGTGTTGTATGTACTACTTACGTAAACGCGAGGTGGAGTATGATATGACACAATGACATTGGTAAGAGTAACTGATGACTATCTCCGGGTTTAGGCAAATCATGGATACTATATACTGTGTACAGTGATTACCATACAGGTTTAGAGTGGATGACTCGACCTTATTTCATGTTCTCGTTTGATGTTGGGATAGGGAAGAATCAAACACTCGACTGCTTATATGATTTAGCATTTTACACGGATGTATACATGATTTACTTAAACTAGGATATAACGAATCGAATGCGAATCTATTATGCTTATGTGATACCCTGGCAGTAGAAGAGCTTACAAATGCATGTATATGAAAGATACATTCTCAGCTAGTATGCCTTATTAGCAAATAGATAGGTTAGACTTATGCATGTGACTATACGTGGCAAGTGAAACATGGCCTAAGCCTGTGAATCGGGATTTCGAGGGGTAACGACAAGACCTGATATGGGTAATGTGTTGGGAATAATATACGGGCCCATATTATTAACAGCACATGACACGTGTTAGAACTTGTCGGAATTAGGGGAAATCTTGTGAATCAGGTGAGGGGCACTTGTAGAATAGTAGTTTGCTTATAGAGTAGAAGTGCCTTAGCATGATTAGGGCTGTTTTAGGAGTAAGAAAGCATGCTAGAGTTACGTGCAAGGTGTGAATATGGACTGTGATAATAGGATAGTGTGGTAAAGCCACCTAACACTTTAATGCTTTACCTATACTTCTAGAATGGTTAACACGAGAAGGAGACGAGACATGTCATCCGCAAGAGCGGGAACTAGCCATGCACCCGATGGATTTGAAACAAGTGTTACCGGTGAGTCTGACCCTCGCCAGCAACCAATCTTGAACGAAGGAACATATAAGGTACCCGACCCAAGGAATGTGACACCGGTGACTGCTATACCCGGTTCTGAGGAAGAGGAGGAGGAAGAAGAAGTGGACAGAGGCTATGATAGCGGCAAAAGTGACTACCGACGTGATGAAGGAGTTGAAAGACATGCTTTCACAGATCGTGACAAAGATAAAGGAAGACATGGGAACCATGATCGACCAGAAGCTGAGCGCCCTATGGGCGGCAAGGGAAGCTGTAGCAACCCAAACCACTAACCGCACGGCAAAGCAGCCACATCAAGGGGGTAGCTACCGAGATTTTTCTGCTTGTCAACCACCCACCTTCGAGGGGACCCCGGTCCCCGTAAAGAGTACTTAATGGGTATCTGAAGTGGACGGAGTCTTCCACACCTGTCGTTGTGCAGATGAGAACAAAGTATGGTTTGCGTCAAATCTTTTGAGGGGTAAGGCAAAGACCTGGTGGAACTTGCTAAGGCAGTTAAAGGGGGAGACGATTTCCACCATGACTTGGGAGGAGTTTACGAGGTTGTTCATTGAGCAGTTTGCGCCAAGTGTAGAACGGGAAAGATTGTTGAATGAGTTCCTAAAGCTGGAACAAACTACTGAATCGGTGAACGAGATCACCGCGATCTTTAAGGAGAAAGTCCTGTTCTGACCCGCCTATATGGCAGATGAGAGCTTGCAAATGAACTAATATGCAGGAGATCCGAGAGTTTGTTACAACTGGTAGATGCTCGACGTTAGAGTAGATGATTGAGGTTGCTAGGAAGAGAGAAATGGATTTGGAGCTGAGGGCCAAGAAATGGACGGCCGATCGGGCGGCCTTGGGGTATACCCAAGGTAAGCAGTTTGTCAAGAAACCAAATACCGGTGGTACCGGGTCTGTGGGGAAGAGTATGGCAAGGAGATGCCACAAGTGTGAAAGGGGTCATGCTGGGCCATGTCGAATGGGGATGGATATCTGCTTCCGATGTGGGAAGAGTGGGCATTTTGGAAAGACTATAAAGCTTTCGTCAACGTGTGCTTTGGGTGCAATCAGACAGGGCACCGTATTGCAGAATGCCCTCGAGCAATAAGAGCTAAAAGACCAGCCGGGCAACAGCCGCTCCGGATTACGGATGGGAGGGAAGGCAAGAAGACCGACGCACCAAGAGCAAGGGGGCATGACTTCCAGATGACGGTCGAGGAGGCGGTCAAAGAACCCGATGTCATCGCAGGTACCTTTATTGTCAACTCTTCACCTACACTCGTGTTATTTGATTCCGGGGCCAGTAGGTCCTTTGTATCTTCCTCTTTTTGTAAAAGTTTTGTAACTAAGCCGGTGAAGTTAGAAACACCATTAGAAGTAGAGATAGCCGACGATAAGACTTTAAACATATTTACTGTGTATAGGAGCAATGTATTAGTTATAGATGATGTAAAATTTCCTATAGACCTCATTCCAACACCAATGCGAGAATTTCAAGTGATCGTGGGAATGAACTGGCTGGGCCGGCACCAGGCCAGCATATTGTGCAGTCAGGGAATCATCCGTATCCGAAACCCAAGTGGGGGAGAAGTTATCATCTACGGGAGACGCAAGAAGGGAGTGACGGCATTTTGCACTGTGGCAAAAGCAGCCAAATATCTACACAAGGGTTGTGAAGCCTTTCTCGCCCACGTGGTGAACAATAAGATGGAAAAGGGAAAGCTGACAGTGGCAGACGTGCCGATAGTACGAGAGTACCCAGAGGTTTTTCCTTAACATCTACCAGGAATCCCACCCGACCGATAAGTAGAGTTTCGAATAGACCTCACGCCCGGAGCAGCACCAATTGCTAGACACCGTATCGCCTAGCGCCACTAGAAATACAAGAGCTCATGTCACAATTGCAAGAACTATTGGATAAGGGGTTCATCCGGCCGAGTAGTTCACCTTAGGGAGCGCCAGTATTGTTCGTAAAGAAGAAGGATGGAACCTTCCGGATGTGCATCGACTATCGGGAATTAAACAAGGTAACCATAAAGAACCGGTATCCATTGCCTAGGATTGACGACTTGTTCCACCAACTGCAAGGGGAGGCTTGGTTCTATAAAATCGACCTACGTTTGGGTTATCACCAATTGAAAGTTCGGGAAGAAGATGTAGCAAAGAGAGTGTTCCGCACCTGTTACGGGCATTTTGAATTCGTAGTCATGCCATTTGGTCTCACAAACACTCCCGCAGCCTTCATGGATTTAATGAATAGGGTTTGCTGACCGATGTTGGACAAGTCCGTGATAGTTTTCATTGATGACATTATGATCTACTCCAAGACTCGAGGGGAACACGAGGATCACCTAAGAGAGGTATTGAGAACGCTAAAGAACGAGAGGCTATACGCCAAGTTTTCAAAGTGTGAGTTCTGGTTGCGAGAAGTGCAGTTCCTTGGACATTTGGTGAACAAGGACGGTATCAAGGTAGACCCAGCAAAGGTCGAGGCGGTAATAAAGTGGGAAGTACCCAAGAGCCCAACAGAAATTTGGAGCTTCTTAGGATTGGCCGGCTACTATAGGAGGTTCCTCCAGAACTTCTCCAAGATTGTAGTGCCACTAACGAAATTGACAAAGAAGAGTGTACAATTCAACTAGGGAAGAGAGCAACAACAGGCCTTTGAAACACTACGAGAGAAACTGTGTGAAGCGTCAATCTTGACGTTACCGGATGGAATGGAGGATTTTGTGGTCTACTGTGATGCCTCGCACGTAGGCCTAGGGTGTGTCTTGATGCAGCGAGGGAAGGTTATAGCATACGCATCGCGACAACTAAAGCTACATGAGAGAAACTACCCAACCCACGATTTAGAATTGGCGGCAGTGGTGTTTGCGTTGAAAATTTGGAGGCACTATTTGTATGGGGTCAAGTGCATGATCTACACCAACCATAAGAGCCTGAAAAACTTCGCCGACCAGAAGAATTTGAATATGAGGCAGCGGAGGTGATTGGATTTGGTCAAGGATTATGAGTGTGAAATTCTTTACCACCCAGGAAAGGCGAATGTGGTGGCAGACGCCTTGAGCCGTAAGACCAGTTATGAGAGGCTACCGGTGGCGTGCATGAGAATGACTATGTCAACAACGTTACTTGAGTCGATTAGGGGCGCACAAGAGGAAGCGATGAGGGAAGAAAACCAGAGGGCAGAGCACATAAAAGGGCAAATTATGCATCTGACGAAAGATAGTCGAGGGCTAATGGTTCGATACAATCGCGTTTGGATGCCGAAAGCGTTAGGGATTCGTGATACGTTACTCGACGGAGCTCATAAGTCCAAATTCTCGATTCATCTAGGGCCAACCAAGATGTATAGAGAATTGAGGACGGATTATTGGTGGCCGGGTATGAAGAGAGACGTAGCAAAGCGTGTAGAAAAGTGTTTAACCTGTTTACGAGTGAAAGCCGAGCACCAGAGGCCTCATGGGAAAATGCAACCGTTGGAAATACCAGTATGGAAGTGGGAGCACATAACCATGGATTTGATCACCAAACTCCCGAAGACGCTGAGGAATTTTGATGCAATCTGGGTCGTCGTGGACCGACTCACAAAGAGTGCTCACTTCATACCTATAAAGGAAGCGTTTTCCGCAGAAAAGATGGCAGAAGTGTACGTAAAGGAAGTGGTATCGTGGCATGGAGTTCCAGTTTCTATTGTTTCCGATCGAGACGTACGTTTTACGTCCAAATTTTGGGAGAAGTTTCATCAAGATTTGGGTACCCGGGTCAACCTTGGTATGGCTTACCACCCTCAGGCCTACGGACAGAGCGAAAGAACGATACAAACACTGGAGGATATGCTGCGAGCATATGTCATAGACTTCGGTGGAAGCTGGGATTCGTACTTACCGCTAGCAGAATTCTCATACAATAACAGCTACCATGCGAGTATTGGAATGCCGCCTTACGAAATGTTGAACGGAAGGAAGTGCAGAACCCCCATTTGCTGGGGAGAGGTTGGGCAGAGGGAGCTCGGTAGTACCGAGATAGTACAGAAGACCACCAAATACGTACAACAAGTTCGTGAAAGGTTGAAAGTGGCACAGAGTCTCCAGAAAAGTTAGGCGCATAAACGAAGATCCCCTCTAGAATTTCAGGTTGGGGATTTCGTACTTCTCAAGGTGTCCCCGTGGAAGGGAGTGATACGATTCAAGTAGCGGGGAAAGTTGAACCCGAGGTTCATCGGGCCATTCAAGGTAATTGCCAGGGTCGGCAAAGTGGCCTATCAATTGGAACTACCCGAGGAATTATTAGGGATACACAACACCTTCCATGTGTCCCATCTAAGGAAATGTTTAGCCGATGAGACGGCTTTTGTGCCCCTAGAAGATATCACGGTGGATGAGAAGTTGAACTATGTTGAAAGACCGGTTGCAATCATCGATAGAAAGACCAAGCAGTTGCGCAACAAACAAGTAGGGATAGTTAAGGTGCAGTGGGAACACCGCAAAGGTTCAGAATGGACGTGGGAGTCCGAAGAAGAAATGAAGAAGAATTACCCTACCATGTTCGAATGAAGATTTCGAGTACGAAATTGTGTTTAAGTGGGGGAGAGTTGTAATATCCAAACTTTTGAAAATAAATAAAAAGAATATTTTATTGAGAAAATATAAGTTGTGTTGGATTTGTGCATATAGTTGTGAAACATATTAAATATTTATGGGCTTGGATAAAGAAAGTGGTTAATGGACTAACTTGAGTTACTTGGGCTTAAATGTATGTATATATATATATATATGTGTATGTATAATTCGATCCAATAAGAAAATTTAATTGGAAGTTGAGCTTGAGGTAGTAGGATGGGCTTAGGCCCACAAGAAAAGCCACACATAGGTATAAATAGGGAACCAGGGCATAGCCTCCCACATTTAGAATCAAAATCACTGTTCCATTGAAGAGAGAGAGTGTGTGTGTGTGTGTGTGTGTGTGTTCTCTGTAGCTGCATTCGAAGGAGCAAAGGAAGAAGAAGAAATGTAGTTAAATCTTGAAAGAAGTGTTTAAATGAATGGAGATATGCTTTGAATCAAAAATAAAGTGGTTTGGTTAAGTTTTGAAAGAGTTAGATTTTGTCTATGGAGTCTGGGTTTTAGAAAATAATGAACTGATGAAGAAGATAATGCTCCTGCGACCTTTTGGATGTTCCATGTGACTTTGTTGATGTTTTGATGCGACATTTACAATGTTCATGTGACTTTTGATGTTTGCATATCTTCATGCGACTTATATGATACCTCCATACGACTTTTGTATAAATATGCCATGCGACTTATGTGTTTTGAGAGTCATGCGACTTTTGTATAAATGTGCCATGCGACTTATGTGTTTTGAGAGTCATGCGACTTTTGTATAAATGTGCCATGCGACTTATGTGCTTTGAGAGCCATGCGACTTTTAGATTTGCACCATGCGACTTATAGTTGATTCATGCGACCTATAATTTGCTCATGCTACTTTCTGATGGAATGCCATGCGACTTTCATAAGCCCATGCGACTTATAGTTTTGGTTCCATGCGACTTTTACCATTCATACGACACTAGGCCCCAAGTCCGATAGTTTGAAGTCAGATTTTGGAAATCCGACATTCGAGGCCCGGATTCTTGAAATCCGATAGTTGAGGCCCGGATTCTTGAAATCCGACAGTGGGGGATTGGATTTTGGAAATCCGACAGTTGTGATCCGGATTGTGAAATCCGACACTTTAACTCGACGCGACGCGTCGGCTTGGGGGACGCGACGCATCCCCGGTTTTATGGACTTTGATGATTGCATTCTGTATTACTACGTGTCTATGTGAACTTGTGTTATGCCTATCAGACTTGTAGAAGTTATGTTAGTAAGTCTGGGTTATTGCCCGGTATTGATTTGTCAGACTTGCATCAGGTGACAGTTAACGTGTAGGGTAACTAAGTAAAGTTCAGTAAGAACCAAGTGACAAGGACAGCTTCCAAGTGAGTATTCTTACTTCCACACCAGACCTGTAGAGAATGTGAATGTTTGATGACCGTCTACTTCGGCAGCGGGTAGTTATGACCATCTGCTTCGGCAGCGGGTAGTTATGACCGTCTGCTTCGGCAGCGGGTAGTATGACCGTCTCCTTCGGCAGCGGGTAGTTATAACCGTCCGCTGCAGTGGCGGGTAGCATGACCGTATGCTTTAGCATTGGGTAGATATGACCGACCACATTGGTGGCGGGTAGAAAGTGCATGATTGTGATTATTGTGAACTGTCATAGGTTGCAGTAACTTACTCACTAAGCTTTGCGCTTACCGTTGTTAATTTTCTATCTTTCCGGTCGGGACCATGGTAGAGCTCCAGGACAGTGAAGACAGCTCGCAGTCAAAAGAATTCCAACTTGTTTGGAAAACTTATTCCGGTTGAACTGATGTCGAATTTAAATATGGGATATTGTAATTAACTCGTAATGCCTTTTGATACTTCCGCACTTACTCTGATATGAGATGATGTTATATTTATGTGTGTCTTGCAAAAAAAAATTTGGGATGTTACACTGTTTTATGTGGAGGACAGTATGGTAAAGCCTCCTTATATTTTAGTGCTTTATCTTTACTTCCAAAATGGTGATTACAAGAAGAAATCAGAACCTACGGATCAGAGGAAACACTGATATGCCCCAGGATGGGGACACTGCTAGCTTCACTGCCAAAACTGATCCACAACAACAATCTAGGATACCAGTGTGTGGTGTTGAGACTATGAAAAATCAACAAGAGCTTGTTTCGGATGAACAACTCGTGGCTGCGGTGAGAAAGTCTTGGAACATATACTGTCGAATTTGTTCTAGCATATGTCTAAGGAGATGAAAGTGACTGTGTCTAAAGAAGTTGACAGAGTGAGAGCGGTTAGGTAGACTAATCGACGACCCGAGAACCCGGAAATGAACCAAGGTACCATTGGCAATGTACTTATAAAGGTTTCTCGGCATGCAATCCACCTGTTTTTGGAAGGAAACCTAACCCCGTGATTAGTACTCTTCAGGTAGCGGAGGTAAAAACTGTTTTTCGCACATGTTATTGTACGATAAATCGAAAGGTGTTAGGTGCCATGGATCTTCTTAGAGGGGCAGCCAGGGACTAGTGGTTGTTGTTGGTGCAACAAAGGGGTTTTATCCGGCCAAATAGTTCACCATGAGGAGCACTGGTTTTAATTGTAAGGAAAAAGGATGAGATAAAGGTGATCGTCTATGCTTCGAGACAGCTTAAACCTCACGGGAGTAACTACCAGACACATGTTTTAGAGCTTGAGGCCGTAGTTTCCGCGCAAAAGATTTAGAGACACTACCTTACGGGGTGTGATGTATCATCTATATTGATCACCAGAGCTTAAAATACTTCACGGATCAGAAGGGTTTGAACATGTGGCAACAGAGGTGGTTAGATTTGGTAAAAGATTATGAATGCGATATTCTATATCACCCAGGTAAGGCCAATGTGGAGGCCGATGCATTGAGCTGTAAGGCGGGATATGAGTTATCAAAGTGAAATGTCTACGGATGACGGTTACCTTTGCTATTTTATTTGATTAGAACGGTATAGACAGAGGCAATTTAGACAGAAAACCACAACAAAGAGTGAATTAAGGGCCAAGTAAAGGACCTTGTTAAAGACAGTCGGGATTTATTCACGGTTACGGATGAGTATCAGTGCCGATGACAATTGATCTTAGATTGACTTTATTAGAGGAGACCCATAAGTCAAAATTTTCTATTCATCCACAGGCTACAAGGATGTATCAGGATTTAAAAATGGATTTTCGTAGCAAATGATGAAGCGAGATGTGGGAAATTTGCAAACGGATGTTATCGTACTTGAGGGTTAAAGTTGAACGTCAGAGATTGCACCGAAAGTTACAGCTGTTAGAAATTCCGAAATGGAAATGAGAGTACATCATGATGGATTTCATTTCTAAACTACCGTGAATACCGAGGAACTTCAATACTATTTGGTGGTGGTGGATAGGTTGATGAAGAGTGCACCCTTCATACCGATTCGTGAGACTTTCTCGTTGGCAGTGCTGGCTGATGTGTATGTGAAAGAGGTAATCTCCAGGGCATGGTGTGCCGGAGTCGGTGGTGTCCGACAGCGATGTGAGATTCACTTCTAGGATTTTGGGAGAAGTTTCACGGCGATTTGGGAACGAGGTTGCACTTTAATACCACCTATCATCCACAGAGAGATGATTAGAGCGAGAGAACGATTCTGACTCTCTAGGATATGCTGAGGGCTTGTGATTTAGACCTTGATGCTAGTTAGGATACTTACTTTCCATCGGCAGAGTTTTCCTATAACAACAGCTTTCACGCTAGTATCAAGATGACTTCATACGAGACGCTATAGGGGAGGTGGTGTAGGACACCTATTTATTAGGGTGAGGTCAGACACATAGTACTTGGGAGTACCGAAGCGGTACAGAAAACGACAGAGAATACATAGAAAACTCGAGAATTGTGTGCGCATCTTAGAGCCAACAAAAGAGTTACACATATAAAAGACTCGGACTGTTAGTCCCAGATTGAGTACACAACAACAAATGTTTGTAGAAGGGGGGGTTGAATACAAACTTTAGCTTTTAAAATTTAAAGACACACTGATATACTTTTATATAATTCTTATTGATATTGAATCAAGAATTACATGCACTAGAAGCGGAAATTCTAAGTACAATAAAAGGTGGCAATCTATTTGTCTAACACATAGACAAGCTAACTCAAAAACAACTAATGTATATAGAGTGTTCAACACATGAACAAGTTTTATTCTACACAATGCTTAAACTCTACGAATTTCTCAACTGATGAGATTTTTTTCTGTGGAGTAGAGACTTCACTGTGTTGTGTTTTTGCATGTCCACCATGCATAAGTATATACTTTGGTGAATCCGGTTGCATGAAGGTAGGAGACAAAGAGGATGTCGAAATATAATATTTTAATTGTAAAGGTAGTGGGTGAAAAGTAGAGTTACTTTAATCAACTGTTTGATAAAAGTAATTGTACTTTTCTGCAAAAGTGCAACCCATTCACAATATAAAATATTAAAACCCACATCTACTGTCGTGTACAAGTTTCTTTACCTTTCCATGCTTGTACTTTAATCAACACCATGCTTCTGTTTGATTTGACTTTACCAAGTATGGGATTGTCAGCCATACTTAGTTGTTTGAACAAATCTTCAAGATCTTCGTCTGTTTGAGGTATCATTATCCTTTTCCAGAGGATAAGATCAAACCTTTTTGTCTCATACTTGATCCAAAAAGTGCATTTTTACTTTTACAAACAAAGATCTAAGGCATAATAGAACAACACATGTTCTGCCTTTTACATATGACTTACAATCTGAAAAGATAGTGCAGATTTGACATTTTGCACGACTCAGCTAACAGATTGTACTAGGAACTCTGATATTCACTACTCAGTTGACAAAACATATCAGTTGGTCACTTTTTGCTAGGACTCAGTTGATACATATTGCTCAGCTGATCATATAGATGCTCAGCTGATCAATAGTAAGCTTAGGAGGGCATAACCTCATGTATTTGTTTGATCAGTTGATCAAGAATGCTCAGCTGATCATTCAAATGCATCAGTTTATGAGGGGAGATGACTTGTGCAAAGGAAGACTTACTTAGCTGATGCTCTGTGCCTCAGCTGATCAATAGCAGCTGATGGAGTAGGCACTCAGCTGATCAATTTATTCACTCAGCTGATGGTTTATTTTCCTCAGCTGATCAACTTTCTTCACTCAGCTGATGGTTTATTTTCCTCAACTGGTCAACTTTCTTCACTCAGTTGATGGTTTATTTTCCTCAGCTGATGGTCTTCTTTACTTTTTTTCTTCATCTGATGCTCTTTGGCTAATATCCCTTGGCTGATACATTGAGTAGGATCTGATGCTCAGCTGATGGTTCCATACTTAGCATATTTTTACATAAACTGGTTCAAACAACACATGCTTGAATTCTTTCTAAGTCATACTGAATGTAGGTTTGGTTATCCTCAAATTCTATATTTTAGGATAGGCAGAGTTGATTATTAGGGTGAAGTGATTATCTCCCCTACAATCTCCCCCTATTTGATGATGACAAAACCTTTTTCTTTTTGAAGAATCAGTTTGACTTCGAATACAAAAGATTTGAACTTTTAAGTACATTTGGCTACCTAGCTATCTGTTTTTGGTAGCTCTTTTTATTTTTAACCTTGTTCTATTTTTGGTTTCTTTTCTAGTGTTCCATTTTGTTCTGTTTTTGTGGAATCCTTTTCTGTGTTGTACCATTTTGTCCTGTTTTTGTGGTATCTTTTCATTTTTCCATTTTTATATGTTTTTGATTTTCTGATATACATAAACAACACTTGAAATAACAGAATAAAGAATTGTACAGAAGTATTTACAGAGATTAACTACTAACTAACTAGTCTATAATATACAATCAACTAGATATCAACAAATCTTCGGAGTTAGAATCAGTCTTAAATCATCCCACCATGGTTCTTCTTTTACTTCAAAATCTTTGGCATGGGGATCTGCTTCAGCTAAGACTTCACATTAGGCTTGTACAAGGGCTTCAAAATGTTCATTTCCAGTTCTGCCTCTTGTAGATATCCTTAGCCCAAAGAGAAACTTCTTGCTAGCTTTAAGGATTTCAGACTGTCTAAAGAACCTCCAAGTGCCAACTCTGTCCAAAAAGAATATACCTTCAACAGGCATAACTATAAACTTGTACAGCTCAGGGGTGATGTTCAATGGTAGAGATGTGTTGAGACCCTCAAAGTCAGATAAGTATTCATGCTGGGGTAGTACCTCTCTTAGCTCAAATGGTTTAAAGGGATTGGAGCCTTTCTTGTGAAGATTATAAAATGTGTGCACATGTCTATAATAGTCATCTTGGGGGAAGGCCCTTTGTGACACAGCTAGAGCTATCCAATTTTGAATTTTCTGAATGAATTGAACTTTAAGCTTGGATTTGGATTTGAAGAGAAGGTACAGGATCTCAACTAACTCTTTGAACCCATAGATATGACACCTCTCATAGGATACAACTTCACAGCTGTTGAAGTTGTTTTGCCTTATAGCTTTGAGGTAGGGTTCACCATCACCTTTGTAGACAGTTGCTCTTATGATTGGAGTTGGTTCTGTTCTGTTTCTTAGAATGTTGATCTTTTCTCTGAAGCTTTAAAGCCTTTGTTGACTTAGATTGTAGGGGGCAGATAGATCAAGGTTGAAGAGGGTTTTGATGGCATCCGCATGAGATCTAGCTTTGAGCAGTTCAGACTGAGATTTCTCCCTTGCCAATTTGTGTTGAGCAGCAACTTGATTTTGAACTTGTTCTTGTTCTTGCTGATATGCTAGCTCCTTGGCTTGGTAGATCTCTTCAACTGAAACACCCAATGCTTGAGCCATTTGGGCATTTTCCATTTCTTCTTGCTCTTTAAGTGCAAGCTCCCTTTTCATTTGATCATCTGCTTCAACTTGCTTGGATGTCATTTTCTGTTTGCCTTTGTCCTTAGGAGCAGAGGTTGAAGCCTTTTGGACTGATGGGGTTGATTGGACTGGTGGAGCAGATGGTTTTGGCTCTGTCTTCTTCTTCCGAGGATGTCAGAGAGTGGAGTATCATCCTCATCATCAAAATCAGACTCAATGGCTATTGGGGGAGAGCAGCCCTCAGCAACTTTCCTTCTTTGCTTTGGCCTGTTAGCCATTCTTTTTAATCTCTTTGGAAACCTTTGCTCCCCCTTAGAAGGTGCTTTTCTTTTGAGAGCAGGAGGAGCTGTTGCTTTGGGTGCTTCCTGCTGCAGAATTTTAGTGGCAGTTTCGGTGTATGTAGCATCAATCTCCTCTGAGTCAGGATCATCCTCCCTGGAAGAACTTGAGAATTTCTCCCCCTTTTTGGCATCATCAAAAGAAGGAGGGGAGTCACCTGCTGTTGGTTTTGGGAAGTGGGAAGAGGTAGGGGTTGAGGAAGGGGTATAAGTTGGGGTAGAGGTAAGTTTAGAAAGTTAAAGGGAGAGGTCATCCTTGAGATCTTTTAGGGCTTTCCACAATGAGAGATGACTCATTCTGGATTGTTCAGTTAAGGCTTCAATGTCATCAAGGATGCCTTTAAGGTAGGAAGGCATGGGTAGGAGTTGTTCTGGGATAGGGACATAAATTGTTTGGGTTTATTAGGCGTAAGGTTTGGAGTTGGGATAGTAGGTTGGAGATGGTTTGGTTGAGGGAAGAGATGGTGGATTGAGGAAGGATGGGAGTGGGTGATTGAGATGAGAGAAGGGTAGAGAGATGGTCTCTTTTGGTTAGGATGGGGGTAATATCAATGGGAGAGGCAGTAGATGCAGGGGAGGGTTGGGGTGGGGTCTTGAGTGACTCAATGTCTTTTGCAAGTCTAGACAGTTTAGTAGAGGTTTGGGTTTGGAAGGCTTCGAAGGTTTGGATGAGGTTATCAAGGTTTTGGTGTATGGTTTGGACAAGGGTAAGGTTTGGTGTTTGGGTAGAAGTAGATGATTGAGAAGTGTAAGGAGTGGAGATAGGTTCAAAGAAATTTGGTAAGGTTTGTGTACCCTCATTTGAGCCTTGGTGTATAAGCTCAAACTCATTAGGAAGGATCGTTGAGTCCTATACAAGTGGTTGGTTTGTACCACTAGCATTTGTAGACTGTGCTTGTGTAAGAATTGAATTTATAAGAGGTGCAAGATAAGTGGACTCAGTGTGGGATGCACTCAATAATAGGGAATCCCTTATTGGATCCACATTCTGTTGTGAGAATGTGAATGGTATAGGCTGACTCAATAGTGGGAGAGACACGGTATGACCTTGGGTTGAGGTTTGTCTTTCAATGAGATCAACCTGTTGGGAGGTTGTCTCAGCTAGCGGCTTAGATCCCATTTTTACAGATGTATCCTGTTGTGAGGATACATCCACCGGCTTAAAGGTTGCAACTTCCAATTGCTCCCCCTCAACATGAGGAAGGGTAATTGGAGTTGAGGTCAGAGGAGTGGATTACACTCCCCCAAAGTGCTCATAATGAGTCACTTCTGGTGACCTTGTATATATGGGGCTACGAATTGGAGTAGAACTAGTGACCACATGAGGTTCACTAGAGCTTGGCTGTTGGATTGGTGTATAAACTGGAGAGGAGGATGGGCTATCAAAAGTTGGGACTACCATTTGAATATCCTCCGAGGTGGAATTAGAACTATCATACCTTGGGACATGATGTGCCAGCTCCTGTCAATGAGCTCCAAAAGTTGCTCAGAGATTTCTTGTTCTTGGGCATCACCATCACCACCAAGAGGACTTAATATCATTGGACTGATAGGAGTAAATTCACCAGCATCACCATCACCAGCATCATCATCATCATCATTATGAGTGCCAGTGTGACTTTCATCAACATCATCATCACCATCATTATCATCATCATTCTCATCATCATCACCAGCATTAGCATTGTCGTTTGCAGCATCTATTAACTCTTGCATTTGGGCAGTGATTGGAGGACCTCTGTTTGCCTTTAGAAAGTGGAATATCTTTTCACCCATGGAAGGGACAGGAATATGCTCTTGATGTTCAATTAAGCCCACATAACCATTTTCTCCAATCTCCCTCATAGCTATCAGGCTTAAGAATCGAATGTAGGGCACCTAAGACCTTGATGATTTCTTGTTTGTGCTCTGAGTGATTTTATCAATAAGATCAGAAAATATAACTTGAGCAAAGTCGATGTTTACCCCAAAGACTAGGGCATAGAGCACCAGAAGCTCGGTTTGATTGATGAGATGGTGGCTTCCAGATTTTGGACCGAAACAACGTATGACCACGTTGGCCATATATTTCCACGAATGAGAAAGAGCAGAGACTTTTAGTTGACCATGCACTACAGGTTCATTGTAGCCGATGGTTTGTAGAACTGTTTTAACTTCTGCTCTGGAGGGAAAAGTTGTGTAAGGTGGGAAGTGAGGAATACCAGTGGCATCGCGAAGTGTTTCTGTGGTGATTTGGAGATGATAGTTTCCTTGGGCTAGAGTGCAATGGATGGTGTTGTTGTTTAGGTTGTAGGTTGCGGAGTACCATAGCTCACCAATAATTGTAGGGTATATGTAGTGTGGATCAGCAGTGAGACTATCGAACAAAGGATGAGCCTGAAGAAACTGAATCATTGGCACATAACCTTGGTTTTCTCGCGAGGCAAGGATGGTGGTGCAGAGTAGAATGTTGTTTGGAGTTATGTTCATTGGTTGGTTGGGTACAACATTCTCACCAGGGTTGACAGCAGGGTCTGGAATATAGGTGGCCATTTGGTAGGGATGATGAACAGTGAGTATCGAGAGAGAAGGTAGGGTAGTTCTTTGTAGAGAGAGAGGGAATTTAGAAAGTTTGAACAGGTAAAGGTGAATGAGAGAGAAAGTGGGATATTTATGAAGGTTAGTTAACAGAGATCGTTAGATACTAACAAAAATTCTAACGGAAAACAAATTAATTAGCTATTAAATGAAATCTGACAAACGGAGTAAACAACTAGGGTTAAAAAGCATTAAATGAACGTAAAAAGTGAAAATTTACTAAGTGTAGAACCATCAGCTGATCATAGAAATGTATCAACTGAGGAGTATCAGCTAATGAAAAACTATCAGCTGATAGTGAAAATTTGGAGTATCAGCTAAGGAAAGTACTTAGCTAAGCATTTCCTTCTTATCTTAGGGTGATCAGCTGAGTAAGTTTGATCAGCAGATAGGTATCAGCTGAGTATAGTTACTCAGTTTACACAAATTAAGTAAGACTTAGATATGCTTAAATAAGTAACTTATGATTTTCAACACTTATAAATTAACACAAACTAAATTACCACTATTCTAAACTAAAAATTAAGCATATCTAGTTTGGATATTAGGAAATTGAACCTTGCTTCATCTAATGGCTTTGTGAATAAATCTGCAAGTTGCAAATCAATGTTGATGTAGTGCAAAGTTACCTTCTTCTTTTGCACATTATCTCTGAGAAAATGATGTCTGATTTCAATATGCTTTGTCTTTGAATACATGACTGGATTATTTGAGATGGAGATTGCACTTGTATTGTCACATAGAATTGGGGTGTCTTCAAACTTCACATCATAGTCAAGCAGTTGATTTTGTAACCATAAAATTTGAGCACAACAGCTTCCTGCAGCAATGTATTTTGCCTCTGCAGTGGATGTTGACACTGAATTATGTTTCTAACTAGACCAACTAATCAATCTTCCTCCTAGAAGTTGACAACCACCTGAAGTACTTTTTCTGTCTAATGTACACCCTGCAAAATCAGAATCAGGATATCCAACTAACTCAAAATCTGAGTCTTTGGGGTACCAAAGACCAAGATTAGGAGTTCCTTTGAGATATCTGCATATTCTCTTAACAGCAGCAATATGTGATTCCTTAGGATCTGCTTGATATCTTGCACAGATACATGTTGAAAACATTATATCTGGTCTACTTGCAATGAGGTATAAAAGTGACCCAATCATTCCTCTATAAGTAGTAATGTTCACTGATTTGCCATCAGTGTCCTTTCCTAACTTGATAGAAGTAGACATAGGTGTTTTCATTGAAGAACAGTTTTCAAAATCAAACTTCTTGAGTAAATCTTTGACATACTTTGTTTGATGAATGAAAATACCATCAACCTCTTGTTTAATTTGCAAACCAAGAAAATAGTTTAACTCACCCATCATGCTCATCTGATAATTATCAGACATGAGTTTAGAAAACTTTTTACGTAGTTCCAAATTAGTAGACCCAAATATTATGTCATCTACACATATCTGCACAAGTATCACATCACCTTTGTACTTCCTAATAAATAAAGTGATATCAATGCATCCTTTTGTAAAACCTTTGTTAATGAGAAAAGAAGAGAGGGTATCATACCAAGCTCTTGGAGCTTGCTTAAGACCATATAAAGCTTTGTTTAGAAAGTAAACATGATCAGGTAAGCTTGATTCCTCAAAACCAGGAGGTTGTTTTACATACACCTTTTCTTTCAGATCTCTATTCAGAAATGCACTCTTTACATCCATTTGGAACACTTTAAAGTTTTTGAAGGCAGCATAGGCTAGGAATAGTCTGATAGCTTCCAATCTTGCAACAGGGGCAAAGGTTTCATCAAAATCAATACCTTCTTCTTGACAATACCCCTATGCCACTAGCCTTGCTTTGTTTCTTATGATTTGACCATTTTCATCTAGCTTATTTCTGAACACCTACTTTGTTCCAATGATGGATTTATCCTTTGGTTTGGGTACCAAAGTCCATACATTATTTCTTGTGAATTCTGCCAGTTCCTCTTGCATGGCAGACACCCAGTGGGGATCATTGAGAGCTTCATCAACCTTCTTTGGTTCAAACATTGAGACAAAGCCAGAATACAAGCAGATGTTGCAAGCTCTTGATCTTGTTCTAACTGGATCATCTATGTTGCCTATCACCAAATTATGAGGATGGTGCTTGAGGTCTTTGAAGGCTTTTTGGATTGCTTGGGAATTGGGATTCATTTGGATTTGGGGAGAAGAAGTTATATGTTGGCTATCAGCAGTAGAAGTGAGTTCATTTTGAGTGGCTGATATAACTTCATTGTTGCAATCTGTGGGTATATCTATTGAAGAGGGAATGATTGATATGGAATTTGAATCCAATGATGTTGAGTCATTTTCCACATGATTCAGTAGAGGTATAGGATTGGATGAGGGTGGTTGTACATGGTTAAAGATTTGGATAGGAACAGGTTCATCTACATCATGAGCAGCTAGTGGAGAGGGATCTACTTGCTCTGGAGGGTCTTCTCCAGTTTGCATAAGATCATTAAATTCTTCACCTGAAACATGATTAGAAGAACAAGAAGCAACAAAGTCATTTTCTTTTAAACTTACATTGATGGATTCCTCTATGACTTTGGTTCTGAGGTTGTATACTCTGTATGCTTTAGAAATCACTGAGTAATCTACAAACACTCCTTCATCAGCTTTAGGAGCAAACTTCTGCAATTGATCTTTTTGATTGAGTACGAAACATTGACAACAAAAAATATGTAGAAAGCTGATGCTTGGCTTCCTTCCCTTGAGCACTTCATATGGAGTTTTGTTGTGCCTCTTGATAATAAGGAACCTATTCTGTGTGAAACATGCACAACTTACAGCCTCAGCCCATAAATTAAAGGGTAACCCAATTTCACACAACATGGTTCTGGCAGCTTCAATCAATGTTCTATTTCTTCTTTCAGCTACACCATTTTGTTGTGGGGTTCTTGGAGCAAAAAAGTTTTGAGATATCCCTTTCTCATCACAGAAGGATTCCAGAGTTTGATTTCTGAATTCAGTTCCATGATCACTTCTAAGACTCCTCACCAAATTGCCATTCAACACTTCCATCTTCTTGATAAAACAGACAATTTCTTCAGCAGCCTCACTCTTTGCTTTAAGAAAGAAAACCCAAGTGTATCTTGAGAATTCATCAACCAATACAAGAGCATACTTACTTCGACAATACTAGCAGTTGCAACAGGACCAAAGAGATCCATGTGCAACATATAGAAAGGTTCTATAATTGAGAAGGCCTGCTTGGATGGAAATGATGTCTTATGCTGCTTTCCCTTCTCACAAGCAATGCAAAGTTTAGGCTTAAGATAAGTCAGAGAAGGTAGTCCTGATACTAGTTCGCCCTTACTTAACTTGTTGATATTTTTGAAATTAAGGTGGGAAAGCCTCTTGTGCCACAGCCAATTTGTATCCTCATTATTCTTGGAGTACATACATGTTTCATTTGAAGGGTCACCAGAGAACATGTCAAGTGTATACACATCCTTGGTTCTCTTGGCACTAAACACTGTATTGCCTTCTTTATTTATGATGGAGCCTCCTGTCTTTGTGAAGCGGACTTCATTATCTTCATCACACAATTGACTTATGCTTATGAGATTATATTTCAGCCCTTTGACATATGAAACTTTGGACAGTTTGAGGTTCCTATTATGAAGTTCACCATAGCCTTTTGTTTGCCCATGGTTGTTGTCACCAAAGGTCACCCTTGGACCTTTCTCTTTCTTGTAGTTACTGAGCAAAGCCTTGTTACCTGTCATGGTTCTTGAACATCCACTGTCAAGAAACCAAGAACCAACACCCTGCACAGATTGAATGAAAGAAGAGTTAGTGACACAAGTAGGAATCCACTACTTAGTGGATCCCTGTGGAATGCACCTAGCTTTCCACTTCAACTCAGGTTTCTTATGTATGAGAGGAATGACTGTGTTATCATTACAAATCCGCTATCTTGAATTCCCTTCTAGAGAACATTCAAATGCCTTATGCTTTTTGCTTCCACATTTATAACATTTTTGAGATTTTGTGGCCTTGGAGTATTGAACAACATAGTTTGAATGCCTATGAGATTTCTTATCAGTCATCATTTGACTAACTTGACCATTCAGCTTATGAAGCTTATCCTGTAAATTTCTTATGTCTTTATTTACAGGCATCTTAGATTGATCTTTGTTTTTAGAAAGTTTTTGACCAATCTTTGGAGTGGCAGAAATGGGCACAATGTGAACATCATTCTTTTTACTCATACTTTCTTCTATTAAAAGAGAGTTGATTACTTCTAGATCAACTGATTGTTTAGAAGATGAGCTATGATCAGCTGACAGGTTATCAGCTGAGCATTTATCATCTACTAACCTATCAGTTGATGGAGTAGTATTAGCTAATGATTCTTCAGTTTGTGAAATGCTAAGATTTAAGTCATCTGTTTTCAAGGTTTGACTACATAATGTCTCTGAGGTTTCAACTAATGATTCCTTTCCTTTACTCACATCCTATGACTTTATATTATTAGTATTTTTACATTCTGAAATCTTACTAGAGGATGATTCAACAGAAGGAATAATTGATTCTTTTGAGTGGGAACTCTTGCTTCTAACAAACTTATTTGTGAACACACTTTTGCCTTTAACAGTTTTGTGAAAAGTCAGTGGCAAAATGTCAGCTTTGTCTAAGATATTAAGGTTCTTATTAGAATCAACATACTTAGCAGCCTTAGAGTAATTTCCACCAATAATAGCTTGAACTTGTTTGGGTATTCGCTCCTTGACACACTGAGTGGTCTTTTCTGCAAATACACACCAAGACTTTACTACTTTTTGGAGGTCATTAAAATTTTTGGTTGCTTCACTAGTTTCTTTTACTAAGATCTCATTAAGTATCTTTTGATTAGCTAGTTCCTCATTTAAAATTGTTATCTGCTTAAGTTCCTCATCCTTAAGAATTGACTTTTCCTTTAGTGATTCTACTTCTAGTTTTAGCTTTTTCTCTCTTTGAATAGCATACTGGAAATCAATACACAAGTAATCAAACATAGCATTCTTCTCATTATCATCATAGTTAATAAATTTTCCAACCTGATACATAGAAGAAGGATCCCAGTTGGTAGTTGAACAAGCTTTTGCAGCCTTTTTCATGTCTTCATCAAAGGAACTACCATCATTGTTGTTGGCCATCATGCACAACTGAGCAGAGATCACCTCATCTTCATCTGAGGAGAGATCTTCTTCTGCCCAATCCTCTTCTTCAGCAACAAGAACTTGGCCCTGGGCTTTCTTCTTCTTCTTCTTGTCAAGGACAGCAGCAAGGAGTTTCTTATACTTGGCTTCATAATCAATTTTGCCCTCCTGCTTTTGCACAGATGAAGAAGCAGTGTTATATTTGGACTTACAGTCACTGGCTATGTGGCCAATCTTGCCACACTTATAACACTCTGTTGTAGAGGCATCAAATGTAGATTTGGGTTTGACAAACTTTGATGACCTCTTGCTGAACCTCTTGACACCCTTTCCCTTCTTGAAAGGTCTGAACTTCTTAACCAACATTGCTACACCTTCAACCAATTCCTCCAGGTTACTCTCCTCACAATCATTCTCCTCATCACTTTCTCCAGCACTCTCCACATCATCTCCTTCTTCATCAGAACCAGAATCAATGGCTACAAAGCTTCTCATCTTTGTATCTCTTGATACAAGGGCAGTTGGTGCAGCTTTCACGACCTCCTTCATCTCCTTGGATGACAACTTCCTTTGTTTGACTGATTGCTCATGGTTTAGTAAGTTACCATAGAGAGCAACCAGAGACATTCCCTTTATCTTCTCACTATGTCTTAGAACAGTGACAAAGTGATCCCATGTTTCAGGGAGGGAGTCTAGAAACTTGTTCACTAAAACAAAGTTGCTCTTGGTTATGTCTGCCCTTTTCAAGTCATTAACTAGATAGTTGAACCTGGTGTATGTCTGTGTAAGACTCTCACCTTTCTGAGCAAAGAAGAATTCATACTCTCTGTTGAGGAGGAGCTTCTTGTTCTCCTTTACCTCTTCAGTCCCTTCATATGCAACTGTGAGTGTATCTAACATCTCTTTAGCAGAAGAACAGTTAAGCACTTGATGATAGATCTCATTAGGTAGTGCAGAGACAAGAGCTGATCTAGCCTTAACATCTAGGCTAACCAACCTCTTATCTTCATCTGTCTACAAATGCATGGGTTTGGTTATGATTCTTTCAGTTGTAGAGGTTTGACATTCAGATTCTGATGGAATGGATAACACTGATGTTGGAACATAAGGACCATCAATGACTATTTCAAGCATTTGGATATCAAGGGTGGATAAGAAAAGATGTGCTCTACTTTTTCACATGGAGAAATTTTCTGCATCAAACATGGGACATCTTGTTAAGGACCCAGTGTTTGAGATATTCATATTGATTGCTGATGAGGCCATATTGAGAGGGGTAGAAGCAGTTGTAGAATAAGCAAAGCAGATCTAGATAATGATTATCTAACCTGCTCTGATACCAATTGTTAGTCCCAAATTGAGTACAAAACAACAAATGTTTGTAGAATGGGGGGTTGAATACAAACTTTAGCTTTTAAAATTTAAAGACACGCTGTTATACTTTTATATAATTCTTATTGATATTGAATCAAGAATTACATGCACTAGAAGCGGAAATTCTAAGTACAATAAAAGGTGGCAATCTATTTGTCTAACACATAGACAAGCTAACTCTAAAACAACTAATATATATAGAGTGTTCAACACATGAACAAGTTTGATTCTACACAATGCTTAAACTCTACGAATTTCTCAACTGATGAGATTTTCTTTCTGTGGAGTAGAGACTTCACTGTGTTGTGTTTTTGCATGTCCACCATGCATAAGTATATATAGAAATCTTTGGTGAATCCGGTTGCATGAAGGTAGGAGACAAAGAGGATGTCGAAATATAATATTTTAATTGTAAAGGTAGTGGGTGAAAAGTAGAGTTACTTTAATCAACTGTTTGATAAAAGTAATTGTACTTTTCTGCAAAAGTGCAACCCGTTCACAATATAAAATATTAAAACCCACATCTACTATCGTGTACAAGTTTCTTTCCCTTTCCATGCTTGTACTTTAATCAACACCATGCTTCTGTTTGATTTAATCTTACCAAGTATGGGATTGTCAGCCATACTTAGTTGTTTGAACAAATCTTCAAGATCTTCGTCTGTTTGAGGTATCATTATCCTTTTCCAGAGGATAAGATCAAACCTTTTTGTCTCATACTTGATCCAAAAAGTGTATTTTTACTTTTACAAACAAAGATCTAAGGCATAATAGAGCAACACATGTTCTGCCTTTTGTTGGGGTTTGTTCGGTTTTTAAAAATATATATTTAGCAACGGAAGCATGAACAACAATTTTAAACTTATTAAAACTCCCCACCAATGATCCATATGCAAGCCTTAAGAAACAAAACCAACCATAGGGTGTTTAGAACTACAACCTTTGTAGCGTGAGTAAACCGTTGGTGAAGTGGTTCATCTATGAGAAGCCAAGAGAAGACTTCCTCCAAGGTATCCACAAATCAATGAGTCCAACACCTCCAAGATGCTAGTCTCTCCAACCCTTGATATTCAAGAATGCAAGCAACAATCTTTGTTCTTCTTCTTGAACTAGATGTATGTATTTTGAGTATGTGTTTATGTATCACCTTTGCTAACTTGAAGAACACCAATACTAGAGAGTAAGGATGTTTTTCAAGTATAAAACACTTAGAACAATTCTAAGAACACAAAGAAAGGTGATAGCATGCAAGTATGTTACAAAAGGGACCATGCATGTAATAATAAAAGTCAAGAAGCAAAGCAAGAGAGGGAGGACCCCTCCCTTGCATTATGGACGAAAATTAGAGGGGGGAGGGTCCACTCTTGCCTCTTGCTTCCTTACTTGTCCCATACATGCATGTCTTGGTTAAGTCTTATGCAAGAATACACCATATGGCCCCTTTCTTGCTCATTGTGAGAATTTCTAGCTATTAATCTTTTAAATATGTAAAAGATATACTAGATATGTCATACTATGTATAAAATACATCTACATGTATTTTATATGCATACCTGATTGTTACTAGTAACTCTTTACTTGTAACAAGGATATACATACATTTATATAATTGTTACTAGTAACAATTTACTTGTAACAAATATATATATTCATACATATATATAAAATCATATGTTTATATTTATGTATTTAATATGCATTACTTTATATCAATATATAAGAGTGATATTATTATTTCACATAAATAATAATATGCAACAATGCATATATACTTATATATATATATAATGAGTTGGAAACATATTTAAATCATATTCAAATATGTAATTGGTGTCCATTGATTGTAAATGTGTGACCCTATGGGTTTATTTATTATCAGTAATATCGTATTAATTTGTGTCTTGTGCACATAGAACCAACAATCTCCCACTTGCACAAGTTACAACTTAAGCCGATATAGACAATGGTAAGAACGTCTAGCAACATCCCATTGCCCCTAATAATAAATAAAGTGTGTTGATCAACACTTTCACCAACAAAATTAACTCACTAGCTACAAATCGTTGTTATAGGTAAGTCATCAATTATCCCTTTGTTTTAACATCTCGTTGAACATGAGACATGGATCATCATCAATTCTCATATAATGTTCAACTTGTTTTAGGGCCCAGAGATATTATACTCCCAATTAAATGAGAGAAACAAATTCCAACTTGACCACATACGTCTCTTATAAGACTCATATCATACCTAATAATGGCCTTTATAACTACCCGGTTAAAGATAGCGTTTAACCACATTAAAGCATGATACTCCTCATACTCGAGTCCCAATATGTGTCTCAGGTCTAAGGATACAAAGATACCACGTTTTCTCAAGATTTACTTATGACACTGATCCATGAAGCGATCTTAAGAGCGGGTCATGTCCATTGTTCGTTCCCTAACAAACATTAGTGAATTTGGCTGCAAACCCTTTTGCCTACTTTCATCACGAATGAAAGTCAACCAACCGATTCACATTAGTCTTAATTCATAACTATTCCCATAGTCATAACCGACTATGGACGTTTTTAGAATAAAGAATTATTCATGGATTTAAACATGCTAATAAAGAACACAATAAATATTAATGAAGTGATCATATCCCATATATCATTCAGATAAAATAGATATTGTCATAATGTTCCAAAATATCCAAATACTAAATTACAATTCAAATCCAATCCCTTGCAAAGCGAAGACCTAGTGCCCTAGTATGAGACTCATGCTTAGACGAGGCAAGAGGTTTCGTAAAAGGATCTACAAGATTCTAATCTGTATGAACTTTGCGAATACACACATCTCCTCTATCCACTATATCCCGTATGTAGTGGAAACGCCTGAGGATGTGTTTGGTGCTGTGATGTGATCTAGGTTCTTTTGCCTGGGCAATAGCACCTTCATTATCACAAAATATCTCTATGGGGTCTTGAATGCTTGTTACTACCCCAAGGTCAGCAATGAACTTCTTCATCCATGCAGCTTCTTGTCCAGCCTCAGAAGTAGCAATGTATTCAAATTCTTTAGTGGATTGTGCAACTACACTTTGCTTAAAACTTTTCCAAGTAACCGCGCCTCCATTCATAACGAAGACATAGCCCGATTGTGATCGAGAATCATCTCGATCCGTTTGGAAACTAGCATTTGTGTAACACTTTACACAAAGATCTTCTTCCAAACCCCCATAGATCAAGAACATGTCTTTGGTTCTTCTCAAGTATTTTAAAATGTTCTCGACTGCCATCCAATGGCTATCTCCTAGGTTTTGCTGGTATCTGCTCGTCATGCTCAAAGCATACGAGACATCTGGCCTAGTGCAATGGCATACATGATGGATCTAATTGCAGAAGCATATGGGATCTCACTCATTCTATCTATCTCTTCTCTTGTGCTAGAGCTTTGAGCTTTACTCAAAACCATGCCTTGTGCCATTGGCAAAAATCCTCTCTTAGAATTCTCCATCTTGAATCATTTCAAGATCTTGCCAATATATGCACTTTGACTTAGGCCAATAAGACGCCTAGATCTATCCCTATAGATCTTTATTCCAAGAATGTAGGAGGCTTCTCCCAAGTCTTTCATTGAGAAACACTTCCCAAGCCAAGACTTGATGTTTGCAAGGTCGGGATGTCGTTTCCAATGAGTAGTATGTCATCAACATACAAGACAAGGAATGCTACGGCGCTCCCACTAGTTTTCTTGTAAACACACGGTTCATCTTCTGATTTGATAAAACCAAACTCTTTGATTTTCTCATCAAATCGAAGATTCCAACTTCGAGATGCTTGCTTTAGTCCATAGATGGATCTTTTAAGCTTGAACACCTTGTTAGGATACTTAGGATCTACAAAACCTTCGGGCTGAACCATATAGACATCTTCACTTAAGTGTCCATTTAGAAAAGCCGTTTTGACATCCATTTGCCATATCTCATAGTCATAATATGCAGCTATGGCAATAAGTATTCTAATAGATTTAATCATGGCTACCGGAGAGAAAGTTTCATCATAGTCAATACCATGAGTTTGAGTGAAAGCTTTCGCCACTAGCCTTGCCTTAAATGTGTGTACATTTCCATCCATGTCTGTCTTCTTCTTGAAGACCCACTTGCTCCCTACAGTCTTACTATTGGGAGGAAGATCAACCAAGTCCCATACTTGATTTTCATACATGGACTGCATCTCAGTGTTCATGGCATCAAGCCATTTATCGGATTCCGGATCCGATATAGCATCTTGATAGTTAGTAGGCTCAGAAGAGTCTACCAAGAAAATCTCATCATTAAACACGAGAAATCCGTATCTCTCGTGTTCTTGACGAGGACTACCAGATCTACGAACACTTTGTGTTTCAGTAGGTTCTTGAACAACCAATTGTTCAGGTTCAACAACCGTTTGTTGAGTGCTAGTGCCAACCTGACTTGTATTTTGTGGTTCTTGAATTTCTTCAAGGTCTACATTGCTCCCACTTGCCTCTTTCGAAAGAAACTCCTTTTCTAAGAAAGTGGCATGCCTAGAAACAAACACTTTGTTCTCAGCTGGTTTGTAGAAATAATATCCTAATGAATCTTTAGGATATCCCACAAAATTACATTTGATAGATCTAGGATCGAGTTTGCTTGAAGCTTCTTGTCGTACATGAGCCTCACAACCCCAGACTTTCAAGTAAGATAAGTTTGGAACCTTTCCATACCACATCTCATATGTGTCTTATCTACCTTCTTGGTTGGAACCATATTTAATATGCGCGCAGCAGTTACTAAAGCATAACTCCAAAAGGACGAGGGTAGAGTACTTCGGCTCATCATAAACCGAACCATATCTAGTAGAGTTCGAATCCTCCTTTCGGATACACCATTATGTTGTGGTGTTCTAGGAGGAGTAAGTTGTGAGATAATCCCACAATTACTAAGATGATCCATAAACTCTTGGCTTAAGTACTCGCCACCTCGATCAGAACGAAGGGCCTTGATTGTTTTGATGAGTTGATTTTGTACTTCGTTTTGAAACAACTTGAACATTTCAAATGTTTCATGTTTATGTTTCATCAAATAAACATAACCAAATCTACTATAATCATCGGTGAATGTAACGAAGTATCTATCACCATCCCTAGACATTGATCTAAAAGGACCGCATACATCCGTATGTATGATTCCTAATAGATCTTTGGCTCTTTCACTTGAACCGGAGAAATGAGCCTTAGTCATCTTCCCATATAAACATGATTCACAAACTTCAAATGAGCTAGAATCGTTTGATTTTAAAATTCCATCCTTTTGAAGTTTTGCAATGCGTTTCTTGTTTATATGACCAAGTCGACAATGCCATAGGTATGTTTGACTTAAGTCATGCTTAGGTCATTTGGTGCTAGTGGTATATATAGAATTATCATCAAGAGATCTTTTAAGATTAACTTCATATATTTCATTAAGAGGGCGAGCCTCAAAATACAAAATGTCCTTTTTGAAGGCACGAATGCCATCATCAACGAAACCAAAAGTGAATCCAGATTCTCTTAACCGAGCTACTGAAATAATATTCCTAGTTAAACTAGGTACATAACAACAATTGTTTAATATTAAGTACAGGCCATTTGGTAATAATAATTCAAAAGTTCCAAGGGCTTCAACAGCAACATTTGCTCTATTGCCCACGTGGAGATCCAAATCGCCTGGCTTCAGCAGCTTACTTTTTCTCAACCCCTGCACATTGTTACAAATGTGAGTTCCACAACCGGTATCAAATACCCAGGAATTTATAGAAAAAGTATACATTTCAATCATATATATACCTGAAGTGCTGGCCTCACCAGCCTTCTTCTTTTTCAACTCTGCGAGGTAGGTTGGACAATTGCGCCTCCAATGTCCTACCACCCCGCATTCAAAGCACGGGTCATTCTTGGGAACCTTTCCCGCCGTCTTGGGTGTAGGAGCCTTGGCAACCTGCTTGCCTTTGTCCTTTCCCTTTGCCTTTGCTTTGCCTTTCCCTTTTGAGTTGTTTTTCTTTTTCTTCTTGATTTTCCCTTCTTGAATCATCAAGAATTGAGGTGTTTTGCTTGGAATATTACTCTCAGTAGTTTTAAGCATCCCATGCAACTCTGAGACAGATTTCTCCCAATTGTTCACGTTATAATTCATGACAAATTGATCATAGGCTTTGGTCAACGAGTTAAGGATCATATCCTGTGCAAACTTGTTGGTTATGGGAGATCCAAGCCTAGCAAGCTGGTCAATGTATCCTTTCATCTTTAGCACATAGTCGCTAACGGATTGACCTTCCTCCATCTTGCATGCATGGAAGGCTCGAGTGACCTCAAAGCGTTCTTGCTTCGCTTGCTTTTGGAACATTTCCTTAAGCTGGCGAAGCATCTCATATGCTCCATGCTCCTCAAGGTTCTTTTGAAGATCCGGAGACATGGTAGCAAGCATGAGGCATGCAACTTCGACCGAGTCATCGGAATGCTTCACCCAAGCATCCCTAACGGCTTTGGCCGCAGTTAATGGAGGTTCCTCAGGGACGGGATCCTCAAGTACGTACAATTTCTTTTCGTGCTTAAGAACGATTCTCAAGTTACGATACCAGTCTAAAAAATTTGTACCATTGAGTTTTTCTTTCTCTAAGATTGAACGAAGAGATAAGTTGTTAACGGGCGTAGTTGAGTTAGGGGCCATCTACAAAATTAACAAAGTTCAATTTAGTAGTTTCAATATTTAATCCTTTAATAATTAATACCCTTTAGAATTATAAAATTCTTTAATTTTTAAAGGCTAGGATCCAAGTTGAACTTAACCTTAAATGTTTGGCTAATGCTCTCTCCATCAAGTTAAAACAACAAGGTAGGTAACGTTTACCAGTTACATCTCGTATGTAATTCCTATATCTTTATGGGATCCTAGACAACGATTGTCAATTTTGGCATGTTTGATCCCATCTATGCCTCGGGCTTCCTTACGTTTGGCTAATGCTCTCTCCGTAATAAGATTCCGATTAAGTCGTCCTATTTCAAGACGGTGAATTTCCGGCCCAAGACGTTCATGGAATTCGCGGAAAAACACCTCGGTTGTTACAAAAACAATCCACGCGTTTGGCTAATGCTCTCTCCACGTGAGTGTCGTGGCAACAAGCGAGTGTCTTAAAATGGGATGGCATAGACTTACGTTTTGAAAAAGGGCTTTTACCGTTTTGTATATTTATTAAATAAAACAAAACGAGTCGTGTGACTAGTATTGCATGCATACAATAATAAGTCCACGTTTTGATAAAATCATATTATATATATATATATATGTCTTGAGTATTCTTAAAATCCATTTTACGAACTCTCAACGCGTTCAATTTTAAACTAGTATTAATATCCTATATTAACGTGTGTAGTTTCGAGCGCGCGAATACGACCAATTTTAGCTTGTAATAAAACCATTTTATTATTATGCTTGAATGGAGTTTGGTTGAGTTTTTAAAATCTCTATTTTATAAAACTCATATATATATATATATTGACATAATGAATTTTAATCTTTACAAAACTCCTTTTATATAAAATTCATTTTACATCTTATGCTATGTCAACTTAAAATACCAAACTCCCATTATGTGATTTATATTATGTCAAAAATATTATCTAGCATGCAAAAATCCTATTTTCAACCATGCATAATAATATAAACATAAACACACACAAATAACATGTATAAGTGCATAACCAAGCCATTTATCCTAAATGGTATTTTTGTGAGCCATACAAAAATACCAAGTCATAACTAAAGACCAAATATTCCTCTTGTGATGAATATGAAGCTCCCACTTGCCAAAACAACTCCTTGTAGTGCAAATGATTCTAAGCCTTCATGGTTACTCCACCACACTTGAAAACTCCAACTTGGTCATTTCTTCATCTTGTTACATTTTTATAAAAGTAAACTAGTCTAAACTATTCTACTACTTACAAAATACAACAAGATGAAACAAAACTAATATTATTATTACATACCAAATGAAAGAATAATTTTACAACCAAATCAAATTTCCAACACATCACAAAAGGTCTATGGCTTGTTATGCACAACATACACTCAAACAAACATATATATCAACACTTGATATTTAGGCAACTTTTACAACCAAACATGCATGTGGTTTGGTTGTTTCCCAAAATAAATATATAAACATATACAAGTTGCCAACAAGAAATCCACAACTTTTCTAACATAAGAAAAATTGTCCATTTTCTTAAACAATACATACTCAAAATAAAGTTTCTTAAAACTATACATAAGTTAGTCCCAGATTGAGTACGCAACAACAAATGTTTGTAGAATGGGGGGTTGAATACAAACTTTAGCTTTTAAAAATTAAAGACACACCTATATACTTTTATATAATTCTTATTGATATGAATCAAGAATTACATGTACTAGAAGCGGAAATTCTAAGTATAATAAAAGGTGGCAATCAATTTGTCTAACACATAGACAACAAATTTCTCAACTGATGAGATTTTCTTTTTGTGTAGTAGAGACTTCACTTTGTTGTGTTGTGTGTTATTCTGTATTTGCATGTCCACCATGCATGTATATATAGAAGTCTTGGTAGATTTGGTTGCATGAAGGTAAGAGACCAAGAGGATGTGGACATATAATATTTTAATTGTAAAGGTAGTGGGTGAAAAGTAAAGTTACTTTAATCAAATGTATGATAAAAGTAATTGTACTTTTCTACAAAAGTGCAACCCATTCACAATATAAAATATTAAAGTCCACATCTACTGTCGTGTAGAAGTATCTTTCCCTTTCCATGATTGTACTTTAATCAACACCATGCTTCTGATTGATTTGACTTTACCAAGTATGGATTGCCAGCCATACTTAGTTGCTTGAACAAATCTTCAAGATCTTCGTGTGTTTGAGGTATCATTATCCTTTTCTAGAGGATAAGATCAAACCTTTTTGTCTCATACTTGATCCAAAAAGTGCATTTTTACTTTTACAAACAAAGATCTAAGGCATAATAGAACAACACATGTTCTGCCTTTTACATATGACTTACAATCTGAAAAGATAGAGTAGATTTGATATTTTTCACGACTCAGCTAACAGATTGTACTAGGAACTCTGATATTCACTACTCATTTGACAAAATATATCAGTTGATCACTTTTTGCTAGGACTCAGTTGATACATATTGCTCAGCTGATCATATAGATGCTCAGCTGATCAATAGTAAACTTAGGAGAACATAAGCTCATGTATTTGTATGATCAATTGATCAAGAATGCTCAGCTGATCAATCAAATACATCAGTTTATAAGGGGAGATGACTTGTGTAAAGATAGACTTACTTAGCTGATGCTTTGGGCCTCAGCTGATCCATTTGTTCACTCAGCTGATAGAGTAGGCACTCAGCTGATCAAATTCTTCACTCAGCTGACCACTTTCTTCACTCAGCTGATCAACAATTTTGCTCAGCTGATAGACTGTTTTCCTCAGCTGATGGTCTTCTTTACTTGTATTCTTCCTCTGATGCTCCTTAGCTGATATCCTTTGGCTGATACTTTGATTAGGATCTGATGCTCAGCTGATGGCTTATTTTCCTCAGCAGATGGCTTATTTTCCTCAGCAGATGGCTTATTTTCCTCAGCCGATGGTTCCATACTTAGCATATTTTTACATAAACTGATTCAAACAACACATGTTTGAATTCTTTCTAAGTCACATTGAATGTAGGGTTTGGTTATCATCAAATTCTATGTTTTAGGATAGGCAGAGTTGATTATTAGGGTGAAGTGATTATCTCCCCAACAATCTCCCCCTATTTGATGATGACAAAACCTTTTTCTTTTTGAAGAATCAGTTTGACTTCGAATTACAAAAGATTTAAACTTTTATGTACATTTGGCTACCTAGCTATCTGTTTTTGGTAGCTCTTTTTATTTAAACGTTGTTCTGTTTTTAGTTTCTTTTCTAATGTTCCATTTTGTTCTGTTTTTGTGGAATCTTTTTCTGTGTTGTACCATTTTGTTCTGTTTTTGTGGTATCTTTTCATTTTTCCATTTTTATATGTTTTTGATTTTCTGATATACATAAACATGACTTGAAATAATAGAATAAAGAAATGTACATAAGTGATTACATAGATTAACTACTAACTAACTATTCTATAATGTACAATCAACTAAATAACAACAAAATCTTCAGAGTTAGAATTAATCTTCAATCATCCCACCATGGTTCTTCTTTAACTTCAAAATCTTTGGCATGGGGATCAGCTTCAGCTAAGACTTCACATTGGGCTTGAACAAGGGCTTCAAAGTTTTCATTTCCAGTTCTGCCTCTTGTAGATATCCTTAGCCCAAATAGAAACTTCTTGCTAGCTTTAAGGATTTCAGACTGTCTAAAGAACCTCCATGTGCCAGCTCTGTCCAAAAAGAATATACCTTCAACAGGCATAATTATAAACTTGTACAGCTCAGGAGTGATGTTCAGTTGAAAAGATGTGTTAAGACCCTCAAAATCTGATAGGAATTCATGCTGGGGTAGTACCTCTCTTAGCTCAAATGGTTTGAAGGGCTTGGAGCCTTTCTTATGAAGATTATCAACTGTGTACACATGCCTGTAATAGTCATCTGGAGTGAAGGCCCTTTGTGACACAGCTAGAGCTATCCAATTCTGAATTTTCTGAATGAATTGAACTTTGAGCTTTGATTTAGATTTGAAGAGAAGGTACAGGATCTCAACTAACTCTGTGAACCCATATATGTGACATCTCTCATAGGATACAACTTCACAGCTGTTGAAGTTGTTCTGTCTTATTACTTTGAGGTAAGGTTCACCATCACCTTTATGGACAGTGGCTCTTGTTATTGGAGTTGGTTCTGTTCTATTTCTCAGAATATTAATTCTTTCTCTGAAGCTATGAAGTCTTTGTTGACTTAGGTTGATGGGAGCAGATAAATCAAGGTTGAAGAGGGTTTTGATGGCATCAGCATGGGATCTAGCTTTGAGTAGTTCAGCCTGAGATTTTTCCTTTGCCAATTTGTGTTGAACAGCAGCTTGATTTTGACTTTGTTCTTGCTCTTGCTGATATGCTAGCTCTTTGGCTTGGTAGATTTCCTCAACTGAAACACCCAATGCTTGAGCCATTTGAGCATTTTCCCTTTCTTCCTGTTCTTTAAGAGCAAGCTCCCTTTTCATTTGAGCATCTGCTTCAACTTGCTCATCTGTTATCTTTTGTTTGCTTTATCCTTAGGAGTAGAGGTTGAAGCCTTTTGGACTGATGGGGTTGATTGGACTGGTGGAGCAGATGGCTTAGGGCTCTGTCTTCTTCTTTTGAGGATGTCAGAAAGTGGAGTATCATCCTCATCATCAGAATCAGACTCTATATTGATTTGTGGTGAGCAACCCCTAGCAACTTTTCTTTTAGGCTTTGGCCTGTTTGCCATCCTTTTCAGCCTTTTGGGAAACCTTTGCTCCCCCTCAGAAGGTGCTTTTCTTTTGAGAGAAGTAGGAGCTGTTGTTGTGGGTGCTTCCTGCTGCAAGATTTTTGTGGTAGTTTCAGAATATGCAACATCAATTTCCTCTGAGTCAGGATCATCCTCCCTTGAAGAACTTGAGAATTTCTCCCCCTTTTTGGCATCATCAAAAGGAGGAGGGGAGTCACCTGCTGCAGGCTATGGGTTGGGGTAGGGGCAGGGGTATGGGTATGGGTATGGGTTGAGGAAGGGGTAGAGGATATTTTAGAGAGCTGAAGGGAGAGGACATCCTTGAGATCTTTGATAGCTTTCCATAAAGAGAGATGACTCATTTTGGATTGTTCTGTTAAAGTTTCTATGTCATCAAGGATGCCTTTGAGAAAAAGAAGGCATATGGAATAGTTGGTCAGGAATGGGTACAGAAATGTTGGGGTTTATGGGGCGTAGGGTTTGGAGTTGGGATAGGAGGTTGGATATGGTTTGGTTTAGGGTAGATATGGTAGATTGAGGTAGGTTGGGAATTTGTGGTTGAGAGGGAAGAAAGGTAGAAAGATGGTCTATTTTGGTTAGGAGGGGGGTAAGATCAATGGGTGTAGGGGAGGGTTGGGGTGGGGTCTTGAGGAGCTCAATGTCTTTTGCAAGTCTAGACAATTGAGTAGAGGTTTGGGTTTGGAAGGCTTAGAAGGTTTGGTTTAGGTGATCAATGTTCTGGTTTATGGTTTGGATAAGGGTAAGGTTTGTGGTTTGGATAGATATGGATGGGGTAGAGGTGGAAGGAGTAGATAGAGGTTCAAAGAAGTTGGGTAAGGTTTGTGTTCCCTCATTTGAGCCTTGGTGTATAAGCTCAAATTCATTGGGAAAGAGAGTTGAGCCATGTGCAAGTGGTTGGTTTATACCACTAGCATTGGCAGGCTGTGCTTGTGTAAGAATAGAATCAATGATGGGTGCAAGATAAGTGGACTGAGTGTGGGATGCACTCAATAACAAGGAATCCCTTATTGGATCCACATTCTGTTGGGAGAATGTAGATGGTATGGGCTGACTCAATTGTGGGATAGACACAGTTTGACCTTGGGTTGAGGTCTGTCTTTCAATGAGATCAACATTTTGGGAGGTTATCTCATCTAACGGTTTAAGTCCCTTATTTACAGATGTATCCTGTTGTGAGGATACATCCACTAGTTCAAAGGTTGCAACATCCAATTGCTCCCCCTCAACATGAGGAAGGGTAATTGGAGTTGAGGTCAGAGGTGTGGATTGCACTCCCTCAAAGCGCTCATAATGAGTCACTTCTGGTGACCTTGTATATATGGGGCTACGGATAGGAGTAGAACTAGTGACCACAGGAGGTTCACTAGAGCTTGGCTGTTGGAGTGGTGTTTGGACTGGAGATGAGGATGGGCTATCAAAGGTTGGGACGACCATTTGAGTATCCTCAGAGGTGGAATCAGTACTGTCCATACCTTGGGTCATGATGTGCCTACTTCTGTCAATGAGCTCCAGAAGTTGCTCAGAGATCTCTTGTTCTTGGGCATCACCATCATCACCAAGAGGACTTAACTCCATTGGACTGATAGGAGCAAAATCACCAGCATCACCATCACCAGCATCATCATCATCATCCTTAGAGCCAGTGTGGCTTTCATCAGCAGCATCATCACCATCATCATCATTTTCATCACCATCATTATCATCTGCATTGTCGTTTGCAGCATCTATCAGCTCTTGCATTTGGGCAGTGATTGGAGGACCTCTGTCTGCCTTTAAGAAATGGAATATCTTTTCACCCATGGCAGGGACAGGTATATGCTCAAGATGTTCTGTTAAGCCCACATAATCATCCTCTCCAATCTCCCTCATAGCTATCAGGCTCAATAGTCTAATGTAGGGCACCTGCGACCTCGATGATTTCTTGTTGGTGCTCTAGGTGATTTTATCAATAAGGTCCGAAAATATCACTTGAGCAAAGTCGATATTTACCCTGATGACTAGGGCATAAAGCACAAGGAGCTCGGTTTGGTTGATGAGATGATGGCTTCCAGACTTAGGACCGAAGCAACGTATGACCACGTTGGCCAAATACTTCCATGGATGAGCGAGAGCAGAGACTTTGACTTGACCATGCACTACAGGTTCATTGTAGCCGATGGTGTCTAAAACTGTTTAAACTTCTGCTCTGGATGGAAAAGTTGTGTACGGTGGGAAGTTAGGAATAGCAGAGGCTTCACGAAGGGTTTCGGTGGTGATCTGGAGATGATAGTTTCCTTGGGCTAGGGTGCAGTGGATGGTGTTGGTGTTTAGGTTATAGGTTGCGGAGTACCATAGTTCACCGATAATGGTAGGATAAATGTAGTGTGGATCAGCGGTGAGACTTTCAAACAGGGGATGGGCTTGAAGGAACTGAACCATTGGTTCATAACCTTGCTTTTCTCGCGAGGTAGGGATGGTGGTGCAGAGTAGAATGTTGTTGGGAGTTATATTCATCGGTTGATTGGGTGCAACATTCTCACCAGGGTTAACAGCCGGGTCTGGAATATAGGTGGCCATTTGGTAGGGATGATGAACAGTGAGTATCGAGAAAGAAGGTAGGGTAGTTCTTTGTAGAGAGAGAGAGGGAATTTGGAAAGTTTGAACAGGTAAAGGTGAATGAGAGAGAAATTGGGATATTTATGAAGATTAGTTAACAGAGATCGTTAGATACTGCCAAAAGATCTAACGGAAAACAAATTAAATAGCTATTAAATGAAAACTGACAAACAGAGTAAATAACTAGGGTTAAAAAGCATTAAATGAGAGTAAAAAGTGAAAATTTACTAAGTGTAGAATTATCAGCTGATCAAGGAGAGTATCAGCTGATGGGTATCAGCTGATGAAAAACTATTAGTTGAAGGGTATCAGCTGATGGAAAACTATCAGCTGAGGGGTATCAGCTGATGGAAAACTATCAGCTGATAGTGAGAGTTAGGGTATCAGCTGAGTAAAGTACTTAGCTGAGCATGTCTTCCTTATCTTAAAGTGATCAACTGAGTAAATTTGATCAGCTAATAGGTATCAGCTGAGCATAGTTACTCAGTTTACACAAATCAAGTAAGACTTAGATATGCTTAGATAAGTATCTTATAATTTTCAACACTTATAAATTTACACAAACTAAATTACCACTATTCTAAACTAAAAATTTAGCATACCTAGTTTGGATATTAGGAAGTTGAACCTTGCTTCATCTAATGGCTTTGTGAATAAATCTGCAAGTTGTAAATCAGTGTTGATGTAGTGCAAAGTTACCTTCTTCTTTTGCACATTATCTCTGAGAAAATTATGTCTGATTTCAATATGCTTTGTTTTTGAATGCATGACTGGATTATTTGAGATGGAGATTGCACTTGTATTGTCACAAAGAATTGGGGTGTCTTCAAACTTCATATCATAATCAAGTAGTTGATTTTGTAACTACAAAATTTGAGCACAACAGCTTCCTGCAGCAATGGATTCTGCTTTTGCAGTAGATGTTGACACTAAATTCTGTTTCTTACTAGACCAACTAATCAATCTTCCTCCTAGAAGTTGACAACCACCTGAAGTACTTTTTCTGTCTAATGTGCATCCTGCAAAATCAGAATCAGAATATCCAACTAACTCAAAATCTGAGTCTTTGGGGTACCAAAGACCAAGATTAGGAGTTCCTGTGAGATATCTGAATATTCTCTTAACAGCAGCAAGATGTGATTCTTTAGGATCTGCTTGATATCTTGCACAGAGACATGTTGAAAACATTATATCTGGTCTACTTGCAATGAGGTATAAAAGTGACACAATCATTCCTCTATAAGTAGTAATGTTTACTGATTTGCCATCAGTGTCATTTCCTAACTTAATAGAAGTAGACATAGGTGTTTTCATTGAAGAGCAGTTTTCAAAATTAAACTTCTTGAGTAAATCTTTGACATACTTTATTTGATGAATGAAAATACCATCAACCTCTTGTTTAATTTGCAAACCAAGAAAATAGTTTAACTCACCCATCATGCTCATTTGATAATTATCAGACATGAGTTTAGAAAATTTTTGCATAGTTCCAAATTAGTAGACCCAAATATTATATCATGTACATATATCTGCACAAGTATCACATCACCTTTGTACTTCCTCATAAATAAAGTGCTATCAATGCATCCTTTTGTAAAACCTTTGTTAATGAGAAAAGAAGAGAGGGTATCATACCAGGCTCTTGGAGCTTGCTTAAGACCATATAATGCTTTGTTTACGAAGTAAACATGATCAGGTAAGCTTGACTCCTCAAAACCAGGAGGTTGTTTAACATACACCTCTTCTTTCAAATCTCCATTCAGAAATGCACTCTTCACATCCATTTGGAACACTTTGAAGCTTTTAAAGGCAACATAGGCTAGGAATAGTCTGATAGCTTCCAATCTTGCAACAGGGGCAAAGGTTTCATCAAAATCAATACCTTCTTCTTGACAGTACCCCTATGCCACTAGCCTTGCTTTGTTTCTGATGATTTGCCCATTTTCATCTAGCTTATTTCTGAACACCCACTTTGTTCCAATGATGGATTTATCCTTTGGTTTGGGTACCAAAGTCCATACATTATTTCTTTTGAATTCTGCCAGTTCCTCTTGCATGGCAGACACCCAGTGGGGATCATTGAGAGCTTCATCAACCTTTTTTGGTTCAATCATTGAGACAAATCCAGAATACAAACAGATGTTGCAAGCTTTTGATCTTGTTCTAACTAGATCATCTATGTTGCCTATCACCAAATTATGAGGATGGTGCTTGAGGTCTTTGAAGGCTTTTTGGATTTCTAGGGAATTAGGATTCATTTGGATTTGGGGAGAAGAAGTTATATGTTGGCTATCAGCAGTAGAAATGAGTTCATTTTGAGTGGCTGATATAACTTCATTATTGCAATCTGTGGGTATCTCTACTGAAGAGGGAATGAGTGATATGGAATTGGAATCCAATAATGTTGAGTCATTTTCCACATGATTCAGTAAAGGTATAGGATTGGATGAGGATGGTTGTACATGGTTAAAAACTTGGATAGGAACAGGTTCATCTAAATCATGAGCAGCTGGTGGAGAGGGATCTACTTGCTCTGAAGGAACTTCTCCAGTTTGCATAAGATCATTAAATTCTTCACCTGAAACATGATTAGAAGAACAGGAAGCAACAAAGTCATTTTCATTAAAACTTACATTGATAGATTCTTCTATGACTTTGTCTCTGAGGTTGTATACTCTGTATGCTTTAGAAATCACAGAGTAACCTACAAACACTCCTTCATCAGCTTTTGGAGCAAACTTCTGCAATTGATCTTTTTGATTAAGTATGAAACATTGACAACCAAAGATATGCAGAAAGCTGATGCTTGGCTTCCTTCCCTTGAGCACTTCATATGGAGTTTTGTTGTGCCTCTTGATAATAAGGGACCTGTTCTGTGTGAAACATGCATAACTTACAGCCTCAGCCCAGAAATTAAATGTTAACCCACTTTCACACAACATGGTTCTAGCAGCTTCAATCAATGTTCTATTTCTTCTTTCAGCTACACCATTTTGTTGTGGGGTTCTTGGAGCAGAAAAGTTTTGAGATATCCCTTTCTCATCACAGAAAGATTCTAGAGTTTAATTTCTGAATTCAGTTCCATGATTACTTCTAAGACTCCTCACCAGATTGCCATTCAACACTTCCATCTTCTTGATAAAACAGATAATTTCTTCAGCAGCCTCACTCTTTGCTTTAAGAAAGAAAACCCAAGTATATCTTGAGAATTCATCAACCAATACAAGAGCATACTTACTTCCACCAATACTAGCAGTTGCAACAGGACCAAAGAGATCCATGTGCAACATATAGAAAGGTTCTGTAATTGAGAAGGCTTGCGTGGATGGAAATGATGTCTTATGCTGCTTTCCCTTCTTACAAGCAGTGCAAGGTTTAGGCTCAAGATAAGTCAGTGAAGGTAGTCCTGACACTAGTTCACCCTTGCTCAACTTGTTGATATTATTGAAATTAAGGTGGGAAAGCCTCTTGTGCCACAGCCAGTTTGTATCCTCATTATTCTTGGAGTACAAACAAGTTTCCTTTGAAGGGTCACCAGAGGACACGTCAAGTGTATACACATCCTTGGTTCTCTTGGCATTGAACACTGTATTACCTTCTTTATTTATGATGGAGCCTCCTGTCTTTGTGAAGTGGACTTCATTATCTCCATCACACAATTGACTTATGCTTATGAGATTATATTTCAGCCCTTTGACGTATGAAACTTTTGATAGCTTGAGGTTCCCATTATGAAGTTCACCATAGCCTTTAGTTTGCCCATGGTTGTCACCAAAAGTCACCCTTGGACCTTTCTCTTTCTTGTAGTTGCTGAGCAAAGCCTTGTTACCTATCATGGTTCTTGAACATCCACTGTCAATAAACTAAGAACCAACACCCTGCATAGATTTGAATTAAAGAAGAGTTAGTGACACAAGTAGGAATCCACTACTTAGTGGATCCCTGTGGAATGCACCTAGCTTTCCACTTTATCTCAGGTTTCTTATGAATGGGAGGAGTGACTATGTTATCATCACAAGTCCGCTGTCTTTAATTCCCTTCTAAAGAACATTCAAATGCCTTATGCTCTTTGCTTCCACATTTATAACATTTTTGAGATTTAGTGGCCTTGGAGCATTGAACAACATGGTTTGAATGCCTATGAGATTTCTTATCAGTCATCATTTGACTAATTTGACCATTCAGCTTATGAAGCTTATCCTATAAATTTCTTAGGTCTTTATTTACAGGCACCTTAGATTGATCTTTGTTTATAGAAAGCTTTTGACCAATCTTTGGAGTGGCAGAAATAGGAACAATGTGAACATCATTCTTTTTACTCATAGTTTCTTCTATTAAAAGAGAGTTGATTACTTCTAGATCAACTGATTGTTTAGAAGATGAGCTATGATCAGCTGATAGGTTATCAGCTGAGCATTTATCATCTACTAACCTATCAGCTGATGGAGTAGTATTAGCTAATGATTCTTCAGTTTGTGAAATGCTAAGAATTAAGTCATCTGTTTTCAAGGTTTGACAACATAATGTCTCTGAGGTCTCAACTAATGATTCCTTTCCTTTAATCACATCCTTTGACTTTGTGTTATTAGTATTTTTACATTCTGAAATCTTACTAGAGGATGATTCAACAGAAGGAATAATTGAATCTTTTAAGTGGGAACTTTTGCTTCTAACAAACTTATTTGTGAATACACTTTTGCCTTTAACAGTCTTGTGAAAGGTCTGTGGCAAAATGTCAGCTTTGTTCAAGATATTAAGGTTCTTACTAGAATCAACATAGTTAGCAGCCTTAGAGTAATTTCCACTAATAATAGCTTGAACTTGTTTGGATATCTGCTCCTTGACACACCGAGTGGTCTTTTCTGCAGATACACACCAAGACTTTACTACTTTTTGGAGGTCATTAAACTTTTTGGTTGCTTCACTAGTTTCTTTTACTAAGATCTCATTAAGTATCTTTTGATTAGCTAGTTCATCATTTAAGATTGTTATCTGCTTAAGTTCCTCATCCTTAAGAATTAACTTTTCCTTTAGTGATTCTACTTCTAGTTTTAGCTTCTTCTCTCTTTGAATAGCAGACTGGAAATCAATACACAAGTAATCAAACATAGCATTCTTCTCATTATCATCATAGTTAATAAATTTTCCAACCTGATACATAGAAGAAGGATCCCAGTTGGTAGTTGAACAAGCTTTAGCAGCCTTTTTCATATCTTCATCAAAGGAACTACCATCATTGTTGTTGACCATCATGCAGAACTGAGCAGAGATCACCTCATCTTCATCTGAGGAGAGATCTTCTTCTTCAGCAACAAGAACTTGGCCCTGGGCTTTCTTCTTCTTCTTCTTGTCAAGGACAGCAGCAAGGAGTTTCTTATACTTGGCTTCATAATCAATCTTGCTCTCCTGCTTTTGCACAGATGATCCATATGCAAGCCTTAAGAAACAAAACCAACCATAGGGTGTTTAGAACTACAACCTTTGTAGCGTGAGTAAACCGTTGGTGAAGTGGTTCATCTATGAGAAGCCAAGAGAAGACTTCCTCTAAGGTATCCACAAATCAATGAGTCCAACACCTCCAAGATGCTAGTCTCTCCAACCTTTGATATTCAAGAATGCAAGCAACAACCTTTGTTCTTCTTCTTGAACTAGATGTATGTATTTTGAGTATGTGTTTATGTATCACCTTTACTAACTTGAAGAACACCAATACTAGAGATTAAGGATGTTTTTCAAGTATAAAACGCTTAGAACAATTCTAAGAACACAAAGAAAGGTGATAGCATGCAAGTATGTTACAAAAGGGACCATGCATGTAATTATAAAAGTCAAGAAGCAAAGCAAGAGAGGGAGGACCCCCTCCCTTGCATTATGGATGTAAATTAGAGGGGGAGGGTCCCCTCTTGCCTCTTGCTTCCTTACTTGTCCCCTACATGCATGTCTTGGTTAAGTCTTATGCAAGAATACACCATATGGCCCCTTTCTTGCTCATTGTGAGAATTTCTAGCTATTAATCTTTTAAATATATAAAAGATATACTAGATATGTCATACTATGTATAAAATACATCTACAAGTATTTTATATACATACTTGATTGTTACTAATAACTCTTTACTTGTAACAAGGATATACATACATTTATATAATTGTTACTAGTAACAATTTACTTGTAACAAATATATATTTATACATATATATATATATTCATACATATATATAAAATCATATGTTTATATTTATGTATTTGATATGCATTACCTTATATTAATATATAAGAGTGATATTATTATTTCACATAAATAATAATATGCAACAATGCATATATACTTATATATATATATAATGAGTTGGAAACATATTTAAATCATATTCAAATATGTAATTGGTGTCCATTGATTGTAAATGTGTGACCATATGGGTTTATTTATTATCAGTAGTATCGTATTAATTTGTGTCTTGTGCACATAGAACCAACACTTTTTACATATGACTTACAATCTAAAAAGATAGTTCAGATTTGACATTTTGCACGACTCAGCTAACAGATTGTACTAGGAACTCTGATATTCACTACTCAGTTGACAAAACATATCAGTTGGTCACTTTTTGCTAGGACTCAGTTGATACATATTGCTCGGCTGATTATATAGATGCTCAGTTGATCAACAGTAAGCTTAGGAGGGCATAACCTCATGTATTTGTTTGATCAGTTGATCAAGAATGCTCAGCTGGTCATTCAAATGCATCAGTTTATGAGGGGAGATGACTTGTGCAAAGGAAGACTTACTTAGATGATGCTCTGTGCCTCAGCTGATCAATAGTTCACACAACTGATGGAGTAGGCACTCAGCTGATCAATTTGTTCACTCAGCTGATGGTTTATTTTCCTCAGCTGATCAACTTTCTTCACTCAGCTGATGGTTTATTTTCCTCAGCTGATCAACTTTCTTCACTCAGCTGATGGTTTATTTTCCTCAGCCGATGGTCTTCTTTACTTGTTTTCTTCATCTGATGCTCCTTGGCTGATATCCCTTGGTTGATACATTGAGTAGGATCTGATGGTCCAAAGATGAATATTATCATTGTACGAACCCACACAACCATTGTCAGCTGATGGTTCCATACTTAGCATATTTTTACATAAACTGATTCAAACAGCACATATTTAAATTCTTTGTAAGTCATACTGAATGTAGGGTTTGGTTATCATCAAATTCTATGTTTTAGGATAGACAGAGTTGATTATTAGGGTAAAGTGATTATCTCCCCAACACGGACCTAGAATTTCAGGTGGGAGACTTCGTATTACTTAAGGTATTGCCTCGGAAAGGGATCATCCGTTTGTAAGCTAAACCCTTAGAAGTTACCTAGGGTTCATCTGTCCGTTCAAACTTATAGCATGGGTGGGCCTGATGGCGTATCATTTAAAGCTACCCGAGTAGTTATCCAGGTATCATAACACATTCCACATGCCACATCTAAGAAAGTGCCTAGCTGCCGAGGTAACCTTTGCACCCCTAGAAGATATTGTGGTTAACGGGAACCTGGACTACAGAGACAGAGCTACTACTATTCTAGATCATGAAACTAAAGTTCTACGAAACAAGCGAATCAAAATGGTAAAAGTACGGTGGGAACATCGCAAGGGTTCAAAGTGGATATGGGAACTAAAAAAACGGAAATGAGAAAGTACTACCCTGGATTATTCGAACAGTGACTTCGAGGACGAAGTCGTGTCTAAGTGGAGGAGAGTTGTAATACCCGTTCCCAGATATTTTAAAAAGCATAATTTCATAATTGTAATTATAAAAAAAGGGGATTTCTTTGCATTGGGCTTACAATACCTAATACTAAAGAGTGATTTCTAGTTGGGCTTTCACTTAAATGGATCATGTTTAAATAAGAGGATTGGTAATGGACTTAGATGTAGTTGGGTTTGGGCTTCAAAAAAAATTACCCAACTAGGGCACAAGGCCTAGATTACAGCCACTGCAGCCATTTCTTGGTTGTGCGTAGGTGTGCTTGTGTTCGAGATTACAGCCGAGAGAAAGAGGAAGCAGAAGTCGACCGAGCTATGGGATATGGATTTCATCGTCGCCAGGTATGTACCACAACACCTTATTACGGATTTATGTGCTTAACCTTAGAAGAACCAATCGTGTTGCTCTATTTTGGCTTGCAATCGGCTGAGGACCAACATACATAAAACTGTGAGTTTAATGGTACAATTGAAATGGAATGGACTAAGGTTCATATGAAAGTTTTAGCAACACTGATTAACGAGTAAAACATGGATTAATTGGGATTTAGTGAGCATTATTCGACTGTTGTTGTTGTGACCAGCTTCGAACGCAACCGAGAACCCAACAGGGTTTTAATGGCCTGTAAACTTGATTAAAACTCAATTGATCAGTTAGGCTACATGTTTAGTGTACCGATAACATCTTAGAATGAATGTAACATGGATTGGGGTATGATTAATCGGCTATTGATTAAGCTATTGGCTGTGTATGTGTGTCTTGGCCCAACTGATAAGAAATCAGGACCTTAGGTCCACCTTCACTTGCATAAACATTAAATTAAATATACAAGATGCTACTAGGAGATGTTAAGAACCATTTACAACTGATAATTGATGTTTTAATAAGGAGTAGCCTGATGTGGAGTTGAGTTCAGCCATGAATATGCTGTGTTGTCTATATTTATTATCGAATTGGAAATTAGAAATTGACTTAATAGCAAGTACTTGATGAATTGATTGTGAGTTTTGGTGTGAGCCGTGAAATTATATATATGTAGGTATGGGTGGTAATTATATTCATATAAGATGTGTTTGCACACCGAGTTTTAGCATTTCATGGGTTAATCGAAGTCTTGGTGAAAATAGGTCGAAAAGGTTTGCATTTTAGTCGATAATCACTTTCTTGACAGATTGTATACCCGGACTTTGAAAAATCATGTAAAATCAATGCTAAATCATTAGAAGGCGTATTATATGCCATTTTGAAGCTTAAAGAGTCTACTTTATTTTGCCTTTAGAGACCGGAGCTAATTAATTTGACAAATGGATCAAAAGCCTGCTTTCACACAGCAGGTCAGTTTGAAAGAAGGAAAAGAATTCGAAAGCTTAAAGTGATCAAATGATTATATATATATATATATATATATATATATATATATATATATTTAAAAGAAGGAAAAGAATTCGAAAGCTTAAAGTGATCAAATGATTCGGCATGGGTATAGCAAGTGTTAGTATGGTTTTGTGAATCATACATGACCTAACATTGGTAGTAAAGATATTGAATTGATTCTATTGTGTTAGAGAACTTGAAATGACATTAAAATTTCTAGAACGTGAGGTTTTAGTAATTAAGCGAACATTTGGAATTAGTAGCTATTTTAATTGATTTTGAGCATGGTTATAGAGGCTATTGGGAGGCGATATTGTTGGAAATATTTATGAATGCAAAAGATGGGTGGAGTGTTGTTTTATGCAAGTTCCTTTGAAACGGGTCGGTATGACCCGTTAAGTAAAGAAACATGCGAATTAACTAAATGATTGGTTTTTGCACTATCTAAAGACCCTATACATGTTTCTTAGACCGAGTATATGAGATTGTAAGTGATACAAATCAGATTCGGGTTTAAATGGTGAAAATGCCGAAATATTTGCAAGTTTGACTTTTGTCGTCTTTTCGAGTTAGGACCTCAAATTTTGCAGATAAATCCCTCATAATAAGGGGAACAAGCTGTCTTTAGAATGTTTTCGTCAAAAACGTCGTTTTGGGCTCGGTTCGTTAGAATCAAAGTTGTGAATTTTTGACCCGTTTGGTCATTAAAGAGCTTTAAGCTTGATTTCATCTTTTGGGCAGATTTCTTGGGAGATTACTTGCATTCTAGTATGCTTTTAGTGAGTTAAGTAAGTGGTAAAATTTTGGAAAAAGTAAATTGAGTTGATGGATCGTCAAGTGAACTTGGGCCTAGTGTATGTGTTGGGCCCAATGTGCATCACTAGCACACTTAGAGTATCACGAGGGATTGATTAGGTATTGAGTAATCTTACCTACTGTATTTTGTACTTAAAACGATGTATTTTAATTGTAGGTTGTTATCGGTGAATTGTCGTGACTCGCAGATTTACAGTTTTACTATGTTGTGCTTTTGTGGTGAAATCCAGGTGAGTTTCACTAACTCTTATATTATGTTGTGATACGTGCTCTATGTGATATTGTGATTGATGTGACACGGATGTTGTGTCTTGAGTAGCTGTGCTCATTTTGCAGCTGGGCCACCCCGCCTTTATGGCAACTGATGTGACACGGGTGTTGTGTCGTGAGCAGCTGTGCTCGTTTGGCCGAGTGCCACCCCGCCTTTATGGCAACTGATGTGACACGGATGTTGTGTCGTGAGCAGCTGTGCTCGTTTGGCCGAGGGCCACCCCGCCTGTGTGGCGTAATTGATATGTTATGTATTATCAGTAGATGTGTGTTCTGATATAATATATGAGTGTTGTGTGCTCACTAAGCTTTGTGCTTAACCCGTGTTGTTGATTATTTTTGAGTACCGTCGTGTGTCGACTAGAGGAAGGCTCCCGCGTGACAGCTATACTTCCGCAACGTGTTTCCAACTCTGATTTTCTATAAATAAATATTTTATTGACTTAACACCGTAAGTCTGGTGTGTTGGGTAGACAATTGATGGAGGCGTGTAATGAATATATTTTAACTATTTTAGTCTAAATAATTTTATGAAATTAATTATTACCATTGTATATAAAAAAAATTTGAGGCGTTACAAATTTTCTCGCGGCGTGAGCTCCTTTCCTCGGGGCGCGAAACATCCTGAAACCTTCAAAAATCATTGTTTTGACCCCAATTGACTATATATTTATTTGGGGATTGATTCTAAGGTTTTATAAGGGTTATATGAAGTTCTTTTGGACCCGAAATAGTGTCTAAGGCTAGAATTGAGCTTAGAAACATTGTTTTTGGTTAACTTATGTAAGTTAACCTTATGTTTTGTGATCATAGGTTTATGATCCAGTGTTTGAGCTTTGGTTTGGATGGGGTTGTGATCCTCATCACACCCTCAGGTGAGTACACCATACGGATACCCAATTTTTGTTAAAGTTACAAGTCATCATGTTTATGTTTTGATTGTTTGGCAAATGTTGATAAAACTTGATGGATTAAAGGATGTGGAACTATGAGTTTATTTGATAATGTTTTCTATGATTGGCAAATGTTTCATGAAGCTTTTGAATGTAAAGAATGTGAAAATTATGAACTCGATATATGACACGTTTTAAGAAAAATGGTTTTCAAAACAAAACCATTGCTCCATTGTGAAGATGGTCTATGTTAATGTTGTGCTTTACTGGATGGTTTTGAAACATGATACTCCATGTAGGAGTAAGCTTTGATTTTGAAATAACAAATATGGTTTTGAGTTAATGAAAAACATGTTTACACCTATGATGTATTGTGGGCATAAAGATGCCATAGGTGATTGTTTATTGATCATTTATGCTCAAGTGCTATGATTGTGACACTTGTGTGTTTATATGATGAGCTTATATGCTTGAGATATTTGGCCTTTATGGCATGTGATATGTGACCCTTTGTGGTATGTGATTTGGTCCGGACTAGTGTTGTGATTTGTACTATGTACCATAGGGTTCCTAGCCATTGAGACGTATACTGGTTAATGTGTCTTCGGAAATTGTGGAACCTCGATACACAGGTGGTTGAGGAATCGGTACAGCGAGTGGAGGGGTATGTCAGTACCCATTATGACCGTGTGTGTTCACTGGGCTGACGAGCCACCGAACCTAAGCAACACGAGTGGACTTAGGGAACAGGGCATGCACTACAGATAACCGTTGTATTGTGGAATGCTTCGTGCTTCCCCCACCTTGACGGGGAGATGTGGTTATCCCCCATGTGGGCACGTGTTGACCGTGGTTGGCTATCACGTGGAGACATTGTGGCCCAATGGACAGACCCGCATCTTAAGTTCTTATTGTGTATGCTTTTAAAATACGTTTAGTGCCAAACTTGTGTTTTCAAAAGATGATGACTTGGTTTTGAAAAGACAAATGTTTTTTGTTGTACTCACTGGCTATGTTTATAGCTAACTTGATGTGTAAATGTTTTTGTATCCGCAGGATGTCTAGAGGCCTATGTGAGGTGGATAGATGCCTTGGGCATAACTTTGTTTGCATTTCCGGTAATTCGGGATTTCCTATTTGTTATTTATTGGTCGTGAGATTGTCTGTGGTAACACCAAAAGGTTTTGGATTATATTCATTGATAAAGTTTATTGTTAAAATTTTATTGTATTTTGTTGAAATACTTAAAGAATATTACAATGCTTCCACAATAAGTTAAAGAGTTTTGTATAAAATATGATTTAAATTGAGATTTGGAAAAGTTAAATTTGGATCGAAAATCAGGGTGTTACAACTCGCTAAAGTACTCGATTCTCTCAAACCTGGGATCTGATACCAACTTCTAACACCCTGAATTTTGGTACAAATTTAAACTTCTTAAATTTGACTGAAATCAACATAGTTTAGATATTCATTTACATATTGGTGCGGAAGTTGTATTAGATTTACAAAAATTTGGTGTTACTTGTTGACTTGAATACACGACCATTAATTGCAAATGAACAAAAGAGGTAAATAGTCATGTGTTTCCAAACATATCACAAGGAAACAAGGCTTTCCAAAAGATTCTACTCACCTCACCGGCACCATGCTACTATTTATCTACGGATATGAAAACATATAGCAATGGAGTTATTAGTATAAGCTAGTGAGTGTACGAAAAGAGTTAATCAAATAAACAAGTCACCAATACATTTAAAACAGCATGGCATCACTTTGCAAATCACACAAGATGTGGGGGACAAGTCCACATGTGTTTGTATCTTCCATAGTGGCCAACCATGGTTAACAAGTCCTCGTGGGGATATGTCCACATCTCCCGTCAAGGTGGGGGAAGCACGAAGCAATCCACAATAGAACGGTTATCAAGAGTGAATGACCTGTTCCCTAAGTCCACTCGTGTTGCTTAGGTTCGGTGGATCGTCATCCCATTGAATCCACACGGTCATAATGGCTACTATCATCCCCCTTCACTCTTTGCACCAATTCCTCAACCACCCGTGCATCTAGGTTCCTAATTGCCGAAGCCAAATGAACCAATACACATCTCAATGGTTAGGAACCATCATGGTACAAAGTACTAAATCACAAGCATAGGTCCGGACCACAATGATCAATCATAACGCAAGCAAGTCATACACGTATGGTTACTAATTTGCAAGATTCAACACATAGCATAGCATGCCTTCAAAACTTGTAAAACACATACTTATGCACATCTCATTATCATAATCATGATAATAAACAATAACAATCACATTGATGCCATATATGTGTAATACGTTGAATACAAGAACATTTGATGACTTATGAGTTTATAAATCATTTATGTATCCGCAGGGTACAACTCACCTGATTGAAGTGATCAGGATCACTTCCAATCCAAATCAAAGCTATATCACTTGCACAAGGATCCTAATATCACAAACATAATGTTAACTTGGTTAAGTTAACCAAACATTAAGGTTCTACAAGAGCGTAGACCTAAAACAAAGCTTAAACACTTATTTCGGGTCTTTAAGACACCATATTAACTCCCTATATCCATTAAAAACAATCCACAATCGAATACAAGGTCAAAACCAACATTTTGGAGGTTTCAGGGTGTCTCGCACTGCGAAGCAGGGTAGCTCACGCCGGGAGAAAATCCATGGAAAAGTGACCTTCGCCAAACCAGGACATCGCACCATGAGATATAGGGCTCCTGCCGCAAGCCAGCGTGAACAGTGATTTGCAGCTTGCTTTCTATGTCTAAATCGACCAAACTCCAAATTTTTCCAAAAGAAACTCAATTGTTGCACAACCGAGACCCAAATACACTTCATAACACTATAACATTAACATTTATCATCACTTTGATCATCAAAACCCTAACCTCACCATTTCTTGCCATTTTGACCCATTTACTCAATCAAACACATACTCCAACCTCAAATCACCAAACACATGTATAACTAAAATCAGACTCAATTATAAGTTTTAAACTTACTTGATTCCGACACCCAACTTGTTCTTGCCCTTTCCTTGCCCAAATCAAACCCAAGGATGAAGAAATTGAATAAGAAACACCCAAATTTTGAATCCAAGCACTTGAACCAACAATTTTCCCTTGATTCTCTCTCTCTCTCTCTCATCATGTTTTCACCAGCTAAAAATGGGGGTTTTTTGACTTCCATTTTGACTTAAATAACACTTACACACATTACACTTCTAGACCTCCAACTATCTAATTCTTTGCATTTTATTACCAATTTTAAGTAGTATTTATACATACACAACATATAACATTTAAATAGCATCAACAACACATAATTTTTTACTAAATTTCCAATTAACTTGCATTTTTATATAATTTTATAATTTTACAAAATTACGGATATTACATAAATGATCTTTGTTCTCATATTTATTTATTTTGTTTTATAAAAACAAAAATACAAAAATATTTGGTTAGTTTATTTTATTTCTTTGTTTAAATTTAATTTTAATATTTTAGTGTTTTCATCTTTATTTGTTTTTTTTCTCATTTAGGTTTCATCATATTAAAGCCCATTATTTTCTAAATTGAGCTAAAGCCCAAAATCTCTATCCCCTTCTCATGTCTTTCTCTGCCCAAACCCCTCAAAGCCCAAAACCCCATCTTCAAACACTCTCAAACCCTAATCCCTCTCATAAACCCTAATCTTCTATTCCTTCTTCCAACAAAGGGACCATTGTCCCATCTGCTTTCTCTCTTCTTTCAACACAAAAACGCCGCTCACCACCATCGAGTATCCATAACCGACCACCACCGCTGTCGCACCGCCGCCATCCTACCATCGTCTCTTCCCACCACCACCGTTGAGGTCCATCAACTGCCGAGATCCATCATGAAGCCACCACCTTCCAAAAGCCTACACCATCATCTTCCGAAGTCCGCCGTCATACAACCACCGCTGTGCAACTGCCACCGTCGAATACCCCTTCGGGACCGTTCGCCCCATCACCCCCACTAAACTTCGCCGACCATCACTAAGCTTAACCGCCACCATCGCTTATTCCAACTACATTCACCGCCAACAACTACCAAAATCACCAACCATATGCTACTCTCAAACGGTCACACCCCTTCGTCTATGCCTCTTTTCACAAATCTGCCACTTTCAACTGCTGCCACCCACCATCGAACTCCACCATTGACGGCCGCCCTCCACTGCTTAACCTCGAGCAAGTTGCAACAATCCTTATTCCATATTTGTCGACCAAAGCATGAACCTATATCTATTTATGCGTATGTAAGCATATGCATCAGCCTAGTTGAACCTGTGCTTTGGCTATCCTTCCTCTAGCGACCCCCTTTTTTAGGTGTACAGGTAGTTTCTCGAAGTCCCGGTTTTCATATCCGGTTTATGTTCTTGTTTCTTTTACTAGTAAGTTTTATGTGGATTATCTCTTGATAAACTAAGTAGACTTTGTGGATTAGGACCTCATTTTTCCTTTTTTTTTTGCCTTTTAGTAAATTACAAAAGCTACAAACTAGTTGTTTCTTTCATTAATTTGAGTAATACTTAGTAAACTAGTCCTCTTAATAAACTACCAATTAATTGTGATTTTAGAAATTAGTATGTAGATAATTAATAAATTAGTAACTTAACTGGCTTCTACTTAATAAGTACTTATAGGTTTTTAAGTTAGTAATCTAGTGACAAAGTTCAAAATAGTATATCAACTTTCTAACCAACTTATATATAAAATTATAAATACCTAGATTATAAAATACTTGTCAAACTCAAATCTACGAAGATAAATAAATAAATAAAAGTAATAATAATACTATTTTTAACAAATAATAATAATCAAGTACTTGGTATATTAGGTATTTAATTAGTATTTAAGTTTTTTAGTCAACTTAATAATGGTTTTAATAAAATTTTATTATTTATCCAGGATTTAATAAATTATTTTAACCAGGTGTTTTAAATATTCTTTTATCGACTATACCTTAAAGTTTATTAGTGAACTAAATATATATATATATATATATATATATTTACAACACACGTTAGAGTATGACATTAGTTCATATTTGTATGAAGTGATTATACTGGGGGTAGTTTGTTATATTGGATGTAAATTAAGTGTAATAAAATACTAATGTTGTTTAATGTTAGTTGTTTTTATTATGTATTATTTAGTCACATTTAGGTAGTAATTTTATGCATCTTTATGTGTTTACTAATTGTAGATACAAAAAGTGAAAGAGACGATAGCAACATTGCGAGAAAGTGAACAAACATTAAAACAAGATATGGAAGCACAAAGGTTGTCTACGAAACAACAAACGAAAACATTGCAAAAACAAGTGACAACCTTGACTCCGATATTGATTCAATAGTTTCAACCTCGAGACCTCTTCATCCACATAGAAACACATCTCATTTGTATTTGTTAATCAAAACTTGATTGTTTGATATTTTGTTGAATATGGATCATATTTTAGACATTTTATGTACTTCGGTATTGTAGTTTATCTAAATTTACCAAATTAAATATGATGGTGTTTAATTTGTGTATGAACGATTTATTTTTATATTGAATGGAAATTTTAGGTATTAAGAAAAAATTAAGAATTGACACTTTTAGAAAGCTTGATATTTAGTGAGGACTTTCTGATACATTTGCGAGCCTTTACGAGCCCTGGTGTCATTGAAAATCCCTTGGAAACTGCCTTTGCGAGCCCTGATGTCATTGAAAATCCCTTGAAAACTTGTCCCTGAAAATCTATCAGAAAATAGTCCTCGAAAATTCCTCGGAAAGTGTTCTCAGAAATCTATTGGAAACTACTCCTCGAATTCCCTTAGAAATTTGTCCTTGAAAATCCCTTGGAAACTCATTATCTCGGAAATCCCTCGGTAAGTTTATCTTGACGGAATTCCCTCGGAAATACGTCGGAAAGTTCCCTCAGAAATTCCTCACAACTGTTTGCTAAGGAGGGACTTTACTAGGGCAGATTTTTGTCGGAAGTCCCTCGGAAATGGCCATTTTGCAAGGGATTTCCGAGGGATTCTACCCTCGGAAATGCCGTATTTTCTTGTAGTGAAAATGCATGAGTTGAGATAAGCATTTCGCAATAAAAAATATAAAAATAAATAGAAGATTGAACTAAATAACTAAGTAGCAATAGTTACAACCCATGACAGAAATACTATACCAAAAATCGTGAAAAACAATAGACTGAATAGAAGATGGAAAAAAGGCTATGATTAAGAGATTAAACCATAATAACATGTAATACATGAAACTAAATATAAGTAAAGCGATTGTGAAGAGAGCCAGAGGTGAAATCAGATTGAAGAGCATGAAAGAGATGAAGATTAACACAATCGGAATCTTTTATGAGTTGCCATAAGAATCTCACACCTTTCTTTCAATGGGATTTACAATGATAAAATCAATTTGGACTTCTGAACCTTCAATGGAGAAAAATATGATGCAGAATGGTGCCTTAAATCATGTATGATCCGTATTAGGGTTTGAGAGAGAAAGAAACACAAGAGAGCAAGCAGAGCAAAAATTTGAAATTGAGTAACAAAGAAGTCTAGAATCCACATTTGCAGATCACTAATTCTTTTTTTTTTGGGATTTGTTGAACTCATCTCTCCCCACTCTCTAAAAATGACTAAAGATTAAAATATTTTCAAAATGAAGGGATATGATTGGTGTTTTCAAATTTAGTTAAGAAATTGCGTGAAAAACTGATTCTCTCGCTTAGACATAATTCTGTCTCGATAGATTTCTCGAGATAATTTCTTACGAAGTTTTGTTATAGCATCTATAATTGCTTCTGGTTTAGGTGTACAACCCGGCAGATAGACATCCGCAAGAATTAGCTTATCGACTCCATGACCAATACTATAAGAAATATGCCCAACCTCCCCTATATAATTGTACATGCTCTCATAGCAATAACATATTTTGCATGGTTTAGGCATTTGCTTGTATAATCTCACTAACGAAGGGCTGTTTTCATTGTTACCGTTGCGGCTGATAAAATAAAATAATAAATCAAGCTTTTTGAACATTTTAAACCCATATTCATGAAAAAAACCGCGCAGGTCATCCATGTGTATCCATTTTTTGTTTTAAACCGGTACTCTTTTTATCTTCTCCTCGACACCTACACCTCCTCGTGATGGAAGCTGAAAATATTTGAAGAAAGATAGAGAGAGAAATTGTATATGTGATGTTGAAAATATTATTTCCCAAATGAAGAAGAAGAGCATACTAGTACATATATACACGATGGATAAAAGATGAAACTGACGGCTACCTAACCTTGAGTTAATAAACTAACTAACTAGAGAAACTAGTTACATTCTGCCACATTGGGTAAAACACTGATGAAGGCTGTACACTTTGTGAGTTGTTAAGTTGACTTTTCCTTTTCTTTTGTCTTTGTCTATTTCCTTGACCGTGTATTCACCATTACCCCCCTCGCAAGTTGGCAGTGTGAAAGGATCACATATGCCTAACTTGGATTTGCAGTTTGTATGTAAGGCTTTGTTAAGACCTTTGGTAAATACATCCGCCGTTTGTGTTTTAGAAGATGTAATACAGGTTTGAGAAATCCATATTTAATTTTGTGTATAAAAAATGGCAGTCATTTTCTATATGTTTAGTCCTGGCATGCTGAACTAGGTTTGATGCAAGAGCAATGGTAGAGGCATTATCACACAAGACAAGTAAAGGGGTATGGACTTGTATTTGAAAGTCTTTCAATAAACAAGATAACCAGGTTAGTTCACAAGTGAAATCTGCCATGGCTTTGTATTCAGCTTCGGTTAAAGATCTTGAAACAACTATTTGTTTCTTAGAGAGCCAAGATACAAGAGAAGAACCAATGAAGATGCAGTAACCGGTAAATGATCTATGTGATTCTGTGCAGCTAGACCAATCACTTTCACAATATGCAGAAATTTGAAGTTGATTATTTGATGGAAAGAAAAGACCTTGAGAGAGACTTAGCTTGATGTAGCGCAGAAGTCTTAGTAAGGCCTTCATATGAGGAGTTCTTGGAGTTTGAGAAAACTGACTAAGAACTTGGGCTGCAAATGAAACATCAGGCCTTGTAATTGTAAGGTACAAAAGTTTACCCACTAAAGCTCTATATAAAGATGGGTCTTCAAGTGGGGATCCCTTATCTTTGTGTAAGGAATGATTGGATTCAAGAGGGGTAGTAGCAGGTTTGGCATCTAGAACACATGCATGCTTCAACAGATCTAAAGCATATTTTCTTTGTGACATAGCTAGCCCATTTGAATTTCTTAAAAATTCAATGCCCAAATAATAGTGAAGTGGTCCAAGATCTTTGATACTGAATGTTTGATCTAGTTGTTGTTTTATGTTTCAATAATTCATTGTCATTACCGGCAACAAGAATATCATCTACATAAATGAGAATAGTCATAGATGTATTCCCTTTATGAAGTGTGAATAAAGATGTGTCAGCGTAGCTTTCTTTGAAACCAAGACTTTGAAGAAAAGTGGTAAGTTTAATAAACTAGTTTCTGTTTGCTTGTTTCAAACCATATAGAGACTTTTTGAGCTTGCATACTATTTTGGCTCGTAAAGATTGTTTGTAACCTTGTGGAACAGTCATATAAACTTCTTCATGTAGGTCTCCATGAATAAAAGCATTGTTGACATCAAGTTGCTCTATATACCAATTGTTATGAACAGCAACCGCAAGAAGAGTTCTAACTGTCACCATTTTGCTACCGGAGCAAAAGTGTCAGTATAATCTATACCTTCTTTTTGTGTAAGTCCTTTTGCAACTAACTAATCTGGCCTTGAACCTTTTAATTGTTCCATCAGCTTTGTATTTGACTCTATAAACCCATTTGTAGCCAATGGGATGTTTGCCTTTGGGCAGAGTAGTCAATTCCTAAGTATTATTTGATTCCAGTGCTTGTATTTCCTTGGTCATGGCTTCAACCCATTTAGAATTTTAGATGCTTGGTTGTATGTATGTGGTTCTACATGACTGTCAAGTGAATGAATGAGATGCTAAGAGGAGATTGAATGAATGTTAGAAAGATTATGGAAATGAGAATGATGATTTTTATTACGAAGTCATGGTGATAATTTTGAAATTTAGTAGGAATGGTTTTGGTTCTAATGGAAAATCTCTTAGGTTGGGGATGTGGTGGAATAGGAGTTGTGTTGTCATTTTGTGGGGAAGCATTTGTGGGTAGGTCACATGGGTTTACTGAGTCACATGAGTTGGTTGGTGAAACATCATTGTCATTAATTAATGTGTTGTAAGAATGATGAGATGTATCACATGGAGGAGAGGTGTCATGTGTACTAGCATGTGATGTGTCATGAGGAGAGGTATTATCATGTGGAGAAGTAAGTGGGGTTTCACGTGAGGTGTCATGTGGGAATGTGTGTTGGGTCAAAGGTGATGGAATGGAAAAACTAGGTTGCATAGGATTGGAAGTATCAAGATTTGTGGGGTTCAAGGTCTGAACTTGGGGTGTGGGAAAGTATTTAGGTGTAGATGTATTTATGGAACTGGGTGTTGACCAAAAATGACATGCAAAAGGAAAAATGTGTTCATTAAATTGAACATGTCTACTAACTATTGTTTTTCTTGTGATAGGATCATAAAGTAGGCAACCTTTTTTATTTTAAGGATACCCAAGAAACACTGCAGGTATGGATCTAGGAGCAAGTTTATCCATTGTGTGATGATGAATAAATGCTTCACAACCAATGGTTTTAAATGAGATATGTCAGGAGATTTTTGATGAGGATCTCATAAGGGCTTTTGTCTTTTAGAACTTTGGAGGAAATTCGATTTATTAAATAAGTAGCAGCTAAGAGTGAATATCCCCAAAAATGGGTTGGAAAGTGTGCTTGAAATTGTATAGCCCTTGTGAGTTCAAGTAAGTGTTTGTATTTATGTTCAACTCTTCCATTTTGTTGACGAGTATATGGACATGTAGTTTGATGAAGAATACCATGCATGTTTAGAAAATCAGTCATGTTGGAATTGACAAATTCCAAACCATTGTCACTTCTAACGGTCGTTATGTTCTTATTGAAATGATTAGTGACATAAGAGTGGAATATTTTGAAAGTGGTAAAGACATGGTGTTTACTAGACCAAAGGTAAATCCAGGTGGTTCTTGAAAAATCATCAATTAAAGTTAGAAAATACTTGCATTTGTTAATAGTGGGTTGCTTGTAGGGCCCCCAAACATCCATATGAACCAACTCAAATGCAGTATTAACATGAGAATCACTTAGTTGAAACGGTGAAGCATGTTGTTTAGACAATGAACAAATTGAAATCAATTGTCTTACAAGGAATGATAGAGGTAAGTGATTTTATTTTCCTAAGAGCACGAAATGAAGTATGATCAAATATAAGATGCCACAAATCGGAATTATTTGCATTGAACAAAATGGTTGACGGTGACTTGAATTTGACCAAAGGAGTTGTGGTTTCTGGATAAAAGATGTAGAGTCCATCACTAAGCTTGACAAGGGCAATCTTCTTGTTGTGACCCTAAAAGGTGCATAAAGAATTTGTGAATAGGACTGAGCATTGAGTTTCTTTGGTAAGTTGACCTACAGATATGAGGTTGTATGTGAATGTGGGGATGTAAAACACATTGTGAATGGTGAAACAGTTATTAAATGTTATTGAACATGTGATTGTTACTTTTACTTTTGGCCATTTGGTAAAGTAACAAGAATGGGAGTGTAACAGTTTTGAAGATTGAACATATGAGATAAGGATGTGGATATGTGGTCAGTAGCACCACTATCTAAAGGTTTTGATCAGAAGCTTTCGTATATTTTTTGTGTAATAACAGAACAAAGTATACAAGCTTAAAAAGGCTATACAAACAGCATGGAAAGGAAACTCCTAAAAAGGAAACAATATACAAGGCAAAAAACAATCACAGTATCTCGTGATTGAGAGGAAAACAAGGAGAGAATATCATGCAGGATATTATGCATTCCAATACTCCCCCTCAAGGTGGAGCATGTAGATTTCGCATGCCCATCTTGACAAGAAGAAACTAGAGTTGTTTTGCACCCAATGCTTTCGTGAGTAAATCGGCAACTTGCGTCTTCGTGTCGACGTAGAGAGGATTGATTTCACGCGATTCAACTCGTTCTTTGAAAAAATGGCAATCCATTTCCACGTGCTTTGTTTGTTCATGGAAGACGAGATTGTTAGCGATATGGCGTGCTGCATCGTTGTCACGATAGAGAGGGGTAGAGTCGTGTTGTTCTGTTTCGAGACCTTTTAATAACCATCGCATCCACAGAATTTCACTAGTGGTAGAGGCCATGGCACGATATTCGGCTTCCGCCGAGGAGCGAGAAACAATTGACTGTTTCTTTGATTTCCATGAAATGGGAGCTCCCCCCAACAGCAGAAGGTATCCCGTTCTCGATCTCTGTGTAAGTGAGCAACCCATCCAATTGGCATCACAATACGTGATTAATTCGGTACCTCCTTCTTTCGGGAAAAATATACCTTGTCCATGTGTTGCATTTAGGTAACGTAGAACTCTCATGGCGGCCTCAAGATGTCTTTGTCGAGGGTCCGAGACAAATTGGCTTAGAACATTTACGGAGTAAGTGTCCTGGAGATAAAGTAACCTCCCAACCAATCTTCAGTACTCGCTTGCATCCACACAAACATCCTCCTCTCCATTGTCAAGTTTCAGATCCTGCTCCATCGGGAAGGAACATGGTATGTACCCTAACATTCCACTATGCTTCAAGATGTCAAGGGTGTATTTCCATTGGCTTAGCACCAAGACATCTTTGGTCCGTGCTGCTTCTATTTCAAGGAAATACCTTAATAGGCCAAGGTCTTTGATGCTAAATTTGTCGTCAAGGAAGCTCTTTGTTTCTTGGATTTTGTTTTCATCGTTTCCCGCTATGATTACGTCGTCAACGTATATGAGGGTGGTAACAAAAATCTTCCCTTCTTTATAAGTAAAAGAGAATGGTCTGCAACGGATTGTTTGTAGTTCAGTTGGAGTAGAGACGATGTAAACTTTTGATACCAGTTTCTCGATGCCTGTTTCAGGCCGTACAATGATTTTCTCAACTGCCACACTTTTGTTCCTCCCCCTTTGTCGTAGCCTTGTGGGATTCTCATGTATACCTCTTCGTTCAAATCACCATGCAAGAAGGCGTTGTTCACATCTAGTTGATGAATGTTCCATCCCCTTTTGACGGCAATAGCAATGAGACTCCTTACGGTTACCAACTTAGCCACCGGTGCGAATGTATCGTGATAATCAACCCCTTCCATTTGCGTGTACCCTTTGGCGTCAAATCTTTCTTTGTACCTTTCAACTTCACCGTTTGGCTTGAATTTTATTTTATATACCCATTTTGAGTCTATAACACAGGTCCCCTTGGGTAGGTCCTCTATGGTCCAAGTTCCATTCTCTTCAAGTGCTTTTATTTCCTTTTGCATAGCGTCTTACCAATGTTGATCCTACAAGGCTTGTTTAAAAAATTTTGGCTCATCATTTGTAGCGATGGCCGCAAGGAAAGCTTTATGAGATTTTGAAAAATTCTCGTAGGAAACAAAATTAGAAATGGGACATACCGTTGAGGATCGTTGATCGGAGTCGGGATGTGCATGGTCTATAGGGGGAAGCTTGACATTATAATCATTGAGCTGAACTAGCCTGGTTCTACTTCGTTTCTCCCTGATTTGTGTGACATTCTCATTATTCCCACTTTAGGCTTCATTCACAATTCGTTGAGTTGGTTGAGTACTTTTTGGAATATTTGTGGCTTATGAATGAGATTGAATTTCAGGCCCAGTGTGAACAAGTCCATTGTGACCATTGATTGGATCATCTTGGCCCAACTCTTCCCTTTCCATTTGCTCACCAATTGTTATGTGATTTTCTGGTTTATTCAAGCCCATTTCCTCAACTTGTGTTTCATGTGTTTTAGTGGGCTTGGTGGGCTCATTCTCTTCATCAGGAAAGAGTGTAAATATATTATTCTCTTGATCTTCTTTAATGCTTGTAGCAAAGGGAAAAACCCTTTCTCCGAATTTTACATCCCTTGATGTGATAATTTTGCCACTACTTATGTCAAAGATTTTGTATCCTTTTGTACCGCTTGAATATCCCGCGAAAACACCTGGTCTTCCTCTTGTTTCAAATTTGTCCCCATTTGTTTCGACGCTTCGATAATACGCCAAGCATCCTAAGACCCTCATACGATCATAGTTTGGTTTTTCGCCATGTAGTAACTCGTATGGGGTTTTATTCCCAATGACTTTTGAAGGTAGCCTATTAATGATGTATGTGGCAGTTTCGAGCATGTGCCGTTTCGAGCAAGTGCCTATGTTTCCTTTGCATGACTCCATTTTGTTGTAGAGTATCTGGGCACGTTGTTTCCAAGATGATTCCTTGTTCCGCATAGAAGTTCATCATTTTGTTGGAAGTAAACTCACCACCATTGTCACACCTTATCCTTTTTATATTCTTTTCAAACTGTGTCTTGATCATTTTGTGAAAGTACATTAGACACATACTTACTTCAAACTTATTTTTAAGAAGATAAACCCAAACGGCCCTACTATAGTCATCAACTATTGTCACAAAATAATTCGCCTTTGAAAACGAAGGCGTTCTTATTTTCCCCATATGTCGCAATGTATCGGATCAAAACAAGCATCTGTTTTAGTTGTACTAATGGTAAAAGGCTTTCTTGTTAATTTAGACTTCATGCAAGAATCACAAATGTCATCACTGTTCTTAAAAGAAAAATTATTAAGAAAATTTATTTGAGACAACTCTTCATCACCCGAATGTCCAAGCCTCTTGTTCCACATATCACTAGTCACCACCATTGCTTTTCTCTTATTTCCAGGCATCCCCATTTGATATAGACCATCTTTGCACCTACCCGCTCCAATCAATTTCCTCAAATGCAAGCCCTGCATAACAAAGAATTCGGGGAAGACCGTTACTACACAATTTAAATCTTTTGTAAGTTTGTTAACAGACAAAAGGTTGAATGTAAATTCTGGAACATGCAAGACTCCATGCACTTTCATTCCATTCGGTAAGGTGTGACTGCCTTTTGCTTCAACCGGAACGGTTTCTCCGTTAGGAATAGTCAAGGGTAACTCATTTGTGGAGTTGGTTATTCCTTCTAGGATGTCAGACCTGTAAGTAATGTGTTCTTTACATCCGGAATCAACTACCCATCTATATATATTATTAAAAGGCTTACTTTCTTACTAATAATAGCAATAAAAATTTTTTCTCCACCAACCAAAACCCTCCACTTCAACACATACCTTTTATAAAAAATAAACTATGGGAAAGATCCAGCTAAAGGAAAAGCGTGAATCCTCCCTTAAATGGATCGTCCGAAAGTTCACCTTCTTTCGAGAGCCGGATCCCTTCATCGCTAATCTTACCCTAACCTTTTTCAGCCTCTTTGAACCACCTTCCTATTCATCGTTTTCTACGAAACCACATTTCTTCTTTTTCTCCCATACGAAACCCTATTTCTTCTCATCTGCTCTTGGTCGAACCAATCTCAAGTAAGATAAATTCGTCCTATTTCATCACTGGTAATCCGATTTCATCTATTGTTCTTCGCAATCTAAGGTAAGAAGATTTGTATTTTTTTTCTTAATTTCCTCTAAGTTGTTTAGGAATCGATGGTCCTTAAGTGTTAGCAAATTGATTTGGTCTCCAGAAATACCTTCTTCACATGTTGCCGCTTCTCAATATTTGTCCAAGATTGTGTGATCGAATGTGCCTTGCAATCGGTAACTAATTTAAACTTTTTTTTTGTTTTTAATTTCTAATTCTGTGATTCTCACTAGGTTTTTAAGTTCGATATTTTAATCAATGTACTCTTTTTAGTGTTCATGGAGTCAAGTTTCATAGTTCTACCCTTGCGGGTTTACGTATAATTATTTATGCATTCCATCCGTTCATGAAATGTTAAGTAGTTTATGCACACCATGTGTTCGATGAAATGTCTAAATGAAAAAATTACCTAATATTGTGTAAGATTGATTTGATGAAATGCCCGAATTAAAAGTTCTTATTTTTTTCAACACGTACTCATTATTTTTTATTGCTTGTGATGATTTATGTAGGGCTGCTACAAAGACCAGATTGCTATCTTGATGGAGCAAGCATAGCAATAACAATGGACAATGGAGTTAAACAGACTTCTTTCAGGTCAAAATTAGTTGAATTATTATGTTTTCATTCTCACTTTCGTTGCCCCTATGTTGTATTCATAACACAGCCCCTTGAATGTGAAAAGTCAAATTGTATGTAAGAAAATAATCTTAGCTAAACATATTAGGATTGACAAGCATCCTTCAATTTTTGTAAGAAATGGACTTCAAAAGCAATAAAATTAAGTAAAAAGATTACCGTTACAATAAGTCATTTCTTAATTGTTATGATTGAAAGTGCTTTTAGTAGTTTGATTAAATTTTAATGTCATTGTAGAAAATTGAGTAGATATTTTCCTACATTGTTGTGTTAATAGTCCCAATAATTGTATTTCACCAAGAAATTGCTAGCCAGCATTTTTTTGACTCAATTGCAACAAAATATATCTTATTTGTTTGATCGGAGAGTTAAATAAGGAGTTTAAATGCAAAATTTTATCCAACATTTAGTTGACTTATTTGTAAAGCCAATTATGTTTAGTTGACTTAATGTTGCATAAGCTATACTATCTTAAACTCAATTGAAAAGCAGTGTGTTTTTATTTTATATTTTCCTTAGCATGATGTTGATTATCAAGTATGGTTGAGTTACATGTATAAGTGAGTCATCGAATGATTTATTAATGAATATGTGGATATTTTTGATAATCCGAAAACATAGTCATTGACAATACTTACTCCAAAACTGCAAATAATCAAGGAAAAACAAAACAAAGAACACAAGTCCCATGGATTGTTTTGCTTTTTGTTGAAGATGTAATAAGATGATTTTGAGGAAAGTATAACAGAAGTCTACCCATTTGGTTCTTAAAGTATATCCAATTAACCATTTGATTATTTTAACCTTTTCGTTCTAATTATTTTCTAGATATGTTTCTAATGCTTTTATTGACATGTAATGTAGAGCAGCAAAAGGACAAAGCATCAGCTTCTTTTCTATAAACTTGGGTACCGTTGGTGCTTTAGTATGCCTAAATAATTCAGAAACTCACTACCAAAGATAACGCATTCTTCATTTGTTACAAGTCTACTAATAAGAATCAACATTTCTTTCATTTGCTCCTTTCGTTTCTATGTATGGATCTTTTGAAGGATTACTACTAATGCAACATTTATACCCCTCTCCGAAAGTAATTAAAAACCTCCCGTTACTAAAAATGGATGTAGTCTTAGATGTTTGCAAAATTTGGAAAATGGCACGGATTATATATGTAATTTTTAATAACAGAAATTTTGCACAAATATTTTACAGCTTTCTCCTCTTTAGGCCATTTTGGATGCTTTAGATTCATCTTACTTCAAGGGTCCTGAGTATGTGTGACCATTTGCATTTTCATGCCTATTCAATAAAATTTCTTTTGAAAATTATTTGATCTCTTTACTCCCGATAACTTCCTATTAAATAATAATATTATGCGTTCAATTTCAAATGATGGATATGAGGCCACTTGTGTCTGATCTCTTTTTATGCTTTATACTTCTATTGACAATGCCAATGAAGTGTTGTTAAGTGCTTTTAATTTTGTTATTTCTCTTAAGAATTTCGGTAGCTTAAAAGTACAATCAGCGGCTAGCATGACCTAGCACAAGTCCTTTAGTTAAGCTATTACTAGAAATATTAGCCCAGACGAGCAATTGGTCATAAATCCTATGCCCGCTTTTAATTTTGTTATTTCTCTTAAGAATTTCGGTAGCTGAAAAGTATAATCAGCAGCTAGCACGTCCTAGCACTGGTCATAAATCATATGCCCGCTTTTAATCATAGATTGCAACTCTCATTGTTTTTTGTGGCTTCTACTAACTGTTCATGTGAGAAAGGTAGTTTAAATTATTGAATCGATGAATTTGGCTCTCAGTGTCTTTTTGTGTTTAGACCCTTGGTTTGCAAGGTTTTATTGTTTTCCGTACACGAAGCACATACGAAAATTCTTTGTTTTAACTTTTAAAGATTAATATGTCAAGGAATGAAGGAAACTATCTTTGTCCGCATAATTTTTTTATCTGCCTTCACTACAGGATTTACTTTCTGAGTTAAAAAGAAGAAGTGATTTAAATAAGATATGTATTTTCAGTGTAGTTTACTACTTATGTGGCTCTTTAAGGAACAAAGTCTCTCAAAATACCTCATTGGTGTATCCACTCGACCTTACCTCATGACTTGAGTTGTTTTTTTTTACGATGTGAATCATTTATTTAAAGTTGTAAATAGGTGTAAACCATTCACACTTCATTATAATATGGGTCTTTTATGTATTAGTATGTTTATGCATTTTTCTTCAAGTAATGTTTTACATTTTTATTATTTATATTACATTTAGTTGCTGACCTTTAGGCTTATATAAAATAATATAACATGTTGACATGGTGGATGATGGACTTACAACATCATGCACGTCACACAACCCTACAAAAAGCACTTGGTCACAACTCGCTTATCAAAACCAAGTGACTCTTCATGTTTATATATTCTTGTGTATTAGCTTTCTTTTACAAATTTATGTTTATTCTTAACTTGGAGATATTGTTAACGCCTCCTTGAATTCATCATATATTTGGCAATATTGTTTTGTTCTACGTTTGACTACTAACATGCGTCTTCAGACAGGTTCAAGTAATGAGGATTTCGAAGATACAAAGAAATTTGCAGATTAGATCTTAGATATTGAAGAGAGAAATGTTGGTGGGCCAAATGATGGAGAAGCTAATATACAATTTCCTCAAGATGTTTTGATTAATTCAAATGGAGATCATGTTCTTTCGATTACTGAAGTTTTATACCCATCTTTCTCAAATTATCTTTATGACGAGAATTACTTTCAGGACCGTGCAATTTTGATTCCAACAAATGATGATGTCGAGTATTTGAACGATTACATGCTTTCAAAGATTGACAAAGAGGAGCTACTTTAGTTCAGATTCTGTATGTTCGACAGAATTGTCAGATGCTTTGAAGAATCTTTGTACTCTCCTGAAATACTTAACTCATTAAAAGTATCTGGATTTCCAAACCACAAGCTTTGTTTAAAGGTTGGTGTACCCGTCATGTTACTTCAAAATATTAACCAATCAAATGGCTTATACAATGGAACAAGGCTACAAGTTATTTGACTTGGTACACATATTATCTAGGTAAAGATCATTTCGGGAAAGAATGTTGGAAATATTGAGTATATTCCTAGAATGAAAATGATTTCATCAGATACGAAAATCTCAGTCAAGTTTCAAAGAAGACAATTTCCTGTGATGAATTGTTTTGCCATGACAATCAACAAAAGTCAAGGTCAGTCTCTATCAATTGTGGGCTTATACCTCAGAAGACCAGTTTTTACACATGACCAATTGTATGTTGCAGTATCACGTGTCAAGAATAAGAAGGGGTTAAAAGTTTTGATTTGTGACAACAAAGACAATGTAACAGACCAAACAACAAACATTGTATATAAAGAACTTCTTCAAAAAAATTAGTTATATTCGTATGGAATTTCCTTACAATCTTTGTAAGATTTTTACTTTTGTCAATTTATTACAACATTATTTGTTTTTTAATTCAAAATTATTCCGTATATAATTTTATATTATTTTTAGATTCGCTTATGTAATACCCGAAATCCCACGGGTCCATAAGCTAGTTGGTCATTAGGTTTGTACTTACCTGCCATGTTTAAGAAGCGATGGGCCTCATTTTGTGTGGTTTTGTTTTCTCTAGCAAAGTGTTTCTGAAACTCCTCATATTGTTCTTTTGTTAGGCTTGAGATCAGACTTGATTCAGTCTCGGCACACGCCGCCCTTGGCTTCCCTTTTTCCCGTTAGTTCTTTCTAGGCCACCATTCCGAATAACCAACATGCTTGAAACAACCGTCACGGGCGTGCCCGTCTTTTCAACAGTTATTACAATGACCCAAAGGCTTCTCATCTTTCTATCCGGTTCAGGTAAGTGGAGTATTGCTTTTCACAGTAGCTTGAAACGCCACTGTTTCATTTACCAATCTCTTTCCTTTGGCTATGGTTCTTTGCTGCTCATCCTCGGTGACCAGGTGGTAGGCATTTCCTAAGGAAGGAATGGGTTTTGTTGCGAGGATTTGGATTCCGACGATGGAGAACTCTTGATCGAGACCCATGAGAAACTCATAGAGTTGTTCCTTCTCTCGAAGCTCTTTGAGAGATTTTCCAAGGCCACAAGTGCAGCTGTTACATTTGCATTTGGTAGTAGGGAGGAAGGATTGTAGCTCATTCCATAGCCCACACAGTTTTGTGTAATAAGCCGATACAGTCATCCCGTCTTGCCTTGTGTTTGAGATTGCTTGCTTTAATTCATACACACAAGGCGCACTTTCTTTTCCAAACCTGTCTTGAAGATCCTTCTAGATTTCCGACACATAATTAGCATATTTCACGCTTCCGCGGATCTCCTTTTCCATGGCCGTTGTCAGCCATCCCTTGATCACTGCGTCACATCGCATCCATGCCATGTAATTGGTATCGTCTGTTTCAGGCTTCTTGATGGTCCCATCGATGAATCCTATTTTGTTTTTAGCAAACAAGAAATTTTATCATCTCTTGGACCCAATCAAGATAGTTGTTGTTGGTTAATGCGTCATTGACATGCATTTGTATTGGATAATCGGAAGGATAGAGGTAGTAAGGGGGGTTGTGATTGATGCCGGTTGCATCAGTTTTGGGATTCTCTTTGTCTTAGTTATCGCCAGCCATGACAGCTTGTTTCAGTGATGGTTCTTTGGGTTTGGGGTTTGGATCGAGCGTGATAGATCACTGCTCTGATACCATAAAGGTTTTGATCAAAAGCTTTCGTATATTTTCTGTGTAATAACAGAACAAAGAAGACAAGCTTAAAAAGGCTATACAAACAAGAAGGAAAGGAAACTCCTAAAAAGGAAACAATATACAAGGCAAAAAAACAATCACAGTATCTCGTGATTGAGAGGAAAACAAGGAGAGAATATCATGCAGATATTATGCATTCCAACACTATCTACAATCCATGCATCTTTGAGATTAGAAATGAGTAAAGCAAGATAAGGACATATACCAGCCCATGAATTTGTTATATCATTCTTGGTTTGACCATTTTGCATCATCAACATTACTTGATTCAACTGATTTTGCAAGAAGTCCATTTTAGCAAACACTGCAGCTTCTGCCTGATGGTTGTAATTTTCTATAGGAGAAGTAGGAGTTTCATCCCTTCCAAAGACTAGATTCACACTTTTATTGCTTTTATTTTCATAATCCTTTGGTTGCACTTTTCCATGTAAGGGACGACCCGGTGGATATCTAACAATCTTGTAGCATTCCTCTTTGTTATGTCCTTCCTTTTCATATTGAACTATTTGTAATGGTATTAGATGAGAAGGACATAATGGTGGGATTAAGAGGTTTTGGCAGAATGCCTTCCCTTTGTTTTTCTTCCTATTTTATCATACCATAAGCTTTGGCAGTAGATGGGAGAGGCTGCATAAGTAGAATTTGGCCTCTAACATTAGAATAGCTATCATCCAATCCTATAAGAAATTGTAGTAGTCTTTTCCTCTGTTCCCTTTCACCATTAATTCTACCATTTTCGCAAGTGCATGTGCATGTACACATATATGGTGTTTCCAGTGCATCAAATTCATCCCAAAGACCTTTAAGTTTGTGATAGTATACCTCAATTGTACAGTCTTATTGTTTGATTTGAGTGATTTCATTTGCTAGTTGGTAGATACGATGGCCGTCAATTTGAGAATAGTGTTCCTGAAGTTCTGAAGCAGAGTTTATGCAGGTGAGACTGTTACTGATCTGATCGGTAACCTTGTTGAGGATCCATGAGATAACCATATCATTATTTCTTTCCCATAGAGCCCTTGTATCAGATCCAATTTCAGGTTCTTTAAGTTCTTTGTCACGATCTTCAACTTGTTCTTGGCATTAAGAGCTATCATCATTGGCCTTTTCCATGCACTGTAGTTTTCAGATCCGATGAGTTTTTTTGAGATTAGAATGAGACCTAGATGATCATTTTGGAGCAAGTACAGAGGATGATTTCCGATCTAAGTTTCAGATCTAAAATTTTTCAGAGAGTCAAACTTGAAATTCAATGGATCGTAAAGGATCTTAGTTAGATGGAGTAATCAAACACATGATCTGATTTATTGTAAGGAAGATATGAAGAAGAAAAAGAAAATCTGATCAAGGAGCCTTTATGGCTCTAATACCATGAAGATATTTGAAGAAATATAGAGAGAGAAATTGTATCTATGATGTTGAAAATATTATTTTCCAAATGAAGAAGAAGAGAATACAAGTACATATATGCACGATGGATAAAAGATGAAAGTGACAGCTGCCTAACCTTGAGTTAATAAACTAACTAGAGACACTAGTTACATTCTGCCATATTGGGTAAAACACCGATGAAGGCTGTACACATTGTGAGTTGTCAAGTTGACTTTTCCTTTTCTTTTGTCTTTGTCTATTTCCTTGACCTTGTATTCACCATTAGAAGCCCCGGATCGGAATGGGTCAATATGGAAGCTGTGGACAAATTTCACAGGCATCGATTCGGAAGCACTGAATCATCATGGTTACCTATTTTTTTTCTATTCTCATAAACTGTTTTTGTATGAAGCTTTAAGAAGAGGTTAAAAAGGAACAATGGAAGAGAAAGATTTTGATGACATGTCGGTTTGTCTCTCTACTCAACATGGTTCGCTTCTATATGAGGGTTCTCTCTTCTTTTTCTTTCTCGCTAGCAATACTCAAAGGCCCTAAATCAATGTTGAGGCCCAAGACAATGTTCACTGTTCTTAGGTGAAAGACTCTGCAAATTTTTTATTTTCTCAATATACCAAACAAGCACCATTATTTCTTCTTTATGATTAAAGATAACTTTGTTGATCGGGCAACTTTAAGTTTAAACCTTAGATTTTTTTGTGTAGTTCACACATGATATGTTGATTGTAAGTGAAAACATTATGGGCATGTGATTATTCCCATCGGATGATGCACAATCCAATTCCTATTATATTTTTTCACAAATAATTCACTTTTTAAAAAAAATAACAAACCTAATCTAGTTTTTTTTACTTTCAAAAGTAATATACCCGGGAGTTCAAAAGTTGGGAGGGTACAAAATAATTGAGAAGGTCCCGACTTTTTAAAAGTCGGTTTAAGCTTTTTCGTACTTACACAGCTTTTGTCAAGTCACGTCTACCATTTATACCATATATGTGAAAACCGACTTTTCAAAAGTCGGATCTTCATTTTAAATTCAAAGTATCTGGAATGACCATGTAGTTGGGGAAGTAATTAGGGTGGTTGTCATGTTGTATATATTAAAAGCAACTGAAATGATAGTGAATGCAAGGTGGGTGGGTGAGATTAAAAGCTACAGTTGGGTAGTGAATGCAAGGTGGTTGGGTGGGTGGGTAGGAAGTAAGTGGGTTATTAATGATTTGAGAGAATCGACTTTTCAAAAGTCGATTTAATTAAAAGTGGGTGGTTGGTATGAATAATTTTGGTGGACTATGGATTCAATTCAATGAGAACCGACTTTTGAGAAGTCGATTTTTAAGGCTACTTATACTCAGTCTTTCACTTTTACATATCACACAAACATACAAGCTTTCCTCTTTCTCCATTTCCATCTATTCTCCTTGCACTTACACAGCTTTCTTCCTTACCAATTTCTTTTTATTTTGAAAAATGGAAAACGTAAGTATTACTTCTAGTCCAGCTAATCCAGAGTTGTTATTTTTAGAGAAGGAACACAATGCGTATAATTTATTTCACAAAAATTTAAGTGATACTGCTACCTTCAAAATTAGAAGAGTAGACCAGAAATTATGTCACATTATAAAAAACAACCCAATCCATCCGACGGGTGGTGTATTTGACTGTGGTTACAAGTTAGTTGACCAAAGACGTACAGGTATTGGAGAGGTTACTGTCACCCTGCAAGACGTACAGGTATTGGAATTTTTTTAAGTTACAGTTCTACTCAAGACTCCAAAAAAAAGAAAATAAAAATCTTTGTTTTGTTAATTTTTTTAAATTTTGTATTAATTGTGAAAAAAGTACAGGTATTCTGGGGTTTACGAGTTGAAAGAGAAGCGGTAATGGAAAAGAAGAGAAGTGGACTTACGAAAAGTTCTATGAGAAGTGTGTTCGGTTTCTCGGGTTTGTACCACAATCTGGTTATTTTCGATGCGGTCAGATGAAAGCGAGATATTTAAGAGATCATTTGGAGACCACATTAAGAGATCATTTAGAGACCGCATTACCACAGAACGCACAACCCGAGTGTATATAGTACTTCTAATAAGTGGTGTTCTTTTCCCCGAGACATCACACACCACAATACAAATGTTTTTATTACGTTTAATAAAAGATTTAGATAGATGTAGTAGAATAAGTTGTGGGAGTGTTGTACTAGCCTGTTTGTACAAAAACCTCTGCAAAGCTACTTCACCGGAAGCAATTGAAATTTCCGGTCCCATGACGCTTTTGCAGCTATGGGCTTGGTGCATGTTGCCGGCCACTTCCCCAAAGAATATTTTTCACAAATAATTCACTTTTTAAAAAAATTAACAAAACTAATCTAGTTTTTTTTTACTTTCAAAAGTAATATACCGGGGAGTTCAAAAGTCAGAGGGTACAAAATAATTGAGAAGGTCTCGACTATTTAAAAGTCGGTTTTAGCTTTTTTGTATTTACACGGCTTTTGTCAAGTCACATGTACCACTTGTACCATATATGTGAAAACCGACTTTTCAAAAGTCGGGTTTTCATTTTAAATTCAAACTATCTGGAATGATCATGTAGTTGGGGAAGTAATTAGGGTGGTTGTCATGCTGTATATATTAAAAGCAACTAAAATGATAGTGAATGCAAGGTGGGTGGGTGGGTGGGTGGGTGGGATTAAAAGCTGCAGCTGGGTAGTGAATGCAAGGTGGGTAGGTGGGAAGTAAGTAGGTTATTAATGATTTAAGAGAACCGATTTTTCAAAAGTCGATTTAATTAAAAGTGGGTGGTTGGTATGAATAATTTTGGTGGACTACGGATTCAATTCAATGAGAACCGGCTTTTGAGAAGTCGATTTTTAAGGCTACATATACTTACCCTATCATGTTTACATATCACACAAACATACAAGCTTTCCTCTTTCTCCATTTCCATCTATTCTCTTTGCACTTACACAACTTTCTTCCTTTCTTTGTATTTGGAAAAATAGAAAACGTAAGTATTACTTTTGGTCCAGCTAATCTAGAGTTATTATTTTTAGAGAAGGAACACATAGCATATCATTTATTTCACAAAAATTTAAGTGATACTGCTATCTTCAAAATTACAAGAGCGGACCAGAAATTTTGACACATTAGTGGTGTATTTGACTATAATTACAAGTTAGTTGACCACAGTCTTGTAACCGGGTTTGTTGAAAGATGGCATCCAGAAACGATCACCATTCACTTACCTATTGGAGAGGTTACTGTCACCCTGCAAAACGTACAGGTATTGGAATTTTTTTTAAGTTAGAATTCTACTCGGTACTCCAAAAAAAACTCTTAGTTTTTTTTAAATTTTGTATTAATTGTGAAAAAAATTACATGTATTGTGGGGTTTACGAGTTGAAGGAGAAGCGGAAACGGGGAAAGAAGAGAAGTGGACTTACGGAAAGTCCTATGAGATGTGTGTTCGGTCGCTCGGGTTTGGACCACAATCTGGTTATTTTCGATGTGGTCAGATGAAAGCGAGATATTTAAGAGATCATTTAGAGACCGCATTAAGAGATCATTTAGAGACTGCATTACCACATAATGTACCTAACTATATGTATATACAAAGAGCCCGAGTGTATATACTACTTCTAATAAGTGGTGTTCTTTTCCCCGACACATCAGACACCACAATACAAATATTTTTATTACGTTTAATAGAAGATTTAGATAGATGTAGTAGAATAAGTTGTGAGAGTGCTGTACTAGCCTATCTATACAGAAACCTCTGCAAAGCTACTTCACCGGAAGCAATTGAAATTTCCGGTCCTGTGATGCTTTTACAGCTATGGGCTTGGTGCAGGTTGTCAGCCACTTCCCCAAATGTACATAATGTTAATTTTGCTGGTAAACCCTATGGTGCTAGGTATGTTAAAACGTATTTATTTATTGATTAAATAATTTAAACTTCAAAATTTATTTACAAAATTAGTAATAAATAATTTTTACAAAATTGCGAAGGTGGAACTGCCCTCTTAATTTCGGACAAACACCTTCGCACATGTTAGTGGAGATTCGTTCTGTCCTGCATTCATTACAAGATAATGAGGTACTCTTAATTTATATAATATAATATGATTATTTAATTTTTAACGTGGTAGCTAAAAATATTAAACTATTATTTTGCAGTTTATATGGACTCAAATAAACCGATGGAATAATCGTGTACTATTTTCCAATACTCCCATGCTCTATCAATGGTTAACGGGGTATATGGATTGGTACCGGTCTCGTACCATATTATTTATTACGAATCCAGGGCAAGGTCAAGATCATTCCTGCCGATGCATCACCTTGGAGGAAATCTTGAGATTGCAGTACATAAATATATCATTATTAATCCCTATTTCATACTTGATTGTAATATTTATTAATAAAAATACTAACATATAAAGTGTACACAGGTTGACGGTATTAGCCGGATATATCAAGAAGTGGGGAACGTCATTGGAAATGAGCCACAACTTCCGCCAATTGTACAAAATGTTTACGATATATCTCAGCGGTATTTACATCTTACCCATGCAGATGAACGTAGACATTATCGGCCTACACATGTGGTAGAAGACGATGTCCCCATTGTTCCCCGGTTATAAACCGAATACAAAGAGTGCCTAGACGAGGGAATATGAGGTGGGCGTAGGCTTCATGATGAAGATGGTCCATCAAACCAGGGTGAACAAATCAAAGTGGTTCTTTTCATCATGCTAAAGCGGGTCCCTCAAACCAGAGCCAATATGGATCTTTTCATCATGAAGAAACCGATAGTGGTTCAAGTCAACATGTTGGGATAGGTGAACCAAGTGGTTCAAATATGCAATATCAATTTCAATTTTAACATAGTGAACCAAGTGGTTCAAATATGCAGTTGGAACAAAGCATATTTGATTATGAACCATCCCATAATCAGTTCCAATATATGACACCACCTCCGCATATGATGTTTCAATGTCAAGAATCTCCATAGTTTGATAACATATTTGATCATTGTTATCAACCAAGCCCACAATTTGGTCAAAATATAAATAGACAAATTTCTCGTGTAAGTTTCGGCGGATTTGATATCAACGAACTATGGATTGAAGATGAAACACAGGAGGAAGAACATGGCAGACCAGTACGTAATAGAAGAGCACCTAGTTGTGGTACAGGAGATAGGCTAGGTCATCATCATTAGAATATTTATTTATTCAACAATATTGTAATAGTTGATTGATTTATTTATTCAAAAATATTTATTGATTTATTCAATAATATTGTAACACTTTACCGTTTATTTATTTATTTATTAATTATTATAGATAACACTAAAATAAAACACATAATATTATTTCACAATGTCAATGTAACACAAATTAATCTAATTGGTCAAACAAAACTAGACGTCTAAACGGTAAAATTTGCCTCACTCCTGAATAACGGTAGCTATATAAGTCACGAGCCATAAGTCTTCGATAATCCAGAGTGGCTTGATTAGGATCTACACCTTCATCTAGGCATACTATTTTTCCTTGAACCAACTTATGAATGAACATGCAAAGAAACACACCCGAGTCTTCCACTTTACCTTGAGGTACGTCCTTGGCATATTTAATAGTTGGTGCAGAGTATGAAAAACTTTGTTGAAATGCGGTCATTACTTGTGACCAACGTTTTAGGATTGCTTTAAGTTCTTCAAAATTGATAAAAAGCCGGCTACTAGAATATAAGATTGTCTCGGCAGTAAGAAGATTTACCTGCACAAGTAACCAATTATTTTCATTTACACAAATTGGGTTAAATACCACATCAACATAGGTGGAAGTAGTAGAGAATCAAATTTAGTTGGCATTATTGTCCAACGCATCTGTTGTATACTTCTAGTACGTTGGTGTGACATCTGTCACCAAAAGAGGGGGGTTTAACTCGACCTGTAACCTACCGCCGATAACTAGTCCATTTTATGTGCTCGTGTAAATTCTAAGATCTATTGAGTGATAAATTCATAATTACAATTAAGATTGACTATCCAAACGTAGAGTAGTGTCAACGGTAGAAATAGGTCAAAGTCTTACATTTCAGTGAGTCACACAAATTTTAGAGCACGAGCTACGTGAACAAATGTCTTTAGAGCAATGTAGTGGCGAGTTAACTACACAAATTTGTACATCATGAAAACCAAAACTCTAAACTAATCAAAACCTTTAAAGGTGCACCCAAGAAACCTAGCAAAATGTACACCACATTAGGAACCCAATTATACGTACAAGAAATGGGACACACTAAACACAAAATAATAACAATATTAGATCGAATAACAATAACAATAATAATAATAATAATAATAATAATAATAATAATAATAATAATAATAATAATAATAATAATAATAATAATAATAATAATAGTAATAATAATAAAAAGATGATTAAAACTATAAATAATTCATAGACAATAAACTACTCACTTTAAACAAAATGATACTTATGTAACACATGAAGGGTAAAATGCACATACAAGCAACAAAAATAACTAAAGATGTGTATACAATAAATATAACAAAATAATAATAATAATAATAAATATATTTATGTACAAAAATCGGCCAAGAGGGAAGGTGAGACCAAATCCCATTTCTTTTGGCAACCATGCCAAATAACATGGTAACTATTCACCTAGTTATGATTTTATATACAAGTTACCCCCAATTGTTTTCTCCTTCCAAGTTCACTTCATCTCCCTCCTTGCTCTCTTGCTTTGGCCGATTTCCTTCCCCCAAAGTCAAGAAAATTTCGAGCTCCAATACTCTTGTGTTCAAGAAGGTTGTGAACCTCAATTGTGCTTCCGGTAAGTTTTCGGTTTTACATGTATTTAACTCTTCCTCTTAGTTCTCTATGAATAAGTCTCGATGATGAACCATCATTGGGACCAAACACATCAATATCATACATAAAGTAATGATTTTGATGTGTTTGGGTGAATAACAAATCCATAAGATTGATTTATTTGCACAAAAATATGAAGAATAAAGAGTTTCAAACTCAACAGAAATTAAGTGAACTTCAAGAGTTCATATCTCGACCAAACAAAACCTAAATAAATCGATTTTTGATTCTAGAATCAAGTACTCTGAGTCTATTTTTATCTCCAACTGGTTTCATACAAAACTAAGTTGATTTGGTCACTAAAATAACCAAAATCATCTAGTTGCACAAATCTGTGTTTTCTGGCATTTTAATCTTCCAACTTTGAAATTCCTAAACCCTATTCTAAACATCACGAAAATTCTTCAAAATGAATCTGGGGCATATTTCATGAGTTTTAAAAGTCCCGTAAAATATTTAGAATTTATTAAGTTGGTTTACTCTTTTAATTAATTAAAAACATTTTTATGACGCTCTGACCCACACCAATTAAAGTATTTTTATAAAATAATAAACATGTTATTAAATTCTAGAAAATTTATATAAAATAATAGAGACATTAAGGTCTCTATCATAAAAATTTAAGAAAATAATTAGGACGTTTTTAAAAATATACGAAGAGTACCCAAAATTTCAGTATTTAATCTACACAATTTAAAAAGAAAAATAAACAAAATTTCAAAACTAAAATATACATATTGGGGTTAGACCCAAGAGATGGATGCACTTATGCAACCTAGTGTAAAATTTAATTGCGAATCCTAAATAAATTTAATAGGTCAAGGATAATGCATAAAAAGACTATTACTTGTGAATCTAATATAATCTGTATGAACTAATTATTTGTAGATTTGTGAGCGTGCTAAGACTCGATTGACTAAGCTATTTACTAAGGTGGGTACTCGTGACCCCTTTTTACATATTTTCTTGGGGGGAAATAACACTCAATAAATTGTGTTTATTTCTTATGTCGTGTATTAGATTTCTTTTTGACAATTTGGATTATGTGCAACATGCTTGTGTGAACCCGGTGATGGGTTATGCCAATTGAATTTCAATATTCCTATTTAGCCAACTTAGTGCTCAACTGGTAGGTCTTGTTGGATGACAAATTCCTCTTGGACCATTTTTGTTCGGTTATTATTATTTCAACTTACGAGTATGTGTTACATTTTATCCATTGTCATACTATTGTTCACACGGAAAATCTATTGTTTTGTTTAAACCCGCGAGCTCACTGCCCTGTGCTGACATTTTCAGAGTGTTCATTTTCACGTAATCCTAACGCTAACGCTTAAGGTGCTTAGAAGACTCTAGTCGGCCTTTAGCGTGTCTAATAGCGCGAATCGGATATATTTATTTATTTTGTGATGTGGATGTTTGCAAATACTTCAAAACTACTATTTGGTTTTGGGCTTGTTGCCCGTATACCTGACCCAGGTTGTGGGGTTTACATTTGTACGTTCTTTTTTTGTTGTTTGGCTATGTTGCTGTGGAATCGACTTAACATAGCACGATCCTCTCCGTCACACCTCGCGATTCCGCCAAGGCGGGGTGTGACAGTTGGTATTCCCGGTATCGCAACCACCCTTTAATCTAACCGTCTATATGCTGTAAAAATTTTGTAAGTATTTTAGTTTAAGGAATTTTCAATTAAAACTAAAAATTAAATAAAAAATTGCGTACCATGTTCCAAAAAACATTGTTACTAGACTCACCCACAAGTAAACTCCAAAATTCTCTAGGTACTTGTACACGACCAAATAATGTAATATAACAAAATGTATCATTCCCGTGACTATTGCCGTGAAGGTAAAACTCCTCCACACTCCACGCCCACCCCATCTCAGCAACTACATCATTCATGACTGGTTCGGGATTATCTTGGAACATAAGCCTGGGTGCCGTACTTTCCCTCCAAAATCGCCTCCTAGAACATCGCAACCTACGTGTAGTTGGAAGCGCTGGCTCTGAGTGATAATCTTCCTTGTGGACCTCGTCATCCCCATTCGCTTCTTCATCATCCAACTCGTTCCTCATGAGTTAGATTGTATCTTGTACCTCATTAACTTGTAGTTGAAGTTCTATCGGTCTTTGACATCGATGATCAAAGAATATGAAAATTGATTTTGGTTAGTATGGCTTGAAAGATCTCAAGGCATCTCTATTTATAGCAGAATTTTAAAGTTACCAGGATTTCAAAAGTCAGTAACTTTTTATGACTTGACTATACACTGTGTAAGGTCAGATAGTACTCAGGAAAGCTGGCTATTAAAGATCATGGTTTCAAACCTTGGCAACAACCCGGGTGAGGTCCAAATTAATTAAATTGGCCACTAGAGGGGTGTATTGGGTTGCGGACCTAACATGCCGGAATGGATAGCGCCGGGAGAGGCCCGGTCAGCGCCGACCGGTCGGCGTTGACCGGTATGTTACAGTGCTTAGTAACAACAATAGAAGTTTAAAGTCATCGGTTATTGCCTCTCATATATTGCACTCGATTCGTTCAGACATCGCCTACCCTGTTAAGAAAATCCAAACTGATATTAAAAACAATTTGAATGTTGATATATCATATATTAAGGGATGGCGGGCTAGAAAGAAGGCAATAGAGAACATATATGGAGTTGGGAAAGCAAGTTTGAGGAGCTACCAAGGTATGTTGGGGCTTTAATATCGTCAAACCCAAAACGGCCCTTCAGTGGTTGCATCACCCAAGTAACTCGTCCAACGCTTTTGTCTTTAAATATGTTTTTTAGGCTTTTGGACCGGCTATCAAAGCATTTAACCATTGCATCCTAGTGATTTGTGTGAACAGGACACATTTAAAGGGTTCTTACACGGGAAGCTGCTGACTACCGTCACAAAGGATGCAAACAAGTACATTTTTCCATTCGCCTATGCCATTGTAGATGAGGTGACGGTAGAAAGTTGGTCTTGGTTTTTTGAGCATCTAAGGTGGTACGTTGCAAATAACAATGATAGACAACTATGTGTAATTTCTGAGAGACACAATGGTATTGTTAATGCAATGAACCATCTAGACGATTGGAAGGAGCCATTGGCATATCACCTATATTGTCTCAGACACGTCAAAAGCAACTTCATGAAGCGGTTTAAAAACTACAGTTTAAAAAAAACTTTGTTAGGTGATGAGTTCTACGACACAGAGGAGAAAATATAGGGAAGCCCTACGAGAAATAAAAGGGATTGACACTGGTGCATGGGAGTATCTAAAAGAGATCGGAACCGCTAAATGGATGCTTTTGCATGATACAAACGACAAATATTGCAGAAAGTTTGAATAATGTCTTCCGAGGTGCTAGGATTCTTCCAATTAAAGCTTTAATTGATTTCACATTCAATGGAACTGTACAACATTTTAGAAAGTATAGGGAAATAGCAATGAACTATGAGACTCCGCTACCCCCCGTATGTGGCGTCTTTTCAACCTACGTGACCAGTATGCACAACAACATGATATTACCGAGTTCGATTACACCTCAGGTGTCTACAGTGTCGTATCAAGGTTTCAAACTGACGGCACCGGTGAAAATGACTACACAGTTGAGTATGGTGTACGTGATTGTACGTGTGGGAAGTGGCAAATGCAACGCTTCCGGTGTTCAAATGCTATTGTTGTTTGTCGTCATAGAGGAGAAAACCCACACACACTTGTCAATAAAGTGTACTCAACACGTACATACAAGCGGCAATACCGTAGTGACTTTTCACCACTTCCTCATGTTGCCTACTGGAATGACCAGGTTGGAGAATTGGAGCCAACACATCAAGATTATCAACAGGTAAAGTAGGAGACGTTCACACAGAATACATAACGAGATGGACGTTGGTGATCCTAACGAGCCCGTTGTAAGAAGATGCCGATTATGCAAACAAACTGGACATGAACCACTTGTCCAAACTTTCATCCTTAAAATTTAATACCAATCACGTCTAAGATTTATTTAAAAAAAATTTCGTCATTCGTATGTAACAATTTTATTTATCTATATATTTTATGTATACCTTTTTAAATTATATAGAACCAGCTAGTTTATATACATAATATACATTGTGTTAATCACATAATTTATATTGTGTTATTTATTATAAATTGCTATAGATTAAATTGTGTTATTCAAACGCTAATTTTGCCCTAATGGTTTACATGTAAGTTACTTATGCAAACCCTAATTTTGACCTAATGAAGACCCAACTTTTAAAAAGTCGGTTTTCAGATATATGGTACCACTACAGGTGACTTGACAAAAGCTAGTACGAAAAACCTAAAACCGACTTTTAAAAAGTCGGTTTTCACATATATGGTATAAGTGGTACGCGTGACTTGACAAAAGCTGTGTAATTACGAAAAAGCTAAAACCAACTTTTAAAAAGTCGGGACATACTCAATAATTTGTACCATCCCGACTTTTGAAATCCCGGGTATATTACTTTTGAAAGTTAAAAAAACTAGATTAGTTTTGTTAATTTTTTTAAAAAGTGGATTATTTGTGAAAAAAAAATTCCTATTTTTAATATTGATTCTCTTTTCCAAAGTTTAAATTAGGGTAAAATATGGTTTAACCCCTAAACTTTGTATTGAGAAATGGTTTAACCCCTAAACTTTTTTAATGAATGTTTTAACCCCTAAAGTTGTTACAATTAATTGTTTTAATCACTTAATCTAGTATAGCAAGTTACTAAAGTTTTAAAACATAATTTTATCCTTAAACATATCTGATAAACATTTTAAACCTCTAATTACTTTACAGCTAAATTGAGGAAATACACATGAGATAACAACTAACAAAGTCTTAAATCGTTTTAAAAACCTTGGAATATAGCTAAAGAGAAAGACAAATTTCTCCTAGATGGAACTATCGAACTAATTAGAGAATAAACGCATTACTATAATAAGGAAGAAGACTTACATTACATTCAAAGAATAAGTTAACAAAATCGAGAGTTTTTGTGTGATGGTGTCGATCCTCTTCAATGCGATGGTGTCGAAACATATTGGTCCTTTTCAATGCGGTTAGTCACGGGTTGGCCCTCTTCAAATCGACGATGTCAAAAACTGTTTCTAGGGCCTAAAATCAATGGTGTTGAGCGTTGTGTTCTCAATTGACTTGGGAAAAAGGGTGAACTTCGGGTTTAGGCGGTAGCACGTAAACTTATATTAGGTTAGGGACTAAAACAATTAGGTTAAACAAGAATAAGGATTTGATCAAATATTAGAGATAGTTTAGGGATTAAAATATTTATTAAAAGAGTTTAAGGGTTAAACCATTTTAAAATATAAAATTTAGGGGTTAAAACATATTTTACCCTTTAAATTACATGCAAAGATATTTATTATATATTGGCTATGTAATTTGCTGCTTCTTTTCTTTTTAACATGTTTTTGTCTTGAATTTCAGTCAGCTTTCTTTGCTCTAGTTCATCACGCCACAAATCCCAAGTAAGCTAATTATTTGAATTTTGTTTGCATCTTGTGCTGGAAAGGTTAGAATTTATTTAATTAAATTTGGAATAAAATAGAATGTGTACAATGTAGAATTGAATTAAAAGTTTTGGTTATATAGTTGATAGATTAGTGCAACTAAAATTTAACATGTTGAGTTTTGATTTTGTGTATTTAACTGCAACTCAAATTTATCATGTGGCTTGAGTTTGGTCCAAACTTGTGCCTAAATTCTATTGGTTTGGTGGTTTGGGTCATTAACATATTGAGTTTTGATTTTGTGTTATTTTACTCGGTTATGCATGAACCTAAAACAAACCAATCAATTGACCATTATACAATTTAAGCTGACAATTTAACTGAGTAAAATACATAAGCGTATCTCTTAGCTGACCCAAATATGACTACTTAACTTTCCATGAACCAAAAACAAACTACTCAGCTAAGCAGGATAGTATCTAAGCCTGAGCAAAAATTCCATATATAAGGAGATCACTCAGTTGAGTGTGATCATATATTGAATCTCTTATTACATTTTTCGTATAAAAGCTTTATAAGGTTTTTTTTAGGATTTCATATTCTCTTGATACCTAAAAGTTATTTAGGTATTTTTATGGTATAGGAATAAGGTTTTCGCCATTTCTTATTCAATAAAGTCTTGATGCCATAATCAACCAACCATTATAAAATTTAAGTTGGCCACTTAGCTGATTAAAAATTCTATAAGCAGATCACTCGTTATACATTTAATCTCTTATTATGTTTGTCGTGTAAAGCATTTAAGGGTTTTTTAGGATTTCATATTCTCTTGATGTCAAATTATTTAGGTTGTTATTTATGGTATAGGAATAAGGTTTCCGTCATTTCTGATTCAAGAAAGTCTTGACACCATAATCAACTCACCATCATAAAATTTAAACTAACCACTCGGCTAGCAAAATACATAACCATATTCCTCATTTGAGTTGAAATCCCAAATATGACTACTTAGATCTGCATGAACCAAAAATAAACCACTCAAGTATAAAAACTTAAGTCGACTACTCAACTAAGTAAATATTCCATAAGTAGATCACTCAACCAAGTGACTATACATTTAATCTCTTATTATGTTTTGTAACATCCTCAAACATGGCCTATTCGCGTGCTCCATTTGGTACGTGAAATTATTTAAATGAATTAAATATAAATATATTTAATGAGAATTAATAGAAATTAGCTATTGGCCAGATAAATGTGAAATTAAAAATAGTAATAAAAATAGAAAAGAATTATGAAATAATAACTGGTTTCAAACGAGGTTTCCAAAAATATCCTCGTTAGTTGAAACGGTTACTCGGGTGTCGTGTTGTATGTTGAAAAGGGGAACAAAATACCCCTTGTGGATAACTTAAAAACCAAAGTCGGTTTTAAGATTACCCACACACACTGGTTACACACACACATACGAAATACACACGCACACCTCTTACTCTCTTCTCTTTTGTGTTCTTCAAGCAAGTTTGATCCAAGATCAAGAACAAGGCTGGAATTGTGTTCAAATCTTACTTCTAATCTGTTTCTAAGCTTCAATTCGTCATCTTGTTCACTCCTTGTAAGCCTCTCTTCCCTTGTTCTTCATTTTAGTAATTAGGTCAAAAATGGGGCAAACGAAATTAGCCAATAAAGTTTAGATTTCTTGATCTCAATCTGTTCTAGGATCATTTGTAAGTGGTTTGGGACTGATTTTAGGTATTAAAGATGTCAACTTGATTGTGTTTCAAGAATTTGACCAAATGGGTCAAAAATGGAGAATTGATGAATTAATCTTGAATTTGTTGTTATAGTAGCTTATGTTAATGTCTTTAGACTTCAAATAGTGCCCCAAAGCTTGTACATAACCTGGACTTAATTAAAGAAATGCTAAACTTGAGGTTGGAATGCTGTAGAGCTGTGCAGAGCACAACGTCGTGCTTCTGAAGCTGTGTCACGGCGCGACACAGGAAGGTGTCGCGGCGCGACCTGCTGTGAAGCAAACAGAAACCTATTTTTCAATGGATTAAGTGTAGGTAATGTTCTTGTGTCATTTTTGGTCAATTAAGAGGTGTTTAGGATGGTTTGAGCATTTTGCCAAGTTAAACACATAAATAGGAATATTAACACTAGTAATAGTATATGTGTTTATTTGTGGTGATCTAAATGGAATTATATATAAACGATAGGTAATTAAGCACCAAGGAAGGACAAACACATATTTGAGATATATTTGAGCACCAAGGTGAGTACCGACTTGTATGAATTCAATAAAGGAAGTTTTGAATGCTATTTGGTTTAAACAAACATGGTATGCTAATTCTTGCATATAGACTTGTTTATTTGTGTATATATGCTTAGAAAACCATTAATGACATGATGAATGATATATTTGACATGTATATAATTACATGTATATTTATGGTGACATTTTGATATATATGATTTCATATGTGAAAGCACGCATGCTATGATCTCTTTTATGAGATAATGATGAGCTATGTGAAAAGTCCGGACATATGTGCATGAAAGGTCAGCTTCGGCTGGGTCTCAGGGGCCTTCGGGCAATTGTTCGGGACTAATGGTACTCGAGTGCCATTCCTTTAACATTTGGGGTGATTGCCTTAACTAGCTGAGCCTAATGAGCCTTTGGCTCCGTAACGAGCAGGTGGAGTCACTTATGTGATGATACCAGCACAGTTGGCAGTGTTTGATTCCCCCGGTGGTTGTTATTGAGCCGGACTAGCTATCTGGCAAGATATAGCACTGCTGGACATGTCAGCATTACTGCTAATTGTTAGGATAGCATTGTATGCTCATATTTGATTCATGACTTGCTATTATTGCACTTATACCTGTCTGTATTCACTAGCTATTTTATATAGCTAATCCTGTTGTTGTTTTCCTTTTTCAGACAAAGTATAGGCAGGCCTGGTGAGACGGGAACCTTATGCTTGTACAAGCTTTGAGGAACACTACTTTTGTTATATAATATATACAATGGTCGGTTTAGTTTAAAGTAACACCGGTAGTCGTGTTTGGCAAGTTTTGTTTTGTATATTTGTATATACGCCGAACACGTGTTTAAATTGTAATAGTTTAATAGGCTTGGGTTTGTTTATTGTTTTTGAAAATTCCGCTGCTTTGTTTTTGAAATTCAGTTAGGATAACTAACAGGTAAACATTCAATTTACAAACGGATTCATGCAGTTTGAAAAGTCGAATTTTAACTGATTTTTAAGGTTTCAAAGGCGGTGTTACATTTTTTTTGTGGAAAGCTTTTTAGGATTTCATATTCTCCTGATGCCAAATTATTTAGGCTATTTTTTATGGTATAGGAATAAGGTTTTCGTCATTTCCGTTTCAATAAAGTCTTGATACCATTAACATTCATATTCAATGGGTTATATTTGTGTTTGACATAATTTATTTGTGTCATCTTTTATGGTATTTAGTACGTACGACACATTTACGTTATATAAGTTTTAATTGTGTATCCCTATGTTGTAGGTTATGGATGTTTTGATTCATTATGAGAAGACTTTACTTTATATTTGTTTATTCACTACTAACGGAACACAAAATATGCTTTGAACAACAATACCACACTTCAGTTTGGTTCAATTAAATAACTAAAGACACATTCAATATAGAAATAAAACCACGGATTTGGTAATCACCCTTTAACTTTTTAATGAAATAATGGACGGGTTTAATTTCATTTTCATTTTCTTTCTTCGTTGCTTAATCACATTTAAACTTAATTATTATCTATTTAGGCAACATTAGTGAGTTTGATTTATGGTTTAATGTGTATGCAATAGTTTCATTATGTATTAAATATATGGGGGAGTTTCTATTCGGTTTGTATTGGCACCTAAAGTTGCAATCATAAACTTGAACTTAGTAATCTTAACAACATTGAAACAAGTGCACTAGGAATGCTCTGTCTGTAAGTTATTTCCTTATACTAAAAATTAACTCATAAAAGTTTTAATCAAAGAAAACGCTACATTTTCTAACGAGAGAAATTTTTATTTTTTATTTGTTTTGCAGGTATACTTGGAAAGTCTTTTGTATTTGATTATGTTTTGTTTCAAGTTGATTTGTGTAATATCCGTGCATTTACGCATGGACAATTATACGCCGTAGTATCACTTGTTAAAAGTAAATAGGGATTAAAAGTTTTGATTTGTGACAACAATGATAATGTCACAAACAAAATAATGAATGTATTATATAAATTACTTTAAAAGATATAATTTGATTTTTTAGGTAATAATTTTAATTTTTTTTGTTATGCGTACACTTGCATTTTTCTTTTTGATTTGATGTATTTCAAGTTACTTCCGTAATATCCGTACGTGCACAGTCTATAAATTATTCAATAAATATATTGTTTTATTAGTTATTATTTGTATGGATATGATTATGCTTGTTTGAATTGTTTTATATTTTTTATTTATTCTTTAGTATACCTTACATTTTCATTGTTTTTTAAAACTCACTTATGTGCAAGGATTATTCAACTAATAGTAGGAAACGACTTGAATACAAAGAAAGTACAATAAAAGCTACCTATTAACAAGTTAATGAAATGAATAATTTAATCAACACATCGCAATCACCTTTGGTCTAACAGTAACACGTTGTATGCATCAACACCACAATGCGTTCATCATAGCCGTCACCCTTTAAACAAAGTGCGCAACTATGCATGAAACAATGTGACGGATTAATACCCTAGTGTGACTTTTCGGGTTAAAATCTCTAAAAACAAAAGTTAAATATAAATTAATTCAAACCAAGAATGCATGTTTACCTAATCACTTTGTTCACTCATTTACGTCAACATCTTAAGACTTGCATATCCTAAACATATAGAAAATGATGTATACTAACTTTGATCACCAAAAGACATAGCTTCGTGCAAAAAACATTCTTGATAACCTATGATCTCAAATGCATGTATATTATATTAAATATATATTTAAAAGCTATAAAAAACTTTACTAGTAAACTTTTTTTTAAAGTATCTAATTATAATAAAATCTAACATTAACAAACCTTTAAGTACACATCAAGATCTCAAAAACGAAACTTGAGGGAGGGCCGGGAGGCAAAATACCAAGGATCTAATTAATGTGAAATGTGGCGCGATGATATGGTCAAGTCTTAAGTCTTGAAGCCATAACGAGGTCACGACGTTTCATAAGCTACGACTTAAGTCGACAATTTTGTATATAAATAATAATTATGTATATAAAATTATACAAACAAATATAAAAACACATAATTATATGTTTATAATGTAGTTCATCAATTTTTCCTTGTTTTAGGTATATCTAATCATTCTTATAACTATAGTTAAATATAATAAGCTCATATGGTTCAGTATCTCTAACACGCCTAGTCGCCTATAATAGGTAAAGTCATGTCAAATTAGACCTTAGCGTATGCCCAAACATTAGACCATGTCGTGATTGCATTATCAAGACTCAAGCTTTGACGAAACCACGACGAAGCGAATACAGGCTTTTTAAAACCATGCAAAATACCATTAAACCAAAAAGAATAAAAAAAAATAATAATAATATAATAATAAATAAATAAATAAAATAATAATAACACGCTCTCTTTTCGACAGACCCAAATCTCTTTCGTCCCTCTTTTCAACGTCATATTTTCTGAGTTCTCAACGATACCTCCTGACGACGATCAAAAATTCCCTAAAACTATTTCCAAATCGCTTAAACAAGAAATCGAGACAACAAATCTGCGTCTGCAATCCGTCGTTCTGGTTCAGGTAACCTTCAATTTGATCGTAATTTCTCGGATTGTGAGTTTTTTTTTATGTAATATCGTTTAACTATCGAGAATCGGTGATTTTGATGATAGGATTTCAACAAGTGCATTTTGGAACTCCGAATTGTTTGGATTTTGAGAATTTTAGGTTTTAGGTTATGTTTTGCAGGTGAAATATTTCGATATTTTTGGGGCTGTTTGAACTTTTAAGAAATATGCAGAGCCAAATAGTGTGCAGTGGTTGTAGAAGCATTTTGTTGTACCCTAGAGGAGCTTCGAATGTTTGCTGTGCGTTATGTAATATGGTTACGTCGGTTCCACCTCCAGGTACAATTTATTCACTGATTTAACTCAATTTAATTATATTTTATTGGATAAATAGTTTTGTTCTTCTTTTTATCTAGTTGGTTGTTCTAATTGTTAACAAGTTACCATACGTTAGGATACATTGAATTGAAAGCTTGTTGAGTTTGTTTGAGAAACATAAGTTAATGGCATTGATGTGGGTACAAAAGCTTTTTCTATTTATGATCATTTGAAGATCATTTCCAATATTGCACTTTATTATAGGGATGTGATGTGATGTGATGTGATTTGTACACGGCACAAATTTGGTATACACAAAAATTCCGACTCTTATGTCCCAACAACTCCTCCACTATCTATTATTTTCGTCAACATGTTCTAGGGTATACCGGTCAAAACAACCAGTTTTTGTTGTGTATGGAAAAATGGTGTTGTGTGTAAATCATCTCCCTTTATTAAACCTTGATTATGTTTTCAGAGAATGTTAAAGACTAGTTCCTTGAATTTGGGTACTTGATAATTAATCACTATGAAAGCTCGTTGGGTATGATCATTTTTGTTTCAATTGTTGTTTCCCCTAATCTAACTTCAAACAAAGATATAAGCTTTTAATGGTGCTGTTTGATAATAATCTGGATGTTGTCATACGATATGGATCTAGATTGCGTTATGATGATCTTTAATATCAAATCTCCACACTTTCTTCTTGTGTCTTCGGAACGATAAATGGAAATAGCCTAATTATGTTTTTTTGTAACCATATGTGTCGTTGGGAAAACATTTCAGGTATGGAAATGGCCCAGCTGATTTGTGGAGGTTGTCGCACGTTGCTAATGTATGCACGTGGTGCTACAAGCGTTCGATGCTCATGTTGTCATATTGTAAATCTTGCACCAGGTACACTTTGATGATTTTTGCATTATGAAAATTCTTTCTGAGATCCCATTATTCCCATGAATGATTTAAAAAATCGTAAAGCTTGGATTTTTTGATATAAACTTTGAGAAAGCTCCGAAATGTTTAATGATTCTGAATGAGTTGGGACAACTGCATTTTACAATCTTAACCTTTTGAGTTGGCTTGTATAGTCTCCTCCGTTCCCCCTCTTGTAAAACACACATACACACTCACTCTTTGGACTTTTCGTATGTGTTGTTGCTTAATATCAAAATATACCCATCGTTTTACCATGTTTAGCAGTTACTGATGAGGAGACGGCAAAAGAATTAATGGGAATTTTAAAGATATTAATTTATTGAAAGATTTACTTTTTATTACGGATAAACTGGTATACAATTATCCGGCAGGAACAGTAGACGATTTATTATACTTGCAGTTGATTGAAGTATTTTAGTTACATTACACAAATGCAAGTTCTAAATGGTCTTGTTTTTGTTCTTTTTTTATATATATTAATAGTTTCAAACCAGCTTGCTCAAGTCAATTGTGCAAATTGCCGGACCATGCTGATGTATCCATATGGTGCCTTGTCGGTTAAATGTGCTGTCTGTCACTACATTACAAATGTCAATGTGAGTACCATACATATGTCACTTATACTTCGCTATCTTCCTTTCCTTTTTGTCTGGCTTTAATATTATCATACTCATTTCTTGATATATTTCGCCGTAGTTGTTAAAAAAATATCCATATGATTGACTGTTCTTTTGGTAAACTTGTGAAGCTTGACTTGGCAAAGAGTTCAAGTAAACAATCTGGCCATTGCCGCCATTTGTCAGTATCTAAAGTATCTTGCAAATAAAGAAATCATATTCAATTCAAATCAATCTCATCACTCTATTGTAATAAGCAAATACATAAATATAAGTTGAGAAGTTACTAAGCGAGTAATTGTTGCTTTTTGGTCGGTTATTAATTAATTACAATAGTCTGACATGACATGAGCATGCTTTTTACGGTTATGTAATTTTATTTTTCACTTTGCTGCAGACGAACAATGGAAGAGTTCCTGTTCCAGTGTCAATTCCCTCTTCTTCTACAGTGAGTTGCTTGTTTTCTCGCTCTTTTATATATTTCAAGTATCTTGTACATTATGAGAATCAGATTTTGAGATATCTATAGCTAATAAAAAATAGCAAATAAAACGCACTTCGTTCCTGGAAAATAATAATTACAAAACACTCCAGTTAGTCTAACTCTATGTTTGCTGTTTTTGGTTATTATCTTTACTGTTTACAAGCATGCATAGTGATTTAGTAGAGACATTACACGTTATGTTTAAATAAATTCTTTACAAATTCTACAGGAAACGTCTCATTCACATACTCAAACCGTTGTTGTTGAAAATCCAATGTCTGTTGATGAGAGTGGGAAACTGGTATCTTCTTACTTTTAATGATTTCCCCTTTCTTTTCCTTTTATTCCTAATTGCACCATTTATTAAACTTGCATCTTTTATGATGATTTAGGTAAGCAATGTTGTCGTTGGGGTGACGACAGAGAAGAAACCAATTAACTGAAATGAGTATGACTGATTAATCACCTTCCTTCTCTTTTTATAAAGATAAATGAAAATGGCTAGTTGGAATTTCAATTTGTACACTATTAGAAAGGGAAAGAATGATCATATGAACACTATTGTAATTGAGATTATTCAAAAATTTGATGGCTTGATCTGTTGATTTGTGAGGGGATATTGGTCATAGCATGAGTACAATCCTACTATATACTTGGGTCAACAATGTGATTTGCCTGTAAGTGAAGTGCTATTCTGGGTTTCATTTTCAATGTACAAAAGTCGCATTATTTGACTTATCAAAGCAGTGCTTTGAGAAACGTGGTCTTTAAAACCAAGTCAAGTACTTTTACCTAGGGGTGAGCATGGTACCGGAACTGGTACCGATTTTACCGAATACCGAATTTGGTTTAAAGACGCTACCGAATACCGTACCGAGTATTCATATACGATACCGGTACCTATTTTACCTAGTTTTTTCAGTACTAGTCCCGAATACCGATTTAGCAATATTTCAAGTACCGAGTACCAGACCGAAAACTCTAACTCGGTACTGGTACGGTTCGGTATTTTCGGTACCAATGTACTTCAGTTTTTTACAAAGTCAATATAATTCTGATCCTTCTTTGATTGGATTTATGAAGAAGTCAGCACCAATTTATACCTTATTGTTTTCAATTCTCAATATTTGGAATAAATTTACAAATGTCGCAACTCTTTGACAAGTCTTTTAAAAAGGAACTATGAAAAGAACACGAAGTCAGTTATCCAATCAAAGAAGGATCTGAGTTATTTCGACTTCGTAGAATCATTGGTTAGTTACTAATTTCTTTAGAAATTAGATAAGTGCTTGACAGTTATTTTCTCATAGAGTTAGTTTCATTTTTTACCGTCTAGTTTACTAGAAATAATGGATTCAGTTTCTAGTCCCGGAAGCGCTTTATTTTCTCTAAGTCGTTAGCTCGACTCCTTTTCTTTTTCAATTTTTTTGCCCTCTCCGTTTCTTTCATATCTTCTTAGTATGGTTTAAGACCCTGACAATTTACATAAAAGGTATTATACTTACCTTGGAGTTTCACGTAACCAGATGAAAATTGTTTTCACACCGTGAAATGTTCTATCCACCTGGATTTCAGTTTCACTACAAAAAAAAATAAATTTTGATTGAAGATCAAAACTTTATCTCATGTATGGAATTCTGTTACCTTTTATACGTTTATCATGCCATAATTTTGTTATTTCTTTGTATAATCTAGAATTTCATATGCTTGTAATTTTAATTCTTACAACTCATGTAGGTGATAGAATCTCTTTTTTCCGGTCCCGTCAATGTTTAGATTACAACTCTTCAAACCACTAAGCCTTATGTTTGATTTCAAAAGGTAAATGACATGACTTACTATATATCATTTTGAATAGTGTTGTTCCAATTGGAGTTTTATAAGTTGTGCGCAATGTCCATAATGCATCATCTAATTTAGTTGTCCAAATTTTAAGGTTATTTTGCACAGTCTCCTCAAGAATTCTTCTTATAGATCGGTTAGTGTTTTATACGTGTCCACTTGTTTGTGGATCATAGGAAGTAGAAAATCTGTGTGACACTCCATATCTTTTTAAAAACTTCTGCATGTGTTGATTTGGCAAAATGAGTTCATCTATCACTAATTAAAGCTTTAGGTCTACCAAAACGTGAAAACAAATTTTTCAAAAAATCAACTACAACCCGGGCATCGTTTGTTGGTATTGTTTTTGCTTCAAGCCCATTTGAAAACATAGTCAACAACAACCAAAATATATTGATTTTTGTTTGAATTAGGGGATTGACCCATGAAATCAATTCCCCATATATCAAACACCTAACATACCAAAATACCTTTTGGAGTATTTCATCGCCAAATATTACTAAATCTTTAAAATGCATCACATGTTTTCACCATGGCAAACGCGTCCTTGAAAATTGTAGCCAATACAATCTTGTATCAAAAACTTTTTTAGCTGTTAAATTAGGGCCAAAATGTCCTCAAGTAAGTCTTTGATGACATTCTTGTAGAATTTGTTCGGCTTCAATACCAAACACACATTTGCGCAACAAATTTTATGATCCAAAGCAGAATAAATATGGTTCTTCCCAATAGTAATACCTTGCATCCAACCGAAGTTTTGATTTTTGTTGGTATGTTAATCATCTGAAAATAGTCCTTGCAGCCAAATAATTAGCAATATTAGCAAACCAAGGAACATTTGAATCATCAGTTACATTAATTGATTGAAGAGACTCGTCAGGAAAGGTATTATGAATCTCCCTTTCATCAAACTTTTCTAAGTTTGGGTTCTCCGGTGATAAGTGATCCGCTACTAGGTTTTTGGCTCCTTTCTTATAAAGAATTCATATGTCAAAGTTTTGTAAGAGTAGAATCCATGGGATAAGTACTTGGTTTGGCATCTTGTTTGTTGAAAAGGTACTTGAAAGCCGAATGATCCATGTATACTATAGTTCTGAATAAAATCGGATATGAACGAAATTTATCAAATGCAAATACAACAGCTAAAAGTTCATTTCCTGTTGTTGTATAATTTTCTTGTGCATGTGTTAGCGTCATACTAGCATAACTATATCATACACGACCATTTTGTTTGTGTTTACACAACCTGTGTTCCTTCCCAAAACATATGTACAAGTCTACAAGTAATCCCAGCTCACCAAGCCCGCTTACTCCTTATCTGTAAAAGAGTAATTATCAACAATATTAGCTATATAAATAGCTAGTGAATACTAACAAGCATGCATATCAAAAAGGCAAGTCATCAGCAATAAAGCAAGTCATATAGCAGGAATGAGCAAATAATGCTATCCTATCACATAGCGGAGTGCTGACATGTCCAGCGAGTGAATTATATTGCCGGGTTGCAGGTCCAGCTTAAACCACTACCATCGGGGGAATCAGACACTACCATCCGTGCTGGTTTCATCACCTAAGTGAATCACCGTGCTCGTTAAGGAGCCAAGGCTCATTAGGCTTAGCCATTTAAGGCATTCACCCCAAGTGCTGAAAGGAACAGTACTCGAGTACCGTTAATCCAGAATCTTAGCCCGAAGGCACTGGATCCAGCCGAAGCTGACCTTAATTACATGTTAGTCCGGACATACAGATAGCTCATCAAGAATCCTTTTCAGGAACAAGTGCATGCATGCTCATACATATAACATATATTCATCAAAATGTGCACATGTACTTAAATACATGTCTTGCACTTCAATTATCAAGGTATCTCATGGATTCTAGTTAAACTAGCATACATATGGCTTTCATAGTACAAAATGTAGCATGTCTTAAACATATAACTTTTCATGCATTCAAACCTCCCTTAATTGAATTCATGAGAGTCGGTACTCACCTGAGCTTCTAAATCGCTCAATTACACTGTTCAGACACTTCCCAGTTGTCGGGATCACCTAAACAATATCCCTTATATCAATGTTACATGAAACAGTAAATTCTGTGCTGAAACAGGGTTCCTTACGGCCACAAGCAAATGCTTGCGCCCACAAGGAAAGTGCTTTACTTGCTCCCGTAAGGGCAGAACTATGCTTGCGCCCGCAAAGGGTTCCTTACGCCCGCAAGCACAGCTCCTTGCGGCCGCAAAGGATTTCCTTGCGCCCGCAAGCAAGTCTGCACAGACCAGTGTCGATTTCCAGCCCTTGTTTTGGCCATTTCCAAACTCCAAACTTAACCAAATGTTACTAAACCAATTTTCAGCATTCATATATGAACAAGGCATTCAAAACAAACTAGAAACATCTTTCAAAACATACTTTGACATACAATTCAAGAATTGGGACTAAAATCATCTAATTTGACCCATTTGCATAAATTCTTCAAAATCATCTATAAACCTCACTTTAATTCAATTATCTGATTCATTTAGGCTTAGAATAGGAGTAGAAACATATTGGAATCATTGGTTTCAATTATAGAAACCAATTTGGAGTTTTGACCATTTTGACCTAAATAGTCAAGAACAAGAACAAGGCTCATGAAGGCTTACAAGAACAAGGAAGATGATGTGCAGCAGATGAAGAACAGATTTGCACTTGAATCTTGTTAAATTTCCAGCCTTGATCTTTGCCTTGTGTGATTTCTTCAATCTTCAAGAACACAATGGAAGAAACAAGTGAGGAGGTGAGGTGTGTGTGTGTCGTGTATGTTGACCGAGAGATAAACATGAGGGCTAATATTAGTCCTCATTTATCCACAAGGGGTATTTTGTTCCCCTTTTCAACATACAACTCAACGCACGAATACCCGTTTCGAGTAACGAGGATATTTTGGAAACCTTGTTTGAAACCATTTAATATTTAATCATTACTTTCTATTTTCTTTATTATTTTTAAATTCCCATTTAATTAACCAATAACTTATTTTTCTTTAAATACTTAATATATATTCTCAACTTAATTCTTTTAAATTAGTACACGTACCAAATGGAGCATACGAATAGGCCCGAATTGAGGATGTTACACTTACATCTTTGAAATCTAACTGGTGTGTTGCAAAGTTCAAACAATATCCTTCTATAAGCAAAAGTTCCAAAAGGACAAGTGAAAGTAGTGCTCTTGATCCTTTAGATCTATTGTGATGTTGCCCGTTTCGAGATGGACGGTCTCCCAAAATAACAAGAACAATAAGTTGGAGAAATTTTCTGGTTTTCCATTAATGTAGTTCAAAAAACTTAAATATAAAAAATAACAACTAACTCTTCCTAACTTTCTAATACATGGACTACTGGAGCAAAATAAATGGAACAATCATGCAGACTAAAAACTAGGAAAACATGCAACTAATGAGAAAGTGGGAAAGTGGGAACTCCATGCAAAATTCATGCAAAACACGTGCCAACTTCAATCTTCAAATCGGATGGGCTTTCGGGCCATTCTCTTGGGCCTGTCATGAGCGATGGACTCCACACATTGGGTTGCTGCTCTAGAGACGGTATCAATACCCTCCCCCTGAAACCCGACATCCTCCTCGATGTCAATAGGAAAATCCGGAAAGCGTAATTGAAATTCTTGTAAATCTTCCCCTGTAGCCTCCGCTAATTCCGTATCTTCCCATTTAACTAGAACTTGTTTAATCGTATCATTGGTGACACGATGCTGAAGAACTACCTCCAGTTTTTAGTAATGTGTGTCCTCTAAAATTGACCATTCCATCGGTAACGCGTGTATTTCAATTTCTTCATGACTCGGTTTGAGGAGTGAAACGTGAAAGACAGGATGGATCTAGGAAGTTGCTGGCAACTGAAGCTTGTATGCTACCTTTCCGATTCGTTCAATGATTTTGTACGGGCCGAAAAACTTTTTAGACAGCTTCCTGTGGTGACGTTTTTGAACTGTTTGTTGATGAAAGTCTTGCAATCGAAGGTATACTAGGTCTCCCACTTGAAACTCTTTATCCACGATCATATGCATAGCAACCCTCAAATCTCTCCTTTTTAGTGAGCAATCAGTGTATCAAGAGCCTATAGCAAGAACATAACAAGTATCCAACTCAAGGTAAGGTTCTAACCCAGAATTTTATTATTAAGTTTATACAAGAAAAGTACAAGGTGTTACCCGAGTTATAAATGGATATACGCGATAAGATGTGGTTTTAAACTAGAGTGGCTAAACCGTCAGATTTCAAGTTAATTAAGTCCGGGGGGCTGTTATGGCAATTGTTGAAACTATATTTATATATAATGTACCAACTTTGACAAAATAGTCAAAGTTCTTGTTTTAGCTTCTGCAACCCACGATCATATGCATAGCAACCCTCAAATCTCTCCTTTTTAGTAAGCAATCAGTGTATCAAGAGCCTATAGCAAGAACATAACAAGTATCCAACTCAAGGTAAGGTTCTAACCTTTGTTTTTGATGTTTTGTAAGAATAAACACATGATTCAATGGTGAATTCATGTTAGGATTGCTTCATATGATTTAGATTATGTATATCAGTTTTAGGAGGTGTAGGAAAACACCTCTAATCAGTTTATGAAGAAACTATGGGATTTCTTAGTGAAGTCCGGCTGTTCTTGGCAAGAACAGTCTGCTGGACTGTTATGTACACGGCCTGTGTAGTGGTACATGACCGTGTAGTAGTTATGGCGGTCACAGGGCCATGTAAGGATACATGGTCGTGTAGTATAAGAGGTACACGGCCGTGTAGTGTGCAAGGCGGTCATAGGACCATGTAAGGTTACATGGTCGTGTAGCATGAGTGGTACACGGCCCGTGTAGGGTGACTAGACCACACTGACCATGTTGCCAGCTTAGGTCGTGTAGCATATGAGGGACATGGCCCGTGTAGGGATACACGGCCCGTGTAGGCCCTATTTCAGATCAGAATGACTTATGTATTATTTATGTATTATTGATATAGGAGGTGATTGACATATTATCTGGATCAGTGATCTGTGAAGTATTGCATATTACAGTTATAAGGTGAGTCTTCTAGACTTCACTTCATATCAGCAGCATGTGTAGTTTCATATCAGATTGCTAACATGCTATGTTACATCTGAATATGTAAGCGTACTACTATGTGCAGTATGGCTCAGATGCGGTACAGTACTGTGACCTACGATGTTGCCCTGGGTCTAGAACCAGAGGCTAGCTTTGATTGCCAGACATGCGTGTATTATCTTCATGTGAATGTATACGTGTGCTCATACGATGTTATGTTTAGATTACTCACTAAGCTCTCGTAGCTTATCGGATACTATTTTTAAAATGTTTTGCAGGTTTTATCAAAGGCAAGGGCAAAGCTCCGGTTTGACTTCCAATTGTTAAACTCTTTGAAATTAACGCTTGGTTTGTAAATATTATGTTTTTGGTACCAAACTTATGACAGTATTTATGTGAGTATCTATTGATACGTCAAGTTTTCAAACAAATTGCTTCCGCTTTTATGATGAATCCTGAGATGCGAACACTTATAGGTGTTTGATCTTAATATTTTAAATTTGGTTTTGGGGCGTTACAACAAAACACTTCGAAGAAACCATCTTTGAACCCCAATCACCAACTTTTTCAAGTTAACGATCACTTCTAAACTTTCAAGTAATTAAATCAAAATGTCAAGTTCCAACGAGATTTTGGCCATTGGCACAGACTCGAAACCCCCTGTTCTCTTCTGCAATGACTTTTTAGTATGGAAAGGGAGGTTTATGGATTTTCTGGAACACAACGAAGTGTATGGTGAGATGATGATTGATTCTATTCTGAACGGAGAAAAGAATTTTTTTAGAATCATTGATGCACAACCTGATAACAACCCTCCAATTCCTTGTGTGGTGAGAGAGAAAACTCATGACGAGTTAAATGCTGCTGAAAAGGAAAGGAAGAAAGCAGATAGGCTGGCTAAGTATTATCTCAAACAAGGTTTATCTTCTGAGATGTACATGAAAGTTGACAGTTTAGCAACAGCCAAAGAGATCTGGGACGAGATCAAAAGACAATTGCAAGGAACTGAGCAAGGAGAACATATAAACGGACACAATTGGTGAACATGTTTCACGAATTTACTGCCAAGGATAACGAACTGTTAATTGACACTTACAGTCGTTTCAGCAAGCTCTAGAATGAACTCAGAACTAACAAGGTTGAAAGAACGGATTTGGATATCAACTGCGTGTTTCTTCGTGCTCTAGGTCCTGAATGGAAAGAGCATGTGAAGCTTTACAAACACCTCAATCGAAATCTTACAATTGTCACATACCATAATATCTTTGAGGACCTTCAGCACTACCAGGATGAGGTCTCAAAGTCATCTCCCAGACTTTCTGCTGATCCCTTAGCCCTAGTAGCTTTAGAACCATCACCCCGCGAGTCCTCCAGAACACAAAAATACAAACAAGTGGCCCTGTCTGACTCAGAATCTGATGAGTCAGATGGTACGTACATGGAACAGGTCATAAAGGCCATGCCATTCATCACAAAGGCATGAAGGATTCTCATACACAACAAAACCCAAGCACAACGGAAGCATGAAGATAAAAACAAGTTCATTTCGGATTTTCAAAACTCATTCACAAGAAACACATAGTGGGATCTAGCTACAAAACATGATAGCAGCAAGAAGAACAAACGAAACCAGAAAGTGAGACCATACCCTTGATGTCACTGGTTGTTTTGTTGTTGTAGATGAAATGCTTGAACTCCAAGACGAGTTCCTCTATTGATATCCACACCAAGCCTTGCGTGAATCACCTTTGCTAAAGCTTGAACCACAATGCTTGCACCACGTGAACAAAGGCTCAAGAACAGCAGATGAACTCTTGCAAACACCCACACAAACTCTCTCAAAGCTTCTATGTATCTCACAAGCTCTCTCAAGTGTGTAGGTTAGTCAAATTGGCAAAAGGTCCATTAGAGAGAAAGGAGAGGGGTATATATAAGCTGGAGGGAAGTCTGTGAGGCACCAGGGTCGGCTATAATGGCACACTCTTATTGGACCAAACAAAAGGTCCAATAATATCAAAGTGTCATTTAGACTTATGCCTTCACGGGCTCTCACGGCCCGTGAGGAAGTCGTGAAGGCATCACCCCCACGATCCCCGACCGGCCCATGAAGCCTCGTGAAGGTCTTCACGTCACGACCTCTTCACGACCCGTGAGGGCCCGTGAAGGTCGACAGAAACCCTAATTCTCTCTCTTGACATGTGCTGTCGGATTCAACGCTTGGCGTGTGACCCAATAGGCCCGTGCCTCATCGGAAGTGATCCAATATACGTGTATCAGTGGGCATATATCCAACAGACTCCCACTTGCACATGATACATCGTCACATATTAATCACAGACAAAGAGCGGCTCTAGCTAAGCATCAATGCCCCCAAGTCGGCACGAGTTGTCATCTTCGACAAAAACCTAATAGCCTTAAAGGCTTACGAGGTTCTATAGATAAGTGATCATGTGCATCCTTTTGTTCGCGATATCCTTGTGAACACGAGACATGGAATATTTCAATCTCTAGATCGTTCACTATTATGTTTCTCGATTACAGATTGGTGGTGGCCAAATAGACAAGTTGCATCTGATCTAGAATCAATATAACTTGAGCACGGCCATTCATATTTGATGTCAGCTCCCAATCATCGAGGGGCCCAGGGATATCTCTCTTATTAGAGGAAAAAATCCTTTCGACCACATAGTCCCATCATATGTTTCATACTTTACCCAATTATTTCCTTTATAACAGCCAGTTACGAACTGCGTTTGAAGATGACTAGAGTAAGGTAGATTCATACTCTGGCAACCTATGCGTCTCAAGTCTACGGATGAAATGATATTATCATCCCGAGATACTTGTGACTATAGATCCATGAAGTAAACTCAGGTGTGGGTCTTCTGGTCACTTGAAACACCTTTCAAGCATAAGTAAGTCTTGCACCCTTATTAAACCATTTTGAATACCAGGCCAACCACTTACTTCAATCTTATTTGATTCTTCTTCCCAAATGAAGAATAACCGATTGCAGAAGGTTTTAGAATGATAAACATTCAAGGAAGTGTTTAAATACAAATGCAAATCAAACAAACCAAATACATAGGTCAAGCCAAATCACTAGCGAATCTAACACCTATAGCTTTAGCGTGAGAATCATGAGAAGCTTGTGATAATGGCTTAGTGAATGGGTCCGCAAGGTGCCCATCCGTCGGTACTCTGCTTATGGCAACGCCACCATTCTCGATTACTTCTCTAATGAAGTGATATTTTCGAAGAATGTGTCTTGTCCTCTTGTGAGCTCTTGGTTCCTTTGCCAAAGCCACCGCACCTTCATTGTCACAAAAAATCTCAACAGGGTCGGTGATGCTTGGAACCACTCCTAGATCTTGGATGAATTTCTTCATCCACACAGCTTCCTTAGCAGGTTCACTTGCTACAATATATTCTAACTCGGTTGTTGAATCAGCAACTGTGTCTTGTTTTGAGCTCCTCCAGCTTACTGCACCACCATTCAATAGGAACACGAATCCCGATTGAGATCGGCAGTCGTCCCTATCGGTTTGGAAGCTAGCATCAGAGTAACCCTTTACTCTAAGATCTTCCTCACCACCGTATACCAAGAACATTTCCTTTGTACGCCTAAGGTACTTTAGAATGTTCTTTACAACCCTCTAGTGAGCCTCTCCCGGATTCGCCTGATATCTACTAGTCATGCTCAAGGCACATGAGACATCGGGGCGTGTGCATAACATGGAATACATGATCGATCCCACAGCCGAAGCGTATGGGACTCACTTCATTATGTTCAACTCCTTTTGGGAGTTGGGGCATTGAGCCTTGCTTAATGCCAACCCAAGCATCATGGGAGATTCCCTTTCTTAGAATCCTCCATCTTAAATCGTTTAACGACTTTATCCACATATGCACTTTGGCTTAAACCAATAAGCCTTCTAGATCTATCCTATAGATCTTGATTCCGAGAATGCATTCCGCATTTCCCAAGTCTTTCATAGAAAAGCAATTCCCAAGCCAATCCTTGACACTACGCAAGGTTGGGATATGATTTCCTATGAGTAGAATATCATCTACATATAAAACTAGGAAAACTATTGAGCTCCCACTAGCCCTGACATATACGCATGGTTCATCTTCGTTTTTCAAAAATCCAAATTCTTTGATCTTTTCATCAAAACAAAGATTCCAACTACGAGAGGCTTGCTTAAGCCCATAAATGGACTTCTTAAGCCTACATACCTTGTTAGGATACTTAGAATGTATAAAACCTTCAGGTTGTGTCATATACACCTCTTCAGAAAGCTTCCCGTTAAGGAAGGCGGTTTTTACATCCATTTGCCATATCTCATAATCATGAAAAGCAGCTATGGCAAGGAGGATCCTAATGGACTTCAACATGGCCACTGGTGAAAAGGTTTCATCATAGTCAACACCTGGTGTTTGCGTGAAACCTTTTGCCACTAATTGGGCTTTGAAAGTGTCCAAGGTATTGTCCATGTTGGTTTTCTTCTTGAAAACCCATTTACAGCCAACGGGTCGAAAACCGGGTGTTGGATCAACCAGTTCCCAAACCTGGTTATCCGCCATGGAATCTATCTCGCTCTCCATTGCCTCCCTCCACTTGGCAGACTCAGGGCCCGCCATTGCTTCTCGGTAGTTGGTGGGTTCATCTTGATCCACCAATAGCTCATTGCCCTCAGATATGAGAAATCCATATCTCTCTGGCTCAAGATGAGCTCTACCGGATCTACGTGAGGTAGGAAATGGAAGTGTGTCAGGTACCGCAGCTTCACCTTGCTCGGTGTCAACCATTGATGGTTGATTGCTAGTGCCAACATCAAGTTCTTTATCGGGTGATGCTTAAATTTCTTCAAGATCTATTTCCTTTTGCCTCGGTACGTTCGATATAAGTTCCCTTTCAAGGAAAACGGCTCTTTGAGCAACAAAAACTTTGTTCTCAGAAGGTTTGTAGAAAATATATCCAATACCGGCAGGAGGATATCCGATAAAGTAACACCTTTCGGAACGGGGTTCTAGTTTGTCATTTGGCTCACGTCTCACGTAGGCTAGACATCCGCATACACGAAGATATGAGAGAGTGGGCTTTTTCTTGTGCCACAACTCATATGGTGTTGTTTCAACTTTCTTTGTTGGTAAGAGGTTAAGGATTCTTACCGCCGTCTCTAGAGCGTAACCCCAAAAACTAATGGGTACCTCTGTTTGACTCATCATAGAACGGACCATATCTAATAATGTCCGATTTCTCCTTTCCGCAACTCCATTTAATTGTGGAGTCCTAGGAGGAGTTAATTGTGAGATAATCCCACATTTTCTAAGATGGTCTAGAAACTCCGAAGTAAGATACTCACCGCCTCTATCTGAGCGTAGTATCTTAATCTTCTTACCCGATTGATTCTCTACTTCACTTTGAAATGTCTTGAACACCTCAAAGGTTTCAGACTTTTGTCTAATCAAGTAGATATATCCATACCTACTATAATCATCCGTGAAGGTAACGAAATATCTAGTATTGTTCCTTGTGACATTTTTGAAAGGACCACACACATCGGTGTGAATGACTTCCAAAAGATCCTTTCCTCTCTCACTTACTCCGGTGAAGGGTTCTTTGGTTATTTTGCCTAGTAAACAAGATTCACATACATCTTTTGACCCAAGGCAAATGATTCCAAGATCCCGTCTGCTTGGAGCTTGGTGATGCAAGTCTTGTTTACATGAGCAAGACGGCCGTGCCATATGGAATACTTATCCAAACAATTTTTGGATTGAGAATCAATATTCATGATAGGTCTCTTATTTTCAATGTATGCATCAACTTCATATATGCCATGACATGGTAAAGCTTTAAAATAACAATCATCATTTTTATAACATAAAATAGATCCATCCATAAATTTAAAGAAAAACCATCGTCATACAAAGCATGTAAGGATAAAATGTTTCTTGCCACGTAGGGTGAATAGCATACATTAATAAGAACAATGGAAAGACCGGTTCTAAAAGAGAGCTCGACACTCCCTTTTGCTTCTATGGGCACAACCTCTCGGTTCCCCATAATTAGATCCAGCTCTCCACGCTCCAAGCCTCTACTTTCCCTTAGCACCTGCACCATATTACAAATGTGAGTGCCGCAGCCGGTATCTAAAACCCAACCTTTTGAAATAGAAGCTTGATAGAGTTCAATCATGAACGTACCTTGGTTCGAAGGTCCCGAGATGCTCATTGCCTTGAGCTTCTTGAGGCCATCTTGGTACTTTGGGCAGCTTCGGCGGTAATGCCCCTTGTCCCCGCAAAAGAAGCATTGCGCATCCTCCGGGGCCTTGGCTTGGGGAATCTTCCCCTTGCCCTTTGCCACCGGGGTAGGGGTAGGCTTGGTGACACCAACCTTTCCCTTACCTTTTCCCTTATGGGAAGGATTCGGCTTCTTCTTTTGGATGCGGCCCTCCCGGATAGCCAAGACGGGATTGGATGAGGTGGCCTTGGGCTTCGAGATGCTTGACTCCGCGGTCTTGAGCATCCCATGAAGCTCCATGAGGGTTTTGTCCATACTATGCATATGATAACTCACGATGAATTGATCATATGCATTGGGCAAGGATTAGAGGATGAGATCAATTGCCATCTCCCTCCCTATAGTGAACCCTAACCTCTCCATGCGCTCCATGTTTGCTTTCATACGCAACACATGAGCGCTTACGTTCCCGCCATCCTGGAGCTTGCAACCTAGGACGGACTTGAGGCATTCGTACCTTTCTTGCCTTGCTTGCTGTTAGAACATGTCCTTGAGCTGCGCGAGCAAGTCTAAAGCACTTAAATGATCCATTTGCTTTTGCAAATCGGAGCTCATTGTGCTAAGCATAAGGCATGTAATTTCCTCCGTGTCCTTGAGGCATTTTTCATGTGCCTCTCGGGCGGCCCTACTCAATGATATGAAATTTCCCTTCATGGCGTAGGACAATCTGAAGTTGCCTATGCCAATCCATGAAGTTGCTACCGTCAAGTTTCTCCTTCTCAAGGAAAACTCGTAGAGAAATGTTGCTCGTGGTGGTGGTACTCGAAGATGCCATCTAAAATAGCAAAGTAGATTTGGTTAGTTTGATATTTAAGTTTGTTAAAACAATTTACCCAAAACAAATTTTAATTATTTTAACAAAGCCAAGAACCTTATTTTACTTCCATATATGACGGGTTTACCGCGGATCATACAAGGAAGTTATTTCGGGTTGGCAACCATATTGCCAATCGCAATCCATTATTACAACTCTTTGGTCTTTGCGGGATCCTACGACAAGCACCGGTCGTTTGACATGTTTGATCCCTTCTTACACCAATCCCAATTTAGACTTGTTGATTGACTCGTGCTAAGCTCGACAATCTTTCAAGAATTCTAATTTGAAATTATAAATCGTCCGTCAAGACATGCGGTAAGTACACTCCACAAGAATTGGCTCGTGCTAAGCTCGACAACCAAGTTTGCGAGTTACTACGCCCACCTTCCACACAACTTCACAAAGATTGGCTCGTGCTAAGCTCGACAACCAATCATTGTGTTGTTAGATTTGGGTGACATCGTCTCACGGATGGTGCGTGGTTTATGTTTTATGGGAAAACGGGCTTTTGTTTCCGATTAATTTTGATTAACATATATGAGTGACAAAAACTAATTTTCACTTTAGTGGGTTTGTTTATCATGAGCGTGTGCGAGAGAAATATAAACCAATTTTATAAAACTCTTGTGATTTAATTTATTGAAAAATTTTCTAGCATGCGAAAACCTAAACAATCAATGCAAGAATTAAATCACAACACATGCATAGCAAGGGGTTGGTAACCAAGCCAAAACCTATGTGTTCTACCCGTGAGCCTATGGGAAGAACGTGGTCAACTAGGGACACAATACAAAAAGTCATAGCTCCCACTTGATCCGCCATCTCCAACGGATATCATCGGATCTTCTATCTTCAAGACATCATCCTTGATTCTTGATTGTGGTCTCCATGCTCCATGAGTACAAGTACATGAAAATAGAAATGAAATGGCATACAAGCCACGAAAATTCTACCATCTATTACAAGTACACGGATAAATGAAACGGTATGCAAACCGCAATAATAATTACAATAAATCAATAAATAAATAATTATTACAAACCATGTGACTCTAAGTAACCAAATAAAAAGGAGCAACCACAAAACAACCACAAGGTCTAAGGCCAAGGTTACCAACAAAGAACAAGGCTAACAACCCCAAAACAAACGGTGTGCCATAAACCGCAACAAGCAAATATTTTTGATAAGAATTTCCAAACAAACACTCAAGGCACAATGGAAATTCTTGTACATATGTATTAAGGCATAAAACCAATTTTTAAAACCTATATTCATATATACACACACATATGTGTATGCATGTATGCATCTAATGCCATGACCATACCATGCATACCCATAGTGGTACCAAAATATTATTTGGGGATTTCCAGAATCATCTGAACTAAAACAGAAACACAACAATGACTCGAAAAACCGAAAAATTTCTTTTAAGGTCAAAAACACTGTTCACGAGCTCCTTCACGACCCTTCACGGCTCGTGAGGCCCGAGGGCTTCACGACCGCTCACGGCCCGGATGAACTCGTGAAGCACCAAAAAACCATTTCACGACCAGACCCCAAACTACACTGGTCGTGTGACCTTCACGACCCGTGAAGAGAACGTTACGCCTCGTGAAGGCTTACTGGACAGAATGCTTAAACTTCCAAAAATGAAATTTTTCGAGCCATTTTGTGCTATCATCTTGTAGCAATGGCTCTGATACCACTGAAGGATTCTCATGCACAACAAAACCCAAGCACAACGGAAGCATGAAGATAAAAACAAGTTCATTTCGGGTTTTCAAAACTCATGCACAAGAAACATATAGTGGGATCTAGCTACAAAACATGATAGCAACAAGAAGAACAAACGAAACCAGAAAGTGAGACCATACCCTTGATGTCTCTGGTTGTTTTGTTGTTGTAGATGAAATGCTTGAACTCCAAGACGAGTTCCTCTATTGATATCCACACCAAGCCTTGAGTGAATCACCTTTGCTAAAGCTTGAACCACAATGCTTGCACCACGTGAACAAGGGCTCAAGAACAGCAGATGAACTCTTGCAAACACCCACACAAACTCTCTCAAAGCTTCTATGTATCTTACAAGCTCTCTCAAGTGTGTAGGTTAGTCAAATTGGCAAAAGGTCCATTAGAGAGAAAGGAGAGGGGTATATATAAGCTGGAGGGAAGTCTGTGAGGCACCAGGGTCGGCCATAATGGCACCCTCTTATTGGACCAAACAAAAGGTCCAATAATATCAAAGTGTCACTTAGACTTTTGCCTTCACGGGCTCTCACGACCCGTGAGGAAGTCGTGAAGGCATCACCCCCACGATCCACGACCGGCCCATGAAGCCTCGTGAAGGTCTTCACGTCACGACCTCTTTACGACCCGTGAGGGCCCGTGAAGGGCGACAGAAATCCTAATTCTCTCTCTTGACATGTGCTGTCCGATTCAACGCTTGTCGTGTGACCCAATAGGCCCGTGCCTCATCGGCAGTGATCCAATATACGTGTATCAGTGGGCATATATCCAACAAGGCCTTCAAAAATAGGTATTCCAAAACCAATAATCGTCAAAGGTACACTTCTTGGTCTCGAAGACCAGAAAACTTTAAGGTTGCTGAGAAACCTAGGGTTGCCAAGGAGGAAAGGAAAGAAGAACGAAAATGCTACAATTATGGGGGAAATGGCCACTTCATAAAAGACTGCACTCAGAAAAAGAAGAAAGACACTGAGTATTATAAGCAAAAACTCAGGCTGGCAAAAAGGAAAAGTGCAGGAAGGGCTATGATGGTTGAAGAAGACCAGTTCCTCACTGATACCGATGATAGTGATCTGGATGAGGAAGCACAAGCCCAATTTTGCCTAATGGCTGCTGTTGAGGATGAGTTCACCGATGAAGAAGTAGAGCCAGAGGAACATTATGACAACATCGTTGATGAAGGGCTTGATGCTGAAAATGCTGATGATGAGGTACACTCTAACTCCTTAACAGATTGTGGTCTGAGCATGGAACATGTTCAGATCATCATGTCACGCATGAAAAAGTTAGAGAAAAAGGTACAAAAATCAAAAACAGATAAAGAAAAACTAAAAGAAATCATAAGAAATCAACAAATGGAAACTTTCTAGGTTGATAAAGAAATTGAAGAACTCAAAACCAAAATCAATGAAAAAGAAAACGAACTGATTGAGCTAATTGCAAACATGAGTACACAATTACATGACCTCAAAGGAGAAAAGATCAGCGCAGAAAATGACACAAAATTTATTCTCAAGGAAAAGGGTGAATTGTACTCAAAAATCAAAGAACTTGAAGACACACTGATAAAAAGGAGTCAAACAGAGCAAACCATTTTTCTCAATAAATCCAAAGAAAGAAAATTTTCAAAATGGACCTATGATGGTCTTGGATTTGAAAACCCTTGAATCAGTGAGAAAGTGATGGCCAAAATCTCATCGGAATTAAATGAATCTATCTCATCGGAGCCTCAAAAGCTCAGTAAGACAAATAAGTCTACTGGTTTCACTTATCCTGATGATTTTAAAAAGCCGCAAGTGGTCCTAGAAGCCAGAGTATATATACCACATATGGTTTTACAAAGGCAACTCGAAACACTTGTAGCTTATTATTTTCAAACTCTCATCACTCATGATTTAGAAAAAGAAGTAACAGAATCAGAAAAGAGTCTTCCATGTCACTATCAAAAGAAAATCTTGACATGCACTTCTACTCCATCTACTTCCCAACCAACAAGAAAATATACCAGAGAAGAAAAAGGTAAAACAAAGGTGGAAGAGTTATGGACTCCAAGATCACATCACAAATCAACTGAAACCACCAAAAGGCAACCAAATGCCATTCCTAAAGCCAATCTCACACACTCTCCCAAGTACAAATCAAAGTTACCAACAAAGGTTGTCAAAAAGAGCTCAAAACCACTCACAACTAACCACTTTTCAACTGTTTCAGATGTGAGAAGAAAAGACAACAACAAGAAGAGTGTTTGCACAAATGAAACCAGAAGAAAGTTTAAACCCAGTGTAGCTAAGCCTTGTTTTAATTTCTCAATGAAGTGTCATCACATTTCAAATTTTTTTAGTAATTGTATTTCACTTTCCAACAATGAAATGAAAGCAAGTACCTGTTTTTGCACAAGTCATGGATGTTTGCACGGCCATTGTGAATACAAATGTGAATATGATGGACTTCGAAAACAAATGGGAATTCGTGCTTGTGAGAATTGGAGACCACAAGGGTCGAATCAAATAAATGCACCCTTTATTACATCACACGGGATAATCATTCATCAGTGGGTGATTAAACATGCTTTAAAACTCATGATTTATTGGAACTATGAAAATAGATTAATCACAATTCAAGAGTTAGAAGCATATAGAAAAGGAGGATACAAGGAGTTTTTGAAGGCCTGGAATAATACTGAATCCAACACAAGGAAATCTAAATCATCACGTACCAAGTTTTTATCATCCAAGGCACATCCAAATTCTTCAAAAACATCCAGCTCAAGAGCTAAAATCAACAGGAATCAAGAACCCAAACCACCCACCATAAAACACAAACCTGTTACCACCAAAAAGGAACCCAAATCTCAAACAGTTGCAAAACCCAAAATGATTCAAGTTTGGCAACGAAAAGATGTGGTTCAGGTAGTGGACCTCAAGGACACCATCAGTCCACCAATTATTGAAAGAGGAGAGATTCCTCTAACCATTGAATCTAAAATTGTTCCTGATCCATTCTGGATTAATACCTCAAAGTTTAAAAAAGAAGAACAAAAGATTCAATGGAAAACACAGAAAAGAATATATTGTATTTTTCAAGAGATTGTTGACACCAATGTATCACCTAACACGCAAGGACCCATTTTAACATGGGGACCTACATCTTCATTCTTTTATGTGTGCAGGAACCTAATCTCTGGTACCTGGACTCAGGCTGCACCAAGCATATGACCGGTGACAAGAGTCTTCTCAACAACTTCGTTCCCAAGTACTCCGGGAATGTTCGTTTTGGGAATGACAATGTTGCACCGATTCTGGGGTACGGAGATATAGTAAAGAAGAATATCAAAATAAAGAAGGTTTCTTTTGTAGAAGGACTTGGCCATAATCTATTTAGCATTGGTCAGTTTTGTGACAAGGACTTAGAGGTCACTTTCAACAAGAATTTGTGTTCAGTGAAAACAGAAACAGGTGATGTGCTTCTCGCAGGAACACGGAAGTATAACTTGTATTTAATTGACTTGAACAACTACAACACAAAGACCTATGTTTGTCTACTAAGCAAGGCCTCTTCAGACTTAACTTGCTAGTGGCATAGGAAACTCTCACATCTTAACTTCCACAACATCAACAAACTGGTTACTGGATATCTGGTGAGAGGCCTGCCTAAGTTAAAATTCACCAAAGACCATCTGTGTGCAGATTGTGAAAAAGGAAAGATGAAACGTTCATCTCACAAAGCCAAGCAAGTCTCCAGTACAAAGAAAATAACGGAGCTTCTGCACATGGATCTATGCGGTCCGATGAGAGTCCACACACGCAATGGGAAGAAGTATATCCAAGTCATTGTAGATGATTACTCTAGGTATACATGGGTCAAGTTCTGAAGGTCGAAAGATGAAGCAACTCCTACTATCACCAGCTTCATCAAACAACAACAGAACAAGTTTGAACACAGTGTTGCCTCCATTCGAACGGATAATGGAACTGAGTTCAAGAACAAAGTCTTGTCTGACTACCTTGACCTAGTGGGGATCTCGCATCAATTCTCTGCAGCATACACTCCACAACAGAATGGAGTGGTGGAACAACACAACCGAACTCTGGTTGAGGCTGCTCGTACTATGCTTGCTTATTCTGGTCTCCCACCTTCCTATTGGGCTGACGCAGTCAGCACTGCGTGTTACACATAGAATCGTTCTTTCATCCATAAGCATTTCAATAAAACTCCATATGAATTGGCAAATGGCATTGTACCTAATATCAAATATCTTCATATATTTGGTAATAGGTGTTTTGTACTCAATGAAAAGGATAATCTAGGGAAATTTGAAGCCAAGGCTGATGAAGCAATTTTCCTAGGTTATTCACATGAGTCTAAAGCCTACAGGGTGTTAAATAAAAGAACTAACCGTGTTATGAGAAGTATAAATGTTACATTCAACGATATGTTGGATGTTAACGCATTTCAAAAAGAAAATGAAGTTGCTTCTGGACAAGTTAGTTCAGGACCAGTACTTCAAAGAAAAGAAACAAATACAAATCCTTATTCATTAGAACACAATTTAGATTTCTTATTTTATTTCTTATAATCTGAATCTAATGTTCCTATTGCTGGTGACAGGAATGATGCAGTGTCTCCTGCTACTACTGCAACGGAAGTAGACAACTCGTCTTCATATCCAACCGTAGATTCTCCGTCTTCGTCAACTGTCAATCCAGTTATAGTTCCTCATGAGCCAGTTTATGAGGGTACTCCCGTTTATGATTTAGACCCAACATCAATAGAGGAAGACATTGAACTCACAAACCGTTTAAATGAGTTCTTTCCTCTAATCCAACACACCCGAGGAATAAGATGGACACAATCCCATCCTGAATCTCAAATTATAGGAAATGTTCAAGATGGGGTAAGGACTCGTTCTGCAACGACAAATGAGTGCCTTTATTCTAGTTTCCTATCTATGATTGAACCCACCAAAGTCTCCGATGATTTACAAGATGCAGATTGTGTCATTGCAATGCAAGAAGAACTTAACCAGTTTGAAAGACTCGAAGTTTGGAGATTGGTACCACTTCCAGAGGATAAATCAGTGGTTGGTACCAAGTGGATTTTTAATAATAAATGTGATTCCGATGGAATAGTGGTTAGAAACAAAGCTAGGCTGGTTGCTAAGGGTTACAACCAACAGGAGGGCATAGACTATGATGAAACATTTGCTCCTGTAGCTAGGATAGAAGCCATAAGACTATTCTTAGCCTATGCTTCCTACAAAAGCTTTAAGGTTTTTCAAATGGACGTCAAGATAGCATTCTTAAATGGTATCCTCAAGGAAGTGGTTTATGTGTCTCAGCCAGAAGGCTTCGTCAATCCCAAATTCCCACAACATGTTTATATTCTAGACAAAGCCTTATATGGACTAAAACAAGCCCCGCGAGCTTGGTATGATGTCCTGTCTGACTATTTGTTGAGTAAGGGATACATCAAAGGAAAAACAGACACGACTTTATTCACAAAAGCCAAAGGAAAGGATTTAATCTTAGTACACATTTATGTGGATGACATTATTTTTGGTTCTACAAACCCAAAGTACAGTGATGAGTTTGCATATACTATGCAAAATCGTTTTCTAGTGAGTATGATGGGAGAGATGAATTTCTTTCTCGGATTACAGGTGAAATAGACGAGTCATGGCATTTTCATCAGTCAATCCAAGTACATTAAAGACTTGTTGAAGAAGTATGACATGCTCAGTTGTTCTTCACTATCTACCCCCATGTCTTCAAAAACTAAATTGTCTGCTGATCTTGAGGGAAAAGCAGCTGATTTAAAAACTTATCGGGGTATGATTGGCTCATTACTGTATCTGACGGCTAGTAGGCCAGATATAATGTTCTCTACATGCTTATGTGCTAGATTTCAGGCTAATCCAAAGGAATCACATCTGCTGGCAGTCAAAAGAATATTCAAGTATCTCAAGGGTACTACTGATCTAGGTCTATGGTATCCAAGGGATTCTAGTCTACAGTTATATGCCTATTCAGATGCCGACTATGCTGGTTGCATGCTTGATAGAAAGAGCACATCTGGTAGTCCACACTTTTTGGGTGATCGGTTAGTGTGTTGGGCTTCTAAGAAACAAAATTGTGTCTCTACTTCAACTGCTGAGGCTGAATATGTGTAACGCCTATTTTTCATTTATATTTTTATAACATGACAATATGTAAAGCACTTTTACACAACCGAGTTGTAACAAAAAATGACTGCTTATCCACACATTATTACATGTTTTTCTCAAAAGAAGTGTTATAGTTATTGTTAAAAGCTTTTAAGCTACCCGTCGGATCAAGGTGCTGGGGCCTTTCCCTTGCTGGAGCCTGACTCACCTGCAAATATTGCAATCTTAACATAAGCAAACGCTTAGTGAGCATACTATCTGAATTAAATAAACATTTAAATATACCATTACACTATCTAGAATATCTGTATTTCGACTTTAATACCTGCAATCTGTTAAACTATGCTGATGTTCCAGGGTATGACTAAACCTTGCGTGTAGCCAAGCCCCTGAAACCTTTCTATGGGTATAAGGAGCTCAATATACCCATGGTCACTGTTCTGGATATAAGCTATATATACACATAGCTAAATATCCACACTAGTTGGTATACGGCTACCCGTATACCCTGTCACTGTTCTATGCATAGCCACGTCTGCAGCGTAGCTAAAACATCTATTCTCATATCACATAACATATCATACCATAATTATATCTATTCATATTGCAAGTGTATAACAATAAATCATGCTAAAAGTAAGTACACTCACCTGGCTAAATACAGTGGTAACAAGTCTATGTCACAACGTTGTATCCAATAACTCTCATATACAAATACATAACAAGGTATTATAAATATGATATTCTGCCTTGTAATAGGACCTAAACGGGCCGTGTATCCCTACACGGGCCGTGTCCCCTGTACCACACACGTCCTGGTCTTGGCTACATGGCCTGTGTTTGACCAGCCTTCTACACGGGCCGTGTACCTTTACATGGGCAGTGTATCGACATACTACACGACCATGTATCCCTACATGGTCTGTAACCGCCCTAGGTTACTACACGGGCCATGTACCTTTACACGTGCCGTGTTACATTTACACGGGCAGGCTACACGCCCTCCCAACATGTACACGGGCCGTGTACCTCACAGGTGCAGCCGACTGTGTTTCTGCACAGTTGCTGTTTTGGCTTTGATTTCGACCCAAAGTCGATTCAGATCATCTAATGGTGTTTTCCTACACCCCATACAGCTAATAACATCAAGTAAATCAATATAAAACATCAACAACATGCTATGCACATAGATTCCACCATGGAATCATGTTCTTGACCTTTAGACACACAAAAGCACCAAGAATTCATACCTTGCTTGCTTGAGATAGTTTAACTGATGTTATGACACTCAAATCTTGCTACAAAAACTCCAGAACTTGGCAAGAACTAGGCTTGGTGGCTGTGATTGCAATGGCTGTGTTTTTACTGCATTTGACTACTAAAGTCAAATGCTAGTCATATATATATATATATATATATATATATATATATATATATAACTATTCAAGAATGACACTATGGACGCTGAACTTAGCCAATTTTAAAATTAACAATTTTAGTCCCTGAACTTTAGGACACATAGATAACTTACATAAAAGCAACCTACACAAGTACAACACTTAAAAAAAAATAATTAAGTTTCAAACCTTGGGGTGTTACAACTCTTCCCCACTTGAAACGATTTCGTCCACGAAATCTATTCTGCAAATAACTCTGGGTAATTCTATCTCATATCGGCTTCTGGTTCCCAAGTGTAATCTGAGCCTTTCCTGTGTTCCCATTGAACTTTCACCAGGCCTATCTGTTTGTTACGTAATCTTTTAATTTTTCGTTCTAAAATGGCTACTTGTCGTTCTACATAGTTAGGCTTTTCATCAAGCGTCACATCTTGGAGCGGAATAATTGCCGATTCATCTACCAAACATTTACGGAGGTGAGATACATGAAAGGTGTTATGGATCTGTGACATCTCTTCCGGGAGTTCCAGTCTGTATGCGACCCTTCCCACTCTTGCAAGAATCTTAAATGGACCGATAAATCGAGGCCCTAGTTTGCCTCTCTTTCTGAACCTGATCACCCCTTTCCATGGTGATACCTTCAATAAAACATAGTCCCCGACCTGAAACTCTAACAACGTTGTTCTTTTATCTGCATAGCTTTTCTGTCTATCTTGGGCTACCTTAAGTCGTTCTCGGACCTGCTGGATACGTTCTGTTGTCTGTTTAACTATCTCCGTACTACCTAATTCTCTTTGACCAAATTCACCCCAACAAACGGGAGTTCTACACCTTCTCCCATACAAAATTTCGTATGGCGGCATGTTAATATGTGAATGGTAACTATTGTTGTATGAGAATTCTGCTAATGGCAAATACGTATCCCAACTGCCCCCAAAGTCAATGATGAAAGCTCTGAGCATTGTATTGTTCTCTCGCTCTGTCCATCCGTCTTAGGATGAAAAGCCGTACTAAAATGCAACTTTGTTTCCATATCTCCGTGAAATTTGTTCCAAAATCTTGAGGTGAACCGGGTATCCCGATCTGATACGATTGTAACAGGAACTCCATGTATGGTCACTATTTCTTTCATATAAACATCAACCATCTTTTTTGAGGAGTACGATTCCTTTATAGCGATAAAATGAGCACTCTTTGTAAGTCTATCCACTACTACCCAGATGGCGCCAAACCCTCGAGGAGTTTTAGGTAGTTTAGTGATTAAATCCATAGTGACATTTTCCCACTTCCAGACTGGTATATCGAGTGGCTGTAACTTTCCATGAGGTTTTTGGTGTTCTGCCTTCACTTGTAAACAAGTAAAACATCTTTCGACATGTCTTGCAACATCACGTTTCATTCCTGGCCACCAATAGTTCATCTTTAAATCCCTGTACATCTTTGTAGCTCCGGGATGAATAGAGAGTTGTGAGCAATGGGCTAACTCTAACACAACTTGTCGCATACCCCCGTAGTTGGGTACCCACACTCGATCATAACGAGTTAAAAGATCTCGACTATCTCTTACTAACAGTGCCGTTTTCCCCTTGATGCGCTCTTTCTTCTGGTTACTATATTTGACCGCCTCCATCTGAGCCATTTTAATTTTGTCAAGCATCGGGGTGATTACTGACATTTTGATTCTATGCATCTGTATCTGTAGGGTGATCGACTTTCTGCTTAACGCATCTGCAACCACATTAGCTTTACCTGGGTGGTACAAAATCTCACAGTCATAGTCTTTTAGTAGCTCTAGCCACCGTCTCTGACGCATATTCAGATTCTTCTACTCTTTAAAATATTTGAGGCTCTTATGATTGGAGTAGATAGTACACTTAACACCATAGAGGTAGTGTCACCATATCTTTAAAGCGAAAATGACTGCCGCCAATTCCAAATCATGAGTTGGGTAGTTGGTTTCATGTGCTTTTAACTGCCGAGAAGCATAAGCGATGACCTTCCCCCTTTGCATAAGTACACAACCCAACCCTTGGTATGACGCATCACAATAGATCACCATATCTTCCATCCCATCTGGTAAAGCAAGCACTAGAGAACTGCACAACCTGTGCTTCAAGGCATTAAATGCTTCCTTCTGTTCATTCCCCTACTTAAATTCAACATTCTTCTTTGTTAATTGGGTTAAAGGCACGGCTATCTTGGAGAAGTCTTGTATGAATCGTCTATAGTATCCAGCTAAACCAAGGAAACTTCTTATCTCAGTAGGATTTTGTGGCGGCTCCCATTTCATTACAGCTTCCACTTTTGCAGGATCTACTTTAATCCCTTCCCGACCAATAAGGTGCCTTAGAAACTGTACTTCTCGCAGCTAGAACTCACACTTGGAAAATTTTGCGTACAACTTTTCCCTGCGTAAAGTCTCTAAAACTTCCCTGAGGTGAATGCCGTGCTCATTTGGAGACTTTGAATAGATAAGAATGTCATCGATGAATACTATCACTGACTTGTCAAGCATAGGTTGGCAGACCCGATTCATTAAATCCATGAAAGCTGCTGGAGCATTCGTAAGACCGAATGGCATTACCACAAATTCGAAGTGCCCATAGCGCGTTCGGAATGTTGTTTTAGCTATATCCTCTTCCCGGATCTTTAGCTGATGATACCCTGATCGTAAATCTATTTTTGAAAACCAGGAGGCACCTTGCAACTGATTAAACAAATCATCTATTCTCGGGAGTGGGTACTTGTTCTTGATCGTCACTTTATTGAGCTCTCTGTAGTCTATGCACATTTGGAATGTGCCATATTTCTTCTTTACAAATAAGATTGATGTGCCCCATGGAGACCTACTAGGCCGGATAAACCCTTATCAGTGAATTCCTGCAATTGCGTCATTAACTCCTGCATTTCTGGTGGAGCCAATCTATACGGGGCTTTAGCTCTCGGTTCTACTCCCGGTGTTATATCAATCTTGAATTCCACTTGTCGAGCTGGCGGGACTCCTAGTAAATCATCTGGAAAAACGTCTGGGTAATCACATACAACCGGTATCTCTTGTATCTACCGTGGCTTGTCTTTCATGTTAATATCTTCCACATGGGCCAGAAACGCGGTACACCCATGCATTAAATACTTTCTTGCTTTAGCAAATGAGCAGATTGGGGGACTAACTCTTTTACCATCACCTTTGATCAAAAGTTCTTCCCCACTTGGGGTTCGAACCTGTACTGCCTTGTGATCACAAAATATCTGAGCTTGGTAAAGACCCAACCAGTCCATGCCAATTACCACTTGAAATTCTTTCATTGCAATGGGGATAAGATCAATAGGAAATTTATAGTCATGTATTTCTATCACATTGCCTTTATAAACACTAGTCACAAACATGACTCTATCATCTGCTATTTCTACCTCCATAGGAAATTCTAACTTTATAGGTGGAACAGTAAACTGAGCACAAAAAGAAACTGCAACAAACGATCTACTAGCACCAGAGTCAAACAATACAAGAGCAGGCATATTATTAACAACAAAAGTACCTGCTACCACATCAGGTTCCACTTTTGCTTCTTCGGCGGTAAGTTGGAATGCTCTACCCTTTGGCCTGGGCTTCTCTGGCTTCTGATTTCTACCTTCAATACCACGAGCCGGGGGTAAAGGATTTGCTGGTCTTCTTTCCGCTACTGGAAGTTTAGGACACTGAGATTTAAAATGCCCAGGCTGATAACAGTTATGACACACCAATAGTGGATTCTTGCAGTCTTTGGCCACATGCCCTTGTTTCCCACACTTATAACAACCCGATTGCCCCCATTTGCATTCCCTAGAATTATTCTTCCCACACTTCACACATTTAGGTGGGGGAGCTGACCCTCCCCGTTGTGGTGCAACTGTCGGTTTCTTACTTGGTGTATTCACAGACTCACTTTTCCTCTTCCCACCCAGTATACCTTGCCGAATTAATTCATGTTCTCTTTTCCACGCTAAACTCATCATTTCATCAGCTATTGTACAGGTAGCAGTTGCTAACACTTCCCGGATATCATTCCTAAGGATAGAAATGTACCGCTGCATCTTCATTGACTCTGTGGCTACATACTCTGGACAGAACCTAGCCATCTCCAAAAATTTCTTCGTGATATCATCCACCGACTCTGTTGTCTGTCTCATTGTTAAAAACTCTTCGGTGATTTTATCTATACGAGCTTTAGGTGCAAACTGCACCTCAAACAATTCCTTGAACTGAGGCCAGGTCATAGCCTCAATATGTGCTTCGCCCTTCCTTTGCAGCAATATAGTCCACTAGTCCTTGGCCGCCCCATGTAGTAAATTTGAAGCGTACATGACTTTCTTTTCTGGTAAACAGCCGCTAGTGCGGAAAGCCCCTTCTATTTCTGCTAACCACCGGTTACTTACAATGGGATCCGTAGTTCCCTCAAAGAGGGGTGGTTTACAAGCCGCAAATTCTCTGTAGGTACACCCATGCCACAGCGCAACTCTAGCTTCAACTCTTCCCGGTATATTTAGCATTGCAACTTGCACTGCTGCTTCCACTTTCTGTTGCATCATCGCTTCCATTCTCCCAGAAACTTGTTCTACCACCAGATTGATAATATAAGGAACATTTTCCTATAAGGCTTTACCCAGTTCTGCTGCTACTGTCTCTTTCATGGTATCACCCTCTTGTTCCCGTGCCCTTTCCGGGTCACCTATAGGTCCTGTGGTTATAATCGGTATCTCATCTGAGACATAAGCACCCCTAGTCTCCTGAGACCCGCTGGCCTCGGCCTGTGGTACTGGTCCTATGTTGATTCCTTCTACATTCTCCATTCTATAAATCAAATCTTTCACATATAATACCATAACCACTTTCCCAAAACCATTACTAATATACCGGTCTACTTATCAACATTTATCATGCTATTACACACATTCCGCTGGAGCTATCATGGTCTTGCTGAGTTTAGGCATGTACCATGTGTTTATAATAATATGGGCCCTACATTATTATGAACACATTATACTTTACCCATACTCTTCTCGACCAATCAGATTCCTGCTTCATAACTTCCAACACTTAAATCATATAGCTGGTACACATGCATATCAAGCTAACTCTTACTCAATCTGTAATGCAGGCATAAATCATAATTATCTTCTTGACTGTATGCTCACCAAGATTTGCTGCCCCAGGGATAACTTCTTTTAATCTCAAAACCATGGTTTAAGTTCAGGCATCACACTCTTGTGTGCCAAAATCCCTTAAACCTTGGCTCTGATACCAAGTTGTAACGCCTGTTTTTCATTTATATTTTTATAACATGACAATATGTAAAGCACTTTTACACAACTAAGTTGTAACAAAAACTGACTGCTTATCCACACATTATTACATGTTTTTCTCAAAAGAAGTGTTATAGTTATTATTAAAAGCTTTGAAGCTACCCGTCGGATCAAGGTGCTGGGGCCTTTCCCTTGCTGGAGCCTGACTCACCTGCAAATATTGCAATCTTAACATAAGCAAACGCTTAATGAGCATACTATCTGAATTAAATAAACATTTAAATATACCATTACACTATCTAGAATATTTGTATTTCGACTTTAATACCTGCAATCTATTAAACTATGCTGATGTTCCAGGGTATGACTACACCTTGCGTGTAGCCAAGCCCCTGAAACCTTTCTATGGGTATAAGGAGCTCAATATACCCCTGGCCATTGTTCCCGATATAAGCTATATTTACACATAGCTAAATATCCACGCTAGTTGGTATACGGCTACCCGTATACCCTGTCACTGTTCTATGCATAGCCACGTCTGCAGCGTAGCTAAAACATCTATTCTCATATCACATAACATATCATACCATAATTATATCTATTCATATTGCAAGTGTATAACAATAAATCATGCTAAAAGTAAGTACACTCACCTAGCTAAATACAGTGGTAACAGGTCTATGCAACAGTGTTGTATCCAATAACTCTCCTATACAAATACATAACAAGGTATTATAAATCTGATATACTACCCTGTAATAGGACCTACACCGGCCGTCTATCCCTACACGGGCCGTGTCCCCTGTACCACACACGACCTGGTCTTGGCTACATGGCCTGTGTTTGACCAGCCTTCTACACGGGCCGTGTACCGACATACTACACGACCATGTATCCCTACATGGCCTGTAACCGCCCTAGGTTACTACATGGGTCGTGTACCTTTACACGTGCCATGTTACATTTACACAGGCAGGCTACATGCTCTCCCAACATGTACACGAGCCGTGTACCTCACAGGTGCAGCCAACTGTGTTTCTGCACAGTCGCTGTTTTGCCTTTGATTTTGACCCAAAGTCGATTCAGATCATCTAGGGGTGTTTTCCTACACCCCATACAGCTAATAACATCAAGTAAATCAATATAAAACATCAACAACATGCTATGCACATAGATTCCACCATGAAATCATGTTCTTGACCTTTAGACACACATAAGCACCAAGAATTCATACCTTGCTTGCTTGAGATAGTTTAACTGATGTTATGACACTCAAATCTTGCTACAAAAACTCCAGAACTTGGCAAGAACTAGGCTTGGTGGCTGTGATTGCAATGGCTGTGTTTTTACTGCATTTGACTACTAAAGTCAAATGCTAGTCATATATATATATATATATATATATATATATGTAACTATTCAAGAATGGCACTATGGACCCTGAACTTAGCCAATTTTAAAATTAGCAATTTTAGTCCCTGAACTTTAGGACACATAGATAACTTACATAAAAGCAACCTACACAAGTACAACACTTAAACAAATAATAATTAAGTTTCGAACCTTGGGGTGTTACAATATGTTGCTGCTGCAATGTGCTGCTCTCAAAGTTTGTGGGTTAGGACTCAGCTTTCTGACTTTGGCCTACACTATGACAAGATACCTTTACTGTGTGATTCACAATCTGCCATTTTCCATCTCATGCAATCCAGTCCATCACTCAAAGACCAAACACATTGACATACGGTATCATTTTATTAAAGATAATGTGGAAAAAGGTCTGATAGAACTTCAATATGTCAAGACTGATGATTAACTGGCTAATCTGTTTACTAAACCATTAGACGAATCTCGTTTTAATGAGTTAGTATCCAAATTGGGTATGTTGAATTATAAAATCTGAATATTAGTTATTTGTTTTGAGTAGGTAGTTCACTTTGTTTGTTCACGTTGCAGATACAAGAAAACACAATTTGAGGGGGAGTGTCAATCATCTGTACAAGTTACGCATGCTTGTAGGGGAGAAAATAATTAAAACATTTCAAAAATCAAAGAAAATACCAAAAACATTCACAAAACAAAGAAAATACCAAAAACATTCACAAAATAGAGAAAATACTAAAAACATTTGCAAAATTCAAGAAATATCAAAAATATGTGTTTTTTTATTTCTTTCAAAATTGAAAAATAAAAAAATATTTTATTCACTTCGAATTCATTCAAGTTTAATATACTTCGTATTCGAAGTCAATGGACCTCGCATGCGAAGCATACCATGGAAAGTTTACTTCGAGCGCCTTCTTAGGTTTTAATTCGAAGTCAGTGTACTTCGAATACAAAATCATCAATTCCAAGTTAACTTCGAGCGCGTTTACTAGCATCAATTCGAAGCTAGTAGACTTCGAACTCTAAACAGTGTATTTCCAATACACTTCGAGCGCAGATGAACAGTCCATTGAACGAAACAAAATAAACTCACTTCGAGTTCGAAGCCTTCACACTTCGAACTCGAACTCAACAGTGGTCCTCTAGACCACTTCGAGCACGTTTTTCATCTTCGAAGTCTTCACATTTCGAACTCGAAGCATCTTGGACTTCGAACTCAACAGTGGTTGTCAAGACCACTTCGAGCGCGTTTTTACCCCTCAAATCCTTTGGACTTCGAGCGTGTAACTTTCAAAAAGTTACCGTTGATTTTTTTTCTATAAATAGGTGGCATTTCTTAGAGTATTTTTTACGCTTTCCATCTTTCAAACTTACGAGAAATTACCGGTTACGTATTTTTGTGAATCTTATTCAAAGTTGCTTCCAAAATTTCGATTTTTGTGATTAACTTGCTTACTTACTCAAGGTATACATCAAATAAGTAACAAATCTTGTTTAAATGCACAAAAACAAAGCTTGCACTGTACAACTCGGAAGTCACCTTTTCAAACTTCAAATGCTTTTTTTGACAATCAAACGATGATGTTTATGTAAATATGGTTTGCGATGGGGCTTAGGAACACAAGAACAAGGTTTTTATCAAAGAAAAACTCACAAAATTTGAAATGTGTTCTTCGAGTGGTTGAAGATTGTGCTTGATTTCATTTTTGGCCTAGATCTTCATGTTATGGGTCAAATGAGAAAAATCTCAGTGTTATAAAAGTGTTTAGATACATGTATTCATTGTAAAACATGTGTCAAAACACATTTCATCAAAACACATTTTTGTTCATAAAAAATACTACTTCATCAATGAAGGAATTTTGGGGGTGATACAATTTTTCTACAGAGTTGACCACTTTTTCAAAGTTTGATTCGAAATGAATATTTTGAAGTCAACAAATGTCAAAGTGCTTCACACTTGAATGTTTTGATTTTACAAGTCAATACATTTTATTGGTTTATTCGTCAAAGTTCAGCTTTCTAACCTATTGGCTATTCTTACAGGATTAATCATGGCTATGGAAGATGAATCTGTCTCATATCGTTCTTCGACAGCTAGCCAATCCCATAACCCTGACAACCAACTCCTTCCCCGAAATCAATTTCTTTCTGTGGTCACCCATGATAATAACCACTTCATAAACCTCAATAATTTCCGAAACCCTAACTTTCCCATCATCACCGAAATACTACATGTCCACCCATTGAACCATGCTCTCACCTTTGATCCATCTACTTCTGGAACTCATGTTCCTGAATTATATGTGCAACAGTTCTGGCACACAGTCCACACGCATACAAATCCAGACTCTGGTCGCGTGTCTATTCGTGGTGACGTAGACCACTTCACCCTTAACATCACCGCAAGCCGACTCAGGGAAATCCTTCGGCTCCCCACTGCCAGAAGCAGGCCTCCTCTCCTTGACTTTCAGGAGATGCCTGATGAGACTACTAACCTTGCGGGCATTCGAGCTATGGGTTATATTGGGGACTTACCGCTTCGTTCCACTTCAAAATAGACAACCTTCACCCCATGTTCTATACTTTCTTAACCATTCTCCAACGTTGACTCACCCCTAAACACACTGGATACGAATACCCCAACTCCAATCAAATCAAACTCATCTATGCTGTGGCTAATCACCTACATATCGATTATGCCACTTTAATTTTTCTTGATCTTGTGCAGTAGGTAGAGGGAAAACTTTCTGATCTTAAAAGAGCAAAGGGAAGATTTCTGACATATCAACAAATTTTGCCTATGATGGTCCAATTTTCCATGGACAGAAACGAGGAGATACTGTTGGGTTTTGGTGGCATCTAGAAAGCGCGGCGGAAACAAAAACGAGTATAAAACAATTTCATTTTATGCCATCAACACACCAACCAATGGAGCAAACTCTAGACAATAGCAATGCAACTAAAAGAAGAAGAAGAACAAGGACAAGAAATTATACCATACAAAAGAATTTCTCCTTGTTGCCTTGGAAGATTTGTACACAAAATAGTGTACCACTATTGGTATCCACACCAAGTGAAATAGATTCCCACGTGCTAGCTATGTTTGGACACCGCCAAAAGCTCCACCGGTAACTTACAACAACTTGAAGATCAATTGTGCCTTGTTACTAACCTTCCAAGTGTACAAAGAGAGAGTATATGAACTAACATTATGTTACAAGTTCATATTCCATGTTCATATGTTTTCACACACATTCAAGAAGTTGTCTAACACATTTTTGAGTAGTTCTCTTGACTTACTAAGATAGGCAAAACGTCCTCATAAATTTAGACTTAAGTAACATTGATACCACATTCAATCTAGACTTAAAAGTATAATTAAATTGGCTATTACTATGTGAGGCACGGCCGTACCCCATAGGGCACGCCCGTGCCAGCCCACGGGCACACCCAAGTCACGCCCGACTTGGGCTCGTGCTTTCGCACTAGGCACGGCCATACCTCCACGAGGCACGCCCGTGCCGGCCCCAATGGGTACGCCCTAGGCACACCGGCCTTGGGCCCGTACCTGGCATAGGGCACACCCGTACCTTCACAAGGCACGGCCGTTCCCGACCCAACCAAAACAAATTTTGGTATTTTCTCTCTCTCTTATTCAAAGGTGTTGCCGGAATCAATACTTGGCGTGTGACCCAATACGCCTATGCTTCATCGGCAGTGATACCAACTCATGTGTGTTAGTGGGCATATTCCAACAAACTCCCACTTGAACATGACACACCCACGAAAGGTAACACCGACATAGAGTGGCCTCTAGCAAGGCATCTACGCCCCCAAGTCAGCATAGGGTATGTCGCCCATGACAAGTACCAACTTGTAAACAATGGTCCTACAGATAAGTGATTATTCATCCCTTCGTTCACGATATCCGTTGTGAATGCAGGTCATGGAACACTGTCAACGCTAAATCATTCACGATATTTTTCTTGATCTAGACTAACTATGAAGAACAACACAAGTTGCAAAATTGATCCACTATCAATTCAACTTGAGCACGACCATGCATTTTGATGTCATCAGTTCAGTCAACGAGGGGCCCAAGGATATCTCTCTAAAGAGGAACGAATACCTTTGACTTCATCGTTCCATCATAATAACAAGTTCTTGCCTGAAAAGTTCCCTTATAATAGCCAGTTACGAACTGCATTAGAAAGCAATCTAAACAAGACCATATTATTAATCAAGAAGCGCATGTATCTCCAGTAGAAGGACAAACAATTTTATCATCCTGATTTACTCGTGATCATGTCCATGAAGTAAACTTAGGTGCGGGTCTTCCAATTACTTGATCACTATCAAGTACAAGCTAGTGTTGCGAAAACATGTATTCAATCCACTATAAATACTTTACCAACCACTTGCCTCGATCTTAATTCACTTCTTCCTTCCAATGAAGAACGACTGATCGTGGAGCATTTAGAATAAATTTATTCAAGGAAGTAGTTAAACATGCTAAGATGGAACACAATAAAGGCTAACGAAAGTACCCGCTCCGCGCGCATTATCAAATCTCCATTTGATAATCGATACAATCAAAGCACATTATTGCTTTAATGTTCCCAATTCAAGGTATATCAAATTCAACTAAAACAAACTCAAGCCAAAGCCACTTGTAAACCAAGTGTATGCAAGCCTAGTATGAAAACTCATCACTAGCTCATGACTAAAGCTTTAGTAAGTTGATTCACAAAGTGACATCCATGTGTACTCTAACAATCACCATATCTTCTCTCGACCAAACACTTATAAAGTGTGCGTCGGCAAGATCATGGTCCTTTGTCCAAGCCTTCGTGCTCTCATTGTTCCAAGGAACCCAATGAAGTCACAATGCACAAGACTATGGTTCACATATATAAGCCATCATACTCTTATTTTATTAAAAGAACCCAATTAGAGTCAATGATGCTTAAAGAACCATTCTAGTTGATAACATTTCACTTTAACAACACAACAATAGCAATTCACCAAGAGTAATACATTACTCAAAGTTCCATGTTACCACCGAACATCAACTTGAAGAACAATGTACCAATAGTTCTTCCAAGTATGTCAAAATTGAGAGAAAAGAAACCATGTGATAAACCAGGTTGCTAATTAAACTAACACACTAGTTCATCATGTTTCAATATCACTCTCTTAGTTCTGTCACTCCAAAAAGTTCACGTTTGTATCTTCCAATTCTTCTTATGAAGCAATAATTTCTCAACCCTGGTTTTATGAACCGCCAAGTTACGATATTATTTTCAACAAGAAGTATGTTATGGATACGCAATTTGAGGAACACAAGCGCTCCCACTCGCTCTGGCATACATCCAAGTTTAATCTTCCCTTTTCGGAAACTCAAATCTATGATTTTCTCATTAAAGTGAAGATTACAACCTTGCGATGTTTATTGAGTCTACGAGGATACCTTCAACGTACAAGACCTTCGAAAAGTGTTAAAACACCCTTCCTCAAAATTCCCATGAAGGAACACGATCTTTACATTGCAGTGATAAACACATGTATTCGAGTAACCTTCAACATAACCACTAGGAAAATTTCCTTATGATACCATCCCCATGGTCAATCATAACGGAACATTTACTATTAGTTGGTATTTGAAGTTCAAGTCCATGAATAGACTTCTTGGGCTTGTAGAGCATACGAGGATACTAATAATGTACAAGACTCTCAGAGAGTATTAAAACACTTCCTCAAAATCCCTATAAAGGAATAGAGTCTTTTCATTTCACTATCATACCTTCACAATCAAGAAAAGGCAGTGATACACCATAAGTCATCCAAATAGACTTCAACATAACCACTAGGAAAATTTCTTTCATGATACCATCCTCATGGTCAATCATATCAGAACTTTTACCACTAGTCGGTATATGAAGTTGTCTACATCTCAATTCATGTATACCCTTAGGTTTATGTGACGACCGCGATTTCCCAAAATTTATCATTTACAAAAAATCTTGCCATTTTATCAGAAAACATGCAACGGAAGTCTTTAGCCATAAAATACATCTTATCGAAACGATAAGAGATTACATCAGTTTGAAAATCACGACATCACGTTCATAAACATTAATCATAAAGACATAAATTGTTTGATGTGATAAAACAAAATGGTATCATCTAAGACAGTACACTACCCAAAGTCCCTGTCTCATAAGCAAACTCTAAGCAACCTGCACGAGTACAAGACATATTTCAAGAAACAAGTGTCAGCTTAAAGCCTCGTGAGTCAATAGAGTTAAGAAAAGATTCAATTAAAACATAACATACTTTAAGCGGTAATATCAGAATAAATAATAATCCATTCCCGCCCATTCATATAGTTGACCAACCTCATCATTTGACATTTAGCACATAACGGTCAACTAATCATAGTACCTCAAACAGTTATTTCATATACTCCGTTATCGTAATTCTTTAAATCATAACTATCATCATCACAATCATCATTCATGGTCTAGGGATATTATCTTAACCCAAGATATAGACCCGGTTCACGAGTTACGTTATTACCCGTCTAAGAATCATTAGAGCGCGACTTCCAATAATTCTTAGACTGCAACATCTCCCGCTATCGTTACTCCGGCGACGTGGTATCCAACGTATTCCACAATGCCGTTAAGGTGAAGTAATAATGGTGTTTTACCTCTTACACCTCCTCACACCCACATGATATTTAATAAGGTACAACCTCTAGTATCAAATATCATTCCAATGAGTATAAATACATCATCACGTTGTCCCAGACTTGTCATGAACATCCGGTAACCCACAAATGGCTGGCACTTTTCCTAGAAGGTTCAAACTACTAGGCATCATTAATAAGGATTGGACTACCCTCATCCCAAGGTCTCGTAAATAAATATTACGTTAAAACTCATAACTTCATAACATATCATAATCATCATACGATTTCATAACATGTAACAATCATATATATATATATATCACATATTTCATGCATAGGTAATATATAAACACATATTACCATTTTATAGTAAATCATTACTTTTGAAAATATATCATTTTTGTCTAGTACTCGGTTTTGAGAAATATTGAACTCACCTTAGTCCAGATAACGAAACACACGAGCTTGAAAAGACAAATAACGCTCACGGATCGTCAAGAACGCGAACTCAAACGCCACAAATAACCTATTGAAGGTTACTATGTTTAAAACACGATCCAAAGATTCTAGAGAAGTCTAAACTAGCTTAGAATACTTAGACATGTAAAATAACAACTCCCGACCAAAGATTATCGCTTCACGTGCTTAGAAACTCCATAAAAACGCATAAACTCGACATGCATGTAGCCTAAACATCTTCATAGTCGAAATAGAAGCGTAAGATTAAAGAAATATACCTCTCGGATCAATTCTCGCAAAACCTCGATCGAAGCTATGCTCGTAACAATATTTTCGGTCTCCCGTAACTTCTATACGAGTACAACCGAGACTCTGCCCAAAGTACCTCACTATTTCCTCACTGTGTTTTATCTATTTTTTGTAACCCCTTCTATCTATTCTCTATATATAGAGATTGATGTATATATATATATATATATATATATATATATATATATATATATATATATATAAAGCACAAGTCTACAAAAATAAAAGCTGCAAAAAGAAAAAAGGAAAAAGGAAACCCAACCATACAAGCAATGTGTCACGTGAATTCAATTTTGAATTCAATTTGAATTTGCAAGTTACACTTAGCCCCCCCTAATTTACACTTTCAGTCCTTTTAGTTATGTTTGAATTTTATTAAACCTTCAACCTTAATCTTTTAATTTAATTTCTTTCTACGACGTAATTTAATAACTCTATTTAAATATCTATCCTCAAACTCCTTGAATACAAAGTATATAAATATATATTGGCAGTATTATTATACGTATAATACTAATATATATACGTGTATCTTAGGAGTAAAAACCTTCTTAATATATTCAAATAATATATTTCTATTATTTGTATATCCTTAAATTCCATAAATATATAATTCACGTCTAAGAATTTTTACAATATTTTCAGGTCGTTATAGTTTACACCAAGGCATTGGATCAACCAAGTTCAATACTTGGACATCCTACATGAATCACATCCCATTCTCATTACCTCTCACCTTCTAGTAGACACTAGGCCCACTACAACTTCCGATAGTTGATGAATTCAACTAATCCACCAATGAGTTATCTTCCTCTAGATATAAAACATATATCCATCCGGCCTTATGACAACTCCTATCAGAAATAGGAAGAGTAACGAATTATGCCAGGTACTCCAGCATCGCCATGCTGAGTTCCAATCACTACTGATTGCATGCTAGTGCCAACATCAGGTTTTACCATTCAAGGCTCCGTTTACTCCTACTAACTCCCATAGATATTTCCACTCGCTATCGAGCGACAAAACTTGTCCCCAAAAGTTTATGAAACAAATATCCCATGGTATCAGTAGAATGCCTAACAGAGTAGCATCACTAGTCCCCAGATTCCTGCACCTCACGTCTACATGTAGGCTGGATAATCTAGGTTTTGAGATAGACAAGCAAAGACACTCTTTCTAGACCTTTCTCCTAAGATGCATACTAAACCATCTTTGTTGATTTTATATATAGAACATTGCCCACCATACTTAAGCATCCCAACACATTGGGTATGAATTTGCGATCCATCAAGACCCGAACATATCCAAGAACATTCAGTTTCTCCTCTATGCGACCCATATGCCAATGTATACTAGGAGAAATAATTTAGGAGATAAATCCCACAATTCTTATGATGATCACAAAATTCATATATTAAGATACTCAACATCTTTACAAGATTTAAGTAACTTAACCTTTCATCCACAAACCTCGTTAAGGTAATCAATGAACACCTCAAAGGTTTCAAATATACCTATCCCTACTACTACCACGGGTAAAGGTAACGAAGTGCAAGTAGTTATCCCCGTGGATTTGCTTTAACGAATTAAACACACAAGTGTGAACTAATTACAGCAAGCTCTCAATCCTCTTACATACGCCGATGAAAGATGTACAAGTCATTTAGCCCAATAAACAATTCTCGCACTCAACATTTGATCAATTATCAAAATGTATTCAAGATTCCAAACCACATGGAACTTGGTGAAGCAAGTCTTGTTTACATAGCTAAATAATCTTGTCACTTGGATAACTAATCCAAACCATTTTTGGATTCAAACACATTATTCATGATTACTTCATTACTTTTAAGCAAAAGCTTATAAAGGGCCATGACATGGATAAACCTTGAAATAAACCACTAATATATATATATATATATATATATATATTAAATACAAAGTAATATCCATCGTCAACCAATGCATAATAGACTTAATAATTCTCTCGCCACGCAGGGCAGATAAAATATTAATCTAATAAAGTAATAAGATAGCTAGATGAAATGGCGAGATCAAAACTCCCAATCCTCTCAATCGAGATAACGTCCAAGTTTCCCAATTTTGAGCTCTAGCTCTCCATGCCTTATCAGCTACTTCTTCCGTAACACCCACACTTTGTAACAAAACAATTTTGCAACAAACGTGAGTGTTATAGCTAGCATTTCAATACATCTAGCTAAGAAGTAGAAAAGCAATGGAGCTAATCATGAATGTACCTGATGACGAGGAGCTATTCCCTTGCCTTATAGGAAGCTTTAACTCCTCCAAACACTCCGGACAAGCGTGGCGGCGCCAATATCCATATTTACCGCAGAAATAGCAAACTTCTCCCTTAGGAGTCGTATTCTTTTCCTCGGCTTTACATTCCTTAAACAACCAGGTGGGAACGAACTTGCGTTTGGCCATGTTAGACTCGAAAGTCTTAAGCATGCATGCAACTCGTCTAAGGATTCTACCATTTTTTCCTTTTGATAGTTTTTGATAAACTCATCATAAGACGTGGGCAGAGATTGGAGAATCATATTCACCGCAAGTGTAACACCATAAAACTCAAGCCATTTTTTTAAAACGCTGCGGAAGCAATTCTCTAATTTCATAATAATATAAACATCCATAAGTACAAAGTACTTTTTACAAATCACAACATTCGTTTGTGTTACAAAAGATTATAAAATATGGCTCGTCTCTTCTCAAAACACAATATCAGAGTATTGTTCAAATTCCCCTTTCCATAAACAAAGCTAAACAGCTACTCACATAAACCTGCAAAAAAAAAAAAAAATCAACCGTGGGGGATTAGCACAAAGCTAAGTGAATGGAAGCTACAGACAAGCACATAACAATCACTGTTCCCAACGGAACCTCTGAACATCAATCCTCAAGCAATCCGTCAATTCAAAAATCTCTTCCATCTCGAGGACCGGCGGTTCTGCCGAACCTACAACCAAAGCTGGCCAAAGCAAAGGTTTACCGATAGCTCCCTGCCGATTGGCATAGTAAACTCCCCTCTGAGCAACAAATGCAACAGAGGAGCTTCTACTGTTCAACCAACCGCAAGCGAGCCCAGCTCTAGCATCAGCAGCTGACCCCAACCAGCTCTTACACAGAAGCTGATCTCTTCCGACCCATAACACAGAAGTCGGTTCTCAAACAATCCAATTACTCCTCCAATCACAATCACAATCAAAACTCTTTCACATATAACGTATATGAACATGTACTTCTCATTTAGCATGTAGCAGACTTAACAGTCTATCATGGCATGACTAGCAATCTATCTTTGTATAAAGAACTTATCAGTCAAATATCTCATATTCAAATCAACAAACAATCATTGCATTCAAACAATCTTTCAATTATTCAATTCATATTGTTACCAACGAAACCACCCATGAGTAAACTTCCACTCACCTCAGTCCTTGATTCACGCGTGCTCAGTAGTCTAATATCACTGAGTGTGTGGTTTGCGTGAAAACACAACAACAACCGAATCAGTCTCGATTATATAAATATATATTTCAACATATATTTATATCTTATAATCATGTAAACAACCTGATTTAATCATATAATTAACAATACAACTTTTCCCAAACGAAACACAAACAAAACGAACAATTCTTCTTAAACAGCCTCTGTCACGCCGTGACACTCCCTTGTGTCACGCCGCGACACAATCGGATTTCGAATCCGGATCTAAGCATCGGATTTGAGTAGCGGATTTTGGGTTTAAGATTTCACAATCGGATTTGGGCTTGGATTTTGGTTCTCGGTTTTCTAGTGTCGGATTCATGCTTTTCAGATTTGAAACACTCGGATTTCAAGGATTAGGATTGTAACTCTCGGATTCTCCAAAAACCGATTCAAACCTCCAGATTTCAAGAACGTCGCGCCGCGACCTTCTTTGTAGCGCCGCTACGTTCAACGGATTTCAAGGTTCTTTCTTCAATTTCAGATTTCCAGCCAACTTAAATTATATATAAACAATTCCAACATCATATTTCTTCAATCTAAGCTCATTTATACTATATATCATGCATATATAACATCATAAACACCTTTTTAACAAATCAAACAACAAAAATCATCAAAACCCATTTCATCTTTATGAACCATCTATGGTGTTCTTCTTTACACACATGAAAACACAATCATAACATATCCAAGTAATCAATAACACATAATGATCATAAACTAACCTCTGTTTTGAATTATAACCCACCAAAATTCAATTCCAAGATTTTAAGTCTCTTTTCTTGTTCTTGTTTTTCTTTATGTCCAGAGAAACTCTCATGCATACACACACACACACACACATTCACTCTTCTTTTTCTTTTTTTTCTTTCAAAATCAGATTTTCACTAAATATTCACATGCACACACGTGTACACTATTCAAATAATAGTCATCACCTCACACACACCAACTCATAAATACACATACATACTAACATACATACATACATTCTTACATACATAATGTCATACATACATAACTAACTCTTCTAGCATATACACATGCTAATTAACCATCAATTAATTATTCAATATCATAATACCATTTATTACGTCCATTTTACTTTCAAACAAATAATCTTTCTCAATCAATTGCCTTAACATACTTTTGAGGTATTTTCTATAATTCTCGTACCAAACTCAATCTTATTTACTCATAAACACATACGACTTCACATACTCGTTTAATCACATAACAAATCTTTAATTATACATAATTAAACACAGTTCAACTTACCATATAATTAAGTCTGAAATTCAAATGGTTGTACAAAATTATTGTATGTGTGGAGAAGGGCAGTGTATAGATCAGAGTTATCAGAAGAGTTGTTATAAATTCAGAACACCTTTCGTGTGTTATATCTCAGAAGATATTTAGCAGTTAAATCTATAATAAACAAAGTAGATGGGTCAAGGACCGGTAAAAGTTTAGAAAGGGGTCAGAATATGTATGAGGACCTGAACAGAAAATGATGATATTTATTCAGAACTCTTCGGCAGTTGATTTCGGGGACGAAATCATTTCAAGTGGGGAAGAGTTGTAACACCCAGAATTTTATTATTAAGTTAATGCGAGAAATGTACAAAGTGGTAAATGAATTACAAATGGATATATGAGATAGTATGTGGTTATAAACTAGAGGGGCTAAAACCGTCAAAACGGAACTTGGAAAGGTTGAGGGACTAATTGTGCAATTAGTCCATAGTTATATATATATAAAGGCATATTTGACTTTGAGATAGTCAAAGTCTTAACAAGTTCATTTACAACTTCACGTATTCTGCAGAACATCAATTTCTCTCTGAAGATTTTGATCAAGATCAGTATAAGCAAGGTGAAATAACTGGAGCTAGTAATCATACAAGTTGGAGGTAAGAATCCTAAACTATGTTCTTGAAGTTAAATAGGTTTTTAGTTGATTCTGTGGTTAATCAAAGATTTCAGCATGTTATTGTTGTTGTTTTTGGATTTGAAGTTGTTTGGGATGTAGGAAAACATCCCAGTAGCGTTTTTATGAATTAAAGTTCGGTTTTTGGGGTGTTTTGGCCGGAGACAGCAAGTAAGTCAGCTAAACTGCTGCTACCAGTTGAAGGGCACGGGCGTGCCCCTCATGATCCAATCGTGCCTCAGGGCGTACCTGCAAGGCACGGGCGTGACCCAAAAAGGTACGGGCGTGCCCTATTCTAGAAAGGCCCAGATTGTGCCTTGAGACCACGGGAGTACTTAGCTATAGGCACGGGGGTACTTGGGTAGAAGGCATGGGCGTGCCTAGTGTTTTGTTCAGTTATTAAGTTCAGCAGAATTTATGATTGATATATTTATTTGGTATTATTTCATGTAGAGACTTTACATTGGCGTGTTCACTAGATTACTATCGATTGTGTACTGTTATATAACATTACAGACTAAAAGGTGAGTCTTCTAGACTTCACTTCATATCTGCAGCATGTATGCCATTGTATCAGATTACTGACATGTAATGTTATTCATATGTGTGTATAAGCTTGCTGCTTTGTGCAGTAAGTCTCAGAGGTGGGGTGCTTACTACTACGTGCAGTAAGACTCAATTATGGTACAGTACTGACCTAGGTTGTTGCCCTGGGTCTAGAACCAGAGGCTAGCATTGTTTGCCAGACATACGTGTATTATCTTCATATGATTTTATACGTGTGTTTATATGATGTTTAGTTTGGTTTACTCACTAAGCTCTCGTAGCTTATCAGATACTATTTTTAAAATGTTTTGCAGGTTTTTAGCAAAGACAAGGGCAAAGCTTCGGTTTGACTAGCATTTGATAAACTTTTTGAAATTAACGCCTGGTTTGTAAACATCAAGTTTTTAGTATCAAACTTGTGACAGTATTTATGCGCGTATCTATTGATACATCTAGATTTCAAATCAGTATTGCTTCCGCTTTTATTTCAAACTTTCAGATGCGAACACTCATATGTGTTTGATCTTAATATTTCAAATTTTGGTTTTTGGGGCGTTACACCCGCCTACTACTAGGCCCGGTTTTCGGATGTTACAAATCTTCCCTCCTTCAGAGGATTCCGTCCTCGGAATCCTATAGCATATCTTAACGGAAAACCCATTCTTCATATATATTCATTTCAGGTTGTCAAGTCCTTTGTAACACATATCCATACCTTTCTTATTACCATTCACTAGTATTCATTTCTACTTATCTCTGTCATCCAATAGTCTTCAGAGTTTAATAACTCTTCTTCAACTCAATCATAAAACTCATAAACTCGAGAAACCTGTCTTTTAGTTATTTTCTTTCACACTTACACATTTATTCAATATCAAAACATCTCTTGAATACTTGTTCACGTCAATCTATTCATTTCAATTAACAAATTCTACTTATCTGTCATTCACTATCTTACATACATAGGTATCCACATATCACTTCTTCCTCTTGCTTCCAATTAATATGTCAAACATTACCACTTTATCCACAGATCAACTTACCACGGATATCTTAACCTTTATCAGATAGAAATCATATCATGCTTGTCTACTCAGTATAATTAGGAATTCCACGAATCATCAAAATCCAATCCAATGCAAAGTACAAATGCAATTCTTTCTATTCGACTATCTCATAAAATTCAGTTGTACCGCTCATTTCGCATCTCCTTTTCTTGTCATAAATTCTTCTAGAAATTTAGTTAATTCCTTTATTTCTCATCACAAACCTCTAAGTATAAGATATTCATATCTTCAAATCATCTCATCAATGTAATTCTTTTCAAAAGATTACGTTTCACTAGTGGTAACCATACCAACACTTCTTACTACTCAATCCACTATCACTTGTGATACACCAGATTCCTTTTTATGTAGTACATCAATTCCATCATAGTTTGTCATTATCATAACTCTGGTATCTCAAATTATCTCAACAGTTTGCAAATCTCTGTTACTTTGCCTTACTCGAACACACTCAAATCATAATTCCACGAAAGTATATATATCATATTCATTCCTTTCTATGTGTCTTTCGTTAATTACTTCTATGGCATTATACTATTTAGCCCTTTTAAGTGCGTTTTCATTCATATAATATACAAATCTTCGTTCCATAAGCTTAGGCCATCACATTTCTCTTTTCTCATAAATTCGTTCTGTCATTCTTCAAATCACATATATCTTCAGTTTATACGTGTCAATCATCCACATATCTGGCTCTTTTCTCATGAATATCTCCTTGTAATTAGGCACCAATTAAGTCTTTATCCAAACAATTCTTGCATATTTCATACTTGCCCAGTCTGTAGCAATCTACTTCGTTCTTTTGGTAATCTCAATTATCCATGTCATCAATTTCTAATAAGGATAATCTCAATTTCATCCATCAAGTCAAGTGCGCGTCGATTCCCATAATCTTCAAAGTTACCATCATGAATTACCTCACATTCTCTCATATCTGACAATAATAATCTTCCCAATGTAATATCAAACTTCTCAATTACAATCTCTGATTCATCCTAACCATCATTTCTATCACATGTTGATTTCATTCATATTTATGAACATCTGCCGTTCCTTTTAATACTCAGACCAATTTCACATGTCTTTCTTTATAATCAATATCTTCATATTATCAATGCAACGAGATAGGTATTAAATCATTCCCCTCAAGAATCTTCAACTTTCACAAAACATAGACTATTCCTCCATTTTCATAACATGGTAGCTTTATGTCAATCCAACTAATGCAATATCTCAACAATAATCAATCTCCTCAGGTTCATTAATCGATATTACAGATTATCTTCAATCATTAGCTTTACCTATACTCGCAATTTCAGTTATACATTTATCATACTATCTCTTTATCATCACAAAACCTTTCAAACTTCATTAACTTATCCATTTTCCTCTTTCTTTGTACGAACACATACATATACATATAAGCATTTATAAACACAGAGGGCAAAACAACTCTTGCAACACATAACTTAGCATGCAGTTCTTCAAATCTACAAACATCATTCTGGGGTACTTCATACCCAATTCACGTCATATCCTATATTTCATCATTTACTGTCATATTTACTTACTACCATACGCATCAAACGGGTTCTTTCTATTTTGCCCACTTGCTGACGAGGATCCCCCACCTGCCACAGCTCCTGACTCTGACTCTAACTCCTTGCCAACTTTGCAATGTCTTGCTCGAAGATCTTCTTCAAAACAAATCCAGCATACCTTTCGCGAGAAACGACACTCTTTCATTTCATGGCCAAACTGCCCGCAAGTCAAACACTGCATAGTCTGAGTCGTACATGGTCCTGTGTGGTGAGACTTACACTTCCCACACCGTGGCACTCGTTGGTTAGATACATCAAATGCATATTTACGTTTCAAATTTCTTTTACTCCGGCTACTCTGCCCTCTTTGCTTTTCAACATTATACTGTTCCAATCGCAATTTCTGCTGAGATATCTCATCTCGATTTGTTCTATCTCTAGCCTTCAAATCATCTTCAGCCGACTTGGCCAAGGTAATGCTTGTGACAGTGTACTAGCCCATCTGGTAGTACTTCGATACTCAGGAAGCAAAGCTCCCACAAAGTGTTGTATCTTAGACGCCTCATCGGGTACCCATTGCTTCACAAAACACAATCTTTTGTTAAATCGCTTGATTAATTCATCCACAGTCATGTCTTTAGTCATACGCAACTCCATGAATTCTCTTTTGATACGAACTATCTCAAAAGTATTACAATACTGCTCACATAGTTTCTCCTGAAACTGATCCTAGGTCACACTATCTTGTTGTCGTTTAGAAAAATGCCCTGTAAGGGAATCCCACCAAACCATTGCATCTCCTATTAGCATACGAGTCGCAAAACAAACTCTTAGTTCATCCTCACAATTGCATGCTTCAAAAGCCTTTACCATCTCGTAACTAGTTCAAAGTTATATTAGGGTCTGTACTGCCATAGTACTCTGAAGGCTTACAATCCAAGAATTGCTTATAAGTGCATGGTGGTTTAAATCCTGGATACGCAAAAGGATAAACTACTTAGGTAGTAAAAGGATGAGAACTCGACTGTTGTGCCACTTGTGATATTGGAGGAAACGGAAATGTAACTTGCACAATTGTAGCTTGAGTTACTAAACATAGGATTCTGAATTCATTCATTCTGGATAATCCTCTCTTGTTCCATATTGCCCATAGCATTTCTAAGTTCCCACAATTCATTCTCCAATTTGAAAATATATTCCCTCTGATCCATTCCAGATTCAAAACCTGAAGTACCAACCTGACCTGTTACATTCAAAACATCCGCTGATGAAATTCCAGTCACTTCTTGGGTTACAGGAGTGTCAGCAGGGGTATTCTGTCAGCCATATCTGTACAATCACATCATCTCACAAGCTCATTAGATAAACCGTTAGTACATAACATACTAACTATCACACCACAATTCCAATTCACTCTAAATCCCCCCAAAGGAAAGTTTGACCCAACACGAGCCAAGATTTGGGAATGCAACACTCTAGCCGTGCCTGCATCGCCAAACCTAGGCTCTGATACCAAGTTGTAACACCGTAAAACTCAAGCCATTTTTTTTAAAACGATGCGGAAGCAATTCTCTAATTTCATAATAATATAAACATCCATAAGTACAAAGTACTTTTTTACAAATCACAACATTCGTTTGTGTTACAAAAGATTATAAAACGTGGCTCGTCTCTTCTCAAAACACAATATCAGAGTATTGTTCAAATTCCCCTTTCCACAAACAAAGCTAAACAGCTACTCACATAAACCTGCAAAAAAAAACAATCAACCGTGGGGGATTAACACAAAGCTAAGTGAATGGGAGCTATAGACAAGCACATAACAATCACTGTTCCCAACGGAACCTCTGAACATCAATCCTCAAGCAATCCGTCAATTCAACAATTTCTTCCATCCCGAGGACCGGCGGTTCTGCCGAACCTAAAACCAAAGCTGGCCAAAACAAAGGTTTACCGATAGCTCCCTGCCGATTGGCACAGTAAACTCCCCTCTGAGCAACAAATGCAACAGAGGAGCTACTACTGTTCAACCAACCGCAAGCGACCCTGGCTCTAGCATCAGCAGCTGATCCCAACTAGCTCTTACACAGAAGCTGATCTCTTCCGACCCATAACACAGAAGTCGGTTCTCAAACAATCCAATTACTCCTCCAGTCACAATCACAATCACAATCAAAACTCTTTCACATATAACGTATATGAACATGTACTTCTCATTTAGCATGTAGCAGACTTAACAGTCTATCATGGCATGACAAGCAATCTATCTTTGCATAACGAACTTCTCAGTCAAATATCTCATATTCAAATCAACAAACAATCATTGCATTCAAACAATCCTTCAATTATTCAATTCATATTGTTACCAACAAAACCACCCGTAAGTAAACTTCCACTCACCTCAGTCCTCGATTCACGCATGCTCAGTAGTCTAATATCACTGAGTCTGTGGTTTGCCTGAAAACACTGCAACAACCGAATCAGTCTCGATTATATAAATGTATCTTTCAACATATATTTATATCTTATAATCATGTAAACAACCTGATTTAATCATATAATTAACAATACAACTCAAACGAAACACAAACAAAACGAACAATTCTTCTGAAACAGCCTCTGTCGCGCCACGACACAATCGGATTTCGAATCCGGATCTAAGCATCGGATTTGAGTAGCGGATTTTGGGTTTAAGATTTCACAATCGGATTTGGGCTTAGATTTTGGTTCTCGGTTTTCTAGTGTCGAATTTGGTGTCGGATTCATGCTTTTCAGATTTGAAACACTCGGATTTCAAGGATTAGGATTGTAACTCTCGGAATCTCCAAAAACCGATTCAAACCTCCGGATTTCAAGAACGTCGCGCCGCGACCTTCTTTGTAGCGCCACTACGTTCATCGGATTTCAAGGTTCTTTCTTCAATTTCAGATTTCCAGCCAACTTAAATTATATATAAACAATTCCAACATCATATTTCTTCAATCTAAGCTCATTTATACTATATATCATCCATATATAACATCATAAACACCTTTTTAACAAATCAAACAACAAAAATCATCAAAACCCATTTCATCTTTATGAACCATCTATGATGTTCTTCTTTACACACATGAAAACACAATCATAACATATCCAAGTAATCAATAACACATAATGATCATAAACTAACCTCTGTTTTGAATTATAACCCACCAAACTTCAATTCCAAGATTTTAAGTTTCTTTTCTTCTTTTTCTTGTTTTTCTTTATGTCCAGAGAAACTCTCATGCATACACACACACATTCACTTTTCTTTTTCTTTTCTTTCTTTCAAAATCAGATTTTCACTAAATATTCACATGCACACACGTGTACACTATTCAAATAATAGTCATCACTTCACACACACCAACTCATAAATACATATACATACATACTAACATACATACATACATTCTTACATACATAATGTCATACATACATAACTAACTCTTCTAGCATATACCACATGCCAATTAAGCATCAATTAATTATTCAATATCATAATACCATTTATTACGTCCATTTTACTTTCAAACAAATAATCTTTCTCAATCAATTGCCTTAACATACTTTCGAACCAAACTCAATCTTATTTACTCATAAACACATACGACTTCACATACTCGTTTAATCACATAAAAAATCTTTAATTATACATAATTAAACACAGTTCAACTTATCATTAGCCCGCCTACTACTAGGCCGGGTTTTCGGATGTTACAGCAAGCTCCCTCCTAATGGGAAATCCTAGTATTTCCATTTGGTCAATGTATGCCTTCATACGAAGCACATGAACACTAACCTTCCCACCTTCCTGCATCTGGCAACCTACAAGGGCCTTGACACACATAAAGTGTTCCTCTCTAATTTGATGTTGGAACATGTCCTTTAACCAATTAATCGTGTCATACGCACTCATATGCCCAAGTTGCTTACGCAGCCCATAGTCGACAACATGAAAGTAGAAACATCTTTTGTCTCTTCGATACGCTTTTCAAAGGCGTATCTAGTGGCCCAACTTGTGTTGGTAGCAGGTGGTTTCGGAAGAGGTTCCTCGAGGATGTGCAACTTAGATTCATGGTGAAGGATAATTCACAATTGCCTATACCAATCCACAAAGTTCACACCTACGAGTTTCTCCTTTTCTAGGAATGAACGGAGAGATAAATTCGGTGTTGCGTTGTTAACGTTTGTCATCTACAATTTTAGAGTACACGTTTTAGTGAATTTCGATATAATCCTTGTATAAATAATTACCCAAATAGTTTTCAAAACCAATTATTTAAACAAAGCTAGAAACCATATTTCACTTTACCTTATGACGGGTTTACCGCGGATCACAAAGCAAAGCTATTTAGGCCGGTAACCATTTTACCGATTGCAAACACTTTGCAACTTCTAGATCCTTGCGGGACCCATTGACAATCAATATGTCTTTTGGCATGTTTGATCCCTTCTCGCACCAATTCTAACTTGATTCCCTTAAATGACTCGGCTAAAGCTCGACGCCACCTAAGTGTCACAAAAAGAATTGTAAACCGCCCGTCAAGACACACAGTGGAACTCTCGCCAATAATTGGCTCGTGCTAAGCTCGACAACCAATATTGCAAATTACCACACTCACCTTCCACACAGTTCCACTTGGCATGACTCGTACTAGAGCTCGACAATCATCCAAGTTTTACTAGATTCGGGTGGTGTTGTCTTACGGATGGCGCGTGATTTAAATTTTAAAAATAGGATTTCGTTTTACTGTTAAAACAATTTTAACCCATTTTGTGAATTAACAAATCAAGTGATAAATACAATTTTTATCCACTTATAATATAATACAAATTTATATTATCTTGTTAATTCTATACACGCGGAAAGAAATATAAACCAATTTTATAAATCTTTGTGTTTTATATATTTTGGAAAAATTATCTAGAATGCGATATCCTACTCATCCATGCAAAATAATAAATATATAAAACAACCACACATACACAATAGTTCGGTAACATGCCTAAATCCTATGCGTTTTCCCCGTGAGCTATACGAGGAAAACAAGGTCAACTAAGGAATCCAAGATCCAAAGCACCTAGCCGGGTGTGCTCCCACTGAAGCCGGCATCTCCAAAAGGCAATCTAGACTCCACTTTGCCGAGACATCAACGTCGTGATTCCGAATGGTGTATTACATACAACATCAACTTCTATACTATTTTACAAATACATAGAAGGAGAAATTAGATGCAAGCCACAATCCTATGCTACTAATACAAGTACAAAGGAATAAATAAACGGCATGCAAGCCGCACCAAATAACAATTATAAAAATTACAACAATATGGCACGCAGGCCACCAAAACCAAATAAACCAAACACCACAACACATAGGTTTAAAGGGCATCTAGTTACCGAACCACAACCAAACACAACCAAAGCAAAACCATGGTGTGCCACAAAACCATGTCAAACATATTTTCATTAAGATTGCCAATAAAACACCTAAGGCACAAAAGGCAATCGTTGTACATATGCATTAGTAATTTTAATGTACCTTTAAAATCACATATTCATATATACACCTTTAAATATATATATTTTTATATACTTCATGCCAAGCCATACAAAATATATAAATTCAAGAAATCAAAATATAGTGGGGAAAACTAGACCAAAGACTAGTCCAACCAACAAATCCGGAATTTAAATATAATCTTAAAACACTATTTCAGGAACATAATTCTGACCAAAACACCCCAAGGCACGGGCGTACCCCAAAGGGTACGGGCGCGCCTGACCTTTTGTCAGTGTACAGTTTAAAAAGTTTTAAGCATTCAAAAATTCTGCCAGCACGGCCCGTACCCCCACTGGTACGGCCGTGCCCCGGCCGCCGGCACGCTCCGTACCCCAAGAGGTACGGCCTTGCCCGGTCACCGGAAAATTAGATTTTGACATAAAACTCAAAATTCCAGTTTCAGTGCAAAGCCATGTTAGAGATGGCTCTGATACCACTGTTGGGTTTTGGTGGCATCTAGAAAACGCAGCGGAAACAAAAACGAGAATAAAACAATTTCATTTTATGCCATCAACACACTACCCAATGGAGCAAACTCTAGACAATAGCAATGCAACTAAAAGAAGAAGAACAAGGACAAGAAATTATACCATACAAAAGAATTTCTCCTTGTTGCCTTGGAAGATTTGTACACAAAATAGTGTACCACTATTGGTATCCACACCAAGTGAAATAGATTCCCATGTGCTAGCTATGTTTGGACGCCGCCAAAAGCTCCACCAGTAACTTACAACAACTTGAAGATCAATTATGCCTTGTTACTAATCTTCCAAGTGTACAAAGAGAGAGTATATGAACTAACATTATGTTACAAGTTCATATTCCATGTTCATATGTTTTCACACACATTCAAGAAGTTGTCTAACACATTTTTGAGTAGTTCTCTTGACTTACTAAGATAGGCAAAACGTCCTCATAAATTTAGACTTAAGTAACATTGATACCCCATTCAATCTAGACTTAAAGGTCTAATTAAATTGGCTGTTAGTGTGTGAGGCACGGCCGTGCCCCACAAGGCACGCCCGTGCCGGCCCCAATAGGTACGCCCTAGGCACGCCGGCCTTGGGCCCATACCTGGCATAGGGCACGCCCGTACCTTCACAAGGCACGGCCGTTCCCGGCCTAACCAAAACCAATTTTGGTATTTTCTCTCTCTTTTGTTCAAAGGTGTTGCCGGAATCAATACTTGGCGTGTGACCCAATAGGCCTATGCTTCATCGGCAGTGATACCAACTCGTATGTGTCAGTGGGAATATTCCAACAGATACCTCGAAGGCCAAATCATGATGCTATCCGGCCAAAACAATTCATGTATGTGAAAGTTCTTACAACTGATCATCCTATTCAACCGCAACCAATTCTAGTTTCTCTGCTAGATCTTTGTGCACATAATGAAATTGTGAGATTATATAGGCAGAGTGTAGGACTAGGCCCTATGGAGCAACCAGAACTGGTTGCACCTACCCCAGGGCCAGTAGCTCCAAGTGTAACACCATAAATTCTAAGCCATTTTTTTTATTTGCGCTATGGAAGCATTAATTAATTTAACCTTCATTTCATATACAAACATTTATAAAACAAAATTGTTGGAGATCTGCCCACTAACACACGTATGCCGGTATCACTGCTAATGAAGCGCGAGCCTATTGGGTCACACGCCAAGGATTGATCCCGATAGCTTTATGTGGATGGAGAAAGTCAAAGAATCAAAATTGTTTTGATTCGGTGCTTCACGACCGTGAAGGATGCTCCACGGGTCGTGAAGCAGGCTGCCCTAACAATTGTTCGACGGCCGCCACGCGTCGTGATGCCTTTGTGCTCCACGGCCTGTGACGAGGTCGTGAGGGGTCGTGAAGGAGATGCCCTCACGAGTCTCGACCGGGCGGCACGGCTCTTGGAGTTCTAAGTCCCCTCGTGGCGCACTTAGGCTTCACGACCCGTGAGAGCCCGTGAGGGGTCGTGAAGAGGGTAGCTACAGTGACAGTTGTGTTTTATTGGACCATTTGATGGTCCAATCAAGATCCATGCTTTATGGCCGGGTTTTTAAGGTTAGATGCTGGTCATTGAGGCATGGAGACTATGAGAACACATGAAGAACTCTCTCTTGATACTAGCTCTCTCTTGGCTCCAAAGATTTCATGCTTCTAACACTAAGTTGGTGCTCTTGAGTGTGACGATGAAGATCAATGGTGCAAAAGGAGATGCTTCATGGGCTGTTCCAGAAGGTAGAATCATGATGGATGTCTACATGATGGTTTACTAGCATTTGGGGATCAAATTCTTCTTGGTGTGGACTAGCAATGGAGGAGGAAGCCTTTTGTTTCCTCAATTTCATCCCACATTTGAAGAGCTCGAATTCCAGCCATGGTAAGGAGGTATTTTCTACTCCTTCTTCTTGTTCTTTAATTGCAATTTGCTTTGTAGTGTGTTCCACCATTGGAACTAGTTGTGGGCTTTCTGTGTGCTTTCATTTTATGTCTTGCATGCTTCTTTTCTTGTTTGCTTCCGCTACGTTTGTGCCCACCATGAGTTCCAACAGTGGTATCAGAGCCATCTCTACAAAGAAATTGCACTTTGATGGCTTGAAAATCGAAAATGGACATTCTGTCCAGAAGAGCTTCACGGGCCGTGGAGGTTTTGGCTTCACGGGTCATGAAGCCTACACGAGTGGCTTCATGGGGTGTCGCTCGTGAAAGGTTTTGACTGTGTCAGAGTCGTGGAGCTCATGGGCTTCACGGGCCGTGAGGGCCCGTGAAGGCTTCTGGGCCGTAAAGGTCTCGTGAACAGTGTTTTTATCCTTGTTTTTAAAAGAAATAAATTTTCGGTTTTAGCATCCCGTGATTCTGTTTTTTCCAGAATCTGTCCTTGTTGTTTGGACATTCGAAAAGCCCCGTTTATGTGTCTTGATTCATATATTTATATGTATTGGGTGGTTTTGGCATAAAATGCACACATGCATATACTTATATTGTGCATATATGAATATGTGTTCTCAAAGTGTTTGGGATACTAATGCATATGTACAAGGATTGTTCCTTTTATGCCTTGAGTGCTTTGCTTGTTTGAACAATCTTAATTGAGATACATTTTGCATGGTTTTGTTGTGGCACACCATGTTTTGTTTGTGGTTGTTGTTGTGTCCGGTAACGCCTTGCCCGTTAGACCTATGTGTTGGTTGTTTGGTTGTTTATTTATGTATTCATTCATTTGGTGACTTTTAGTCACAATGGTTTGTAATAATATTTAATCTGGTTTGTAAATTTGTAAATTTATTTATGGCTTGCATGCCATTGCTTTCCTTTGTACTTGTTGTAAGTAGCTTAGAATAGCAATCGCGGCTTGCACACCGTTTCTTTTCAAATTGTTTGTAATTGTGAAAAGAAGACCGAAGACAACCATCGAGAGTCGTGGAGAGACGTCTCGGCTATATTGGATCTGGTGGATCATTTGGAGATGACGGATTCAGTGGGAGCACTTCCGGCGAGGCCATTTGGTTGTGTCCTTAGTTTGGCCTTGCTCTCTCCGTTTGGCTCACGGGGAGGGCGCATAGGGTTTAGGGGCGTGTTACCGGATATTTTCTTTGTGCGTGGTTGTGATTTATTTTGTTATTTTCTTGCGTGGTTGTTAGGATCTTCGCATGCTAGAAAACTTTTCAAAATAATAAAATCACAAGAGTTGTTAAATTGTTTAACAAACCCCGCGCGCTCACGATTAACAAATAAATATAAATTGGTTTATATTAAAGTGAAAAATGCGTTTTGTCACTTGTTTGTTAATCAACTTCAAAAGAGGTTTTTTAAACCGGAAAGACAAAAGTCCCGTTTTTCTCAAACGTAAATCACACGCCACCCGTAAGATGACACCACCCGAATCTAGTGATACATGGGATGATTGTCGAGCTAAGCACGAGTTGTTCCATGTGGATCTGTGTGGAAGGTGAGTGTGGCGACTTGAAATTATTGGTTGTCGAGCTAAGCACAAGCCAATGATTGTCAAGGTTGTCACCGTGTATCTTGACGAACGATTTACAATTCCAACTTAATACGCCTTGGTAATTGTCATGCCTATACCGAGTTGCCAAAGCGGCTTAACGAGGAATTGGTGTGAGAAGGGATCAAACATGCCAAACCAACGCTATGAGTGTTGATGGATCCCGCAAGTGCCTAAGAGTTGTAATCTCGGATTGCAATTGGTAAAGCGTTTACCGGCCTAAATAACTTCATGAAGTGATCCGCGGCAAACCCGTCATGTAGTGAAGTGAAATAAGGTTCTTAGCCCTTGTTAAGATAATTGGTTTTCTTAAAACTAAATGGGTAATTATCGTAACGAGGATTGTATCAAAACTAACTAAAACGTGTATTCTTATATCTTTAATTGGCAAACGTTAACGACACCGCTTCAACTTAAAACTCCGTTCGTTCCTAAAGAAGGTGAGACTCACTAATGTGGACTTCGTGGACTAGGATTGGTTGTTGAGGATTGTCTTCCACCATGAGTCAAAGTTGCACATTATAGAGAAATCCCTTCTAGAGCCAAAATGCTACCAACGCGACCTAGACCTCTATATGCATGTAAAAGTGCATCGTGGCCTTGATTGGTTAATGGATGCATGAAGGCGGGAATATTAGTGTCCATATCCTTGAGATGAAGGCATATGTGGACCTAAAGGAGAGGCATGGATTCGCGATAGGGAGGGAGCTTGTGGTGAATGAAAATTCTCCAAAGTCCCTGCCCAAGTGATGTAAATGGTTCATTGTGAACTATCACATGCACAATATGGAGAAATCCTTGATAAAGCATTATGGCATGTTGTGGACTGCTATGTCCTGCATGGCCAAAGTATGGCTCGCCTCACCGACTCCCGCTAACATTATAAAGGAACAAGAAACCGAGAAGAAGAAATTGACCTCAAACGGAAAGTTTGGTTTTACCAAGCCTATCTTCTATGTGAAGTCAGAGGGCAATAAGATTGCGCCTCAAGATAAGACTCCACAAGGGGTAATTTGCTACTTCTACGGAAAGATTGGAAAATTGGCGCCACCACGCCTGCCCTATGAGCTTGAAAGAGCTAAAATCACTTATGAGTAAGAGAAATTAGCTCCTTGACTTCAAGAACATTCATGATCAAACTCCATTGCTCTTCTACTTCTAAAGGTTAGGTTTTAAACGCTAGCAATAACGCTCACGTTTGTCACAAAATTGTTTGTTACAAAGTGAAGGTGTTAAAAGAGAAGTAGGCGGATGAGGCATGGAGAGTTGGAATTCTAAAAGGGAAACATAGTTTTTGTCCCTATTGAGAGGATTGGAAGTTTGTATCTTGCCTTTCCTTCCAACTATTCTATTACTTTATTGTATGTATGTTTATGCCATGTATGGCTAGAAACATTATATCTAAACGCCTTTGTTGACGATGGATATTACTTTGGCTTTTGAAATTAGTGGTGATTTATTTCAAAGTTTATCCATGTCGTGGCATTTAAAGTAAGCTTTTGCTTAAGGAGTAATAGAACGATCATAAATGTACTAATAAGTTATCCTTATGTAGAAGTCGATTTAGCTATATAAACAAGACTAGCTTCACCAAGATCCGTGAGGTTTAGGAACTTGGAACCCTTTGACCATTGGTCAAATGTTGAATGCATATCTTGTTTGTTATGATAGATGACTTAAACATCCTTCACTTGAGTATGTGAGAGGATTGAAAGCTTGTTGGATTTCATTCACACTTTTAGTGTGTTGACCGTTCAAGCAAACATTAAGGAGTAACTTTAGATACCTTGTTACCTTTACCGGTGATGGTAGAAGGGATGGTAAGTCTATTTTAATGGACTAGTTTTGAAACCTTAGAGGTGTTCAAAACTCACCATAACGAGGTACATGATAGAGAGGGCAATGCAACTATGATACTTGGATCTAGTTAAGATGCTGAGTAACTTAGTTTTATATATTATGTGACTATCATAAGAATTATGGGATTGTCTCACAATTCATTCCTCTTAAGACTCATTGTTACATGTGGTCGTCTAAAGTAGGAACCGGACATTTTGATATGATCCGACAAGTGATAGGTTACACTTTTATGTCCAAAATTGTTTTGGGTCATTCTCCAAATGGTGGGCATGAGTTCTAAATCTTATAAACAACAAAGATGGTCATGTAAACGCCTTAGAGGATATGACGAAAAGGAGGATCCTTGTTTGTCTATTCCAAAGTCTGGATTGTCTAGCCTACGTTTAGACGTGAGGTGGAGGAACCCAGGATCTAGAGGTATTTACTCCATTAGGTACTCTACTAAGACCATGGGATATTTGTATTGACAAACCTTGTGAGAACTTTTAAGTTGCTCAAAGGTAGAGTCTCTAAAGAAATTAATATCCATGGATGCCAGTGAGAGTAAAGTATACCTTGAATTGAAGAACCTGATGTTGACACTAGAATCCAATCAGAAATGATTGAAACTCAGCATGGCAATGCTGGAGAACCTGGCATAAAATCATTACCTCTTGGTAGAAGTTGTCATAAGACCAGAAAGATATAACTCGTTATATCTGAGGAAGACAACTTAATGATGATTCATGATGAATGCGTCAACTACCGGAAAGCGTAGTGGGCTTGGAGTCCACTAGGAGAAAGGAGGAAATGATAAGATGAGATGCTATCCATGATGGATATCCAAGGTTTCGACTTGGTTGATCCTACACCTGGGTGTGAACCCGCGAGGTGTGATTGGTTATTTGAGGAAATAGACCAAACATGGATATGACTACATCAATTCACAGGAGATGTGTGTATTCGCAAAGTTCATACAGATCAGAATCTTGCAGATCCTTTTACGAAACCTCTTGCCTCGACTAAGCATGAGTCTCATACTAGGGCAATAGGTCTCCGCTTTGCAAGGGATTGGATTTGAATTGTAATTTAGTATTTGGATATTTTGGAACATTATGACAATATCTATTTTATCTGAATGATGTATGGGATATGATCACTTCATTAATATATATTGTGTTCTTTATTAGCATGTTTAAATCCATGAATAATTCTTTATTCTAAAACGTCCATAGTCGGTTATAACTATGGGAATAGTTATGAATTAAGACTAATGTGAATAAGTTGGTTGACTTTCATTCGTGATGAAAGTAGGCAAAAGGGTTTGCAGCCAAATTCACTGATGTTTGTTAGGGAACAAACATTGGACAAGACCCGCTCTTAAGATCGCTTCATGGATCAGTGTCATAAGTAAATCTTGAGAAAAAGGTGGTATCTTTGTATCCTTAGACCTGAGACACATATTGGGACTTGAGTATGAGGAGTATCATGCTTTAATGTGGTTAAACGCTATCTTTAACCGGGTAGTTATAAAGGCCATTATTAGGTATGATATGAGTCTTATAAGAGACGTATGTGGTCAAGATGGAATTTCTTTCTCTCATTTAATTGGGAGTATAATATCTCTGGGCCCTAAAACAAGTTGAACGTTATATGAGAATTGATGACGATCAATGTCTCATGTTCAACGAGATGTTAAAACAAAGGGATAATTGATGACTTACCTATAACAACGATTTGTAGCTAGTGAGTTAACTTCGTTGGTGAAAGTGTTGATCAACACACTTTATTTATTATTAGGGGCAATGGGATGTTGCTAGACGTTCTTACCATTGTCTATATCGGCTTAAGTTGTAACTTGTGCAAGTGGGAGATTGTTGGTTCTATGTGCACAAGACACAAATTAATACGATATTACTAATAATAAATAAACCCATAGGGTCACACATTTACAATCAATGGACACCAATTACATATTTGAATATGATTTAAATATGTTTCCAACTCATTATATATATAAGTATATATATGCATTGTTGCATATTATTATTTATGTGAAATAATAATATCACTCTTATATATTAATATAAGATAATGCATATGAAATACATAAATATAAACATATGATTTTATATATGTATATAGATATATATATATATATATATATATGTATAAATGTATATTTGTTACAAGTAAATTGTTACTAGTAACAATTATATATAAATGTATGTATATCTTTGTTACAAGTAAAGAGTTGCTAGTAACAATCAAGTATGTATATAAAATACATGTAGATGTATTTTATACAATGTATGGCAAGTCTAGCATTATATTTTATATATACTTGAAATATATAAAACTAGAAATGCTTACAAGTATCACAAAGGGGGTCCATTTGAGGTTGCTTGAAAAATGGACTAACCTAGACATGCATGCATGTACAAGTGAAGCAAAAGAACCAAAGGGGACCCCCCCTCCCCTTGCTACGGCCAAAATCAAGCAAGGGAGGGGCCTCCCTCTCTTGCTTTACTTCTTGGCTTATTTTAAGGCTTCATGCATGGCTTTTGTGAGGAGTTTCATGCTACCACCTTTCCTTGTGTTCTTAAAAAAGTTCTAAGTGTTTTCATACTTGAAAACAGCCTTACTTTATAGTATTGGTGTTCTTCAAGTGAGCAAAGTGTGGTACTAGAATACATACTCATATACATACATAGTAAGTTCAAGAAGAAGAACAAGAGGTTGTTGCTTGCTTGCTTGAATTTCAAGGGTTGGAGAGACTAGCATCTTGGAGGTGTTGGACTCATTGATTTGTGGATACCTTGGAGGAAGTCTTCTCTTGGCTTCTCATAGATCAACCACTTCATCAACGGTTTACTCACGCTACAAAGGTTGTAGTTCTAAACACCCTATGGTTGTTTTGTTTCTTAAGGCTTGCATATGGATCATTGGTGGGGAGTTTTAAAAAGTTTAAAATTGTTGTTCATGCTTCCGTTGCTAAAATATATTTTGAAAAAACCGAACAAACCCCAACATTAGTAAGTATGCTTCACAAAGCATCGCTGACTCTATTGGGATCTTATGAGACAATGAGAGTACGATGGCTTATGAAAGATAACCTTTATCTCAAGCATCTTTGATCTTATTGAGTTCTGATGAATCAATGAAGGTGCGATAGCTTGACAAAAGACCGTTATCTCACCAACGCACACTTTTGAGTGATTGGTTGAGGTAGAGATATGGTCATCTTACGAATACACACGGATAGCATGGTGGCGGATCCGTTTTGCTAAAGCCGTAGTTGCAAGATAGTGATGATTGTCATACTAGTGCTTGCAAAGACTTGGCTTGAGTTTGTTTTAGTTGAAATTTTGATATGTTGATTTTGGGAACGTTAAGCAACATTGTGCTTCTGCTAGTATCGATTATCAAATGGGGATTTGTTAATACGCGTGTAGCGGGTACTCTCAGTTGCCTTTATTGTGTTCCATCTTAGCATGTTTACCACTTCCCTGAATGTTTTACATTCTAAATGTCCACAGTCAGTCACTCTTCATCGGAAGGAAGTTTGAACGAAGACCGAGGGAAAGCATTGGTCATGTATTCAATAGGGATTGGATACGAGAGCCGCAATACTTTACCTATACTTGAAAAGAGTTTCAAGTGATTGGACGACCCACACCTGAGTTTACTTCATGGTACATGTCAAGAGTAACTCAGGATGATAATATCATTTCGTCCTTAGACCGGAGATACATGTGTTTCCATGACATTGGTCTGCCTTGTTCTGATTGCTTTCAAATGCAGTCCGTAACTGGTTGTTATAAAGGAAGCTTTTGGGGAAGATATTACCGATGTAATGGGGAAATGTAGTCGAAGGAATTTGTTCCTCTGCTTAGAGAGATATCCCTGGGCCCCTCGATGATTGGGCGCTGACACCAAAATGCACGGCCGTGCTCATGCTTGCAATGATAGTTGATCAGTTGCAACTTGCATATTTTGGTCACCACCAATCTTGATCGAGAAACATAATCGTGAACGATCGGAGAATGACTTTGTACCATGTCTTGTGTTCACCCGGATATCGCGAACAATAGGATGATTGATCACTTATCTATAGGACCTTTTCAAACACGTTTGGATTGTGATTAGGTACTTGTCAGGGATGACATACCTCGTGTTGATTTGGGGGCAGGGATGTCTTGCTAGAGGCCACTCCCTGTCTGTGATGCATATGGGTACGGTGTGTCATGTGCAAGTGGGAGTTTGTTGGAGATCTGCCCACTGACACACGTATGCCGGTATCACTGCTAATGAAGCGCGAGCCTATTGGGTCACACGCCAAGGATTGATCCCGACAGCTTTATGTGGATGGAGAAAGTCAAAGAATCAAAAGTGTTTTGATTCGGTGCTTCATGACCGTGAAGGATGCTCCACGGGTCGTGAAGCAGGCTGCCCTAACGATTGTTCGACGGCCGCCACGCGTCGTGATGCCTTTGTGCTCCACGGCCCGTGATGAGGTCGTGAGGGGTCGTGAAGGAGATGCCCTCACGAGTCTCGACCGGGCGGCACGACTCGTGGAGTTCTAAGTCCCCTCGTGGCGCACTTAGGCTTCACGACCCGTGAGAGCCCGTGAGGGGTCGTGAAGAGGGTAGGGTAGCTGCAGTGACAGTTGTGTTTTATTGGACCATTTGATGGTCCAATCAAGATCCATGCTTTATGGCCGGGTTTTTAAGGTTAGATGCTGGTCATTGAGGCATGGAGACTATGAGAACACATGAAGAACTCTCTCTTGATACTAGCTCTCTCATGGCTCCAAAGATTTCATGCTTCTAACACTAAGTTGGTGATCTTGAGTGTGATGATGAAGATCAATGGTGCAAAAGGAGATGCTTCATGGGCTGTTCCAGAAGGTAGAATCATGATGGATGTCTACATGATGGTTTACTAGCATTTGGGGATCAAATTCTTCTTGGTGTGGACTAGCAATGGAGGAGGAAGCCTTTTGTTTCCTCAAGTTCATCCCACATTTGAAGAGCTCGAATTCCAGCCATGGTAAGGAGGTATTTTCTACTCCTTCTTCTTGTTCTTTAGTTGCAATTTGCTTTGTCGTGTGTTCCACCATTGGAACTAGTTGTGGGCTTTGTGTGTGCTTTCATTTTATGTCTTGCATGCTTCTTTTCTTGTTTGCTTCCGCTACGTTTGTGCCCACCACGAGTTCCAACAAAAATATCTGTTCTTTAAAGTCAACAATCAAAACTCTGTGTTACAAAAGACTGGCTCGTTTCATTTTAAATCTAATCATCAGAGTCAGGTCAACTTTTCCTTCCACGAGCACTCACAAACACAAACCTGCAAAAAGCAACATCTGAGGGGAATTAGCACAAAGCTAAGTGAGTAGAAGCCAAACCCAAAAGCAAACATCAAGCCAATACTAAACATGTAATCGCAACTCTAAGAAGACCGGCGGTTCGGCGTAGAACCTAAAACCACTACCGGCCAAAGCAATGGTTTACCGATATCCCTCTACTGAATTGGCACAGTGAAATCCCACTCTGAAGCAACTTATGCCATAATAAGGCTACCATTGTTCAACCAACCAGTAACGAGCCCAGCCCAATTCTACGTATAGCTGACTTCTCAAACGCAACTCAAAATCATACTAAGAGTGCGTATCAATCAAACAATCATACAACAGTCATCAATAATATAATTCACAATCAACAGTTCAATTATCAAACCATCAAATACAATCATGCCTCACATCCATAATATTAACCAAATCTTTACCATTTGTATTCAACATCCACTCACCTTTCAATCTCAGTTGAAGTACTCAGAAATCTAATGTTACTGAGTCTTTGGATTGCCTGAAAACACAATAGAAATCAATTAGTCCAAATCTTGAAAATATATCTGACATATATTTATAATTCATTCGTAACATCAACAATCAATAAACAAATATAAATCAAAACTCAAAAGTGTCGGATTTCACAAAACTAGCGGATTTCCAAGAATCCGCTACCCACATATATAGGATTCTTCAAACTGTCAGATTTAGGAAATCCGATAGATCCCAACTGCCGGATTTTAACTTAATCGGATTTCAAGCATAAGGATTTAAAGGGTATCGATTTTCATCATTTCCGGATTTCAAGTTCCGGATTCATGTATCGGATTCTGACTTTATTACTTTCCAAGTTTAGGATTTCATATATATATAAATATAACAATCGGATTTGGGGTTGTCATAATCCCTAGTATCGGATTTAGTCAAGGATTTCAATGTCTCGGTTTCACAAGTGTCGGTTTTCATCCAAATCCGATAACATCATCTTTCAACAAATCCGCCATCTTCAAATCACCATAACTCAAACCCAGACTTTCATAGATTAATAATATTATTTCAGAAACATAATTAAAACTCTTTTAAACACATTCTTTTGTAATGAATATCATATGAACATATTAATCTTATAAACACACATAATCATCAAAAGCACATTTTATCAAAACCGATTATTGTTTTCTTCCTATGAACATGCAATCTTTAAACCAAACTGAAATCATGTCTTTTAGATCAAATAATACATCAAAGAAGAAGAATAATCTTAAAAATAAAACACACCAACCTTTTAATCTTGTAATAAACAAACACAATTGAATTCTGATTCTTTTCTTCTTTTCCTTCTTTTGGTTTCTTGCAGAGCAATTTAGCACACACAAACACTTTCTTAATTTTGAGTTAATGGTAGAAGGTGTATACACATAGACACATATGTTAACATGCAAATAGGTGTTATCTAATTCCTAACTTACACCCACGTGTACTCCACCTTCTCACCATTATGCATGCATTCATACTCATGTTAATACATACATACATACAATCATTTTTCACCTGGTAACATAAAACAAATTTAATACGCATTTAGAAATCTAATTACTTAATTAATTTAATCAATTAAATAACTTCATTAAATCAAATAATCATTTAAAACACAAATAAGCACATACCGTAAACCTGCTAATCTACTAGCCTAGGTTTGCGGGTGTTACACCAAGAGAGGATATAGTGCATAGGCGTCAGTCTTCCACGACGGAAGCTGAGAGGGAAGTGTTGAGAGAGAAAAGCGTTGAGAGGGGTGGTGAAGAGGATGAAGGTGAAACACATAGTGAGGGAGGGGCGGAGTATGACCCTACACAGATCCAAGCTATGATTGCTTCATTTTCTGAACTACTACCCGAACCAATGCCGGAATCTCTTGTGCCTGACTTACATGCTGGTTTAGTAGCCCCTGACTTTGAAACTGATACATTTGCTCTGACCAAGTATACCCCAGGAGCAGCACTACAGGTCTTCGACAACACTGTCAGGATCGAATATAACCAAAATCAATAACAAGAATTATCTTTTGAATTTAAATCAGAGTTGTATAAAAGACAATATTTGAGTTTGATCACAATCAACTAAGAAGTTTCGGAATCACACTTAATTGATTAATAAAGGTTTTAATCGCAAGAACAATTTAATCAATTCAAAGAATAACTTCAAAACACAAGATGTTTATTAATAATCAAAGATGATTACAATGTTCACCTACACCTCCAATCTAACTCTTTTGTTAGACAAAGAACACACTTTGTTCTTAGGTTTCAATGAAACTTGGAGGCTAATACAATTTCTGAAAACTTTAAACAATAGAATGTGTGTAAACTCTAGCAGAGTTGAATTACAAAACTATCGATACTAACAAAATATTCTAAACAAAGTATTTATAAACTCTTGACCTTCCTTGAAAAATGGAAGTTGATTAATCTTCTATCTTGCGAGGTAATCTTGATAATCTTCCAACTTTGATAAGATATCCTTCAAATCCACAAAGATAGTACTTTCCATGAATAGCTCAACAGAAATTGTTTGTTGAATAAACAGTTCTGAGTTTCTTCTAACAGTCTTCTCTTCAATGTCTACTAACAGTTGTTATGATTGAACTAACAGTTCTGAGCTTTTTGTACTAACAGTTGTAACACTCACAGCAATTGTTAGTCACAACTGTTTTTCACACACCAATGTAATAGTTTGCACCTGTTTTCTCAAAAATTTCTCTAACAGTTTTTCCTTTGCATATCCAATAGTTTCTATCACTTTGGCCAATTTCCCAACAAACATTGCACAGCAAAAGGCTAAAATGCCTGTGGTGACAGAAGAAGAGGATTTGAGCTTCTCTGATTTATTCCCTAATTTACCCGAGGCCTTTGACTCTGAAACGGAATTCATTTATGGCTATCAATCGGGTCCTCTTGATGAAACAAGTGCAGGTCATGAATTTGATCTGGATATGGAAGAGGAAGAGATAGAGGAAGAGGAAGAGATAGAGGTAGAAGAGAGAGTAGTGAGAAAAGAAAAAATCGAGTGCTGAGGGACCCCCAAGCCCAAAAAGACGGGAAGCTACACCTGCCATCGGGGCTGACATTGTCAGCTCTGGTGTTGAAATAGCCACTGTCATCCTAACAGCGCACATTCACCCCACCATCTACTCAAGTGTCTCTAAACAGACGCTTGCTTCATTCCACGGAGAATTTGCTCATACTCTACCGGCTTCTCATTCGGAGATGGTTGGTATTGAAACTAGAGGTCTGCCTCTCCCGACCTCACCTGTCTCTTCTACGCACATCGATATACTGTAGATATCTGCGTTTGTTTCTAGACACCAATCCGCACTTGCATAACTAACGACGTTGTTTAACAGACAACAGTCCAGAACAACTGTAGGTGGCACTACTAAAAGTGTCATTCAAGGATCAGGTGGAAATCTCAGCAGAGTGTACACAACTGCAACTCCGTACGCGAGTAGCTCTGCCTCTGTGGCAGAGACTTCAACGAGTACTCTGAGTGAGTCTCGGTTGGTAACAAAGGAAGAATTGCAGGAGGCTCTAACCCCAATCACTGAGAGCCTAACTGACATCAAACAGACTCTTGCTTCTCTAAAATCCAAAGTTGATGATGGCTCGAGCTTATCCACAGATACATTAAAATCCCTGCTGTGTGCCTGTTTTTGGAAAAAGCCCCAGACCATGAACAAAATCTAGATCTCCTTCAAACCCTTCAAAATAAACAAACTTATAGGGGTTGCAACCTCAATGAATTCAAAGAAACTGTAATGAACTCAATGGAGGATCTGGGTAATGTGGTCTTTCAAAAGCTAGATTCTGCGGAAAACAGGCTGACAACACTTGAATCTACTTGCAAATCCCAAGCTGCTGGGTCAAAGCGTAGGTGTGATGACGATGATCCCGATCATGATCGTCACGAGGGGAAGAAAAGACTGCGCGTTTTGACCTTTACCCCTTTGACAGAATGATTAGTAGCCGCAATGGGGATCGGGCAGAATCACAACAGCAGCAGCAACAACAACAACAACAACAACAACAACAACAAAAACAGCAACAATAATAGCAACAACCACAACAACTAACTGAGCCTGAACCTGACATCCCAGTGTTTGAATTCGAAACTGAAACGGCTGATATTGGGGAAAGGGATGTGTAACACCGAAAAACTCAAGCCATTTTTTTAAAAATGTTGCGAAAACTTTAATTTAAACCAACATATAATACACAAACCATCATTACAAATTTACAACATAGTACAAAACAACAGTATCATCTTGGTGTTACAAAAAAAACTACAGGCTCGTTTCATTTTAATCAAAATATCAGAGTGGGGTCAACTTCTCCTTCAGCAACTACAGACACGAACCTGCAAGTCAACAACTAAGGAGAATTAGCACAAAGCTAAGTGAGTAGAGGCTAAACACCAAAAGCAAACATTCACAATCAATACCAAAGCATGTAATCACATATCCGAGAAGACCGGCGGTTTGGCACAGAACCTACAACCAATGACGGCCAAAGCAAAGGTTTACCGATAGCCCTCCACTGAATTGGCACAGTAAACTCCACCTCTGAAGCAACATATGCAATAGAATGGCTACTACTGTTCAACCAACCAGTAAACGAGCCCAGCCCAAGTCTACGTATAGCTGACTTTCCAACGCAACTCAAAATCATACTAAGAGCGCGTATCGACCAAATAGTCATGTAGCAGATATCAACAATCAATATCACAATCAACAGTTCAATCAATCAATCCAATCTCAATCACAATTATGCATCACATCAATAACATTAACTGCAATCTTTACCATCCGCGATTAACGTCCACTCACCTCAAAATCAGCACGAGCTCAGAGATCTAATATTACTGAGTCTTTTGATTGCATGAAAACACAGTAACAATCAAATCATTCTTGAATTTATAAATATATATTCACATATATTTATATCCAATAAAACCATAACCAATACGCTAAAGTTCACTTTTGAAAAGAAACATAAAAAGTCGGGCCCGTTCAGGTCACACGGGGCCTAACCCGGACCCTTTTTATCTTGCCCGGGGTCTAAGGTCGGAAGACCCGGGGCCGGGGCCTAAAAGTCGGATGACCCGGGGCCGGGGCCTAAAGTCAGACGACTTTGACAAGCCCGGGGCCAAAAGTCGGGCAACTTTCACAAGCATGGGGTCAAAAGTCGGACCCCTTTCAGCACCCCACAAAATTCATCTTCTTCTTCCCTGTTCTTCTTCTAGCTTCAAACCAACTTTGATTTCTGAAAATCATTTATAACACTTCCAAAATACTTTTAAACATTTACAAACATCATATAACATGTCAAAGATCATCAAAAACACATCCAAACTAATTAAACACCAACATATATCAATACCCACTTTTCAAGTTTACTTACAAAACTCCATTAATGGTGGTTTTTCATATGACTATGGAAATGAACAAGAAAACATACCAAGATGCATAATAACTTGATAGGATCATAAACTAACCTTTACTTTGAATTAACAACTTCAAAATCTATACTTTGAATCTTCAAGTTGACACTTTCTAGTTTTCTTCACAAGAGGTTTTCTTAACACACACTACACTTTAACACTTTGATAGAAATGAGCAGATATCTTTTCATGAATTCACATGTACACATATATCTTCATTTTTCCAAAGCAGGAGGTGGCTAATTTAGAACTTATCTATAATTTTCATACTCACATACTAACACATATTTACATAAGTTTTACTATTCTTTTCTTTTAACCAGTAAACATATATATATATTAGATTAAATTAATTACTATAATTAATCAATTAACCTTAACATAACACATATTAATTCAAAACACAATTAATCACATACCGCCAATCCGCTAATCTACTAGCCCCGGTTTGCGGGTGTTACAAATCTCCCTTCCTTAAGAGGATTCCGTACTCAAAATCCCTTCTTGTATAAACAATTGGGGGTACCTGTCTCTCATATCTGCCTCCATCTCCCAAGTTAAGTCAGAACCTAAACTTTGCTTCCATTTGACCAACACCATTGGAATCTGCTTCTTACGGAGCTTGGTCACTTTACGATCCAACAGTTCGACAGGTTCCTCAATTAGTCTCTTCTTCGAATCCACTTTTAATTCGTGCACGGGGAGAATCTGGCTTTCATCTTCAAACTTGCATTTCCTCAAATAACAAACATTGAACGTATCGTGAGTTCCTGCAAGCTCTGCTGGAAGATCCAGTGTAACTATCTGATCATTAACTATTTGACAGATGCGGAAAGGACCAATAAAACGGGGAGCCAACTTCCCGTGTTTGCCAAAACAGATCACGACTTTCCATGGTGATACTTTCAGATAAACTAAATCTCCCACATCAAATGTTACTGGACGACGTCGTGGATCTGCATACATTTTTTGTCTATCTCTGGCCGCTTTCAACTTCTCTCTGGCTATAGCAACCTTGTCAGCAGTCAACTGAACAATCTCGGGCCCTGCAAACTGTTTTTCACTAGCCTCTAACCAACACGTCGGAGTACGGCAGCGACGACCGTATAACATTTCATATGGAGGCATTCCAATACTGGAGTGGTAAGAATTATTATACGCAAACTCTATCAACGGCAGGTGCGAATCCCAAGATCCACCATACTCAATTACACAGGCACGTAGCATATCTTCGAGTGTCTGTATGGTTCGCTCAGTCTGACCGTCAGTCTGGGGATGATAAGCAGTACTCAAATTAATTCTCGTCCCCAACTCTCTCTGTAGTTAGAAACAAACCTTGAGTCTCTGTCAGATACTATCGACAACGGTATACCATGCCTCGCAACAATCTCATCAATGTACAATTGAGCCAACTTACTCAGAGAAGCCATCTCACATGTAGCCAGAAAATGGGCAATCTTTGTCAATCGATCCACAATCACCCACATCATATTATGATTCTTCTGAGTTCGCGGAAGTTTTGTCACAAAATCCATCGTTATATGTTCCCACTTCCACTCAAGAATCTCCGATTGTTTCAAAGATCCGTAAGGTTTCTGATGTTTTGCTTTCACTTAAGCAGAAATATGGCACGATTCTACAAAGTGTGCCACATCTGCCTTCATCGTAGGCCACCAGTAAAACACTTTCAAGTTGTTATACATTTTAGTGCTTCCTGGGTGTACAGATAATCTCAACTTGTGTGCTTCGGTTAAAATCAACTTTCTCAATTCTCTAAGCATAGGCAACCACACACGAGTATTAAATATTTTTAATCCACGAGAATCATCAGTAAGTTCATCCTTACGTTTCTTCATCAATTCATTCTTCAAATTCCCCTCCTTAAGAGCTTCCAGCTGGGCAGACTTCAGTCTATCCACTAAGTCTGATACTATCTCCATACGCATAAACTGGATTGAACTTCCAGCTCCCTTACGACTCAAGGCATCTGCCACCACATTTGCTTTCCCAGGGTGGTATCTGATCTCGCAATCATAATCTTTTATCAACTCCACCCATCGTCTCTGTCTCATATTCAGTTCTTTCTGTGTAAACACATACTGAAGACTCTTATGATCAGTACAAATCACATACTTGGTGCCATACAAATAGTGTCTCCACAGTTTAAGGGCAAATACGACAGCTGTCAGCTCCAAATCGTGGGTCGGGTAATTCTTTTCATGGGTTCAACTGTCTTGAAGCGTACGCAATCACCCGATCCCTCTGCATAAGCACACATCCCAATCAAGCAAATGACGCATCGCAATAAACAGTAAAATCATCTGATCCACTTGGCAATGCAAGAATGGGAGCCTGACATAGCAATTGCTTTAAAGTCTTGAAAGCTTTATCTTGTTCACTACCCCAAACAAACTTCACATCTTTCTGAGTTAACTTAGTCAACGGACCCGCAATCTTGGAGAAATCTTTAATAAACCTGCGGTAGTACCCGGCCAAACCAAGAAAACTCTTAATCTCAGACGGTGTCTTTGGAGCATTCCAGTTCATCACAACTTCCACTTTCGAAGGATCCACTTTCACTCCTTCATTACAGATAACATGCCCCAAGAACCGAACCTCTCTCAGCCAAAATTCGCACTTTGAGAACTTGGAAAACAATTGTTCTTTCTTTAAAGTTTCCAGAACCTGTCTCAAATGCGGTTCATGCTCCTGTTCAGTCTTCGAATAAATCAGGATATCATCGATGAAGACTATCACAAAATCATCCAGAAATGGTCGACAGACCCTATTCATCAAATCCATAAAGATCGCAGGTGCATTGGTTAAGCCGAACAGCATAACCAAGAACTCATAGTGCGCGTAGCGCGTATGAAAGGCCGTTTTGACACATCTTCCTCTGAAACACGCACTTGATGATAACCTGATCTCAAATCAATCTTAGAAAAGAACAAAGCTCCCTGCAGCTGATCAAACAAATCATCGATTCTTGGCAACGGATACTTGTTCTTTATAGTTCTCTTATTCAATTCACGGTAGTCGATACACATACGCAACGTACCGTCTTTCTTCTTCACAAATAATACCGGTGCTCCCCATGGGGACGAACTCGGACGAATAAACCCTTTATCTAGCAGATCCTGAATTTGTGTCATCATCTCCCGGATTTCTGAAGGTGCCAACCTGTACGGAGCCTTTGCCACTGGTCGAGAACCAGGAATCAGATCAATCTTGAACTCTACCTCACGAACTGGAGGCAGTCCTGGTAATTCCTCTGGAAACACCTCCGGGTGTTCCGTACCACCCGGATATCACTCATTGCCTGTTTTTCTTTCTTTTCATCAATCACATATGCCAAGTACGATTCACATCCCCTATTCAATGCTTTCTTAGCTTTCAAACACGAAATAATTGGAATTACAGACCCAGCTTTCTCACCTCTTGCTACCACTCTTGTACCATCAGCGAACGGGAAGGAAATCAACTTCTTGTGGCACTTGATACTGGCTTGATTCAAACTGAACCATTCCATCCCAAGCACCATATCAAACCCTGACAATGGCATAACAAGAAAATAAACAGGAAAACACACGCCATCTATATCAATTTTAGCTCCAGCCACAGCAGTCGTGACTGGAACCATCATACCATCAGCTACCTCTGTCTCTAAAGCAGTAGCAAGTCTAATTATAGGCATATTCAACTTATCACAAAATTCCACATAAACAAAGGAGCGATTTACTCCAGAATCAAACAATACTCTAGCAGGAGTAGAGTTTATCAGAAACATACCCATGATAACGTCGTCTGTGGTGGTGGCATCATCCACCGTCATTTTAAATGCCCGACCCTCAGCAGTAGGTGGGTTCTTTCGCTTCTGACCCGCTGAAGATGATCCCCCAGCTCCTCCCCCTCCTGACCATGACCCAGATTTCTTTCTCAAAGGGTAGTCACCAACCCTGTGCCCCTCCTTTTGACAATTCCAGCAGACACTCCTCGGTAATCTGTAATTCTTCAAATCATGGCCAAACTGGCCACACTTTACGCATCGCAATGTCTGGGGCGTACACTACCCATAGTGATAGGATTTGCACCTGTTACACCAAGGTTCCCTTTGAGTAGACCCACCTGAAGTAGTCCTCCTATTCTGCTCCCCCTGCCTGCTTCCACTACTCTGACCTCCCTGCTTCTGCTGAGCGTTATAATGTTTAAATAGTGATTTCTGTTGGGAGATTCTCTCCCCGATCTACCTATTCCTCGCAATTATATCCCCTTCATCCGATTTGGCTAAAGTGAAAGCCTGGGATAGGGTGGTAGCCCACCTGGTGGTGCTACGGAGATCCGGATGCAGTGCCCCCACAAAATGGTCAATCTTCGATTCTTTATCAGGCACCCAGTGTTTGACAAATCTCATCTTTTCGGTGAATTACTTGATGAGTTGATCCACTATCATGTTCCCGGTCATCTGTAATTCCATAAACTCCTTCTTGATTTTGGCAATCTCAAAGGTACCGCAACATTGTTCACATAACTTTTCCTTGAATTGACTCCAGGTAATGCTCTCCTGTTGCTGCTCGGTGAAATGGCGGGTAATAGAATTCCACCAGACCATCGCATCTCCTCTCAACATTCACGTTGCATACTTCACCTTTAATTCGTTTCCGCAATTACAGGCATCAAGTGCCTTCGCCATCTCTCTCAACCAGTTTAAGGTAACGTTGGGATCGGAACTCCCTTGGTACTCAGAAGGTTTGCAATCTAGAAATTGCTTGTATGTGCACAGTTGTTTGTATCCGGGAAACGCAAAGGGATAAGCTCCCGGTTATGGATACGGGTAGTAAAATGGTTGTTGCATCATTTGGGTCATTGGTGGTAAGGGTGTTGTCACTCGTGGTATAGTTGCCTATGTGGGAATCGCAACTGGTACTGGGGTTGGTTCTGTTGCTGCTGCTCCATGCTCTGAACTTTATTCCTGAGCTCTACTAGTTTGTTCTCTAGTTGATACACATAATCACTTTGATCCTCTTCCTGGGCTTGACCCGATGTTCCAGCAGTTTCACTATTCCCTAATTGCTCAATCACTTGGGCTTCATTTGTAGCTTGGGTCATAGGAGGAAGGATGTGAGTCTCTCTGTCAGCCATAATCTGTTACAATCACATCACCTCATAACTGATTAGCATAAACCGTTAGTATCCAAAATACTAACTACTACAAACAACTCTAACTCACCCTAATTCCCCCGAAGGAAATCTTGACCCGTCACGAGCCAAGATTTGGGAATGCAACACTCTAACCGTGCATGCATTGCCAAACCTAGGCTCTGATACCAAACTGTAACACCAGAAAACTCAAGCCATTTTTTTAAAACGCTGCGGAAGCTTTAATTTAAACGAACATATAATACACAAACCATCATTACAAATTTACAACATAGTACAAAACAACAGTATCATCTTGGTGTTACAAAAAAAACTACAGGCTCGTTTCATTTTAATCAAAATATAAGAGTGGGGTCAACTTCTCCTTCAGCAACTACAGACACGAACATGCAAATCAACAACTGAGGGGAATTAGCACAAAGCTAAGTGAGTAGAGGCTAAACACCAAAATCAAACATTCACAATCAATATCAAAGCATGTAATCACATATCCGAGAAGACCGGCGGTTCGGCGCAGAACCTACAACCAATGCCGCCCAAAGCAAAGGTTTACCAATAGCCCTCCACTGAATTAGCACAGTAAACTCCACCTATAAAGCAACATATGCAACAGAAGGGCTACTACTATTCAACCAACCAGTAAACGAGCCCAGCCCAAGTCTACGTATAGCTGACTTCCCAACACAACTCAAAAACATACTAAGAGCGCGTATCGACCAAATAGTCTTGCAGCAGATATCAACAATCAATATCACAATCAACAGTTCAATCAATCAATCTAATCTCAATCACAATCATGCATCACATCAATAACATTAACAGCAACCTTTACCATCCGCGATTAGCGTCCACTCACCTCAAAATCAGCACGAGCTCAGAGATCTAATATTACTTAGTCTTTTGATTGCCTGAAAACACAGCAACAATCAAATCAGTCTCGAATTTATAAATATATTTTCACATATATTTATATCCAATAAAACCATAACCAATATGCTAAAGTTCACTTTTGAAAAGAAACATAAAAAAACGGGCCCATTAAGGTCGCACGGGGCCTAACCCGGACCCTTTTTAGCTTGCCCGGGGCCTAAAAGTCGGATGACCCGGGGCCGGAGGCTAAAAGTCGGATGACCTGGGGCCGGAGCCTAAAAGTCGGATGACTCGGGGCCTAAAAGTCGGATGACCCGGGGCCGGGGCCGAAAGTCGGATGACCACCCGAGGCCTAAAGTCGGACGACTTTCACAACCCCGGGGCCAAAAGTCGGACCCCTTTCAGCACCCCACAAAATTCATCATCTTCTTCCCTGTTCTTCTTCTAGCTTCGAAACAACTTTGATTTCTGAAAATCATTTATAACACTTCCAAAATACTTTTAAACATTTACAAACATCATATAACACGTCAAAGATCATCAAAAACACATCGAAACTAATTAAACACCAACATATATCAATACCCACTTTTCAAGTTTACTTACAAAACTCCATTAATGGTGGTTTTTCATATGACTATGGAAATCAACAAGAAAACATATCAAGATGCACAATAACTTGATAGGATCATAAACTAACCTTTACTTTGAATTAACAACTTCAAAATCTATACTTTGAATTTTCAAGTTGACACTTTCTAGCTTTCTTCACAAGAGGTTTTCTTAACACACACTACACTTTAACACTTTGATAGAAATGAGCAGATATCTTTTCATGAATTCACACGTACACATATATCTTCATTTTTCCAAAGCAGGAGGTGACTAATTTAAAACTTATCTATAATTTTCATGTATACATACATGACATACTTAACATACATACATCCTAACACATATTTACATAAGTTTTTCTATTCTTTTCTTTTAACCAGTAAACATATATATATAAGATTAAATTAATTACTATAATTAATCAATTAACCTTAACATAACACATATTAATTTCAAACACAATTAATCACATACCGCCAATCCGCTAATCTACTAACCCAGGTTTGCGGGTGTTACAGGATGAGTCAGATGAATTGATGAAACAAATTGAGGGGTTCTCTTTTGCAAAATTACCAGAAAGAACAGAGGAAGTCCAGATCGTGGACAGGTTTGAGGAAATGCCGGCGCCTATTATTCAAAAGTCAGCTTCTTCAAGGGTTGAAAAGCCTACGAGGGAATTGGTCACCAAAAGGCAGATGGTGGAGGTTATAAGAAAGCTAGATCTGACAAGGGTCCTCGAGGAGTCACTTAGGAGGTACATCAACTGTTCCCTCCAGAATCAAAGAAATTCTAGGTGTCAGCTGCCGACATCCTGAAGAAAAATCTAGAAGCTAAGCAGGTACACCAACTTCAACAATCAACATCTGAATGGCTTATCCCTCCGAATGTCCAACCAGCTCGTCCAATTCCAACATTGTCAGACCCAGGCCTAGATAGACACAATATGTTCACAAGGAAAGCAATGAAAAACCCTGTATGGGGCAAATATGGTGTAAACACTGCTTACCTCGAGGATCAGATCCTTACTATCTATGCTTCTCAAATCAGAGACAAGACTCCTCCTAAACTGAGAGGTCTTGATGATGCTCAAAGGAGACGATACACACATATCTTCAATGAATACAAAACACCGAGGGAGCAGATTGTGTCAGAGTACCCCATTAGCAAAGTACTTCGCGTCAACATGCAAAAATCTCTAAGGTATAGGTTTGCTGTTTATGATGTTCAAAGAGCAGATGGTCAGAAAATCTCTCTCAATGAAGCTGACTTCAGACATGTCAAGCTGCACGACATTGAGTTCATATACGAGGAGCTATCTACAAAGATCAACAAGTCCTACGAGGAACAACAAGGACGGTCAGCTCTAATGAAATATATGTGGAGATTCATAGAGTTTATCCAAGAGCACGATCTACAACTAGGCACCGAGAGTAATCAACTCGAGGTGAATCTGCTCAGACCACTGCAACATCATATTGATATACAAACCCTAAAAGAGCTCACAGTTATTGATGAAAATCATTCAAGCTTTGCGGGTCAAAGAGGTGTCGTCTTTGTCAACCAACGCCGCCGAAAGATCTTGGTTCGGATGATAGACTTGATGGCATACTCGGATGGGACTCTGAAACTGTTATTTCATCGTCTACAAGAAAAGGATGAAAAAGATCAATCTGTATTAAGTGAGACGGAAAGGGTTGGGCTAATACGAACAATAGAACAGATCAAAAGGACAATGGACAGCCGTCGGATTATTCAGAGGTGGCAGATGATGTTCGGAATAAGAAATAGGTCGATAATGTAACTAAATTACTTTATGCATTTCTTTCCGTGTAATAGGCTTTCTCTCCATTTAGGTGGAGATTGTTATTCTTAGAAAATGTAGCAAAGCCTACTTTATAGGCGTGGCCTATAAATAGGCCATAGGCCCTTGGCCTTTGTAACGCTTTTGACCATATATGAAATATTGATATTTAAAACAAAAGGTGAACTGTGTGTTTTCTCTCGATTATCATCTCTCTACACAATCACTTGAAGGTTTACTGTTCATAGATTAGACATTTCAAATACCTCAAACAACTCGTACTTTGCTCTCGATCTCCTTACCCTTCAATTCCCGTGTAAACCTGCCGCATGGAAAGAAAATGCGGCTGAGTGAAATGCCCAGTGCGTGGATACAAAACCAATAAAATAATACAATACGAACACGACATACCGGATAGTAAGACTACAATAAGACAAATAACGAAAGCAGAACAATAAATAACGAATCAATGGGTACGAACAATCCGAGCTCAATAATACCAACACTTGTAATAAACAAGCACCGGCCAATAAACAATGGGTACATGGACTTGCAGATCAAAAGTACCAAACAATGGCGGAAGAGGTGTCGGGGACTACGCCAACATCCACAAACAATATCAATACAATAACTATGGTTAACCAATACGCCTCCTAAAACCCTTATCACACCACAATGAGGAGACGCTGTAACAAATCACACCGTTACGTAAGTGTAACGCCACCGGTGCCACAGTGACGCGCCTATGGTACGCCCATAGGTGGATAAATAGCTCACATACCCAGAGTAAGACGGTCAATACAATAAACAATGAATCAATAACGATGAGGCAATAACAATGTAACAAGAATGGCGACGTTAAAAAGCACTAACAATAAGACAATAACAATGAAGCAATAACAATACAATACTAAAGGAGACACAATCTCAATAAGGAACTCTAAAGAGGTATATAATAATAATCAATAAGTCAATGAACGAACGAAGTCTAACCAATCTAATCCGAAGCGTACAAGACGTGAAAAGAACTAAGTTTAGTTTCTAAAAGGAAAAGGTTTTGAGACTAACTTATATACAATGTTTTTAAAACAAGATAGTTGAGAAAACTTGATTTTAAAGAAAACAGGAATCCTTATTAAAGGTAGACATACGTACGAAACCTCAATAAGCACATGTCAATAGAATCAAGAAACGAAGACTAACAGGATCAAAAAGAAACCTTTGACAATATAACAATAGTTAAGTATAGATAGCCGTACATAGAAGTTAAGAATCCGTACGATGATAAGAGTTGTAAAGGGAACTAGAATCTGTACCTCTATTCACAAGCGGAGACCTCTCAAAGCTTACTCGTAACAACAAGGTTACTTCTCTTTAATTCGTCTAAAAAGAATGTAAGTTAATGTTAGTTGTAGCTTATTTATATCTCTTTTACGTAAGCGGTTTAGTTTATTTATATATCATTCTTTCCCTGCCCAAGCTGGTAAAATTAAACCATTTACCAATCAACTAATAACTCACTCACATGCTAACTTCTTAGTTCCAAAATTCAACAAAACTAAGTTATTAACCTCGAAGTTATCATCCTCCTGGTCCACTGAATTCTATTATTTCCAATATATGTGTAGCATTTCGTATATATTGTCTACTTTTAAAATTTCCTTCCCTCCTCATAGCAGCTACTACAATCTACTCCGTTTCATAAATCATTATCTTGTTCTTCATTGTGCCCCTAAGGGGGGCGTTTGGTTCGCTGGAATTGGATGGAATTGGACGGAATTGGAATTGAGAATTCCTAAATCTTGTTTGTGTTTGGTTCGCAGAATTTATGGAATGGAATTTGACCATTCCGATGAATTCCTTAAATCAAGGAATTGGGAATTCCTTCCCCAACTAAGGAATTCTTCAAATTATAAGTAATCTCAAAACATAATTGTTGTCTTCTATCCCACCCCACCCCCGTCACCACCCTAACCCCACCCCCACCCCCACCACCACCACTGCCGCCACCGCCACCACCGCCGCTGCCACTGCCACCACCGCCGCCGCCGCCGCCGCCACCACCACCGTCACTTCCGCCACCGCCGCCATCATCAACAACCTCCACGCCACCCTCCACCGCCACTCACCGCCACCCTCCACCGCCACTCACTGCCACCCTCCACACCTGTCGCCGTCGCCACTGCCGCCCTAGGTAGACTATAGGGTGGGGGTGGGGTACGGTGGCGTGGGGCGGGGTAGGTGGCAAAGGGGGTGGTAGGTGGTTGATTGCATAATTTATTTTGGTTTATACGTATTGAATTAATTTATTTTTTTGCTAGATTTCAATTTCGGTCTTTACTAACTAAACAAGATATAGTTTTTCAAAAATTCCAATTCCTACGAATTAAAATTCCTATGAATTCCAATTCCTTGGTCAAATTCCAATTCCTCCATATTCATTCCGCGAACCAAACGGACCCTAAGTCTTTTATTCAATACATAACTTAAACTAATTTAATAATTGGAGTTTAAAACCTGTTTCCGTTCATGGAGAACACAGACCATCAGAATGTCAATTGATTACATGTGCTGTTATAAGAACTTGTTAGTTCACAACTATGGAATTTCATAAGTCATCATGATCTGAATTAGGTAGTTAAATTCTCTTGCAATGTCATTAGCAACCCTGATTTTTGCATCCTGAATTATGCAAGCAACTTACAATAACAAATGGTTCCACTTTTAGCAACTGAAAATTTATACATAGAATGCATCGATGATACCCCTAATCAAATCCTAATTCTTAACGGTGTTAATTAACAGCCAAACAAGCCTATGGATTCGACTTTATATTCAGGATAGTGTGGATTCAGATTAAAGGTTGCAATCCCATCTTATGAACAATCGAAATACAATGATAAAGATGGGAACATGATCGAATCTCATGGTGTTCTTGAGCAATACTCGAAGAAGACAGAAACTACTAACCATACTGTTGTTGGAGAGGAAGACTAGAAGTGTATTCGATGCTCAACTGGACTTAATTGCAGCCTTGCTATGCTGTGTTACGCCTCCGAGCCCTTGAATCCCTTCCTCGCTGACGCACTCCGTTGCCCTATCTCTCTCTCGATTTTGATTTGGGTTACAGGAGATATCTCTCGATTTATACAGCTTCATCGATCGAGAGTCGTGAGCCCTTGAAGTCGCATAGTATCATGGACTCGTTTCCCCTTTCTCCGGCTGTTTGTTCTGGTCGTTCCCGACTTCCGCCACACATATGTGTTAAAGCCCCAGATAAGGTTTAAGACTCAAAGTTGGGCTAAATTTCATTTGTGTTTAGGTTAATGGGTTAATTCAAGTTGGTTAGTCCATTTGTCTAATTCTTGGCCCAAGTCCTTATTTAGTTTTGCATAATTATTATTATTATTATTATCCATCTTCATATAGATGTACAAATGTACGGGTATTATATAAACGGTTTAAAAAAGTTTCATTATATAGCTAGATAAATAAATAATAAAAGTTCATTCAAAGACAAGAAACTTACGTGTTAAAATAGCACTTAAGCTTTGTCAAAATCAATCATCAAAGTTTTCTAATGATCGCTAGTTCATTTATCATGAATTAACATGCTAGAAGCATGATATTAACTAAATTAATAACTTAAATGCTTTATCTTTATAAAAATTCAATGAAACCAAAAAATAAAGATAAAAAAGCATACTTTGCATGTTAATTTGTAGTTGGACACGTATTTGTTTCTTTAAATAGAACTTATCTATTATATTGTCTGCAGAGAAAGTATCAACAATCTCTCTTTCAATGTAAAGAATCAAACTATTTAATGATAATTATCATTCATACTATTACAAAGCCTTGTTTTCATAATTTTTATTGCTAAGAAAGCTCTTTAAAAAATTAGAATTGCAACTTCGAGTCTTCCATTCATCGTTTCTGTTTTGAACTATACGTGGGTCTTGGGCTACTAATTAACTCTAATTAGGCGGGCTTCATATATATGTGTTTTACTTAGGGTTCTAAAATACTAATTATTTTGGGCTCATTGGAGGGGGCCTGACACCCTTCAGCCTCCACTTGTCTCCGCCTCTGCCGTATACTACACGGGTAAATGATATGCGAGTAACATACTGGTTTTAAATTATAAAATCCAGATTATTAAAGTATCACTACGACACAAATCGGTAAGAGGACCTACTCGTCTTATAGTACGGTTTAAATAAGTACATGTGTCGAACACTTGGTGAACGAATATGATTTTGAATTTAACTCTACTAATTAAATGTTAGACTAAAAAAACAACTAAAAAGCAAATTAAAGCAATTAAAGAGGAATTTTAGAACTTTCACTAATTATCAACTAATCACTAATTTTAAACATCTACTAATTTAAGAAATCACTTAACAACTCAAAGAGAGCAAAAAACGCCAAACTTGGTTGGATTCAACTATGAGAATGAATATTCTCTCCCTAGATTCGATGTCTCATTTCCAAGTCAATCAATTTCATTTAAATATGTGCAATAGACATTTAAATATCATATACCGATTTCTAACGTGATTAGACTTCATGATCAGAATATCTAACTGTATAATAATACAAATTACTATCCTATGGTCATGAGATTAATAAAACACACAATAGTCTATTTTGTTTGAATCAAGAAAGACTTCACCTTTATTATTTGTTATTATCATTCAAACAATCAATTAACACATAAAGACATTATATTCAATTGCACACACATTAAAGTTTCTATCTTTGATAGTTTAACCCTAGAATTGGTCGATCACCTAGTCAAAATTACCTATTGATCCTAGAAAATCGTGATTCAAGCTTCACAAATAGATTGATCCTCTAAATTATGACAACTCAGTTTGTAAACACCAAAAACAGATTCTTAAACATATGTGGATCTTTGCTTAAGCTTTACAAGACAAATATATGACATTAAACATCCTAATTCATTAAAGTTAGTCATCTTTACATAGGTTCATCTCCTTTAGGGATGAAAATACAAAGATTAGCCCATGAACAACATATTAATCATGCCTAATTCGTTTAAAAACATAAACATAAGATTAGAAAGCAAAAGCGGGAAGAAAACGTTTAAAATTCGAATTGAAGACCTCCTATCTGATCTGGAAATTTGTTTATATAGAAGTGGATAAGTACGACCAACAAGTCGCGACGGTTACCTGGATGCGTCGTGACCCTGGAACCTTGCACGACATCCTTCTCCTTTTTGAACTTTGAATCTGGCACTTTAATTATTGGATGCGTCACGATCTCCATACCAGGCGCATCACGGTATACTTTATTCAGAATTCTTTATTTCTTTTCTTGATTTTTTCTCGTTTGAACTTCAATTGACTTCGCCTTTCGTCTTTTTAGCCTGAAAATAATAATCAAAGGTAAAGAGCACCTTTTTGTCCTATTTTACATAATAGTGGCTAAAATTATACGGATATCATTTTAAAATATATATCTAATAAATGTGATATAAATGAACACAAATATTTGATTCAAAATATAATTTAATGGATATTTATCTTTTGCTAATATCAAAAGCAAGAGAGTGTCAAGACCCAAATTTTTTTAAAAACACAATGATTGATACATAAATTAAACATATTAATCAGATAAACATATTAAACATCTAAAAATGTTTATCAAGTTTAACATTCGACAATAAAGGTCTTTTTATTGGTTCACAAAAAGGGGAGCCATCTTCACTCCATCAAGTTGGAGCCTTTCCTTTATCAATACTTGCAGTACCTGAAATAAGGTAATAAATATTTGGTAAGCTTTCGCTTAGTGAGCATACGCAATCAACTAAACTGTACACATAAGCATGAATGATCCAGCACATAACACTATGAAAGATCCAATAACAAATACTGGATCCCTAACTCTGAACCTAGTACCAAGCTAACTCTGAATGCTTAAGGAGCACATAATATACATGCCGGATCAATGCATCATGACATAGTCTTTCATACATTACATATATAGTATAGAGATTAAGTAAACTCACCTTAGTGTCCAAGTATAGCTATAATTATCTCCTAACAAAGTTCCTTAACCAAATAATAGCCTACAACAACAATCCATTGATCGAAACAAGTTAAAAATTGAAGAACTCCAAAACTACGGCACGGACGGGTCACGACCATCAAGGTGACGCGTTGACACGCGAGCCTCAGTCGAACTAATCTTCGTTTTCCCTCTTAAAGTCAACAAATTTCATCATATAAACTCGATTTAACCACATGCAATTGCTATACTAAGTTCTTCTACTATTAAAATCAACATTTTAACCTTTAAACATATCATGCAACTTCATATGAGCTTTAAATCTTAACTTTCTCTCTCTAAAACTCAAGAACATGAGGGTTTAGAGATTTCTAACCTTGAAATCAGTTGTTAATCACTTGTTTGTTGCTAGAAACTTGTAAAATAGTTGTAGATCTCCACATGCAAGTCTAAATCTTGATCAAATTCCTCAAATGAGCACTTTATCTCTCTAGACTCTCTCACACCAAGAACACACACTATGTGTATGTATTTTCATATTTGTTTTTGATGAAGAAAGACTCCCAAATATTTCTAGATGAAGATAAACATTTGATTCATGCTAAATCTTGCATATGTATGGCTTAATCACCTTTCTATCTACACTTTCTCTCACTAGGACTTGTTTCTCTCTCTACTTCACAAACACACACACACAAAACACACACTCTAGATCACACACTAAAAGTGTGTGTGATATTACCCAAATTGAATAGTTATTTCGGGGCGATATCCGATCGTTTCATATGATTTTCTGAGTAATTTGGTCTTAATTGATACTTACTTCATTATTTTTGAAATCTCGGGTCTTTAATGCTTATCCATGACAAAAGGAAAGAAAATCCCCAAAATTTGGAAAAATGAAAAAATCATGCTCCAGACCCGTTTTTACGGCCCCGTAAAGTGCGATGTACGGCCGTACATGTGCAAGATGATGATTGCATATTTAAGCATTTTTTCTCCCCCTTTTTACTCATAACTGGTTTACAGCGCTAAAACTCTGTGGAGGGGCGATTTTCTTGATATTTTCCAGAGCTTTAAGTCAAGTTTTCAAAGGATACATCCAAAGGAAGCAAGAATTGGAGCTTGGATCTTACCTTGGGAGCATCTTCTTCATCTTCTCCATTGGGTTCTTCAAGGGTTTAAGCTTTCCTTCATGTCTCCTTTCAATTTCAATTTTATTTGCTTAGATTTCGTGATGTTTAGCATGGAGTAGTTAATTTTTGTGCTATTTGATGAGATTCAAGTAGGTTATTGACTTGGATTTGGTATTTTTGTTGGGTTTCCCCAATTTCACCATTAGTGGAAGTTTCAAGCTAGGGTTTCTACTCAAATTGCTTGAATTCATGTTTTTTTCCCAAATTTCCTTGACTAATTGATGTAATAGACATATTGTGTTGATTGGTTTGTTAGATATTTATTTGTTTGTTAGCCTTATGTTACTTTTGTTGTAATTAAATTATGTATTATTCTAGACTAGTCATTGTTATGGGCTTAGCCCACTTTTATATGTAATCCATTAGTCTAGTCTAGTTAATTAGTTTTGGGCCTATGTGGCTTGTAAGCCCATGAGACTTTTGTATTTATAGCCTTGCAAACCTAGTTTGCAAGGCAACCTTTGCCAATTGTAATTCTCTTCTAAGCAATCTATGTTCAAAGCATTACACAGAGAATCTTCATCTTGCATGCAAAGTGTTCATACTTGTTCTTACTAAACTTCATCATCTTTTGTTCAAGTATTCCCTAGTAACTCATCTTCTTCACTATCAAAGGACTTTCAATTGGTATCAGAGCCAACTCCCTACTGGATTGGTTCAACATTACCTGAAAAAAACATCTTTGAGTGAGAAACAAAACCCAGGAGCTGTTGGTGTTCTTGGGTACGTGAGTGTTTGAAAAACCAAAAACCTATTTTCTCAAATCTTCTTGTTTTTCAAGTTACTTGTTGTCTTTAAGAAGCTTTTGAGTAAGATAAAATCTTTCCTTGTGGTTTTAGAACAAACAAACAACATTTGAGTATTTATTTTGAACTCTTCTTGTTCTTCAAGTTCTTGAAGTTTTTCACTGTTCTATCAAATTCTTCAAGAAATTATTCTTGTTTTGGGTTGAAATTAGTTAAGGTAAGTGTTTTTAGAGATAAAGAAAGTCAAAGCAAAAGTTAAGTGAGTTTTTAGTGTGTTTTAGGCAAAATCAGAGATCTGCTCGATAACAGAGTACAAACCTGCAAGTTTTTGGATTATTATCCCATCCGACTTTCAGGTCATCCGACCTTAATTCATCCGACTTTTGGGTTTTTGGTGCATGCGACTATTGGTTCATCCGATAGTTGCCAAAAGGTGTTCATCCGACTTTTAATTTAAAGTCATCCGACACTTGTCATCCGATAGTTGAAGTAACTTAAGGTTCATCCGACTTTTGCACCATACGACACTTGACTCATCCAACTTTCAAAAGGTCATCCGACACTTGAAACTTCATCCGCCTAATCAACTCATCCGACTTTTAATTCATCTGACTTTTAAGTCATCCGACCTTTTAAGTCATCCGAACTTTAAGCCATCCGACTCTTCAAGTCATCTGACTTTTGAAGTCATCCAACTCTCTGTCCATCCGACTGTCACATAAGATTGCCATCCGACAGTCGCATAGTTTCATTCGACCTTCAAACACTTCATCCGACTTTCAAAGTTTTCTCACAAACAAAGTAACTAGTCCACTACTGTAACATCCTGATTTTGGGACTTCAAAAGGGGTTTACATCTAATATGTTTTACACATAGTGAAAACCAACATAGTGTTTGTGTGTGTGTTTGAGAGAGAAAGCAAGAAAAGTTGTATACTTGGAAAAGTGAAAGTGAAGAATTGTGTTGGTTAATTCTAAACAAAGGTATGATGATATTCTTTGTATGATTCTGAATATATTGATATGCTTTTCTTATAAAGTATATGTGTATATAGTGAAACACCATGAAAGGAGCTTGAAGATCCATACTTGACAAATGGGTTTTGTGTGTTTTTGGTGTTTTAATTGTTATTGATGTTAGATACATGTTATAAGATGTTTATACATGTTTTAGAAGTGTTCATATTGGATTTCAAGTGTTTAAATCGGATTTGGAAAAGTTAAGTCGGATGGATGGTGAAGAAGATGATGCAGAACCTATCGCGACGCGATGTGCCCGGGAATAAAACGTGACGCGTTCTTGGTAAGTATCAGATTCTTGTGGAAATCCGATTGGTGAAATCCAGATCCAAAATCCGATAATGGGAATCCGGAATAGTGAAATCCGATAGTGGAAATCCGGAACTCGAAGTCCGGGACTTGAAATCCGACACATGGGACTCGGATTGTGGAAATCCTACAATTTGCTCGACGCGACGCGTCGGATGTTTAGACACGACGCGTCCATGGTTTTGGAGGATTTTGATGTTTGTTGCGTTGTTTAATGCTATGTGCTATATGTTTATACATATGTGAATCTTACATGTTTATCTTTGATTGAAAGGATATAAATATATGTGTTTGGTATATATTTATGAATCGGTTACTGATTTCAGTTTATTCTGATCTCAGTAAAGGACAAGGCTCAGTAATATTAGACCACTGAGTGGGAGTTGGAGAACTCGAGGTGAGTGGATGTTTACTCACGGGTGTTATTAGTTGTAACTGGCTTGGGTTGCAACTGTTATTAGGTTGATGCATAGATAGACTGTTGTCTATTAATTGATTAACCGTGTTATGTTAATTGATTGTTGTGCCTGTTGTGAAGTCAGCTATCAGCTGGGCATATTGGGCTGGGTTTGTTTGCTATCAGCCAATCTGTATTGTGGTCTTTTGATGCATGCGTTGCAACTTAAGATAATACTGTGTGAGAATAGCAAATAGACTATCGGTAAACCTTTGCTTGGCCAGCATTGGTTGTAGGTTCCTGCAGAACCGTCGGTCTTCTCGTGAGGCAAAGGGTGATTATGTGTTTACTGTTGTTGATATCATGCGGTTATTTGATAGTATATCTGTGGTGGTTTACTTCCATTCTCTTAGCTTTGTGCTAATCCCCCAACTCTCACTACTTTTACAGGTGGCTGGTGAGTTCTACGGTTTAGTCGTGAGGGGGTGTAGTCTGGGGAATAATTGACAGACACTCTGATTGGAATTGTGATGAGCCGTAGTTTTTGTAATACCGTATTGTTAAACTGATTGGTTTTGTTAAACAATGGTTTAACTTCAGTGTAAATACTTTTATGTTTTGGTAAACGCTTTCGCAGTGTTAATTTAAATGAAAATTTTATGGGTGAAAATACGGTGTTACAAGTTTGGTATCGGAGCCTTGGTTTGGCGATGTAGGTATAGTGGAAGTGTTGCATTCCCAAATCTTGGCTCGAGTTGGGGGTCAATTATTCCTTGAGTGTGGGGATTAGGGTGAATGTGAGTATTGCTTGGGTGGTTAGTATGTGTTATACTAACGGTTTTAAACTAATCAGTTGGTGAGATGTTGTGGTTGTCCCAGCAATAGTGGAAATTCTACAGAGTGTGGGTACATCTGGTACAGATTGAGATGAGAGAGATGAATACATCTTTCAGCTTGAGGGTCAGTTACAAGATCTAAGAAAAGAGTTGGATCAACAGAGACAGGATTTTGCGAGTCTACCACCGGTTGTTACAGTGGCTTCTACTACACTTGAGATACCACCAATTTACCCGGCTAATACTATGTATACAGGGATGCCTTCTGTGTCGATACCATTTCCACCAGTGCCTCAACCGATGTCTCAACCATTCTATTACCCAATGTTTTCGCAAGGATCGATGACATATCCTTTCATGGAATTTCCACCTGGTATTGGATTTAAACAACCGTGTACGTATAAACAGTTCTTGGATTGTAAACCCGTGGAGTATCATGGTAGCACAGATCCAAATGTTACCTTGAATTAGTTGCGAGATATTTCAAGGATTCTGGATGCTTGCAATTGTGAAGAAGAAATGAGGGTTTGTTTTGCCACCAGAATGTTGAAAGGAAAAGCAATGGTATGGTGGGATTCTATCACTACACATTTATCGAAAGATCAGATGGATGCAATTACATGGGATCAATTTCGAAATAAATTGTGTGAACAGTATTGCAATGCTTTTGAGTTGAACAAGATAAGGTAGGAGTTCATGGAACTGCGTATGACGAAAAAGATGTCTGTGGATGACTTGATTAAGCAGTTCAATTCGAAACTGAGATTTGTGACTCAGTGGGTGCCTGATGAACCTTCCCAGGTTCAACATTTCATTGGAGCATTACTTCCTAAGTACAGGAGTACAACTCGGTTAGCTGAATCGTTGTCCCAGGCTTTCACCTTGGCAAAGTCTGCCGAGGGGGACATACAGGCGAGAGATAAGCAAACACGAGATGAGGCGGCTGTGCAGAAGCCAAGGTACGAACTGACTTGTAATCATCCAAAGAGGAGTTGGCAAGGAAATCAGTCACAGGGAAGTCAGGACAGTGGGGTAACCACTGAGGGTTCTGGTTAGAGACCGCAATGGTGTAGACGGTGTAGATCTAACCATTTTGGGCAGTGTATGCGATGTATGCGTTGTGGAGCGTTAGGTCATGAAGCTAGGGAATGTGATTTTCCCCGAAGTGTGTGCTGGAACTGTTAGAATGAGGGACACATGGCTGGTGCGTGTCCTTCTGGGAAGAAGACTAGGACAGGGACTAGGGCAGAAGCGGTTGAGGGATCATCATCAGCAGGGCAAAAGAGAAAGAACCCTACTGTGCGAGAGGGTGGGGTGTACAATATGATGGCTAGTGATAATGCCACCGCCAATGAAGACGAAACGGGTATGTTTTGATAAAACTCTATACCTGTATGTGTGTGTTAATTAACTTTCAAGTTAATTGTGGATATTTTATGCATAGTATGTGCTAAAATGTTTGAGTTTATTTCATATGAGATTGATTCTCTAGAAAAGATAACTAAGTGATAATAGATGATTTTCTATTATGAGTTATGTGTTATATATCAAGAAATGGTATGATGATAAGTATGTGTGATACTTGACCTAAATGCTAAGTGAGCATGATATACCATAGAGATATATGTTTAGATTAATTGAATTGCATGATATAATGTGTATTGTAAGATTAATTGAATTGCTGCAAGTCTGGGATGTGCAGTATTGTTCAGGTATAAGGTGTGCTGGACATTACAAGTTGATGCATAATCTACTGAGTACAGTTGATTCATGAATATGAATGATGGTTTTAAACGAATTTTGTAGTATGACGGGAAATCGCATTTGTTGGTTTGAAATGTGATGCTATGCTTTGAGATTGGAAGTATAGTGGATATCTTGTGTTATTTGAGATATCACGAGACAAAATTTTACCATGATTTGGAAGTTGCCGCTGATATAAGTGCAGTGATGTTACATTAACTGTGAGAGAAGACATTTGTGATTGACTTGGTCAATGAGAGATGTATTGGATGACTAACTAGAAGAAGTTATCTGGAAGATTGAGACGGTGATCGGATTAAATCAGAGAAAGTGATAATGAAACTTGATGTTACCTTGAAAGACGACATGATGACAGATTTGTTGATCTGTGAAAGAGTTAGTGATGATAACATCTTGTATATGCGAGTTGGAAGTATCTCTAACTTAGTGGATGAATCAAGATTTCCTTTGTGAGAAAGTCTTGAAGAATGAAAAGGTTAAAACCTTTGAGATAGAGAAAGAGAGAAGAGGATGGCAATGGCCTGAACTTATGGAATGACAACTTGTGGATCTTGTGTATGAAGATGCCTTTGCTTGGAAATGCGTATGATTGGAGATTGCCTTTGCTAGGAAGTGCCTTTGCTAAAACACTGGAGTTGAACTTTACAGAGATTTATAAATTTAATTGCCAATGCTATATTGTGGAGTAATAACCTGAGGGTTGAGAATTGATGGTGTGCTATGTGAACAGAGATTGTATGTGATATGAGATATGATATATGAAGTGTAAATTGAAGTGGTATACCGGAAAGTTATGTAACCTTCAGATATTTGAGATATCTGAGGGGTGATGATGATAAGATGGGATGGAAATTATATTTGACTTGATCAAATAAAGGGAAACCTGGATATGTTCTGAGTGGTTATTGACTGTTCAGTATTTTATTATCAGTGAGACGGTATCTGATATATAGATGGATTTTATTGAGTGTTTGAAAGGGATGATTTGAAGATATGAGGATTCATATTTGATGGCTTGTGATGGAAAGCGGAGATTGGTTTAAACTTATGAAGAGTTTGCAAGTGAAAATTGAAACGAGAGTTGGACGATGTGACAAAATTTTCCTGATGGATAGTCGAATGTGTGACTAAAACAGGATGATTTATGGAACTCATATGTATTTTGATTGTGTGGGTGAACTAAATTCTGAAGATGGAATATCAGAATACTTTGTGTGAAGTTATGAGAATGTGGTAATGATACTTCAACCTGTTGATTTGAAGTAAGTGATAAAATACATGTGAATGCTTTGGCATGACAGATGATAAATGATTGGAAGCTATTGGGATTTATGACTGACTTAAACTTAAATTCAGAGAATACTTGAAGATGAGAGTTATGAACTAACTGTTGGTTTGAGGATAAGCTGTAAGGCTTGTGTGGTCATTTATTAACAGTCGAAAGTGCGATGGAGTTTATCTGAATAAACTACCAAAAGGGGATATGAAGAGTTGACATCGTGATTGATGTGTGTACAGTGAGATTCCGAGGACGGAATCCTTCTAAGGAGGGAGGATTTGTAACATCCTGATTTTGGGCCTAGTTGTTACGTAGGCCAAGGTATGTTTAAACATGTGATTAGTATTTGATTACATGTTTAATTATTTACTAATGGATTTAATTGAATTAATTAATTTAAAGTTAAGATGTTTACTTATATATATATATGTGTGTGTGTGTACGGATATATATATATATATATATATATATATATATATATATATTTATAGATATGGATTTAAGTATGTGTATGTTGCATGTGTATGTATTGTGTATTACATGACACATCATGCTTCTTTGAAAACATACATGGGACTTCAAAAGGGGTTTACATCTGATATGTTTTACACATAGTGAAAACCGACATAGTGTTTGTGTGTGTGTTTGAGAGAGAAAGCAAGAAAAGTTGTATACTTGGAAAAGTGAAAGTGAAGAATTGTGTTCCTTAATTCTAAACAAAGGTATGATGATGTTATTTGCATGATTCTGAATATATTGATATGCTTTTCTGATAAAGTATATGTGTATATAGTGAAACATCATGAAAGGAGCTTGAAGCTCCATACTTGACAAATGGGTTTTGTGTGTTTTTGGTGTTTTAATTGTTATTGACGTGTTCTTGATGTTAGATACATGTTATAAGATGTCTATACATGTTTTAGAAGTGTTCATATTGGATTTCAAGTGTTTAAATCGGATTTGGAAAAGTTAAGTCGGCTGGATGTTGAAGAAGATGATGCAGAACCTGTCGCGACGCGTCCGGGAATAAAACGCGACGCGTTCTTGGTAAGTATCGGATTCTTGTGGAAATCTGATTAGAAATCCGATTGGTGAAATCCGGATCCAAAATCCGATAATGGGAATCCGGAGTAGTGAAATCCGATAGTGAAAATCCGGAACTCGAAGTCCGGGACTTGAAATCCGACATATGGGACTCGGATTGTGGAAATCCGACAATTTGCTCGACGCGACGCGTCGGATGTTTGGACGCGACGCGTCCGTGGTTTTGGAGGATTTTGATGTTTGTTGCATTGTTTAATGCTATGTGCTATATGTTTATACATATGTGAATCTTACATGTTTTTGTTTGATTGAAAGGATATAAGTATATGTGTTTGGTATATATTTATGAATCGGTTACTGATTTCAGTTTATTCTGATCTCAGGAAAGGACAAGGCTCAGTAATATTAGACCACTGAGTGGGAGTTTGAGAACTCGAGGTGAGTGGATGTTTACTCACGGGTGTTATTAGTTGTAACTGGCTTGGGTTGCAACTGTTATTGGGTTGATGCATAGATAGACTGTTGTCTATTAATTGATTAACCGTGTTATGTTAATTGATTGTTGTGCCTGTTGTGAAGTCAGCTATCAGCTGGGCATATTGGGCTGGGTTTGTTTGCTATCAGCCAATCTGTATTGTGGTCTTTTGATGCATGCGTTGCAACTTAAGATAATACTATGTGAGAATAGCAAATAGACTATCGGTAAACCTTGTTTGGCCGGCATTGGTTGTAGGTTCCTGCAGAACCGCCTGTCTTCTCGTGAGGCAAAGGGTGATTATGTGTTTACTGTTGTTGATATCATGCGGTTATTTGCTAGTATATCTATGGTGGTTTACTTCCATTCGCTTAGATTTGTGCTAATCCCCCACCTCTCACTACTTTTACAGGTGGCTGGTGAGTTCTGCGGTTTAGTCGTGAGGGGGTGTAGTCTGGGGAATAATTGACAGGCACTCTGATTGGAATTGTGACGAGCCATAGTTTTTGTAATACTGTATTGTTAAACTGATTGGTTTTGTTAAACAATGGGTTAACATCAGTGTAAATACTTTTATGTTTTGGTAAACGCTTCCGCAGTGTTAATTTAAATGAAAATTTTATGGGTGAAAATACGGTGTTACAACTACAGGGAGAAAGATCCAAGAAAATATGAGTTCCGGCAATGAGATCCTTGCCATTGGCACAGACACTAAACCTCCTGTTCTCTTCAGAAATGAATATAACGTATGGAAAAGATGATTTATGGACTTTATAGAACACAATGAAAAATATGGCGAGATGAAGAAAGATAGCATACTGAATGGTGATGCCATCTTGGAAAAGCTTATAGAGGCTGTTCCCGACAACAATCTACCAAGCCGCTGAGAGAAGACGTAAACTCCCGTCAAAACTAACTGCTGAGGAAAGAGACCGTGCACGCGCAGACAAAGACGCAAAATATTATTTAAAACAAGGGTTATGTGCTGAAATCTATTCCAAGATAGATAGTCTAACTTCTGCTAAAGAAATTTGGAATGAAGTCAAACAGTAGATGCAGAGAACTGAACACGGATAGTTCATAAGGGAAACTCAGTTGGTTAACACTTTCAGGGAATTTAAAGCTAGGGAAGGAGAGCTGCTACTGGATACATACAGTCATTTCTGCAGGCTGTTGAATGAAATGAGAAACCATGGTGTGACGAGATCCGATCTAGATATCTATGTCAACTGGATCAATGCTCTTGGTCCAGAATGGAGTGAACAGGTTCGTTTGTATAAGCATGTTAATCAGAATCTCAAGGCGGTATCTCATCACTCGATCTACGAGGCCTTGAACCAATTTCAAGATGAGGTCCTCACTAAACATTCAATGAAGCAACCGTCTGACCCGGTTGCACCGGTGGCTGAACGAAGACCGCGAGAATCATCAAGGGGAAGCAAGGGAAAGCAAGTTGTGGTTGATTCTGATTCATCTGAAGGAGAGCTAGAGATCTTAGAGAAGGAGGCTGTACTGAAAGCCATGTCACTAATCACAACGGCCTTCCAAAACAAGTATGGAAAGACCAACAACAGACATCGGTACACCTCCGGGCCAAGGAAAAGTGAGGGAAACGCACCAGAAGAGAATAGAAGAACAGATAAGCCCGCAGAACCTCAAGAGGAGGAAAAGAAATGTTACAACTGTGGTAGGACAGGGCATTTTATCAAAGATTGCAGGAAGCCAAAGACAAAGGATGCCGAATACTACAGAAACAAACTGCAGCTGACGAAGAAAAAGGAGAGTGGGAGAGCAATGCTGGTAGAAGAGGATCAATTCTTGACAGATACTGATGATTCAGATGATGAGGGTGACAATGAAGCTGATGATGAGTTTGAAGAAACTCAGACTGATGATGCAGGTGTTTCTAGAAAGGTAAACATTGAGTATGCACACACATTAGTTGAACACATCCAAAGACAAAACCGAAAAATCACTAAGTTGGAACATAAAATCAAAAATCAATCAACATCTAACTTAGACAATCTTCAATCGGAACTAACCGCAAAAGAAAATGAACCGAACACCTTAAGATGTGAAAATGAGGTAATCATTCACAACTTAAAAGCGGCCAAGGTTTCAGTTGAAGAAGACTTTAAATTTTTACAAAAAGAACGATGTCAGCTATACTAAAAAATAAAAGATCTCGAAGACTTGTTAATTAAAAGAGATCAAACTGCACAAACTATTTTTCTAAACAAACCTAAGGATGTTATATTTTCAAAATGGACATACGAAGGTTTGGGTTATGTTAATCCACACATAAGTGATAAGATAAATGCTAAACAACTATACGATTTCGAAAGCATGAATCTAGGGTTAACTGAGAAAATGGTATTCGTTGGACAAGTTGAAGAACTCGCCGAGGAGGAACACAAGATCTCTGATGACTACTTTCGAAGTTATTCTCAACCAGAAATGGAATCCTTGCCATCAATACGAGACTCCCCACCCGAGCCTCACATTTATATCCCTCATATGGATCTGCAGCGACATCTTGAATTAGTTGAACATGAACTTGTCCATAGATCCATCATCTTTGACTTTGAGACCGCAATTCTTCATAACATGATCAACCAACTTGTAAATGAAAACGCCCAATCACATAATTCACTGCTCCAAGAATGTCTGATATCCTTAACTCACACATGCACACAAGTGAATATTTCTCGTTTACAAATTCAGAACTCAACACATCTGCAAATGACTTGTCATTAATCAACTCTGGTAAAGATTGTGAAAAATGCAGGAAATTGGAAAAATCTTTGTTCAAACTTCACGAAAAACTCAATTCACTCGAGAACAATTTATTCAAAATGGAAACAATTGAGTCCACCAACTTAAAGAGAAAGGCCAAAATGATTAATACAGGATCATCACATAAGACAAGCACACCAAGATCACCTCAATCCAAAACAAAACAAATCAAGAAACAAACAACTCACTCTCGTTCCACATCAACCAAAAATGATCGATTGACAATGTCTACTTCTAACCCAAGTGTCCATCTAGGTGCCAATGTGAAGAACGGGACGAACCGAGTTTTTGGATGGAGGAAGAAGCCCCAAGAGAGGATGGAGAAAGAAGAGACAAAGATTGTTTGATTTATCCAACAAATTTCAATAAACAAACAACTCTACTGCTTTGTAATGATTCGTCTATTTTGAATGTCAAATCTGTTCAAACTCCAAGTAATTCTATTCAATTTGAAATGTTTTACATTAGTGATGGTTGTGTTGATGGACATTGTACTTATCACTGTGTGTATGACAAAGATAGGAAGAAACGTAGAGTTAAACCAAACCCAAATTACAAATCTTTTGAATCAGATTATGAACAAGCTTTCTTCATAAACAGAAAAGGTAATAAAATTACCTATTGGCGAAAGAAACGCTCCACCAGAGCAAGATTCCAAATGAACAATGATAGTGTACCCACTAAGCATAATTCAGAATTTAATCCCACCAATTGTCACACTTCATGGACTCCAAATCGCAGATACTACAATAACTAGAATCACGCCAATCAAAATGCTGCTGAAATCAAACCACAATGCACAAATCCAACAATACGGAAAACTCAAATCTCACAGCATAAATAGCCAACGGTTCAACACAAAACCACCAAAACCAAAAAGCCTTGAACGACACAAGAAACCCAAAGAAACAAAATGAATACATCAATGATGATGTTTCACTCCCAACGGGCTGCAATCGCGTAGAAATTGAACAACCAATAGTTACATCAAAAGCACATCCATCCCCCACCTTATCCAAAGAAATTATAACACCATCACCATCCCAACCTCAGACGACCACACAAGTTTGGGTTCCCAAAGCACAAGCAACAACATCATTCACTGATACATCATTTAATACTGTTGCATCTGCTAACAACCAAGGACCCACTACACAATGGGTACCTCAACAACTTCTGTCTTCCATGTGCAGGTATCTAGCCGGTGGTACTTGGACTCTGGCTATTCAAAACATATGACAGGCAAAAAGGGTCTTCTCACGAACTATGTCCCAAAATACTCGGGAAATGTTCGTTTTGGGAATGACCATGTAGCACCAATAATGGGAACCGGAGACATTATAAAAGAAAATATAAAAATAAGCAAGGTATCATATGTTGAGGGATTGGGACACAACCTATTTAATATTGGGCAATTTTGTGACAAGGGGCTAGAAGTCAACTTCAAAGGCAAGACTTGCTCAGTCAAAACAGGGAATGGTGATGTGGTACTGATTGGGTCCAGAAGGTCAAATCTGTACACAATTGATCTAGCAGACTTGAAAGGAAAGTAGTCAGTATGTCTTCTGTCTAAGGCCTCATCGGAACTCACATGGATGTGGCATCGCAAACTATCTCACCTAAACTTTAAAAATATCAACAAATTGGTCAAAGGTGATTTAGTTCGCGGACTACCTAAACTTAAGTTTGAAAAAGAACATCTGTGTGAACATTGTGAAAGAGGTAAAATGAAAAGGGCATCACACAAAATCAAACAGGTGTCCAGTACAAAAAAACCTCTCCAACTATTACACATGGACTTGTGTGGGCCGATGAGAGTTCAGTCTAGGAATGGGAAGAAGTACATCCTCATGATAGTTGATGACTATTCGAGGTATACGTGGGTCAAGTTCCTGAGAATGAAGGATGAAGCTCCATCTACAATCATCTCATTCCTCAAACAGGTGCAGAATCAATCGTAAGGAAGAGTTGTGTAGAGCAATCAAATGAATACACAATAGATTCAAGTAGAGAGAATGTATGGAAACACCTTAAAGTGTGTGTTTTCTATTCAATATTGTGTCAAAGGTTACAAGGAAGGAAAACTACAATACTATATATACTAAGTACAAAGTAAATCATAAAAACATTAAATTGTGACTAGACTTTAAACACAAATGTAACTCTAACATTTCCCCCTTGTTTAAGTCTAGCTCGTATTTCTTTGACCTATCTTTCTCTGCCAATGTCTGATCATTTTTCTTTCATCACGTTTGGCATCGAATAGCTTTATGACTTCAGTTAATCTGACTCTGGGCGCTTGGTCTACTTCATCCTTTAAACTCATACTATAATCCAAAATTTTTAAGGTCCAAATCTTCAAAGATCCATCTGAGTAGGCATCAACTTATTTGAACCTTAAAAAGAACTTTTCTCTCTTACTGTTGAACAAAACAATTCCTTCATCTCCCTCAAACTCTTCATCATCACTCCAGACAACTTGAAACATCTTCAGTTGGTCAATTTTTGAATGCTTCTTGTTTGGCTTCAGCAGATTTATTTTGCCTTTATCAGATTCGGCTCCCAACTGAAGATTAGTGTATTCTGCTATTTGACATCGGTGCCTGATGAACTCCCTGAGCTTCTTATAACCAGCTGAATCTTCAGCATTCTTTTCTAATTTCATTTCGAGCTCCTCTAGCAGAAAATTAACTTCACTAAGGTTTAAGAATTTTAGGTCAACATGCCCAATTGTATAACTCTTCATATCCGACCTTGTGACGAGATAACTGATCATTTCTTTGTAGGCAACTCTCTGAACTCCAACAAAATTGAGTTTTATGATCTGATATTTTGACTTGACTTATTCTTTCTTTGTAGTGTGCATATTGAGAATCATCTTTGCTTTAACATCCTCTGCATCTTTTACACCCATCATATTCACGTCCAACATCTCTTCTATTTCCTCTGCGTAGATGTCGACAAATTTTTCTTCTAGAAAGGCCGCTGGTATATCTTGGTACCTCCAGTTTCTGACGGTTTTCTTCAAGGCCTCCCTAGTTAGTACATAGCTTTTCTTTACATTTGGTAAAGATCTAGTGTGAACCGGATCTATTTGAGCAGTTTTAGGGATATTCCATTCTGACTGTTTTGATATTTCTCTAATTTGACTTTCTTTCAGCTTTTTTTTCTGATGTCTGAAGGAGTGACTCTGAATTGCTTAGGAGACGGCGGAAATTGTTCTGTCACTTCTTTATGCACTTGCATTACACTATCCAAATTGCATCTTTCCAGCCCTGATTCATCAACTATCTCGGAAGAAGGATTTTCAACCTCTTACTTGCTCAGCCATAAGACTAGCGTCAAATCCTCATCCTCTGTCTCAACCCCAGGCACATTTGACTCTTCAAATTCAACCATTTCAGTCTGCTTTCCCTTATATTTTTGTTTGAACGATGTTTCCTCCAATCTGGCAGCAACTACACCGATTCGCTGAGCAGCCGGGGTATCAAAATAAGTTTTTAAACGTTTCTCCCCCTCGGGACGATCGGTGTCTGAGTCATCAACGTCATGCTTAGGTCGTTTTGATGACTCGGAAGCAACGTTACAAGTAGACTCCACTTCAGTTCTCAATAATGATAAGAAATCTAAATCCTCTGAACTACTATCACTTTTTCCAATCAACTTAACCATCAATAAGCTCTTTAACTCATCCACTGATAGAGCATCTGTAACCTGATCTTTCACTTCAACTTCTTTTATTTTTTACCAACTCATCTAATTTCTTTTCAATTCTTGTTAGTCTGTAAAGTTGTAATATTTGAATATCATCAATTCTGACGTGCAAATGTTCAAGAGCAACATCAAAATCAGCTTTGGAAACGAATTCCTTAGCCGATTCAGATTCAGAAGTTGTAACACTGGGATCACTTAGATTACCCGTTGAGGTTCCAGCACCTCCAGAAATGAATTCTGTAGATAAAGGACCACCCACTTTCAAAGCTGGATTGACATTGGCTGTGGTGGGATTTCCTACTAATCCTCGGATATGGCCTGTGAAGGCTTCACCTTTAGGAGTTCCAGCTGGTCTATCACTGAATAGACCAGTTATTGCTTCAAGTGTTTCCCTGTGTTTTGAAAGAAAATCCACAATCTATTGATAGTTATCGATCTGCGCATAAATGACAGGTGTGGTCTGGAGAGGAGTGCCACTTGTTTCAATAACAGTTTCCTCCAAATGAGGATCCGTTAGATTATGTGCTTTATCTCCGTGTGATGAAACAATATCCTTTTGAGAAGATACTGAGGACCCGTTTGGTTGGAAGGATTCTGTGGGATTTCATGGGAATTGGAATCTAATTCCCAAGAATTCCAGTGTTTGGTTGGAAGTGGAAATGGAATTACAAGGAATTGAAATCCCTTGTATGATGGAAAGTGAAATCCTTCATTTGAAGGTGGGAATTTAAAATTTGTACATGAGGGAATCCCTGTCGACGCCGTTCGTTCCTCTGCTCATCTTCCCTGTCGACGCCGTTCGCTTCACTTCGCCTGCGCTTCTTGTTCATCATTTGTGCTCCTCCTCCGCCTTCATCGACTACTCCTCCTCCGCCGGGGATACGAAGCTTCGAAGCTTGAAGCTTTCTTCGACTGCCTTTCCACGCGATCTACGACCGGCGACCTACGACCATCGACCGGCGATCTACTCGACCTACGACCGGCGATCTATGACTGTGGCAGCGAAGCTTCGACCTTGAAGCTTTGTGGGGATTAGGGCTTTGACCATCGAAGCTTTGTGGCATCGACCGTGGGGACCTCGATTAGGGGATGGTGGCGGTGGTGGAGGTTGGGATGGTGACGGTGGTGGAGGTTGGGATGACTGACGGTGGTGAGAGGTTGGAATTCCAATTCCTTAGTATAGCTAACCAAACACAGTGAGCCAGGAATTAGATTCCAAATCCAAATCCTTCAAATTCCAATTCCTTCCTACATTCCAATTCCTTCAAAAAACAATCCACGAACCAAACGCCACCTGAGTGGCTTGGAGGGGTTTGTGCATGCTCTGGTAGGAAGCCAGAGTCTTTTTCAATGCCAGGTATAAACCCGATAGTGGATGTGGTGCCCCGGCTAGAAATGGCTGGGGGAATCTCAGCACTCACATTTTCTTTTCTCCCAACACTCACTCCCTCACTTTTTGCCTCTCAGCATCTTCATCTACATTAAGCGCAGTAATATCATCATACATTAATTGCGTATGAATATCCGAAAAATCCATCATTTGGTCATAATCAGGTAAACTAGTATGTACTCTTTGCCCATCAGGACCTAACTCCTCCTCAATTTGTTCAGGAAACATTTTCTCGATATGTTTTTGGAACGAATCAGTATCACTTTAAGATGTGTCTAGAGCAACTCCCTCTCTAAGCTCACTAACACCTTCACTTTCTTCTCCACCCCTCTCATTTATATTTTCTCTTTGCTCTCCCCTGTCAGCTTCTCTTGTAGAAGACTGACTCCTAATTTTACTAACACTCGGGGATCCTAACGTTCTTGGGGTAGGATCAACAGGCTCTTGTCGATCCATAAGAACAATGTTATGTACTCTCACATACTCCTGGACCACTTCACTTTCCAAATCCAACAAATGGACTAACTCAGCAGGCATCACGAACAGTTGAATATCAGGCATCGCTAGGATTTTGTATAATTTTATCATCGTTTGAATCTGCACTGCTGGCTCACCTTCACGCCTCGAGATATCAGTATCTCTGGCCATTACCCGTTGAATTATCATAGAAAGAAACCGTGAAAATAGTAAGAAATTACGTCTTTTTCTGGGCATCACTTTTTCCCTCACCACCTTGGCTATCTCCACAAATAGTAATTCTGCATAGTCAAAATGAAAATGCTTAGCCATTCCAACCAACACCTTCAATGCTAAGGCATTGGCACCATCTATCCCTTTGGTCACACTTGTCAAACACCACATGATTATAGCATATAGAGTTTGCCACTGAGGAACAAGTCCTGAACGTTTAAATTTTGACATGCCGGTCAATTCATCTCCTCTCCATCCAAGATCAATCACATGGGTTAGAATTTGTTTTTCAGTAGGGATTTGATCAAAGTCAGGTTTTGGTGGATAAGAGGTTGATTTGGGTAGTCTAAGAATTCTCCGGATGCTTTCAATACCCATCTCAAATTCAACTTGCTCTATTTGGCCAGCAAGTACGGGAAGGCCTTCAGCACTTTCAATTAAAGATAAAGAACTCCATAATTGTTGTACGTACACCTCTGGAACATGAGGGAAGGCTTCAGTAGGATTAAAAGTGAATATGTGGTTCAATGAGTGAGATGTTATGAGTTTGGTGATTATCGGGTATTCAATTTTGGTAATGTCTGGTAAGAAGTAGGCGTTGTTTAGTTGGTTTGGTAGGTAATTAGCTTAAGGGTAAAGGGTATTGGATGGAATTTGAGCCATCTGTGTAATAAAACAATTAGTACAAATCTCAAAATTTTCCAAAATTTTTGAAAATTCCTAAGTGTTGGCAAAATTCGACACTTAGAATCCGACATGATGAAATCCGACATGATGAAATCCGACACCCTTTTTGTTTCAAAATCCGACATATGTTAAAATCCGATTGAATTCTTTGAAAATCCGATACAAATGAAATTCCGATAGTCAATGTTTTTCAAAATCCGATGAGTTTGAAAAACCGACACTCGTTAATTTCAAAATCCGAGTCTTTTGAACTTGAAATCCGATGAATCATTTAATTAAAATCTGACAAGTTGAAAAACATGAAATCCGACATTTTCAAAATCAGATGATATTGAAAATCCGGTTGTGTTAAAATCCGACAACCACTCGGATTTACATGAAATCCGACAACTACTCGGATTTACATAAAATCCGATAACATTGAAATCCTTTGCTTTGTTTGTTATTAAATCCGACACTTGACAATGTGAACATTCGGATTTGTCAAAATCCGATTGAACATGAAATCCGATAAACTATCGGATTTTCATGAAATCTGACAGTTGATGTTTATGAACACAGTACTTGTTCGACAATCCGACTCTTTCAAAATCCTCACTTCTTTCATTTATCACTTAATAATCAACATATTTGTGCAATTAAACCTAAACTAAGAACTCCTTTTGGATCAAACAACACAAATAACCACTAAAACCCTTCCTCGTTTAGACCAACATTTCCGATTAAAACTTCGAAAAACCGACAAATTCAAAATTATGAAATACCCAACTCAAAGATCGAGTATGTTGAAATCGACATACAACCCATTAATGTACAACTAAAACCGAGTCTAGCAATCGTAACAACACATTTAATTTCGAATATTTGAGCATCGAGTGATTCTAGGGTTTTTCAGTCAAAAGAATCGATTAAAAATCAATTAAACGTTGATGAAAATGCAAACAAAGTATACCTTTGGAATCAAAAAGGTATTGTGAACTAAGATCTGTTGTTTGTTTGCACAAATGAACACTTTGAAATTCTCGGATTCTTTGAACACTCGGTTTCTTGAAAAGCTTTGGAAAACCGATAATGAAGTCGGATTTGTGTTTTTATAGAAAAACCGACCCACGAAATCCGAATGGGTAAAATCCGATCCACAAGAAATCCGGAACCTACAAAACCGATAAAACACTAGGTTTTGGTCAAAATCCGATTAAAGTATCGGAATCCGACAACTTTTAGCGGATTTTCAACATACAAAACACACATACAAACACACAAAACACTTGGGATTTTCAAAAAGGTTGACAAATTTAATTCAAAAACAAAAACAAAAATAAAAACTCCCCCTCAAATCATGCACAGTTGTAAAACAATTTGAGATGAAGAAAAAAATATTTTTGAATTTTGTTTGTTTTGTAAATATTTTTGATTTTCATTTAATATATACAAAACCTAATATGTTTTCTCCCCCTACAAGTATGAACCCTTAGTGATTCATAACTTGTATTTGATCTGTCTGTCCATTGACCGAATTTGACCTGCACAACTAGCACATACCATGTAAGATCTGTTGATTCAGAATGTTATGTTAAACTGTCAAATTCAACATTCCTAATCTTGACACTAAAGCATAAAAACGAGATTCGTCTAACGCTTTGGTGAAAATATTAGCAAGTTGATTATCTGTTTGAACATATTTTAATTCAATTAAACCTTTTACAGCATAGTCTTTTATAAAATGATATCTGATGTCAATATGTTTCGTTTTAGAATGATGTACTGGATTGCATGTAATTGCAATGGCACTTTAAAAATCACACATTAGAGGGATTTTGTTATATACCAGACCATAGTCGGAAAGCTGAGTCCGAATCCAAAGACATTGTGAACAACAGCTAGCAGCAGCAATGTACTCTGCTTTAGCTGTTGATGATGAAACACAATTCTGTTTCTTGGACCCCCAGCAGACCAGTCTGTCTCCAAAAAAGTGTGCACTCCCAGATGTGCTCTTTCGGTCTAGCATGCATCCGGCATAATCTTCATAAGAATAAGAAATTAGCTCAAACCCAGAATCCCTAGGATACCACAAACCTTGATCTCGGGTACCCTTAAGATATCTAAATATGCGTTTCACCTCCAGAAGATGAGATTCTTTAGGATTTGCTTGGAATCTGGCACAAAGGCATGTAGAATACATAATATCCGGCCTATTAGCTATAAAATATAACAATGAACCTATCATCCCTCTATAAGTTTTCAAATCTACTGCTTTTCCTTCCGGATCAGCAAATAGTTTTGTTCGAGAAGCCATGGGTGTTGAGATTGATGAACAGCCAGTCATATCAAATCACTTTAACAGATCTTTGATATACTTAGCTTGATTTATAAAAATTCCATGGCTAAAATGTTTAATTTGCAATCCGAGGAAAAATACTTCCCCCATCATGCTCATTTCAAATCGCTTTTTCATAGTATTTGAAAATTCATTGCCATACTTAGGATTTGTAGAACCAAATATTATGTCATCGACATTTATTTGTACCAATACATAATCGTTTCTGATTTCCTTTTTAAACAACGTGGTGTCAGTTTTCCCTTTGACGTATCCTTCGTTTAGCTGATGTTCTGACAGCTCATCGTACCAAGCTCTTGGGGCTTGTTTTAAACCATATAGAGCTTTGTCCAGAATGTAGACGTCATTGGGTCTGTTAGGATCTACGAAACCTTCAGGTTGACTAACATACACTTCCTCTTTCAGTTTGCCATTGAGGAAGGCAGTCTTCACATCCATTTGATACACAGTGAAGTTTCTGTAGGAAGCATAGGCTAGGAAAAGTCAAATTGCTTCTATCCTTGCTACAGGGGCGAAGGTCTCATCATAATCATTCCCTTCCTGTTGATTATACCCCTTAGCCACTAGCCTAGCTTTATTCCTAACCACCACACCATCAGAATCCTTTTTATTCTTAAAAACCCACTTCGTTCCAACAATAGATTTGCCATCAAGTCGTGGAACTAGTCTCCAGACTTTGAGTCGGTCAAACTGATTTAGCACTTCTTGCATAGCTATAATCCAATCAGGATCAGCTAGAGCTTCCGACACTCATGTGGGTTCGACCATACTTAGAAAACTAGAGTGTTGACATATATTAGCTGTGGCAGATCTAGTTTGAACACCGGAGTCCAAACTTCCTATGATTTGAGTCTCTAGATGACTCTTCAGCCAAACAGGTTTGGGGGATTAAACCTGAATGAAGTCATTAAGATTTTGAAGATCAATTGAATTAATGTCTTCTGCTGCTTGATCATATCTTGGACTTTGTTCATTTGCATGGATATTTGTAGCTTCAAACTCCGAGTTATCAGAATTTGTGGTCTTTTGAACTGTACATACACTTGGTGGCTCAGTTATTGACACAGACTCCTGCTGAATATCCTACAAGACAGTAGATGTGTTATCATTCTTTTTAAATAAATCAAACATAAAATCCAAGCTTATATCTTCTGCATGTGTGAATGACTCATCTGTTTTGTTATTTGTAAAAATTATATGTTTGGATGAGTTAGGTTTACTCGTTAAGGAATTTAAATTGACTAAATCGTCAAACGTAACATTTATGCTTTCGACAATCATGTTAGTTCTCCGATTCAGAATTCTAAAAGCCTTTTTATCCATTAAGTAACCTAAAAAGACTCCTTCATCGGCTTTCGAATCAAACTTTGACAGTTTGTTCGATTCATTCAGCACAAAGCACCTATTACCAAACACATGAAAGTATTTGATATTAGGTACTACTCCATTACATAATTCGTATGGAGTTTTATTAAATCGACGATGTATTAAGGATCTGTTTTAGGTGTAGCATGCAGTATTCACGACTTCAGCCCTGTAGGATGGTGGTAGCTTTGAGTATTACAACATTGTTCTTGCAGCTTCAACCAAAGTTCTGTTTTTCCTCTCAACTACTCCATTCTGCTATGGGGTATATGCTGCCAAGAACTGATGATTAATTCCCTCAGAATCCAAGTAGAAATCTAAAGTTCTATTTTTGAACTCTATCCCATTGTCTGTTCGAATACTCTTCACCGGTTGTCCATTCTGAGTCTTGTGTTTCTTTAGAAATAGAATCACTTGTTGTGGTACCTCATTCTTATGACTCACGAACCGGACCCAAGTGTACCGGGAATAATCATCCACCATCACCAGAATATATCTCTTCGCGTTTCTTTACTGGACGTTCATTGGTCCGTAGAGGTCCATATGGATCAACTGTAAAGGGGCGATAGTTGAAGAAATCTGACTCACTTTGTGTGGAACTCTCATCATTTTTCCCGCTTCGCAGTCGTTACAGAGATGATCTTTCTCAAATTTAAGCTTCGGTAGACCTCTGACCAAGTTACCATTCGCCAGCTTGTTTATGTTTTTGAAATTCAAATGCGACAACTTGCGATGCCATGACCAGTTTTGATCTGATGATGCTTTAGACAACAGGCATACTGGTGCGCCAGTACCTTTCTCAGACAAGTCAATTGTATACAAATTTGACTTTCTGTTGCCACCCAAAATTTCTGCTCCATCTTCAGTTCTTAACGAACACGAGCTTTTCTTGAAAACTACTTCCATACCCTTATCACAGAATTGTCCTATACTAAAAAGATTTTGGCCTAAGCCTTCCACATAGGACACTTTTTCTATCTTCAAATTTCCTATTTCTATTACCCCGTGGCCTAAGATCGGTGAGACTTGGTCATTCCCAAACTTTACATTTCCTGTATACTTGCTCACAAAGTGTTTGAGAAGACCTTTGTTCCCCGTCATATGTTTTGTGCAGCCCGAGTCCATGTACCAAACATGATGTTTCTGTACATGGAAAAGAAACTAGTTTGATTTGTTGTGTTAGATGTTTCAGATGTTTTGACAACATTCAAACTTTCTTTGTTAAGCATTTTCTTTACAATCCATTTCCCAGTTGATTTCTCAGTTGATTTGATCACATGTGAGAAATGCTTGTTTTTGACAACATACACGCTTTTCGTTATGGGTTGATATGACAAAGGTGTATTCATCATCTGTTTTTTATTCTTCGTTGAATATGATGTATATGATGAAGTTGAAACAACTTTCTGTTGAGCTTGGTTAAAATATGTGAATTTGTTATGAATTACCGGAGTTGGAGAATGTGTTTGATTGTCATTCATTATGTTTATATGTTCTCTCCACTATCCTGGGGGGACAGGTATCTTTCTGTTAGCATACCTTTTTAATAATCCTGCTTTTTAATGTTTGTGAATCCATTGGTCAATAATGAATCCATTCTTGTTGACAAACCAAAACAGAATTTTATCATCATTGGGATTCTTCCAGTTTTTGTTGGATTTTAATCCTCTTTTCATTTTATTCTGATAATATTCACATTTGAACTCACATCGTCCTTCAGGACAGCCATCACCAGCACAACACATTTTGTTATCAAGTATTTTTGCTTTTAAGCTTTCTATTTTGACTTTCCAAGAAAAAAGTAACTCATAGTTTTTATTACAATATGATTTATGGATGTTACAAAATGGTTTCACTTTGTTCATGGAATCAACATTGATTACATGTGCTTTCTTTTTCTCTATTTCTTGTAGATCTTCCTTCGCAATCCACTTCATTGATGCTTTTGTCATCTCTCTTTTCTTCACATCTTTGATGTTTGACTTCTTCATGCTGTTGCTTGAAACTTCTTTCCTTTTTTATTGAGCTGATTTTGTTTCAGAAAAGGAATTTTTGTTAGACACATGAAGTGATTTAACAGATTTTAAAGCATGCACAGTTGTTGACTTTTTGATTTTTGGAATTTCAGGAATTTACTTTGTGTTTGAAGATGATCCTTTCTCTGTAATACTGTTTGGATCACAAAATTGATTGCATTTATGTGACATGAACTCTCTGCAAGCCTTCGGACACTGTGGATACACAATATCTGGATACACAATATCCAGATACCTGTCCAATTTAGTTAGCAATTTTTCCACCTTTTCTTCAAGCATCCTCCGTTCAATTCCATTTGAAATAAATTGGGGAATAAGATATTGTGCAATATCAGAATTTTTATCTTTTTCATCAGATATTTCAATCTTTATCTCAGATGCAGCGGAATTTATCTTCTTGTTAAGATTGAAGATTGTTTCTTTTAAAACACAATTTTCCACATCAAATTTAATTTTCTGATCGATGCATGCAACTTCAAGCAATTCCTGTCTCCTTTGTAACTCCATATGTGGAATATAAAGTCGAGCATTTCCATCATTTGCTTCTTCAACAACTTTCTTTATTGCAGGTGGGATAGGAATGAAACATTCTTCTAACGCACAACCACCACTCTTCTCAGTGTCTGCGTATGACGCGTTCAGTTCATCATAATTAATTGAGTTTTGCATTTTCTTTTGAGTTCTTCTGCATGTTTGATTTCTTCCTCTCCCACAAACACCATTTTTGAAGTCCAACCTTGATTCATTCTTTCTAATTGGTACAATTGAGTGCAATTGATCTTTGAGAAAAAGTTATTTTCATCATACCCTAAACCTTTATATCTGTTCTTGACATTTGGTTCAAGGTTTTTAAAAATACTGTGACGTGTAGTGACCTGTTTTCTAACTCTTTCCTCAAGAAGTTAAACTTTTTCATCAAGATTCCTTTTCTCCTTCATTATTAAATTTAAGTTTATCTTTGCAGACAGTTTGGCTACATTCAAGTCATGCACTTTTAACTCTGTTTCTTTTTGTAATTTGTTGAGTGCATTTTCTTTGTCTTTTATTTCTTGTTGAAGTTGTTCTATTTTTGAGAATTGAGTTTTTAGTTCAACTTCACTTTTCGTTGCTTGTTCCATTTTTAGCTTTATATTCTTTTCATGCAAATTCTGGTTCTTGTTCGTGAGAGATTGATTCTGGGAAGTTAAGATCTCCACCTGTTGCATAAGACTTAGTATATACTCAGTAGGAAATTCAGAGTCATCTGTCAATACCCTCTCTTCATTCTCAGCAACTGATGGGTTGGTGCCTTCAGTAGCAACCTCTGGTTCAATCTCTTCCTCTTCCTCATACTCACTCTCCATGTCTGACTCATCAAATCTGGCCATAAATCCAGAGTCATTTCCCACGATTTCATCTTCGCTTTCCCCATCGGTTTCCTCAAACTGACACTCCTCTACCTCAGCCATTAGAACAAATTGGGCGTGAACATTGGGATCTTCATCACTGTTATCAGTGTCAGATAAGAATTGATGAGGTTGAGTTTAGTCTTGTAATATTCTGAGTCCTTAACCTTGGGCTTTTTGCAATCCTTGATGAAATGCCCAGTTCCGCCACAGTTATAACATTTGCGCTCCTAGGTAGTTTCTACTTTTCTTTCATATCTCCTTTCCAATCTCTGGCCATCCTTCTTTGGGAATTGGTTATCTCTCCTTCTAGAGCCAGATGTGAACCTTGCCTGTTGTTTGTCCTGTTCTTAAGAAACTTATTTTGCATCATGTTGGTCAAATAGGCCATTGCCTCCATGATCTTTTCATTATCAACCACATTCTCTTCCTCCGAATCTGAAGTTTCTGTCTCTATAACTTGTTTCATTTTAACAGACTTTGTTGAGCTCTTAACCCTTTTCTCATTCACCACCAGAGCCAGTGGATCTAGATTGTCTTTTTGTGTACCTAAACCAACATCATCCTGATACTGATTTAGTTCCTCAAAAATCATATGATGGGTAACTTTGTTGACGTTCTTTTGATTCATTTGTCTGTAGATTGCCACTTGGGATCTCCATTCAGTCCCTAGAGAGATTAAAAACCTAGTATTCTTAGTGAGATTAGAGTAATCATCAAGTTTCTGGTTTCTAAGGTCATTGAGTAGTTTACAGTAGCGACTCTAAGTTTCAATTAGTGCTTCCCCTTCTCTAGCTATAAAATGATCAAAGGAGTTAACCAGTGTAGTCTCCTTGATCCAGACCCCTGACTCTGTGCCTTCCATCTGACTCTTAATCTCGTCCCATATCTCTTTTGCAGTGTTGAGGCCATTCACCTTGATGTAAAATTCTGAAGAAAGGCCATGTTTTAGATGGTATTTTGTTTCACGATTTGCTGTGGCTCTGTGTTTTTCCTCAGCTGTATACTCAGATGGAAGCTTTTCTCGATGGATTTCATCCAAGGGTGGATTATGATGAGGATTTGCTTCTTGATCTATCCTAAAGATCCCATTTCTTTCAAGTATGCTTTTCTTCATTTCCTCACCATATTGCTCATTGTTGTCTATAAAATCCATAAAACGACCTTTCCATACATGGTATTCTCCTCTGTACAACACTGGTGACTTCGTGTATGAACCGAATGAAAGTGTTTCACTATATGTACTCATTCTTGCTTTAGCATCTTTTCTTTGTAAGATATTTGATTGAAGAATTCTTGTGTAAACAGAAATCCGATACTCACTGAAATCCGAAACTCACTCAAGTCTAAAATCCGAGACTTAAAATCCGAATAAATTTGAAATCCTAGATTCAAATTCCGATAGTTGAGAAATCCAAACTTCAAAATCCGAGATTTAGAAATCCGATAGGTGAATTCCGATTGATTCAAAATCCGATAGATTTGAAATCCGATAGAGATTTTGAAATCCGAATGCTTTGACAATCCAATAGAATCCGAGAGATTGAAAACTGAGTTAGAAATCCGGTTAATTCAAAATCCGAGAAATTCAAATCCGATGATTGGAAATCCGAGAGAATTCCTTCCAACTTTATAAATCTGATCAATCAAATCCGTTGATTAAATCCGTGACTCCAAAATCCGATACTTTGCAAATCCAAAACTCAAAACCAATGACAAACTAAACAATCCGATTGTAAACCCCAAATCCGCAACTCAATCCTTGTATTCCCAAAATCCGCAACACAAAATCTATAGAAAAGTATCGGAATCCGATAGAAATCTTCGGATTTTGTAAAATCCGATTGTTCTTGAGACTAAATCCGATAGTTCTTGCAACTGTTGTAACCGCCAACTTTCAAACTTCAAATTCCTCCGAATTTCGATCAAATTCGTGAATTTCTTCTTTCAGAAGGTTCGTACACACTCGAATTACAATTCAGAATCAATTTTACAACAAAATTCAACCTCTAGAATACATTTTAGATCAATTTTTCTCAAAAACCGAAAAATACAAAATCTCAAATTCAACACAAACTGTTATAGTGATTGATCGCGGACTTACACAAATTTATTCTAATGACGATTGTGAATCCAATAAGCTTCTAATTCTCCATTTTTATTCACATTTCGATAGAAATCAGATTGCACCAAAAGTCGACCAAAATACCTCAAATCCGACAAATTCCTTCGGATTGTTGTTGTTATCTCTCGAATTCTTCAATCAAGAGCCTTATCTTAGCAAAGATTAGGCTCTGATACCAATTGTAGATCAATCAAATGAATACACAATAGATTCAAGTAGAGAGAATGTATGGAAACACCTTAAAGTGTGTGTTTTCTATTTAATATTGTGTCAAAGGTTACAAGGAAGGAAGACTACAATACTATATATACTAAGTACAAAGTAAATCATAAAAACATTAAATTGTGACTAGACTTTAAACACAAATGTAACTCTAACAAGTTGGTACCATACGAACCGACAATGGCACCGAATTCAAGAGCAAAGTCTTGGATTCCTTTCTTGACTCAGTGGGAATCATGCATCAATTCTCAGCAGCTTATACTCCAGAACAAAATGCGGTTGTTGAACAAAGAAATCGAACGCTTGTTGAAGCGGCTCGAACAATGTTGTCCTATGCTGATTTACGACCTTCCTATTGGGCAGAAGCAGTCAACACAACATGCTACACTCAAAACCGAACAGTTTTACACCGTCGCTTTAATAAAACTCCTTATGAACTGGAAAATGGCAGAGTGCCTAATATTAAAAGGTGTTTTGTCCTCAATGAAACGGCTAATCTAGGAAAGTTCGACCCCAAAGAAAATGAGGGAATTTTCCTAGTTTACTTTTCTGAGTTTAAAGCGTTTCACGTGTTAAACAAACGAACCAATGCTGTGATTGAAAGTATTAACGTGACTTTTGATGATACGCTAACCACCACATCTTTATCTCATGAGTCACCTACAATCGTTTCTTCACACATTAGTTCAGGACCATGACTTAATCGACAAGAAACAAATATATCTCACGCAAATGAATCTTCAGACTTAAAATATATATTTGATTTCTTAGATGATGACTCTGGAATTAATTGTGTACCTATTGACAGGCCTGCGGATGTCGTTTAGGAATCTTTTGAACTTACACAGCAAACAACTACTGCTACTACATCAGGACCTGTTGATTCACCTGCCGACCCATTCTTCATTTTAGGTGAACGGTACACTGCATCTAACTCAACGGTTAACACTGTTGATGATGCTGATACTGAGGACCACGAGAACACTACACCTTAGTACATTCTAGACTCATAAACTCCTGAGGGTGAAACATCCATCCAACAACAACTGGATGAATTCTTCCCTCAGGATGCCAACAATGAGGTTACTGATAACTCCATCCCCCATGTAACCAAATGGACAGCTGCACATCCTGAAACGCGGACTATTGGAGACAAAGATGCAGGCGTTCAGACGAGATCCGCCATAGCAAATGAGTGTCAGTTCTCTAGCTTTCTTAGCTTGATGGAACCTACACAAACTGCTGATGCACTGCATGATGCATAATGGATTCTTGCTATGCAAGAGGAGTTAGATCAATTCATGCGCTTAAAGGTTTGGAGACTGGTGCCTCGACCCAACGACAAGACAATTGTTGGCACCAAGTGGGTCTTCAAGAAGAAGAAAGATTCAGACGGTGTGGTGATTTGAAACAAAGCCAGACTGGTAGCAAAAGGATACAACCAACAGGAGGGTATTGATTATGATGAAACCTTCGCTCCTATTGTCCGTATAGAAGCTATCCGGGTATTTCTCGCCGTATGCTGCTTACAGGGACTTCAAGGTATATCAAATGGATGTCAAAACGGCATTTCTAAATGGAATCCTTAACGAGGAAGTTTATGTATCCAAACCAGAAGAATGTGTTGATCCGAAGCGACTAAACGATGTCTACATACTTGATAAGGCCTTATACGGACTCAAACAAGCTCCACGGGCTTGGTATGAGGTTCTATCAGCCTATCTTGTCCGTGAAAGCTACTCCAAGGGACCAATCGACACTACCCTATTCACAAAGAAAATTGAGGATGACTATATCTTAGTCTAGATATATGTAGATGATATTATCTTTGGCTCTACGAACCCACAATATAGTCTTACGTTTTCAAAACTAATGGCAAGCAACTTTGAAATGAGCATGATGGGAGAAATGAATTTCTTCCTCGGCTTACAAGTCAAACAACTTTCCAATGGCATTGTCATAAATCAGTCTAAATATATTAATGATTTATTAAGAAAATATGAAATGTCTGACTGTTCGTCCAAATCCACCCCCATGTCTTCCAAAACCAAGTTGTCTGTTGATCCTGACGGAAAGGCATTCGACTTGAAAACCTATCGGGGGATGATTGGCTCTTTACTGTATCTAACGGCTAGTAGACCGGAGATAATGTTTTCTACGTGTTTTTGTGCTCGTTTTCAAGCAAAGACAAAAGAATCGTATCTTCTTGCTGTGAAACGCATGCTCAAATACCTGAAAGGGACCCCTGACCTTGGTTTGTGGTATCTCCGGGACTCATCATTTGAATTTCTTGCGTACTCGGATTTAGATTATACCGGCTGCATGTTGGATAGGAAAAGCACATCCGGAAGTGCACACTTTCTGGGAGATCGGTTGGTCTGCTTGAGTTCAAAGAAACAAAATTGTGTATCTACATCAATTGATGAAGCTGAATTCGTGGCTGCTGCTAGTTGCTGTTCACAGAGTCTGTGGATGTGAACTCAACTACGGGACTTTGGTCGTACTTACTCTAAGATTCCACTGTTGTGTGATTCTCATAGTACAATTGCCATTTCTTGCAATCCTGTCCATCACTTTAAAACCAAGCACATCAATATCAGGTATCATTTCTTGAAAGACAATGTGGAAAAGGGTTTGATCGAATTACAGTACGTTCCCACTGATAATCAACTGGCTGATCTATTCACCAAACCACTAGATGAAGCCTAATTTACATTTCTGGTGTCTAAGATTGGTATGCTGAATCTCAAACAGTAATTCATTATCGTTTATCTTTCTTGAACATAATTACGCATTGTTTTGTTTTCTGAGCAGATATAAGGGTGCTCCTGTCTAGGGGGAGCGCAGCGGTTCGCTGGTTTACACAAATGCTTTCCGTGCATTCGTGTAGGGGGAGAAACTCAAGAATTCATCTCAAATCAGACAAACACTTGCAGTTTTTGATTTCTAGATGCTTACTTTCTAGTTATCATTTCTAGGGGAGTTAATTGCAGAAGAAAACAATAAAAAGAAAGGATAACTAATTTTTTACTCTTTTTCGGCTTAAATCTTGTACAATTCTAAGCCTTGGGCAAAAAAAAAAACAAAATGGACTGGGCCAAACATCAATCTTTGGGCCACACTGGGTTGATATGACAGTCGGATAAGCCCCGACCCATGATCCGAAAGTCGGATAGCCCATAAAAGGAGCTACCCGACCTTCCTTTTTCCCCACGCGTTCAAAAATTTCAAAATTTCAAAATACTATTCACCTTCTTCTTCTCTCTCAACTGCCTTCGATCGAAACTTTCCATTTGCGAAAATTTTGTGTTTTTTCAACACTAAACTGAAAGGTAAGATCATTTCAATAAGAAATGTCAAAGCATTTGCACACTTAGGTGCTAAAATCGAAGGTTGCATTGTGTTTTTGTTTGTTGTTTATCGAACAGTGGGTTTTATCTGAAAATTGAATATTTCACATCTTAAATGTTGTTGTTTATAGTGGTTGGTTAAAGTAAATCACAATTATGATGATAGCACATGTTGTGTAACAAAAATGGTGGTGAAAATCATTGAAATCAGAACTTCGGAATTGGGTTTTCAAGAAATAAAGGCACTGTTCATCTTCTTCAATGAACAGAGCCGTTCAAATCTAAAATTGGTGAAACTTAGGGTTGTTTAGGTTTGTTTGAAAACAAATAGATGTTTGGTGTTGGAATCCAAGTCGTTTGGTATAAAACTTGTATCCACAAACATACATTTAGTCGAAAGTCGATTTTGACTTAGTACGACTGGTATGGCAGTTCTTAAAAGTCGGATGAAAAGAAGTTGAATCATCCGACTTTCGCATAAAATTTGGTCTATCCGACTTCTAGGAAATATGTTCCATGCGACTCTTGATCACATAAGTCCATGCGACTTTCGTATGAAATTTGGTCTATCCAACCTTTGGGAAATTGGTTCATGCGACTTTCATATGAATTTGTTCTATGCGACTCTTGGATAATTTACTCTATGCGACTTTTGTATGGATTTGTTCTATGCGACTTTTGGAATACTTGTTTGTCCATCTGACTTTCGCATGAATTTTGCCCATCCGACTTTCGCATGAATTTTGTCCAGACAACATTCGCATGATTTGTCAATCCGACTTTTGCATGAACTTTGTCCATCCGATGTTCGCATGACTTGTCCATCTGACTTTCGCATGATTACTTGTCCATGCGACTTTCACTCTGAAATGTTCCATGCGACTTAAAAGTTCGAAACCTTCCATGTGACTTTCAAATGGATTAATCCAAGCGACTTTTGCTTTGAAATGTGTCATGCGACTTTTAACCTGAAATGTTCTATGCGACTTAACAGTCCATCCGACATTCACACAATTTCTTCATGCGACTTTCAAGTGAAAGTTGATCCGACTCTCAAAACTTAGTCAAATTTTGATTTTGTTCCAAAATGCTTAAATCAAAAGTCAAAGTCAAAGTCCATATTCACATGTGAATCGAAATAAAAAACACCTCACCTTAGCATTTCACATATGCATTCATTCACATGTGCATTCTGAGCTGCTATTATCTGCTATACTGATTTGTTCTATACCACTTGTTACAGATGGCAGCCAATCAACCACTTCCTGAGGAAAGTCTTGTCCCTGCTGCTAAAAGGCTTGAAACTCTCAGCAACAACCTTTACTTTGATGGTATGAGTAATCATAATAAATGCTTTTCAACAAGAATGATTTTCAAGAAAGAATTTGTTGAAAGTGATTGTCAAGAAAGATTTGTACAATCAAAGTATAAGAATAATCATGGATTTGTGTAGCACAAAAAATTCAGAATGATTTGAAAAGGTAAGCTCAATTAATGTGTTGATCATTTGCACCCCCATCTCCAGTTCCATCACTCTCTTTTTCATTTTACCTCTACACACCAATCAATATCCCTTGATAACTGATTCTACTCACCTAGATGACCTAGTAAGTTACCCTTACTATCACTTTCTAGTGGATGGTGAGCTCCTGGGGCAGGTCCTTCCGGTTCTGGATTAACCATAGGAGTATAAAATCCCTACATTCCCTCACTCATAGTGCCATTTTGATCCTTTGTACTTTGACAAATATGACAGGACACGCAAATGAACGGTTTATGTGGAAGGAAAACACAATGCTATATGAGATGCAAAGAGAAAGGATCTTGCAAAAGATCAACAAGGAACAAGTGAGGTATAGGATTTAATCAATGAGTGTATACCTTCTTGGAGCAAAAATAAACTTTGAAAAGGAAAATATTTTTGTGTTTTTGGATTTTTTTTGAATGTTTTTAAATTTCCTGATTTCTCCCCCTACACGAATTCATATTAATGTATTCGTGTACACTAGCGCACTCACAAAATTACAACAAACTCCCCCTCAAATAGTGCTTTTTTCATTGATGCGAGCGAGGTAGAGAGTTGTCGAATTTTTCTCCCCCTACGCGAATGCATGGAAATGTATTCGTGTAGTTTTATGACAATGACACTCTCCCTAGAACCGAGCGTCTTTATGGATTTTTTTTATTTTTATTTTTTTTAATTTTTCATGAAGCGCATCCGTCAGAGAACTCTTGTTTCCAGTCATATGTTGGGGACAGCCGGAGTCCAAGTACCACCAGTGACTTACCTGCACATGGAATAGAACAACATTTTAGGTACCCTGTTTGAGCTGGGTCCTTTTACTTTACCGCATTTATCAACAGAATTTGATTTTGTTTCACGTAATGGTTCCGTTGATTTGGTGATTGGAACCCATATGCATTCGGAGACGGTCTTTGGGTGGTTGATGGAGATGCCTACACTTTTGATTTATCTGTTATGGTCGCATATTTTTTGTAATCGATCCAACACGGTTGAAACCCTTCGGAAGTGACACATCATCCTGGATGAATTGAAATCTGGTTGGTTTCTCTTCCGCTTTTCCATTCTATGGTTGGTGAATCATACGATTGTTTATGTGTACAGTTGGTGTTGAACTGCACTGTGGGACTCTGGGTTTCGAGATTGATCGATTGGCACTGCCGTTGTAGAATCTGAGCTTGCTTGGGTTTAGATCTTTGATTGGTTTGATGATGATGATTCCCCACGGCATCTTCGTTGGCGTGATTCCAATTGTTGTGGCATCGACGGTTTGGAGTCCAATTATTTATAAAAAATTTATTTGATTTTTGTTTATTGGAAAACCGTGATTGTGAGTTACTCAATTTTGACAAAGGCGTGTCAATTGATTGGAATCTTGCTCTGCTTGAGCGTCTCTTTCGCCAGTAGGTTATCTTGTAACCTTTCCGATTTATGAATGAAGCTTGTTCATGAAGTGATTCGAACGGCCTATATGATAGATACGGTTTAATCCCATGATTCTTACGATCTTGGTCATATACACAGTGAAAGGAGCAATGTCCTTCGATACAACCATCGCTCATGCAAAACATTTCAGGTTTAACCGAATTAACAGGAGTTTTAACATGATTAACGCATAAAACAGTCGAATCTTTAGAGAACAGTAAATTAGTTTGTTTAGAAAAATTAGCAGGGTAAATTAAACTGTCTTCTTGGCTTCCTTCGGCATCCTTCTCTTGATGCCGAAGGAAGCCAAATTAACGGTGGGAATGGACTGGCTCTGTCGTTACTAGGCCAGTATATTATGCAAATGAGGAACCGTATGGGTTCAAACCCCAAGTGGAGGAGAAATTCTAATCGACGGTGAACACGAAGCGAAACCACATTTTGATTTTGCTAAAAGCTGTTACAGCTGCTAAAGTAACAGCCGACGGGATGAAGGAGCTGAGGGAGATGCTACCTCAGATAATGACTGAGATAAAGGAGGATATACGAAAGATGACTATCATAAGTTAAGCACGTTATGGTCCGTACGAGAGACTGCAGCTACTACTTCAATTGTTATTCTAGAAGCAAATCAGATACAGAGGGGTTGCACCTACAAAGATTTTCTGCGTCTCAACCAATGGCCTTCGAGGGAATTCCTGATCCCATTAAGGGCACAAGGTAGACCTATGAGGTGGAAGAAGCTCTCCGCACATATCACTGTGTAGAAGGAAGTAAAGTACGGTCCGTATTGAGCTTGTTGAGTGCAGCATCAACGTGATTCGTTAAGAAGAAGGATGACATGTTCTGTATGCATTAGTGATAGATAAGGATGCCGAAGGAAGCCAAATTAAACTGTCTGTGATAGATAAGTCGAGACGATTATCTTTTCGATCCTTCTCTTGGGTAAATTAAACTGTCTTCTACCTTCAACAACTATGGTATACCTTTACTGAGGATGTTATCCGTCTAGGCCACAAGTGCCTCCGAAGACACATCGAAAATGTCCGATTCATTCTTACTACAGTCCGACTGCGAAATGTACTGGACCTACCCACCGCTGATCACTACCCCAACAAGACTGAATTTGATGAAATCCCAGGGGTAGATGAAGTGCTCTAGCTTGTTCAAGGCCTAGGCTATAACGGAGAGTTACAACAAATTCACCAATTCAGACGAACCAACCTTGCGCCTCTCTGGCAGACGCTTGCAACAATAATCTCCCGTACCCTTACTGGTATTCATAGGGGTACTGATGGTGGCTCGTACTACTCACTACTACTTCTGGCTGGTGTTGCTTACCACCTTCATCTTGACTATGCCACCATCATCTTTAAGGAGATGGTAAGGATGGTGAATGAGAAAACCACAACCCGACGCAAAACATTCATTCCATTCCAAAGGTTTCTCACCTTCCTGATCGCTGCTGACTTGGAAACCTACCACATTATTCCCGGACGCCTTGATAACCCGCATATCGAAATGCAACGGACAATCCAATTCTTGCGTATAAGAGATTTACCTAACATCATTGCCATGCAGGTGCCTGTTTTCCTTCTTCGAATCTTGAATCAGGAGAGTGAGGTTGTGCGTGAGTATATAAGAGAGAATAGGATCGCTCCTCTGGCGCAACCAGAACTGGCTGTGCATGCCCTAGGAGTAGTAGCACCTAGCGAGGGTCCTAGTGATCTAGGAGCTCGGGTGCGCAGGGGTGCCCCGAGCAGGTTTGTGCTTGAGCGGGAACAATCTATTAAGAGGGATGGTGGAAGTGGTGTGGGAGAAGAGATACAAGAGAGGGAGGGAGTGGTGATCAGTGACTCCGAGGCCTCCACCCATGACGTATCAGTGAGCAAGTCCTCCACGGAAAGGACTCAAACCGAATCATCTTCCTCTAGGCAGTCAATCTCCTTCGGCCCGCGACCTTCTCCAGTCTGTGCTGAATCTACTAGCACGAGACAAGTATCTGATCACTAGGAGGACATCCATCATGACCTATCCGACATATCTGCCACCTTCGGTGATATACCTGTCATAGAAAGAGAAAATGTAGAAATGGATGTAGTGGTTAGTGATAGTGAGGATGAGCTGGAAAAGAAAGAGGGTGAGAGTACCCCAGAACCAGAAAGGCGGGAAGCCTCATCTACTATCGGTCGAGACACTGTTCCGGCCGGTATTGAATCAGACATTGGTATCCCACCAGTTCAAGCACTTTACCCCACCAGCCACTCTGCTTCCACTCCACTGGGAGTAGCTTCATTCCACGGGGAATCATCACATACTCAGTCGGCAACTCATTCGGAGTTTGCTGGCTTTGAAATTAGTTGACTGCCTCCCCTGTCCACATCTTCAATTCATCCACAATCGAGTCTAGTGCCAATCTTAACTGGATTTCAATCTTTTGCTAGGACATAATCACCACTTTCACGTCTTCGTGACGTTGCCGGAACGCCCATAGCGGCCTCTACTACAGAGGTGATGCGACTATCGAGCGGAAGTCTGTAACACCCGAAAACTTTATTATAAAGTTAACGCGAGAAATGTACAAAGTGGTATACGAGTTACTAATGGATATACGTGATAGTATGTGGTTTTGAACTAGAGGGGCTAAAACCGTCAAAACGGAACTTGAAAAGGTTGAGGGACTAATTATGTAATTAGTACATAGATATTTATATATATAGCCATCTTTGACTATTTGAAGTCAAAGTCTTCATTTTGCAAGAACCAAACTCACGTATTCTTTAAAACACCAATTTTCTCTCAAGATTCTGATCAAGATCAGTGGAAGCAAGGTGGGATAACAGAAGCTAGTGATCAAACAAGTTAGAGGTAAGAGTTCTTAATCAAGTTTTTGAAGTTTGATGGGTTTTCAAGTGATTCAATGGTGAATCATAGATTTCAGATTGTTATTGTTGTTATTTATGGATTAGAAGTTGTTTGGGATGTAGGAAAACATCCCAAAAGCGTTTTTATGAATTAAAGTTGAGTTTTTGGGGTGTTTTGGCCGGAGACAGCAAGTAAGTCGGCCAAACTGCTTCTACCAGTTGAAGGGCACGGGCGTGACCTCCAAGATCCAACCGTGCCCTTGGCCGTACCTAAGGAGGTACGGGCGTGACCTTTAGGGTACGGGCGTGCCCTGTTCTAGAAAGGCCCAGAGGGTGCCTAGAGACCACGGGGTGGTCTAGGTGTAAGGCACGGGAGTACCTTAAGTAAGGCACGGGCGTGCCTAGTGTTTTGTTGAGTTGTTCAGTTCAACAGATGCATGTGTTGATGTATATACAGTATTATTTCATGTAGAGACTTATCAGAGGCGCGTTCGCTAGATTATTATTGATTGTGGACTATTATAGCATCACAGACTATAAGGTGAGTCTTCTAGACTACTATTCATATTTACGGCTTGTATGTTATTATATCAGGTTATTGGTATGTTAGATCACTCAGATGTAGGTGCTATGCTCAGTAAGGTTCAGTAGTGTTACAGTAATGTTACAGTATATATATATATATATTATGTGTGTTAAGCTTACTGCTATGTACAGTAAGGCTCAATAATAATAAGCATGCTGCTTTATGCAGTAGTGGCTCAGAAATAGCACAGTACTGGGGCTCAGTTAATTAATCAGATATCACAAAGCATACTGCCTTGTGCAGTAGTGGCTCAGTTAATTAATTATGTGAATCAATAAGCATACTGCCTTGGGCAGTAGTGGCTCAGTTAATTACTCAGAGTTTTATTATCAGTTATTGTCAGTGTTTATCATATGATTATATTCATGCGTTTATATGATTGGCAGTCTAGTTTACTCACTAAGCTCTCGCAGCTTATCAGATATTATTTTCTAAAATGTTTTGCAGGTTTTATCAAAGACAAGGGCAAAGCTTCAGTTTGACGGTTGTCATGTATTTAAGTAAAACAGTGTTTTGAAACTTAACGCCCAGTTGAGACCAGTGTGACAGATGAGCATGTTCTGTTAGGAACACAGTATGATGGGGAGGGAGGAGCCCCATAGATAAATCAGGAAGTACCAGAAGCTGCAATTAGAGAAATTGTAGCAAGGGAAATTAGTAAAGCGTTGGAACAAAGTATTCCTTATATCATAAAACAGGTTGTAGATCAGGTAAATGATCAGATTAAGGAAGTGATTGGACGGGAAGTCGCAGCTAGGTTAACTGCTACGGGTGTTGGGGTTAATCTTTAACCTCAAGTTATTATACGTGAAGCCCCCGAAAAGTTGTATGTTCAGAGACTTTGCAGCTTGTTAGCCACCGTTGTTTCATGGGGCAACTGATCCAGTCGTCAGTCACAGATGGATCTCCGAAATTGAAGGTGCGTTTCACACTTGTTCGTGTGCACCTCAGAATAAGGTGAGATATGCAACCAATCAACTGAGAAGTGCAGCTAAGGATTGGTGGGATATGGAGGTAAAACAAAGAGGTTATGTTCTGATAGAAGTTATGACATGGGAAGAGTTTAAAGAAATTGTTTTCGAACAATTTGTACCACAGGCAGAAGTTGATAAGATTGTGGATGAATTCCACAAATTGAAACAGACAAAGGAGACTGTACCAGAGATTAATACAAAGTTCATGGAGAAAGCTTGTTTTTGCCCAGATTATGTGGCAAATGAAAAGATGAAGATGTATAGGTACATGATGGTGCTCAAGCCTAGTATTCGAGAGTTTATTGATGCTAGTAAGCATCAAACAGTGAAATCCATGATGGATGTTGCAAGGGCGAGAGAGTTAGAATTGGTCAGACAGGAAACAGAAAGACAGCCAGTGGAGAAGGTGACGCCAGTATGTAAGAAACCGAGAGTTGAAACTCAAGAAAAGATGGTGATGTAGAAGACATATCCAGTTTGTTTGTTATGCAAGAAACGTCATTTGGGAGAATGCAGGGTTGGTTCTTTGGCATGTTATAAATGTGGGAAACCTGATCACTAGAGCAGAGATTGCAAGAATCCGATCAAAGTATGTTATAATTGTTATCAGTCAAGTTATCAGAGGTCTGAATGTCCCAATCCAACCGCAATAACGACGCTTACCGATTTCAAGTCTACTTCAACTTTACCGTCCACGCATATTCTGAGATGAAGAGGGAGAAGGAGTATAAACAAATCCAGGTGTAGTTCCAGGTATATATATATTTTGTCAACAACTTGTTTGCTCGTATGTTATTTAATTCTGCTACAAGTAAATTGTTAGTATTTAGTTATTCTGTAAAGATTTCAGTCAAGTGTGTTAGAACTATATACAGTTAGATTCCTTGTTGAAACTATAGCCATGATTATGAGAGAATTCCAAACAGTAATTGGAATAGACTGGTTTGATAGTAACTAGGTTGCAGTATTATGTGAACAGAAAGTGATATGAGTTCATATCCCAAGTGGGGAAGAACTATATATATATGTTAGTACCATAAACCAAAAAGTTATGTGTATGGCTAGTTTATAGAAATAGGAAGTATCCTCAGTATGGATATACTATTTCTTTAGTTTGTGTTACAAGTAATAGTTAGAGGAGAAACATATGAGTTTTAAAGATGTGAAAGTAGTATACGAACATTTGACGTGTAAACCGAAGAAATACCAAGGTTACCATCAGACAGGTAGATTGTGGTCAGTATCATTATGGGTTTGTTAACAGAAATTTTGTGAAACGACAGTTTTTGAGCTACCTGAATTGATTGAAGAAATGACTGAAGTTTGAGTTTGCTTTGTACAGTAGCAGGGATTCCGTTTTAATGCAGAGGGACATAATTATTGCTTACACTTTTAGACAGTTAAAATAGGATGAGGATGAATACACAGACTTGCACTTGATAGTAGTATATGTGACATGTTATGTATATGATACGTGATGGTTATACCCCGATAGTGGGTGGATATGTAGATGTAAGACTATTGTCAGTGCACCGCAATAACATTCATAAGTGATGTAAGACTATCGTCAGTGCGCTGCGATAGCATTTAGAAATGAGTAGATGTAAGACTACCGTTAGTACGCTACAGTAGCATTCAGTGTGATATGATGGGATCATGTGTTGTTATGTGTGAAGTGTTATTTACACTAAATTATAGCAGTTGGAAATAATTGTTGAATGACAAAGACCTGTAAAGGTGATAGAAACAGTGATTAGAATCAGTAGAGGATTGTGAATAGAATATTATGTTATTCAGAGTAAGGCTAATGGTATAGCCGAAAGTTTGAACATGAAATCAGAAATAGTACTGATGTGAATTAATTATCTAAATGACAGCTACGACACTCTTATTCAGATGTGATAAGAACAGTTCAGTGACAAGTGATCAAAGGAGGAAAGTATTACAACGAAGGGATAAAAGGGGACAAGTAGTCAATCAGTTTAAAAATAGTTATGATATGTTAATTGGATATAGTGGTGTATGAGTATCAGGTTATGGGGGTGCGTGTAAGACACACCTTTATGAAATTCATAAGTTTATAGTGATGATGTAGTTAGAAGTTACTAGGGGTATGAATACCTAAGAGTGAATTATTGATAGTTGGAGGTAAAATGAGATATAGTCAGACAAGTGGGGAAATATCCTTAAAGATATATAACTTGTTTTCATTAGAGAAAACTTGTCATGCAGAACAGTTAACAGAGGTATGTGGGAAAGAAATTGTATCTTGTGGTAGTACATCAGTTTCTACTGAATCAGACATGAACGCCAGTTGTGTTTTCAGAATTTGGAACAGATTTCATATTGAGTTGAGGGATAAGTCTTATCTCAGTACAGTCAGAATGAAAGGAATATACAGTTGATGGAAATCATATGTTATGATTGTGATATCGATTTAGAAGGAAAGCCGGGGGTATAAATTTGTTTGACAGAAATTTGTGTTATAACAGATACCAGTCCAGCACCAGGATGTTAATGTATGATATTAATACTGAACTTCGGTGTATTGGGTGATGTGATTCAGACAGAGTGGGGTAGTATAGAAATGGTACAGCGAATGACAGAACAGATTCAAAAGGTATGTAATAGATTGTAAGATGATCAAGATAGACAGAGGGGTTATACAGATAAACAGAGATCACCACACCAGTTTTCAGTAGGGGGTATGTATCATTGATAGTGGCACTGTGGGAAGATATGATCAAAGGCAGAAAGGAGGGAAAACTAAGCCCATAATTCAATCAGTTATTCAGAATTATTGTACATGTGGGGAAAAGCAGTTTATAGATCAGAGTTGTCAGAAGAGTTGTTATAAATTCAGAACACCTTTTCGTGTGTTATATTTCAGCAGATGTTAGCAGTTGAATCTAATAAACAGAGTAGAAGGGTCAAGGAACCGGTAAAGGTATAGAAGAGGGGTCAGAATATACAGGAGGGCCTGTACAGGAAATGATGTTATTATTCAGAACATTACAGCAATTGATTTCGGGGACGAAATCATTTCAAGTGGGGAAGAGTTGTAACACCCGGAAACTTTATTATAAAGTTAACGCGAGAAATGTACAAAGTGGTATACGAGTTACTAATGCATATACGTGATAGTATGTGGTTTTGAACTGGAGGGGCTAAAACCGTCAAAACGGAACTTGGAAAGGTTGAGGGACTAATTATGTAATTAGTCCATAGATATTTATATATATAGCCATCTTTGACTATTTGAAGTCAAAGTCTTCATTTTGCAAGAACCAAACTCATGTATTCTTTAAAACAGCAATTTTCTCTCAAGATTTTGATCAAGATCAGTGGAAGCAAGGTGGGATAACAGAAGCTAGTGATCAAACAAGTTAGAGGTAAGAGTTCTTAATCAAGTTTTTGAAGTTTTATGGGTTTTTAAGTGATTCAATGGTGAATCACAGATTTCAGATTGTTATTGTTGTTATTTATGGATTAGAAGTTGTTTGGGATGTAGGAAAACATCCCAGAAGCGTTTTTATGAATTAAAGTTGAGTTTTTGGGGTGTTTTGGCCGGAGACAGCAAGTAAGTCGGCCAAACTGCTGCTACCAGTTGAAGGGCAAGGGCGTGACCTTCAAGATCCAACCGTGCCCTTGGCCGTATCTAAGGGGGTACGGGCGTGACCTTTAGGGTACGGGCGTTCCCTGTTCTAGAAAGGCCCAGAGGGTGCCTAGAGACCACGGGGTGGTCTAGGTGTAAGGCACGGGATACCTTAAGTAAGGCACGGGCGTACCTGGCGAGGCACGGGCGTGCCTAGTGTTTTGTTTAGTTGTTCAGTTCAGCAGATGCATGTGTTGATGTATATACAGTATTATTTCATGTAGAGACTTATCAGAGGCGCGTTCGATAGATTATTATTGATTGTGGACTATTATAGCATCACAGACTATAAGGTGAGTCTTCTAGACTACTATTCATATTTACGGCATGTATGTTATTATATCAGGTTATTGGTATGTTAGATCACTCAGATGTAGGTGCTATGCTGAGTAAGGTTCAGTAGTGTTACAGTAATGTTACAGTATATATATATTATGTGTATTAAGCTTACTGCTATGTACAGTAAGGCACAGTAATAATAAGCATGTAGCTTTGTGCAGTAGTGGCTCAGAAATAGCACAATACTGGGGCTCAGTTAATTAATCAGATATCAGAAAGCATACTGCCTTGTGCAGTAGTGGCTCAGTTAATTAATTATGTGAATCAATAAGCATACTGCCTTGGGCAGTAGTGGCTAACTTAATTACTCAGAGTTTTATTATCAGTTATTGTCAGTGTTTATCATATGATTATATTCATATGTTTATATAATTGGCAGTCTAGTTTACTCACTAAGCTCTCGCAGCTTATCAGATATTATTTTCTAGAATGTTTTGCAGGTTTTATCAAAAGCAAGGGCAAAGCTTTAGTTTGACGGTTGTCATATATTTAAGTAAAATAGTGTTTTGAAACTTAACGCCCAGTTGTTTAGTGAGAAAGCATCTTTTGATGTAAATAAGTATCTTTCAGGCTTTTGTATGAACCGAGGGTTCAAAACAGTTTTGTTGCTTCCGCTTATTTGTAAAATAATTCTTTTATTTCTAAAAGTACTTGAGGTATGGTTTTATTTATGTTTTTGAAAATTTGGGGTGTTACAAAGTCCCTCCAGTGCTACCATTGTGCCAATACTGCATGAGGGCCACAGGTCTGAAAGACCTGTGCCAACCGAACTGAGATCCTATATGGATTCAAAGTTCTCCAGTCTTGACTCTGGCCTGAGGGAATATGTTAACACACAACTTCACTCTGAAATCAATTCCCTCAGAACTACTACACAATCCAATCTACTTGCATCACTACAATCCCAACCCCAGCCCACATCCTCCAGCTCCACCACCTTCCAGGATACTGTCCTCCAAGCCCTAAATACCCTAACCGCAACCGTATCTGATATAAGCAAATGGCTGGAAGTAGTAGACGAATCCTACAAAGCACAATCTGAATCTAGGAAGCGGAGGCATGATGATCCTGAGGATCCAGGATATCATGGGGGGAGAAAAGGCAACGGCGATACATTGGGGCTCAAAGTACAGTGTTAAGAATTGAATCCGCCCCAGTATCGAAGCCGTCATAGGGTGAGAGTGGTAGTGGTCAAGGGGTAGAGTCAGAGACTAATAAGCCAGAAACCCCAACAAACCAAACCCCAATAATCCAAATCCCCCAAATCCAAACAACTACAACAGAACCAGAATCTTCCCTTCCTGAACCTTTAACAGAAAAATCCAAAGGCAAAAGGCCTATAACTGAGGAAGTGGAAGAAACACCTCTGATCAACATACGCAAGGTCTTCACTACAGTTAATAGGGAGTTGCTTGACATATTTCCTCTAGAACAGGGGCAATTCAATGTTGTACCCATAGATCTTATCAGTCAGCAACAACCTCAGAGATCTGAGCAACATGAGGGTGAGTGGCCTATACCTGAAACCTACCATGGAGGACCCAAACCCTTGGCCACTCACAAGAGAATAATAGTAGAAAGCCCAAACATAAGAAATATCAGGCCTAGGGAAGCACTTGCAAAGGACCAACCTCGCTGGCCTACTCAGTGGCTTAATACTCCCTATCTGGAAGAGAGAATTCCGTAAATCTTCTCAGAAGTAGTCAGAGAGGTTGATGATCTATATGTGCTGAACTCTCAAGAGCATGAGATGTCTGTCCAATTTGCCACCACCTTCCATACAAGCACAAAACAACAAGTGGCCTCCAAATATCCAATTGTCAAGATTGAATTCGTGTACTTGCGTAACTTCCTCAACTACTCAATGGTTCACTTTCACGTTACCAGAGCAGATGGGAAAAGATATACATTTCACGAGGTCGAGCTAAGGTTTCTGAATTTGGGGGACATTACTCATATGGAATATGAGTTGGCCTGTAAGACCGGAAAGAACCGGGAAGAACAAAGAGCTCTCCAAGTTCTAAGAGACTTCATGCGAAAGAAAATCCTCCTGTGCAGAACTCACGATTTACAACTAGGTGATGAGTCTGATCTTGCAAAGATAAATGTTCAAAGCCCCAACCAACAGCATTCTAAGCTTGATAAGCACAGAAAATACACTATCATTGAAAAATTTGATGAGGATTATGAAGGAGCCGATGGATTTATCATGTCAAACCTTAACCGCGGCAAAGCATTTCTTAGACTCTCTAAGCTCAGTGCATATTCTGATGGAACACTTCAAGGGTGTATATCAAAATTCTATAGAACTTGCTTCAATAACCGACATTTTCCAGATCAATCAGAGTTAGTGAAAATGACCAGAATTGCGGATCAGCTGGAGTAAAAGATTCAAGAAAGAAAGGCCATAAGAAGCTGGGAAAGGCTTCTTGGTCAGAGAAGCAGATGATTAATACCAACTTTAACCCAAGGCAACAAAAGGGGGAGAATGTTAGATATTTATTTGTTTGTTAGCCTTGTGTTACTTTTGTTGTAATTAAACTATGTATTATTCTAGACTAGTCATTGTTATGGGCTTAGCCCATTTTTATATGTAATCCATTAGTCTAGTCTAGTTAACTAGTTTTGGGCCCATGTGGCTTTTAAGCCCATGAGGCTTTTGTATTTATAGCCTTGAAAACCTAGTTCGCATGGCAACCTTTGCCAATTGTAATTCTCTTCTAAGCAATCTACGTTCAAAGAATTACAGAGAGAATCTTCATCTTGCATGCAAAGTGTTCATACTTGTTCTTACTAAACTTCATCATCTTTTGTTCAAGTATTCTCTAGTAACTCATCTTCTTCACTGTCAAAGGACTTTCATGGTTCTTGGTTTTTTTGCAATTACTCCTAGTTGTGATGCCCTTGTGAGAATTTACAATTGGGTTTGGGTTTTCACCAATTTTTGTGCAATTTGTTGATGAAATGGACTTTGAAATGCCTATCTTATGATTAATCAAGTGTTGGAATATCTATAAAGTTGATTATTGTGAAATTGGCTACTTCGGAGAACTTCGGGGGTTAGTTTCCAAGAATTGATTGTTTAATTAAGGGAGAACTTTGTTATTAAACGTGTTTTAATACAACACTAAATCCTTGCTTGAATGTTTTTATAAAGTGGTAGATTCCAGTCACTCCTTATATCTTGTAAAATCATTATAAGGAGACCTTCTTGTTTGATTTTATTTAATATTTGAAGTGTTTAGATGGTTTAAATTCTTGCCCATCAAATTTATCAAATCCTTGTCAATTAACTCTATTTGTAATCAAGTCTAGTAGCACTTCCTTCTCAAATTGAAAAGTTCTAAAAAATATCTCGTTTCTTTTATCTCGCTTGTTTTGATTGTTAAATTTAGGATTATAAACATTTGATCATAGATTAATTAATGACAACAACTTAGATTAAACTACACACCGGCCAGTGAACCCTTGTATAGTAGTAAGGTGTTTGTAAGACCGAGTGTCGAACCTCTTATTTCCGTTTTATTTCACATCATTTTTTATATATATAACTGCACAACATCAGTTTTTGGCGCCGTTGCCGGGAAGCAATTTTGATCTTTTGAAAAAGGTTCTAGGCATTAGTTTAGTCGATCCTTGTGAAAATTTATTTTTGCAAGTTACTTTACTTGTTTATTTCTGGTTTGGGCAATCTACTTTGAGAATTTTCTTTGTTGTTTTGTAGTGGATGACCCGGCCTTCTTCTGAGGTTGTAGTGAATCCATTTGCCAAACCGGAGAGGATATTTTTTAGAAGAGTACGTGGCCCGAACTTAGACGAATTTGAAGAAGAAAGTTCTTATCAACCAACACAACCCAACCCCGATTTGATACCACAACAAGAAATGGACGAAGAAAGAACACTTGGATCTCTTTGGCAACCTAGAGTGAACCCGACTCAACAAGATTCTATCAACCCACTGGGGGTAGCCGTCAGTCATTTTGAAATCAAGTCATCCGTTATCACTATGATTCAAAACACATGTCAATTTAGTGGTAACTTGGATGATGATCCTAATTCTCACATCTCACTATTTTTGAGGATTTGTGATATGTTCAAGATTCAACAAGTGCCAAATGATGCCATTCATCTACGATTGTTCCCATTTTCTCTACGTGAAAAAACCCAAGATTGGTAGAAGCTCAACCCCCTAACTTGTTTACTACTTGGGATGATTTATTACAAAGATTCATGAAAAGATACTTTACTCCCACAAAGTTGAAGAATGACATCAAAACTTTAGACAACGTGAAGGGGAGACACTTTATGACTCATGGGAAAGATTCAAGAAGCTTTTGAGATCATGCCCACACCATGGTTTTGTATTGAGTGATCAAATCCAACTTTTCTATAATGGTTTATTCTTGGGAAGTTGTTAAACCATTGATGTGGCGTCCGGGGGAACAATCATGAACAAAATGCTTCTTTTTCTTATCAAATGATTGATGAGATGGCTATGAACGATTGTGCATCTTACTCTTCAAATATGATGGGATCAAGTGAGCTGGCTAGTATTTGTTAGTCCCATGTTTAGAATAGTTAGATTTGATGAGACAAACTATAGATATGTATAGATGATAGGTTAAGAGTTAGGAATTATGTAAGTCTGTTATAGACTGACTAGTAAGCTGAAGCTGAGTAGTCAGCGTATAAACAGATATAGAGTTTTCTATGTAAGTACTAGATAGCTCAGTGACTTTTAAGCTGAGATAGGTTTTAAGAATGAAGACTTGAAGACTTGAAGATTCAAGAACCCAAGATTCAAGAAGAGTAAGGGGTCAATCTGACAGAAGCAAAAGTGGTAAGTCTACTTTTGATCCTAAGAAAGCTAAGTGTTATAACTGTCAAAGGATAGGACACATAGCTGCTGAGTGCAGAGTTAACAAGGGAGAATCAGCTTCAGTAGCTGACAAGAATGCCTACAGAGCTGATAAATATAAAAAGAAATATCAAAGACTCAAAGGCAAGCCAGATGAAAACACCAAAGGTCTTCTTGCTGAGACTTGGGATACTGAATCATCTACTTCAGATGATGATGAGCCAAATAGGTGTTTGATGGCCATTGAGGATGAAGAGGAACAAGTTGACTATGAGTTAGAAGACAGTTCCTTTGATGAGGATCTAGTAGAAGCGGCTAAGCTGAGTAAGCAAACCAGTATCTGGGATCCTGCCTCAATGTATAAGGTAAATAACATTAGCTCTTACACCAATGAACAAAAATGTCTAATGTTCAACTATTTGTTGAATGACTTCAAAACCTCTCTCACAGTTCAATCTAGTTTGAAAACTGAAATTTCAAAATTAAAAGATGAACTTAAACACTCTGAAACTCTCTTAACTGCTGGTAAAAAGATTCAAAGTGATTACGAATCTCAGCTTCATATAAACAAACTTCTAAGTGAACAACTACAAGAATCAAAAGAACAAGTTGATAATCTAAGAAAAGATCTGTGAATCTTGGTGTAAGTCATCAAGAGAAGCAGAAAAATGTATTAACCAGCAGATACCAAATCAAGTAAAAGCAGTGCTAGGGGGAGATTATATTACTACTCCTGAAATCATCGAAGATTAAGTCAGTCTTGAAGACAAAATGATGAAATCAGACGATATACTCCCAAAAACATTTTTACGGAACAAGGATGGAAAACAGGTCAAAACCAATAAGTTTGTGAGACCAACCCAAAGTCCCCAGATTATTCATACAAACTATCAAGCTGAATGTTCTAGATCCAACAGAAACTGTAAGTCAGTTTTCAAAAGATTGGATTACAATCCTATAAGAACAACTGTATTTGACACAATATCTCACGTCAACTCAAAAAGATATAACTCTCAAGCCAAATATGGAAGGATGTCTAAGTACAGGAAGTTGTCTGTAAGTCAGACTTCACCAAATAAGGGTAACCATAAAGCTGACAAAGGTAAGTCCAAAGTCAGTGAAAATCAAGTAGACAAATAGTCTAAAAGAATCGAAAGGTTATCCACATCTTATGACCATAAAACTGAATCCAAATTTAATGTTGGAAAACTCAAAGAAATCACCCAAACACCAATCTTTAGAAGAAAATGCTATAAGTGTGGTGATAGAGGTCATGAGGCCAAAGATTGTATAAGTACAAATCTTAGACCTGAAAACGAAAAGGATGATCAGTACAAAACAGACCCAGAATCTGTTCGAGCTGATCAGTCAAATTCTAAAGGATCAGCTAAGTGCTCATCCTTAGAACCCACCAAACAGTGGGTTCCAAAAAGAAACTAATATGTTTAGTTGATCATGTGCAGGGCTCCTATAAGTGGTATCTAGACAGTGGATGCTCAAGGCACATGACAGGAAGCAAAAGGATTCTATGTGAATTCCAAAACAAGGAAGGACCCAAGGTGACATTTGGGGATAATTCTCAAGGAAGGACTAAAGGTTATGGAAAGATAACTACTGGAAAAGTCACTTTCAAAAAGGTAGCATATGTTGAAGGCCTTAAACACAATCTGATAAGTATCAGTCAACTGTGTGATGAGGATTATGAAGTCACCTTCAGAAAGCATGCAGGAACAATCTATGATAAGAAGGGAAAACCAATATTAATGGCAAAAAGAGAGAGAGATATATATTTGTTAGATCTCAGCTCTACAGATCCTTCAACTGAAACCTGCTTGTATTCTGACTTAGCTCCCAAGGTGAGTTGGTTATGGCACAAGAGACTATCACATTTAAATTTCAAATATATTAACAAATTGTCTAGCGAAGAGTTAGTCTCTGGTCTGCCTAATATCACATTTGCTAAAGACAAACTCTGCTTAGCTTGTGAAATGGGAAAACATCATAAGGGATCCTTCAAGTCCAAACATAATTTTTCAATTACAGAACCATTGCATATGTTGCACTTGGATCTATTTGGACCTATTAGCACCCCAAGCCTAAGTGGGAAAAACTATACTCTAGTGATTGTTGATGAGTTCACAAGATTCACTTGGGTGGTCTTCTTAAAAGCCAAAAGTGAAGCTGCATATGAGTTAATCAGCTTCATAAGACAAGAAGAGTTGCAAAAGGGTAAGTCTCTTAAACAACTCATAAGTGATCATGGGACTGAGTTCAGAAACTCAACCCTTGAAGGCTTTTGTGAAGAGAAAGGAATTATCCATAATTTCTCATCTGTAAGAACTCCACAGCAAAATGGAGTTGCTGAAAGGAGAAATAGAACCTTAATTGAAGCTGCCAGAACCATGCTATGTGAGGCAAAGCTCAAGCTGAACTTCTGGGCAGAAGCTGTAAGTACAGCCTGCTATACCCAGAATAGATCAATAATAGTTAAAAGACATGGTAAAACACCTTATTAGATGTATCATGGCAGAAAACCCAACATTGGATACTTCACATTTTTGGTTCAACATGCTATGTGCTAAACCAAAGAGATCAGCTCCATAAGTAGAAACCCAAAGCTGATCAAGGTATATTTGTTGGATATTCTTCAATCTTCAAAGCTTACAGAGTCTTTAATCTTAAGAGAAAGGTAATTGAAGAGTCAGTACATGTTACGTTTGATGAGACAAGTATTGATGAATCCAACAGAGCTCAAGCTGACCCGGTTAGTCTGAGTGAGCTTGAGAGAAGCAAAGATCTCACATCAAATCCCATGTATGTTATGGATGATTCTGATGATGATGATGGTAATAAATCTGACAAGTGTGCATCATCGAAAGAAACTATCAATATTGAAGATAATCAACCCGAGAGTCTCGGTGAATCATCAGGTACATGTCAGATTGAAGATCTAAGTGATCTTCCAATTCCTACTCAGACTGAAGAAGTAAGTCTTATTCAGCCTGAGAGACACTGCTCAGACTCAGACCCAGAACCTCAGTCTCCCACTACAACCTTCAGACTATTACAAGATCGTCCTCTTGATAATGTCATTGGGAACATTGATGATGGTGTGTTAACCAGATCTAAGGTAAATGCAAACTATGCTGCCTACTCTAGTTTTCTATCTCAAATGGAACCAAAGAAGACCAAAGAGGCTCTAAAAGATGAAGATTGGATTGAGGGTATGCAAGAGGAGCTGACAGAATTTCAAAGAAATAAGGTCTGGACCCTTGTCCCTGCCCCCAAAGGAAAAACAATTATAGGCACTAAGTGAGTTTATAGAAATAAAATGGACAATGATGGAGTAGTGATAAGAAAAAAGGCAAGGCTAGTAGCTCAGGGGTATTGACAAGAAGAAGGTATTGATTATGATGAGACCTTTGCCCCTGTTGCAAGGATTGAAGCTATAAGGTTGTTTCTAGCCTATGCAGCCTTCAAAAACTTTAAAGTGTATCAAATGGATGTTAAAAATGCATTCCTAAATGGAGCACTACAGGAGGAGGTCTATGTGAAACAACCCCCTGGTTTTATTGATTCTAAACATCCAGATTATGCCTATAAGTTAGACAAGGCTTTGTATGGACTCAAGCAAGCTCCATGAACCTGGTATGATACACTGTCCACCTATTTTCTCACAAATGATTTTGTTAGAGGAAGTATTGACAAAACTCTATCCATAAGAAAGAGCAGAGGACATTTTATTCTGGTTCAAATCTATGTGGATGACATTATCTTTGGTTCAACAAACCAAAATCTGTGTGATTGGTTCTCCAAGATAATGTCTAATCAATACATAATGAGCATGATGGGTGAGATGACTTACTTTTTGGGACTTCAAATCTATCAGAAAGAAGATGGTATATTTATTAATCAGAGCAAGTATGTCTTTGATCTGATTAAGAAATATGGATTAGACTCAAGCCATCCTGTAAGTCTCCAATGTTACACAATGTCAAGCTACACAAGGACATTGATGGAAAATCTGTATGTCAGACTACACATAGAGGAATGATAGGTTCATTCCTCTATTTAACAGCAAGCAGACCTGATATAATGTTTGCTACATGTGTTTATGCACGATATCAGGATGATCCAAAGGAATCACACTTGCTAGCTGTTAAAAGAATACTCAAATATCTAAAGGGAACACCAAACTTAGGTTTGTGGTATCCCAAAGGACCAGGATTTGAGCTGACAGGGTACTCAGATTCAGACTTCGTAGGATGTGGTCGTGATAGAAAGAGTACTACTGGAGAATGTCAACTTTTGGGTGGAAAACTAGTTAGCTGGACAAGCAAGAAACAAAACTCAGTGGCAATTTCAACAGCCGAAGCTGAATATGTAGCTACAGGGAGCTGTTGTGCTCAAATACTGTGGATGCAACATCAACTTAAGGACTTTGATTTGCATTATTCAAAGACTCCCATATTTTGTGACAATCAAAGTGCTATTGCCATTACACACAACCCAGTGTTTCACTCAAGAACAAAACACATTGAGATAAGACATCACTTCATTGGAGATATTGTAGAAAAGGGAAAGATAGAGTTAGTCTTCATTGAGACTGAAGATCAGCTTGCAGATATCTTCACTAAACCAATTGAAGGCACAAGATTTACAACTCTACTCGGCAAGCTTGGCATGCTCAACCCTTAATCGGTATGTTCAATTCTTTATCACTGTTAAATTTTTGCTAACTGCTACATTTGACTGAGTATCAATCTGAGCTGAGTGCTCACTCAGAGCTGAATGCTCAATCTGAGCTGAGTGCTCAATCTGAGCTGAGTGCTAAATCTAAAGCTGAGTGCTCCATCTAAGCTAAACACTTAGGATCAGCTGAATACTCCGTTCAAAAGTGTGGTCAGTTCCATATATCTAGGTTAGTCCTAACAAATGGTAAGTCCAACAATATGGTAAGTCCAAAGTATTTATGGTGTGTTCTGTAAATAAACGTCAGTCGTTTAGAAAATTCTTTGTCTGATATCATAAAAATATCATTTAAATTTAACAGTGTGCGTTTGGGTAACTTACGATAAATTTAGTCGTTGTAACAAACTGCGTAGACGTTTTTACGGTAACGGTCACATTTATTACCCTCCGATAACGGTAACTTTTCTCTCACATTGAAAATGTATAAATAAGAAAGATTTTTCCTATTTCGTTTACTCTTCCAAAATATTCTTCTCTGCTCTCTTAAACCCTAACGTTGCTGTGTGTAGAGTTCATTGTTCAGTGCAAATCCTTACTACTGCTCAGTGCAATCCAATACGATAAGTTCGATTTCAATGGAGGGTTATACTCTTAATCTGACTGAACAAATGATCCGTGGTGGAAATTTCAAGAACAACGCACTCCCCATTTACAAACAAAACAATGTAATCGCCTGTATCGAAATTCCAAAGTCCAAAATTGGCAGGGGATATGAGGAGTGGGTCTCGTACATTCGCAAGGGACCCCTGGCACATGCATTTCTTCGTGGTCCTGTTGTGCTCATCCCTCAACTTCTCACAGAATTCTGGTATACGTGTAAACTGGATGCAACTCAACCGGTTATAAGGGGTACAGTCCTAAGTGGACAAGTGGCGATAGAAGTGGATGCAAATTGTCTCCGCCGAATTCTTCATCTCCCGGTTCATAATCAGTATGAGGCGACGGTTTCTAGGGAAACATCACGAAGCGTTTTACCCTTAATGGGTCATCCTCAAGTTATTGGCGTCATACGGAAATCTGTTTTCCAGACGGCATGGGGATTTATGGTATCCACTGTGGTTCGTTCCCTTGGATACAAGGTGGGTGGCCTGGACAATGTTAATGACATTGAAATGCAAGTGTTATACAACTTATTTTATGATCGTCAATTGGATTACGCTGAGTTGATCTTTGAGGCATTCAAGTCATTGGTGACCAAGAACATAAGGGACACCATTGTGCCCTTCGCAAGATTTATATCCTTGGTCATCGAGGACAGATTGGGTAGACGATATACTGCCCAATACGAGTCAACCCCTACTCCTGTTCTCAGCTACAGAATGTTCGCCCCTGATATTTTCCCTGGGCATCCTACAATGAGTGCTCAGATGAGGGTGTATGTACAGCTTCCGACTCCTGAGTCAAATGAAGCTGAGACAGAGGAGGAAGCTACGGAAGAAGTGGGTGACGATTCTGGTTCTGATGCTGAATCCTCTCAAGCTGATCAACCTAGGACTCAGCTCAGACCCCGTGCTCAAATAATTTCATCCACCACTTCGAGTTCTGAGCAAAGGAGTTTGTTTCCTAGCTATGACTCTCCACTGCTAGGTGCAGCAGGTACACTTTCGCATCCCTTATCTCCTTCTCTCTATTTTACTTCTCCAACTCCAAAATTAGGAGATAAGACTGAGTCAAGCCCAACTCAGTCTAACCCCTCTCCTCCACCTCACACATCTCCATCTATCTTAGAATCTACGGCCAACCTTGGTCAGCCCACTACTACCAAGGATATATCCTACACATATACAAGGAAAACTGCGAAAGGTGGTCCTTCACCTCAAAAGGACTCTAGAGTTGATATCACATTGATACCTCCATCGGCAGGAGCTGAGGGGGAGACACCTTCTCTTAAGGTGCCAACCTCTAGGCTCAGTTCAACCCTTACGCCTAAACCGGGTATGGTGTCTACTCAGCCCATACTTACTAGTGCCATGGGAGAGCCTACTTATGTGCCTTCACAGCCCCATGAAGGTAACATTGAAATACCGACCAATCCCCAGGTCAAATACCCCCCTCCTCACTACTAAGCCTAGCTCGCCCCACTACCATACCTCACGATATTGTTCATTCTTCACTTACATTCTTACACACTCTAGCACGACCTGTCAATGAACCTTTCATACACCAGGAAGGTTTACAGGGTCCGCATTCTGGCCCCCTTGATTCTATAGGTCAGCACCAACCTTTGGATATGGGACCCACATCTTTACCTATTGAGGTTCGACTCAACAGCCACTCCTACGGTGGAAATACACTCCTCCACTGGACATGAGGACTTTGAGGTAAGAAGAAGACCTGAGGAGCCCAAGCTGATGACCAACGATGCTCAAGTCATTATGACATATCTACAATCTCAGTTTGAGCTCCTGCACAAGAAAAGGAGAAATGATAAAGCCAAGTTGATGCGAAAACTTCATGATCTTTCTATTTCAGTAGCCAACTTGGAAAGCTTCATGCTCAAATTTAGACCCTCCCCTATTGATGATGACAAAAAGGGGGAGGAAGAATCAAAGAAGTGTGACGATAAGGTTGAGGGGGAGCATACAGAGGAAGTACAATTTGAGGAACAAGCTCATGATCAGTTTATGAGTACTGTAGATCAGCCTTCCCAAGAACAACAGGCTCCAACAGTCCAAATTACCACAACTTGACAAGCTCAACCAGAAACACCACTTGAAGAAACATCTCAAGCTGCTCACACCAACCTTCCTCAAGCTAATTTGCCAAAATTTGTTGAAGCTGAGTCCGTTCCAACTTCACAAATAGATAAAGGGAAGAGTAAGGTGTTTGAGATTGTAAAAAGAAAGAAAAGAAGTGTTATGCCTCTAGCAAAGAAAGGTCATCATTGCTGAGCCTGAGCCAGAGCAACAGGGTAAGTCTCAACTAGTTGCACATGAATCTGACTCAAGTGATGAAGCTGATGTAGCACAGAAAGCCAGTGACGTAATTGACTAACCACGCAAGTATTTAACTAAGTCCTTTTATCTGCCATCTAACCATCCGCAACTCTAACCACTTGCGAAGTTGCCATTAGTTACTAACTAGTTCAACTAAAAGCCATTAGCCATTAGGCCCATTAACCAACTCAGTTATATGAGCATGACATTTGGCAAATGCTCATTTGGGACTTTATGTATACATCACTCTTCTTAAGTTCTTTAAGAAGAATCCAAAAAATATACTTGTAAAAAGTTTTTACAGGTTGCTATCTTCACAGAATATTATTATTAATGGCACATAGTCAATGAAATAACAAACACCACCTTCCTTAACTAGTGCAAAAGAAAGCTTCATCATGTGCTGATATATCACAAGTATAATAGTTTGTCATCAATAGAATATAATATGACAGTCCAATCCTCTTTAGCTTGTATCATAATTAAGCAATCTGAACCATGAATATAAGGTAGAAAGATATAAATCCTAGAAACCAAGATTACCTCATTTGATCTAAATACTTTGTCCTAACTTTGGATATCATTCAAAATAGGCATTGCCCCTTATATAAAAAAAATATTACCCCATAACACTGTTGATAGAGAACTATGCAATGAATCAAAATTGATTTAGTCAAACACGTAATGTAAATCAAAATCAAACACTTTAACCTAAGATTTTACATGGCGAGTTCATAATCGAAAGCCTAACACATGAATCAAAAGCCTAAAATGTTTGTGATTCCATTTTTACAAGAATAGGTTGTATATTTGAGAGAGACTTACAGAGACAATCAAATTAATAATCTGAGTCAATCAACTGTATTAATTAAGCTTCGATCGAATTATCAATTTGAGCTTCTATCGAGGAATCGATTATAGAAGGCTTCAATCGAGGAGTTAATCATCTATTGAGGGCATCTCCATCGGTTGTATTAAGCGAGTATCGAGAGTCAAAGATGGATCGCCGATGAGAGATTGAGAGACGAAATTACGAAAGCGGTGAGTCGATGATGATGAGTATCGAGGGCAGTTCCATCGGTTGCCGACTTGCCAACCCTTTCTAATCGTCGCCTGCCCACTATGACCCGTTCCCTTTTTTCTCTGCAGCCCAATACAACCCGTGAGTTTAAAAATTAATTAGGTATGTTGCCCATTTCAACCCATGTAGAAGAAAAGTTAAGGCCCAATTAATCCAAACCTTTTTATTAATGGTCCAAATAGACCCAAAAGTGAATTAATGGGCTATTTTTACCAGCTCTAGATATCGTGAACAAAGGGATGAATAATCACTTATGTGTAGGACTATTCTTTACAGGTTGGTACTTGTCATGGGTGACATACCCTATGCTAACTTAGGGGCATAGATGCCTTGCTAGAGGCTGCTCTATGTCGGTGTTACCTTTCATAGGTGTGTCATGTTCAAGTGGGAGTTTGTTGAATTTGCCACTGACACATGCGAGTTGGTATCACTACCTATGAGTCATAGGCCTATGGGGTCACACGCCAAGTACTAATTCCGGCAACACATTTGAACGAGAGAGATAAAAATGTCAAAACTGGGTTTTGATAGGGCCGGGCACGGCGGTGCCTTGAGAAGGTACGGGCGTGCCCTATGCCAAGTACGGACCCAAGGTCAGAATGCCTAGGCATACCGGTTGAGGTTGGCACAGGCGTGCCTCGTGTATGTACGGTCGTGCCCAGTGCTAAAGCACGAGCCCAAGTTGGGCATGACTTAGGTGTGCCCGTGGGCTGGCACGGTCGTGCCTTGTGAGGCACGGCCGTGCCTCACACAGTAACAACCTATTTAATTAGACTTTTAAGTCTAGATTGAATGTGGTATTTAGTACACTTAAATCTAACTTTATTAGTATGTTTTTGGCTGGCTTTTGTGGCAAGAGAACTACTAGTAAGGTTAGTAACACATAGTGAAAATGGTTGATTAACATATGAACTTATAACTTCAAGTTAGTTCATATTATCTCTCACTATGCACTATTGGAAGATAGATTGGCATAGCAATATTCAAGTAGTATTAGTTCCATAGTGGTGATGTTCTTGTTGGCACACAAATACTCTAGCAAGTGAGGATCAAATCACACTTGGTGTGGATACCGCTGGAGGAACACTTTGTTGTGTTCATACAACCGAAACCTTCATCAACATCAAAGGAAGTTGAAGAACTTTTATGGTATATTTCTTCTACTTGTTCCTATCTTTTGTTGCATTGCTAGTGTTTTAGAGTATGGTCCATTGGGTGGTGTTTTGGTGGCATAAAATTGAAATTATTTTTACTTGTTTTTCTTTCCACTGCGTTTTCTAGATGCCACCAAAACCCAACATAGAAGATGTGGCTTCCCGACTTTGTATGTTTATGGTTCCATCAGCTCTCTCTTTTTCTTGCCTCTCCACACTCTCACTCTCCTCATCTTTTTCTATCTCATTCTCTTCCTCTTCGTATCCCTCATACATTTCCAAATTAACGTCAAAGTCTGGGGATTCAGTTTCAATATGAAGAGGACCCAGTTTATAGCCATATATAAAATATGTTTCGTCATTGAAGGCTTTTGGAAGATCTGGGAATAACTCAGTAAAGCTTATGTCCTCCTCCTCAACCACCACTAGGGTTTTGGCTTTTTTGTTGTTCGGTGTTATCAGTAACCAGTGGTGCTGCCCCGGGCACGAAGGTGGTCAGGGCGATAGTATCTGTTTCAAAGTCAGGCGCCACGGAACCGGAATGAATATCGGGTGTAAGAGATTCGGGTTGTTGCTCGGGCTCTAGCAAAATATTTGACAAACTGTCTATCATAGCTTGGATTTACCTAGGGTCATACTCCGCCCCTCCCTCACTATATGTTTCTTCCTAATCCCCTTCACCGCCCCTCTTAGCGCTTTTCTCTCTAATCACTTCCCTCTCAGCCTCTCCCATAGATGGCTGAGGCCTATAAGCTAAATCCTACTAGGTGCTACTATCCCCGGGGCAGGTAAGACCGGATCTGGTCGAACCATAGGGACTAGTCCTATAATCTCCCTATAACTCCTCACAACCTCATTTTGTTCACATAAATCAAGCAGGGTGACTAGAAATCGTTGCGGTTGAATCGGATGTTCAGTAGTGAAGGATTTGACGTAGAGAAACTGCTTCGGCCTGATAGAATTGTGATTTGGCCTCCTTGAGATTTCATGATTTCGGTCCATTGCAAATTGAATAAGCATAGGTAAGAACCTTTGATCGGACATAAATCTTCCTTTTGTACGTTTGAGATCTGCAAATTTACCCTCCATTGACTACACAAGATCAAAGAACAGGAGACTGGGATAATCCACATGCAAGTGATTAGCCGCAGCATATAGGAGTTTGATATGGTTGCAGTTGGGGTATTCTTAGCCAGTGTGCTTGGGAGTGAGACACCTCTGCAAAATTGTAAGAAATGTATAGTATAATGGGTGAAGGTTAGCTCTTTTGAAATGTGATCTCATTTGTAGATCACCAACATAGCCCATAGCTCGAATACCCTCCAGGGTAGTGGTTTCATCAAGAATATCCTAGAAGTCAATGAGTGGAGGTTTGCTCCTTGCAGTTGGCAGCTGCAAGAATTCCCGCAAGGGGCTTGTGGTTATATTCAGAGTAAAGTGGTCAACATCACCACGGATGAAGACACGGCTAGTGTCTGGGTTGGTGTAGGTATGGGCTGTATGCTAGTGTCTGGGTTGGTGTAGGTTAGGGCATGATTGACTGGGTGGACACGAAGAATTTTAGATATTATTGGAGAGTTGGGGTTTCGGAAGTTCTTGAAATTTATGAAGTGGTTGTTATCGTGGGTTACAACCAACAGAAATTCATCAGAGGTTAAGAGCTGCTCGTCAGGGTTGTGGCTTTGGCTTGCAGTCGAAGAACAGAATGAGACTGAGTCATCTTCCATATGAGCCATTATCCTATGAGAACATTAGCATGGTTAGATATGTCCAATACAGTAAACCAAACACTTGTGAAATTATATCCATACATTTCAAAAGTCAATCACCATTTTGAAAGAATTCTGACCCTTATATTGACTTATGTTGACCCTTAGTCAAAAGATGAAAAAGTAAAAAAATTTATAAAAATCGACTCTGAAAACTCCAAAGACAAAGTGATATCCATTGTGAATAAAAATATGTTTTGGCACAAGTTTTACAATGAATTCATACATCTAAACAACTTTGTAACACTGAAAATTTTCCCAATCAATCCATAACATGAAGATTTAGTCTAAAAACGGAATCAAACCCCAACCTACATCCAACCGAAGAACACTTTTTAAATTTTTTGTGATTTTATTGTACGAAAACATGCTCTAAGTGTCCCTAAGGTGCATCACAACAATCATATGCATTAACAACATCATTTTGATATTGAACAATGCTTTTAAAAGTCTCGAAAGTGTCTTCCGAGTTGAAGAGTGTAACGGCCAATTTTGGTTTTAATCTTGATTTACACTTGATTGGTCACACATATGAAGTATATCTTATGTGAATGAACAACTTTAACACAAATGTGAATAATTTTGGCAGCAACATAGATCAAATGTTCAAAATGAGTGTAACCAGTTCTTTTGAATTTCAAAAACCTTGAAAGCGCGTAGAAGAAGTCAAGTGTGAAACAACTACTTATAGAATTAAGGTGTAACGGCTCGAAATATGAAGGAACGCGCTCGAAGTGTGAAGGAGTTCGAAGAAGAAAATGTGCTCGAAGTCCACTTAGATCACTGTTCTGAATTCGAAGTACGAAGACTTCAAATTCAAAGTACGAAGACTTCAAATTCAAAGTGTGTATACTTTGAATTCGAAGTCAGAATACATCGAGTTCAAAATGATTACTGTTGAAGTGCGCTCGAAATGAACTATGTATGCACTGTTTAGAATCCGAAATGTACTAACTTCGAATGCGAAGTCAAGAAGGCGCTCGAAGCCTTCTTCCATTTGTGTGTTCCGTGTTCGAAATGAATTGACTTTAAATGTGAAGCCAAGAAAGGCGCTCGAAGCCTTCTTGGATTTGTGGATTTCGAATTCGAAGGCTAAATGGAAATTAGATTGTGTTTGAAGTCTTCATTATCATTAAGACTGTTGGAATATGCCCGCTGACACGAATGAGTTAATAGCGCTGCTGATGAAGTATAGGCCTATTGGGTCACACACTAAGTATTGATTCCGGCAACACGATCAAGCAAAAGAGAGAAAAGGCCAAAATGGGTTTTGGCAGCATGGTACACAGGCCGTGTTCTTGAACACAGACCGTGTCCAGCCCAACTAGCACAGGGCGTTTTGGCCCAAGTAGAGGCCGTGTGCTTTGGGCCTACACGGCCGTGTAGATGAACACGGGCCGTGTTGGGTCTGTTAGACACGGGCTAACTTGGCCCAATTGAGATCGTGGGCTTTGGGCCTACACGGCCGTGTTGGCCAACACGGGCCTTGTATGATTACTGCAACAGCAGAGTTAACATTCTTAAACACACCTTTTAATGAGATTAAGTGTTGTGTTAAGAGTGCTACGTTTTTCTGTGCCAAGGAACAGACTCTTGGTAGTTGTAGAGTTCTTGTTCATGAGAAGTCTCTCTCTAATAGCTTTTCATCTTTGTGATCAAGTTTGATGCACAATAGAGTGTGGTACACACAATTTGGTTGTTGTTTTGGTGGCTACATCAACCTACTAGCATTGGGGAATCAAGTGTGCTTGGGGTGGACTTCACTAGAGGAATCCTAGTTTGGAATCTTGAAGCTTGACAAGAGGAAGATTGTAGTGGTTGCACATTGGTACATTTCTATCCATCTTGTTCTTTTATTTAGTTGCATTTCCATGTCTAGATATTGGTCCATGGCATGTGTGTTTGTTTGGCTAGTTTATTGGTTTATTATATCTTGCTTCCGTTGCTACTCGATTATGCCAAACAAATACCTTCAGTGGTATCAGAGCCATATCTAACATGGCTTTGCACTAACGGGTCTAGAAAAACCATATGAATATTTTATACAAGAAAATTGTTTTCTTGACAGTTTTTCGTGTAGATTTTTGTTAGGCTAAAATTGATATATTTGTAGCCTACATGATATTCATATAAACATTTTATATTAGAAAATTGTTTCTAGAAATGGTTTTTCATGTAGATTCATGTTAGGCTAAACTTGGTATATTTGTAGCCCACCTAAGATGTTAGTTTTACATCAAGTCTCAAAAACCATATAAGTACATTTATATAAGAAAATTGTTTTCTTAAAAATTGGTTTTTCCATTGAGACTCTTGTTGTGCTAGAATAGATTTATTCATAGACGTGTTAATATTTTAGTTTTTATTTTTATATATTTGTTGTAACTTGGCATGAAGTGTACACAAATATATACTTATAAATGTATATATGAATATGTGTCACAAAAATGGTTTGGTACACTAATGCATATGTATAAGGATTGTCATTTTGGTGCCTTTGATGTTGTTGACAATCTTGACTAAAATATAGATATATATTTATATCATGGTTTTGTGTGGCACACCATGTTTCACTTATGTTGCGTTTGGTTAATTCGGTAACACGATATGCCCTTAGACCTATGTGTTGTGGTGGTTTATTGATTCGGTTTTTGGTGGCCTGCGTGCCATATTGATGTAAATATTTATTTATATATTTGTTGGTGCGGCTTGCACGCCTTTTATTTTATTCCGTGTATTTGTATAAATAGTGTAGAAATGCGACCTACGTGTCGTTTATATATATATATATATATATATATATATTCTATGTATTTGTAAATAGTATAGAATTAGAACCGGAGAAGTCAACGGGAGTCATGGTGATGACGTCTTGGCGAGAAGGAATCAATACGCTATTGGAGGTGTTGGATTTGGTGGGAGCTCACCCAACGAGACTTTACCTTGTCCTTAGGTTTTGGCCTCGTTTTCCCCGTTGTGGCTCACGGGGAAAACACATAGGAATTTTGGGCATGTTACCGAATTATACATATATATATTTGTGTGGTTGTGTTTTATTTTTCTATGCATGGATTAGGATTCGCATGCTAGACAATTATTCTATAAAATTAAATAAAATACAACGTTTGTTAAAATGGCTAACAATCTCGTGCGAATAGAATTGACAAAGAAAATATAAACTTGGTATTATATTTAAGTAGTGCTTAAAATCGTTTTGACACTTACTTTGTTAATTCACAAAAGGTTTTTATAAACCGGAAACAAAATCCCGTTTTTTTTAAAATGCAAATCACGCACCATCCGTAAGATGACACCACCCGAATCTAACGAAACAAGGATGATTGTCGAGCTAAGCACGAGTCATTCCTTGCGTAGTTGTGTGGAAGGTGAGTGGGGTAACTCGCATGATTGGATGTCGAGCTAAGCACGAGCCAATTGATGGTCGGGAGTGCCACCCGTGTGTCTTGTCAGACGGTTTACAATTTTAGTATATAATTCTTGATTAGTTGTCGAGCTAAGCACGAGCTAAATAAAAATTATATATTAAGATTGGTGTAAGAAAGGGATCAAACATGCCAACCAACATAATGGATGTCAACGGATCCCGCAAGTGTCTAAGAGTTGTAATAGAGATTACAATTGATAAAATGGTTGCCAGCCTAAAAGCTTCGCCACGTGATCCGCGGCAAACCCGTCACGATGAGAGGTGAAATAAGGTTCTTAGCCCTTGTTACGAATAATTGTTTCGTCTAAAACTATGGGGTAATTATTTTTAACAAGGTTTATCTAAACTAACCAAAACTCGTATTATTGTTATTTATAGATGTCAAACCATAACAATACCACGTCAAACATCTCACTTCGTGTGTTCCTAGAAAGGGAGAAACTCACGGGAGTGAACTTTATTGCATGGCTTAGGCAATTGAGGATTGTCCTTCGTCATGAGTCAAAGTTGCACATCCTTGAGGAACCCCTTTCGGAGCCACCTGCTACCAACGCGACTTGGGCCGTCCAATACGGGTATGAAAAATGTGTTGAGGACACGCACGATGTTGCCTACCTCATGTTGTCAACTATGAGCTCGGAGTTGCGAAAGCAGCTCGAGCACATGCGTGTGTACGATATGTTAAACAAGCTCAAGGACATGTTCCGACAGCAAGTTAGGCGGGAACACTATGAGTGTGTTAAAAGCCTAGTCGGTTGTAGGCTGTAGGAAGGCGGGAATGTTGGTCTTCATGTCCTTAAGATGAAGGCGAACGTGGACCAAATGGAGAGGTTAGGATTTCCTATTGGGAGAGAGCTCGCTGTGGATATTGTACTCCAGTCTCTGCCCGCATCATATGATCGGTTTGTCACAAACTATCATATGCAAGGAGTAGAGAAGTCCTTAAGCGAATTGCATGGCATGTTGAAGTCTGCGGAGTCTGACATGGCCAAGCATAATTCCACCTCAACCACTCCCGTCTTGGGCTTAAAGAAACAAAAGAAAAGGAAGAAGAAACCGACCCTAAAAGGAAAGGTTGGAGTTTCCAAGCCTATCCTTGACGTTGAGTTGAAGAGTATAGAGGATGTGCCTCAAGAAGAGACTCAAGAAAAGGTGGTTTGCTACTTCTGTGGAAGATTTGGAAATTGGGGCCGTCACGCCTGCCCTACGTGCCGAGAGGATATAAAACTTCTCAGGAGAGAGAGAGTTAACGTTCCATCTTCAGGTACGTTCATGATTCATTGCTATTCTTCTATAAGCTGGGTTGTTGACCCGAGCTGATTGACTCACGTTTGTCACAAACTTGTTTGTTACAAAGTGTAGGTCCTTGGTGAGAGAAAAGCATGAAGAACCGGATCTCGAACGAGGAAACCATGGTGATTGTCCTCCAAGAGAAGATAAGGAGACTTGATCTCGCTTGTGTCGCCGGTTTATTTATTACTTTATTTTATTGCCTTGCATGGCAAGTAACATCTCTTTGTATGCTCGCTTTAATTACGGTGAACAAAAAATTTTGAAGTTTTAAGAATTTATGTTGAACCTTTTTTAAACGTTATTTATTCAAGGTTTTTATGTCATAGCTCATGTGTTGTTTTGCCCTACGTGGCGTACAACTTTACATGTGGTGACAATGAGTTTACTCTTAAAATACAAAATTTATTATGAAAATCCATTGTGAGATATTTTGTTCAAAATTTCCCATGTCATGGCATACACAAGGATTTGTTATAAGTAATGGAATATTCATGAATAATTGATTCTGAATGTTTGGATGAGTTATCTTTGTGTCATAATCAATTTAACCACATAAACAAGAAATATGTTGCCTTGATCCAGGTGGTTAGGATCTCGGAATAGTTTAGTCTCGGGCTAAACGTTTTGATGTTGATCTTGTTTATTAGGCTAAGATGATTATAAGATCCTTCGCCAGAGTTTGTGAGAGGATTATAAGCTTGCTGGATTTTGATCACACTTTGTGGATAATCCGTTCAAGCATACCACAAAGAATAACGAAAGAGAAACCTCTTCATCACTACCTTGATGGTAGTAATTGCGAGACGTTTATTAGTTTAGGCATATGTCTGAAACCTTGTTGGTGTTCAGAATTAGCCAAAACAACTTTAAGAATCAATAGGGCATATAGATCAAGGTACTTAGATCTAGTTAAGATGATAAGATATCTATTATCTATATATTGGATGACCATATAGTGAATTGTAGAATTGTTTCACAATTCATATCCTACTAAGACGCATTGGTACATAGTGTCATGGGGTAGGGAACCAGGTGTTATTGATCCGGTTTATGATGGGTCAAGAATGTGTATCCGGTTTGTTGGGATATTCATTTGCCATTGTGACTAAGTCCTCAAATCCAAATTCAATAGATAGTCTATTTAGCATTTATTAAGATACGACTAGAAAGGTTCTTTGCTTGTCTATCTTAATAGTTCGGAGTTATCCATTCTACATTCAGTGGGAGAAGGATAAACTTGAAATCAAGAAGTGCTAATACATTTGAGGAGTTCTTCTAAGTTTTAGTTATTTAACCTTTTGAGAACAATGTTTGTTGCTTAAAAGGGGAAGAAGAAAGAAACTAAAACTAAGGCATTCCAGTGGAAGAACGTGGAACTTAAATGAAGACTAGATGATGATACTAGCATATAATCTGATATCTTTGATAGATGATCAGCCTGGTTATGTTGGTATGCCTGACTAAGAATCATTACTTCTTTTAATTCTGATTAGAGTCATATAGAGCCAAAGTGTGACATTCGGCAACAAATTTCCCAGGTTAGCCATTAGAAATTCTAATTTTAAGCCTAGTATGACTAAAAATAGTAATTATGACTTAAATACATCCATATTAATATTTGATTTCGTAGAAATCCCGCCTATATGGTTAGAACCTTCCGGAGCTCGAAAAATCGAATTATTACGAGTCAAGAATTACAAATCAGGTACAATAATAAAAATAATATCAATTAAAATAATTAAATAAATTATGATAAATATAAATAAGTTAAAATATAAAACATATAAAAATAAACTCATAAAAGTAATAAAAACTCTGTAATTAAAAGATTTAAACAAAATCAACAATTATACAAAATTCATTTAAACCAATTACACTTAATTATTCAAAAAATAAATAAAAATAAAAGAAACCCCCCCCCCCCCCCATGAGGCCGGCCACCCTACCCCCCCCCCCCCCCTCAAATTTCTCTTGCCTCCTTCTCTTCCCAAGAACCACTACTTGATCTCCCCCATGCTCTATATAAGCCTCCTACTACTCCTTATCATTTCCTTTACCACCACACTCCATCTCTTCTCTTTTTTCTCTTCTTCTTTCACCAACAAAAATCTCCCAAGAACATCCAAGTCTTGATCATCTTTTGAAGATCAAACACTAAATCAAAGAAAAGAGTTGGTAAGATGATCATAAAACACTAATCTCTACACTTCAACCTCTCTTCTCTTCTTCTCTTCTTCTTTCTTTTATTTATTTTCTTTGTTGTTTATCTTATTTCCTTTATTTATATATATATAATCATGTAAATATAAACATCCTACCAATGTTGTAAGGAGCACATGAAATGTGCATCATCCTACCGTTGTTGTATGGAACTTAATCAACTAAAAATCAAGAAAATAAGACTTTGATCATTCATGTGTTTCATCTTAACAAATGTTGTAAGGAACACATAAAATGTGTATCATCCTACCATTGTTGTAAGAACACATGGATTATCAAAGCTTATACTCATACAAGATGATTAATCATGAATATAAACATGTTATATTAAAGTTATGACCCATAAGCAAAAAGAATAATAAAGCTGGCAGATTCTGATGCTAGAACTCCCCACTTGTTTTTGTTATATCTGGAGTTTTAGGTATCAAAATCAGTTGATTCTTTTTGCTAATCTTAGTTTAAGGTGTTACCTTTCATTTAAACCTGGATTCACTAATTTTCATCAACGTTTGATCCTTCAAACATATTTAAGAAGACCCATATGTTGAATCTGGAAATCTGACAGATTTAAAAAGGTACACTTTAAACGCGTGTAACTTACTCATTCTTGGGTCAAAATACGTCTAGTGTTTTTTTAAAAGTTTAATCTTTGAGTCATGGTTAATTCCCAGTTTGAATCATGTAAAAACGAGGTCGTATGAGCCCTAAACAGACGTTTTAGTAACAACATGTCATCCAGACACTGATCAGTGGACATCTTATACACTTTTAATTATTAAAAATATTAAAAATGGATTATAAATTCCTATATTTTTACTGGACATTCTAGAAACATGTATTAAGATTATATTAAAATATCAAGCCTTAATATGACTCCTAAATTACAGTTTTTAATTTTTAAAGTTTAACTTAAAGAACTGAAAATTCTAGTGAACACTTATGATTTATGGAAAAATAGAGACAACCTTTAACTATTTAAATAAATAAGTTAACAACAAATAAATAATACAAAATAATAAATAAAATAAGTCTAATAGAGCTACATACCTCTTATATTAGGAAAGGAGCTTCGGTAGGAACAAGAAATCCTTACGAGTAAACACCTTTGCATACCGAGTGAGTATCATAGCCCCTTTTTACCGTATTTCATATTATTTTGGGGTGAAAGCATGTGTATACGTTTAATGAAAAGTTTATTGTCTATCTTCTTATTTATTTCAAATATTATTTTGAGCACTTATGGTATTATTCTTTGATGTGCTTGGGTGATCGTTGTAAGGCCCTTTCGTTGGACATTATTCCTTACCTCCGCTAGTGAGCCGATGGTATTTGTAAGTAGCGCTATTTGGAGATTCCGACGTCTCCCATTTATGGTTGACAAACTATAGATGTACTTTACCACTACTAACGTCATTTAATATAGGCGTTAGGTTTATCATGGGCAATTGGTTGTCGGCTAGGTTGGATAATGGCTCAAGCAATAATTATCATAGTCTATTACTACCATGTGCAACGTATTGGGCAATATAATACATCTTCTATCATTATTTCATACTTGGATTTTTATCCAAAAACTTCCATCAATTATTTAAACTTTTCTCATTTAAAAGATATTTTGTGCATACATTAAAAACCTATGAACTCACCAACTCTAGTAGTTGACCCTTTTCTTTTACCCGTGCTTTCAGGTGACCGCCGTTAGGTACCTTATGCTTACAAACATGATGTGTGGCATCTTCATCTTCATCGTCACATTTTATAAAAACAATATCTATTTTATTTACGCATCGTACAAGACAATGTCCTTTAAATATTATTCGGTTGTGTAACTTTTATTTATGTTTCATCCGAACTACTTATTTTGTTAATTTAATCTAATGGTTATTATCTATTTACCTTGTGCGATGATATCTTGTGCTGTGACACCTCGTGTTTCCGCTTTAGCGGGGTGTGACACAAAGAGATATGGGTTTCTCATATCTAAGTGGTAATGACTTAATGGTGAATCATGGTAAATACTTAATGGTGAGCATTGTTGAGTTCGCCACCTATCGGAAGACGTAGTGACGTAGTGGATCCAGAATTCACTAAAAATAAAAGAAGTAAATGATAAAGAGATGCAATCCATTTGGAATGTCCAACTGCTTGACTTGACTTCATCCCATACCTAGGTGTATACCAAGGTGGTAGTGATGGGATTAACATGGATGGAATTGTAGACAACTTCAAATACCGACTAGTGGTAAAGTTTTTCATGGTGGTTATGGAGAAACTTGTACTAGTGGCTATGTTGAAGAATGTTTGATACTCATGGATATTAATGACCATGTTTCGTCATGAAACAATATGATGAGGAAGTGCTTATAACACTATCCGAGGGTCTTAATATACGTCCGTAGTATCCGAATTATGTCTACAAAAGTGGATAAGACCACTTCGGGCTTATTCTTGCATCTTGAAGGAAAGATATCTTTGCTTACTATTAGAAGATCATAGTGATGAGTTTTCTAAAAGCATAGATAAAACCTTTTACATATGTCAGGGCTAGTGGGACCATTGTTGTATTCCTAGTGTTAAATGTCTATGGAAGATAATGTCCCGATATTAGGTTATCTGCAAACCTAATTCAGGAATTACTGCTTCATAGGGGCATTTAAGAGATACAAAATTGGATAGTATTTAGTTCAAGAAATATAGAGATATGTTCTTGATGTTTGACTACTTGAATAGGCTTGGAGTAAGTAGTTACTCTAATGCGTGTTTCTACTAGGATAACGGTTGATCTTTGATCAAAGTTGATGATCCTAACTTGTGGTGTTGTTTGTTGATTCTTAAGTGTCACTAACCCTATTGTGGGCTTTTGAGACAATAAGGGTGTGATTACTTTAACTTTTTGAAAAGTAAGATCTCTTTGATGCATACTTTTGAAGTTGTCTTGTCAAAAGAGATATAATTGAATAACAAAAGATCTTGTGGATGTTGTGGGACAAATCCACTAGTTAAGCCGTTGTTATGGACTAGTGGTGTTTGTCATACTAGGTCCATTAGCATGTCTAATGCATATAACTTGGCTTGAATATGTTTTGGTTTATGTTTGATTTGTACTTATGTTTTGGGGACGTTAAGCAGTATTGCAATTCATACCATATCGATTATTAAATGGAGATTTAATAATACGCCGAGGGCAGGTATTTTATGAATCCTTATTGTGTTCCATCTTAGCATGTTTAAACACTTCCGAGAATGTTTTTCATTCTAAAATCTCCACAATCGGTTATACTTTATGGGAAGGAAGTATAAATTAAGATTGAGGTAAAGAGTTGGTTTTGTTAAACGTGATTCTTGCCTATACTTGAAAGGGGTTTCAAGTGATTGGAGGACCCGCACCCGAGTTCGCTTCATGGTTCTAGTCATAAGAAACTCGGGATGATGATGACGTTTCATCCTTAAACTAGAGATGCATGTGATTCCAAAGCATAGGTCTGCTTTGCTTTGATAGTTTTCTAACGCGGTCCGTAACTGGTCGTTATAAGGGAGATGATTGGGTAGAGTATTATCTATGTGGCAGGACTATGTACTCGAAAGGAATTTGTTGCTCTATGTATAGAGAAGATATCCATGGGCCCCTCGATGATTGAGTGCTGACGTTCATATGTATGGCCGTGCTCAAGTTATATTGATGATGGATCAACGTTAACTTGGTTTGTTGGTCACCACTAATCTAGAATCGAGAAACATAATCGTGAACGATCTGAAGGTTGACTTTATTCCATGCCTTGTGTTCACATAGGATATCGCGAACAAAGGGATGTACACGTTCATTTGTCTTTAGGACAGTCATTTCATGATTGGGAACTTGGCAAGAGTGGAATACCCTATATTGACTTGGGAGCATAGATGTCTTGCTAGAGGCCGCTCTATGTTTGTGTTATTTTTCGTAATCGTGCCACGTGCAAGTGGGAGTCTGTTGGAATATGCCCGCTGACACGAACGAGTTAATAGCGCTACTGATGAAGTATAGGCCTATTGGGTCACACACCAAGTATTGATTCCGGCAACACAATCAAGCAAAAGAGAGAAAAGGCCAAAATGGGTTTTGGCAGCATGGTACACGGACCGTGTTCTTGAACACAGGCCGTGTCCAGCCCAACTAGCACGGGGCGTTTTGGCCCAAGTAGAGGCCGTGTGCTTTGGGCCTACACGGCCGTGTAGATGAACACGGGCCGTGTTGGGTCTGTTAGACAGGGGCTAACTTGGCCCAATTGAGGCCGTGGGCTTTGGGCCTACACGGCCGTGTTGGCCAACACGGGCCGTGTATGATCACTGTAACAGCAGAATTAACATTCTTAAACACACTTTTTAATGAGATTAAGTGTTGTGTTAAGAGAGATACGTTTTTCTGTGCCAAGGAACAGACTCTTGGTAGTTGTAGAGTTCTTGTTCATGAGAAGTCTCTCTCTAATTGCTTTTCATCTTTGTGATCAAGTTTGATGCACAATAGAGTGTGGTACACACAATTTGGTTGTTGTTTTGGTGGCTAATTAACCTACTAGCATTGGGGAATCAAGTGTGCTTGGGGTGGACTTCACTAGAGGAATCCTAGTTTGGATTCTTGAAGCTTGACAAGAGGAAGATTGTAGTGGTTGCACATTGGTACATTTCTATCCATCTTGTTCTTTTATTTAGTTGCATTTCCATGTCTAGATATTGGTCCATGGCATGTGTGTTTGTTTGGCTAGTTTATTGTTGTATTATATCTTGCTTCCGTTGCTACTCGATTATGCCAAACAAATACCTTCAAAGACTTCGAATGCGAAGTCAAAGCTTGATTACATGTCCGAATTCAAAGTTTGAATTCAATGACGAGCTTACAAATTCAATGATTTGAGTTCATTTCAAATTCAAAGCTTCATGTAAAATCTTTACCCATTTCGAATTTGAAGTTTATGTTTTGAACTCGAAGGGTATTCCAGAAAAACTTTTAAGTTTTGAAAATATTTTTGGTCCTTTCTTTTATCAAAATAAACTCAAATATTTTTGTATTTTCAAAATAGAAACACAAAATTTTATGGTATTTTTAAAATAGAAACACAAATATTTTTGGTATATTAATCATTTTATAAATGTTTTTGAGATTTTTCAATTTCGTGAATGTTTTTGTGATTTCATGTATGTATGATTAACACTCCCCCTCAAACAATGCTTTCATTCTCTGCAAGATGAACAAACATTGTGAAATACCCACTCAAAACAGAAAACATAAATCATGAAGAATTGAAAGGGAAATACAGAATGTCAGACCTTATAATTCAACATGCCTAATTTTGACTCTAACTCATTAAAACGAGTATTGTCTAATGGTTTAGTGAACAGATCAGCCAATTGATCTTCAGCCTTAACATACTGTAATTCAATCAGACCTTTTTACACATTGTTTTTAATGAAATGATACCGGATGTCAATGTGCTTGGTCTTTGAGTGGTGAACTGGATTGCATAAGATGGCTATTGCAGATTGTGAATCACACAATAGTGGGATCTTGTCATATTGCAAACCAAAGTCAGATAACTGAGTCTGGACCTACAAACTCTAAAAGTAGTACATTGCAGCAGCAAAATATTCAACCTTAGTAGTTGAAAGTGGATACATGGTTTTGTTTCTTTGAAGCCCAGCACATTAGTCTATCTCCCAGAAAGTGTGCACTACCAGAATTACTCTTTCTATCTAGCATGCATCCAGCATAATCTGCATCTGAATAGGTATATAATTGTAAACTTGAATCTCTTGCATACCATAGACTTAAATCAGGAGTACCCTTTAGATATCTGAAGATTATGTTATTCCTTTGGGTTAGCCTGTAATCTAGCACATAGACATGTAGAAAACATGATATCTGTCCTACTAGCCGTCAGATACAATAATGAGCCTATCATACCCCTATATGTTTTTAAATGACATGGGTGTTGACAAAGCTGAATAGCTGAGCATGTCATACTTTTTCAACAAGTCTTTTATACACTTGGATTGATTTATAAAAATGCCATGACTTAGCTATTTCACTTGTAATCCGAGAAAGAAATTTATCTCTCCCATCATACTCATTTGAAAACGATTTTGCATTGTTTGTGCAAACGCATCACTGTACTTAGGATTTGTAGAACCAAAAATGATGTCATGCACATAAATCTGTACTAGGATTAGATCTTTCCCTTTGGCTTTTGTGAACAGAGTGGTGTCAGTTTGTCCTTTATTGTATCCTTCACTTAGCAAATATTAAGACAGGACATCATACCAAGCTCTCGGGGCTTGTTTTGGCCCATATAAAGCTTTGTCTAGAATATAACCATGCTGTGGGAGTTTGGGATTGACAAATCCTTTAGGTTGAGACACATACACTTCCTCCTTCAGAATACCATTTAGGAAGGTTGTCTTTACGTCCACCTGAAAAATCTTAAAGCCTTTAAAAGGAGCATAGGCTAAGAATAGTTGAATGACTTATATCCTAGCTAAAGGAGTGAATGTTTCATCATAGTCTATTCCCTCTAGTTGGTTGTATCCTTTTACAACCAGTCTGTCTTTATTTCTCACTACTCTTCCATCTGAATCTCATTCGTTCTTAAAAATCGACTTGGTACCCACAACTGATTTATCTTTTGGAAGTGGTACTAGTCTCAACACCTTCAGCCATTTAAATTGATTGAGTTCTTCTTGCGTAGCAACGACCCAATCAGCATCTTGTAACACATCAGAAACCTTACTGGGTTCAATCATGCTTAGGAAACTAGAGTGAAGGCACTCATTTGACGTTGCAGAACGAGTCCTTACCCCATCTTCATATGTTTCCTATTATCTGTGATTTTGGATGGGATTGTGTGCATCTTATTTCTCGGGGGTTGTTGATCGGAGGAAAGAATTCATCTAATCTTCCTACAAGTTCAGTATCATCCTCATTAATCACTGGTTCTGAATCATAGACTGGAGTACTCTCATAAACCGGCTCATGAGGTACTACTGCTGGACTGACAGCTGATGTAGATGGAGAATCCACGGTTAGATATGATGACGAATTGTCAACCTCCGTTGCAGTTGTTGTTGGAGACACTCCATCATTCCTACCACCAGTATTAGAAACATTATATTTAGTTTAAAAGAAATCAAATAGGAAATCTAAATCATATTCTGTAGAATTCGGATTTAAATTTGTTTCTTTTCTTTGAAGTACTGGTCCTGAACTGACTTGTCTAGAAGCAACTCCATTTTGTTTTTGAAAAGATTTAACATCCAACATATCATCAAATGTTACATTTATGCTTTCAACAACACAATTTTTCCTTTTGTTTAAAACACTATAGGCATTGGACTCTTGGAAATAACCAACGAAAATAGCTTAATCAGCCTTGGCCTTAAATTTTCCTAGGTTATCCTTCTCGTTGAGTACAAAGCACTTATTACCAAATATGTGAAGATATTTGATATTAGGTACAATGCCATTTGCCAATTCATATGGAGTTTTATTAAATCGTTTATGGATGAAGGAACGATTATGTGTGTAACACGCCGTGCTGACAGCTTCAGTCCAGTAGGAAGGCGGCAGACCAGAATAGGACAGCATTGTACGAGCACCCCGTTTTGTTTGGTTGTGTCGTTCTACCACCCCGTTTTGTTATGGAGTGTATGCTGCAGAAAATTGATGTGTGATTCCCACCAGGTCAAGATAAGCAGAAAAGGTCTTGTTCTTGAACATAGTTCCATTGTCAGTCCGAATTGCACCAACATTATGTTCAAACTTGTTCTGCTATTGCTTGATGAAGCTGATGATAACTGGAATAGCTTCATCCTTTGATCTTAAAAACTTGACTCAACTTTATCTTGAATAGTCATCGACAATCACTAAGATATACTTCTTCCCATTACATGTTTAGACTCTTATCGGACCACATAAGTCCATGTGAAGAAGCTCAATTGTTTTCTTGGTGCTTGAAACTTGTTTGATTTTGTGAGATGATCTTTTCATCATGACTTTCTCGCAATCTACACACCTGTGATCTTTATTGAACTTCAACTTAGGCAGGCCTCTCACCAGATCACCATTTACTAACTTGTTGATGTTATGGAAGTTGAGGCCTTACTTAGGAGACAGACTGAGGTATTTGCGTTGTAATTATTCAAGTCAATTGAGTACAAATTTGACTATCTTGTTCCAGCTATAAGTACATCACCCATTTTTGTTGTGACTGAACATGAGTTTTTCTTGAATGTGACCTCCTAGTCTTTATCACAGAACTGGCCGATGCTAAACAAATTGTGGCCTAGTCCTTCCACAAAAGAAACCTTTTTAATTTTTATGCTTTTTCTGACTATATTTCCGTACCCCATAATTGGTGCTACATTGTCATTCCCAAAACAAACATTCCTAGAGTACTTGGGAATGATGTTTTGTAGAAGACTCTTGTGACATTCGGCAACAAATTTCCCAGGTTAGCCATTAGAAATTTGTATTTTAAGCCTAGTATGACTAATAATAGTATTTATGATTTAAATACATCCATAATAATATTAGATTTCATAGAAATCCCGCCTATAAGGTTAGAACCTTCCGGAGCTCGAAAAATCGAATTATTACGAGTTAAGAATTACAAATCAGGTACAATAATAAAAATAATATCAATAAAAATAATTAAATAAATCATAATAAATATAAATAAGTTAAAATATAAAACATATAAAAATAAACTCATAAAAGTAATTAAAACTTTGTAATTAAAAGATTTAAACAAAATCACCATTTATACAAAATTTATTTAAACTAATTACACATAATATTTTTTAAAAAATAAAAGAAAATAAAAGAAACCCCCCTCTCTTTTCTCTTGCCTCATTCTCTTCCCAAGAATCACCACTTGATCTCCCCCATGCTCTATATAAGCCCCCTACTACTCTTCATCATTTCCTTCACCACCACACTCCATCTCTTCTCTTTTCTCTTTTCTTCTTTCACCAACAAAAATCTCCCAAGAACATCCAAGTCTTGTTCATCTTGTGAAGATCAAACACATAATCAAAGAAAATAGTTGGTAAGATGATCATAACACACTCATCTCTACTCTTCTACATTTCTTCTTTTCTTCTTTTCTTCTTTCTTTTTTTTTATTTTCTTTGTTGTTCATCTTATTTCCTTTATATATATATATATAATCATGTAAATATAAACATACTACCAATGTTGTAAGGAGCACATGAAATGTGCATCATCCTACCATCGTTGTATGGAACTTAATCAACTAAAAATCAAGAAAATAAGACTTTGATCATGCATGTGTTTCATCTTAACAAATGTTGTAAGGAACACATAAAATGTGTATCATCCTACCATTGTTGTAAGAACACATGGATTATCAAAGCTTATACTCATACAAGATGATTAATCATGAATATAAACATGTTATATTAAAGTTATGACCCATAAGCAAAAAGAATAATAAATCTGGCAGATTCTGATGCTAGAACTCCCCATTTGTTTTTGTTATATCTGGAGTTCTAGGTATCAAAATCAGTTGATTCTTTTTGCTAATCTTATTTTAAAGTGTTACCTTTCATTTAAACCTAGATTCACTAATTTTCATGAACGTTTGATCCTTCAAACATATTTAAAAATACACATATGTTGAATCTGGAAATCTGACAGATTTAAAAAGGTACACTTTAAACGCGTGTAACTTACTCATTCTTTGGTCAAAATACATCTAGTTTTTTGTATAAGTTTCATCTTTGAGTTGTGGTTAATTCCCAGTTTGAATCATGTAAAAACGAGGTCGTATGAGCCCTAAACAGACGTTTTAGTAACAACATGTCATCCAGACACTGATCAGTGGACATCTTATACACTTTTAATTATTAAAAATATTAAAAATGGATTATAAATTCCTATATTTTTACTGGACATTCTAGAAACATGTATTAAGATTATATTAAAATATCAAGCCTTAATATGACTCCTAAATTACAGTTTTTAATTTTTAAAGTTTAACTTAAAGAACTGAAAATTCTAGTGAACACTTATGATTTATGGAAAAATAGAGACAACCTTTAACTATTTAAATAAATAAGTTAACAACAAATAAATAATACAAAATAATAATAAAATAAGTCTAATAGAGCTACATACCTCTTATATTAGGAAAGGAGCTTCGGTAGGAACAAGAAATCCTTACGAGTAAACACCTTTGCATAACCGAGTGAGTATCATAGCCCCTTTTTACCGTATTTCATATTATTTTGGGGTGAAAGCATGTGTATACGTTTCATGAAAAGTTTATTGCCTATCTTCTTATTTATTTCAAATATTATTTTGAGCACTTATGGTATTATTATTTGATGTGCTTGGGTGATCGTTGTAAGGCCCTTTCGTTGGACATTATTCCTTAACTCCGCTAGTGAGCCGATGGTATTAGTAAGTAACGCTATTTGGAGATTCCGACGTCTCCCATTTATGGTTGACGAACTATAGATGTACTTTACCACTACTAACGTCATTTAATATAGGCGTTAGGTTTATCATGGGCAATTGGTTGTCGGCTAGGTTGGATAATGGCTCAAGCAACAATCATCATAGTCTATTACTACCATGTGCAATGTATTGGCAATATAATACATCTTCTATCATTCGTGCATACTTATATTTTATTCCAAAAACCTCCATCAATTATTTAAACTTTTTCTCATCTAAAAGTTATATTGGGCATATTAAATTCCTATGAACTCACCAACTCTAGTAGTTGACCGTTTTCTTTCTTTTACCCATGCTTTCAGGTGATCGTCGTTAGGTACCTTATGCATAGAAGCATGATGTGTGGCATCTTTATCTTCATCGTCACATTTTATAAAAAAAACAATATCTATTTTATTTACGCATCGTACAAGACAATGTCCTTTAAATATTATTCGGTTGTGTAACTTTTATTTATGTTTCATCCGAACTACTTATTTTGTTAATTTAATATAATGGTTATTGTCTATTTACCTTTTGCGATGATATCTTGTGCTGTGACATCTCGTGTTTCCGCTTTAGCGGGGTGTGACAACTCTTGTTACCTGTCATATGCTTTGTGCATCTGGAATCTAGGTACCAGAGCGTAGATTCCTGCACACAGAAAAGAAAGAAGGTTTAGGTCCCCATGTAGTAATGGGTCCTTGAGAGTTAGTTTGACTTGGATAGCGACCTCTTTAAAGATAGAATGTACGTTTTTCTTTGTTTTCCATGGACTATTTTGTTATTCTGGATTTGTTTCGAAAGATTATTTGTTCTGTTTGACCTCATTTGATCAATGAATCTTCCAATTCTCTTATTTTTGAACAAAGTTCTCCTTTTTCCTTGATTATATATTATGTATCTTTTCGGCACTGATCTTTTCTTCTTTAAGATCGTGTATTTGTGTGCTCATGGAAGATGTCAACTCAATTAATTCATTCTCCTTTTCAATTATCTTTGTTTTGAGTTCAACAATTTCCTTATCAACTTGATATGATTCCATCTCTTGGTTTCTGATTATTTCTTTCAGTTTATCTTCCTTGATTTTGGATTTTTGTGATTTTTGTCCTAAGTTTTTCATTCTTTTCATTATGATTTGAACATGTTCCATGCTCAGACCACAACCTGTTAGGGAGTTAGAATGTACCTCTTGTGTTGCATCTTATGCATCAATCTCTTCATCATCAGTGTTGTCATAGTGTGTCTCTAGCTATTCCTCATTATTAGTGAATTCATTCTCCACATTGGCCAAGAGACAAAATTGAACGTGTGCCTCTTCCTCCATATCACTATCATCAGTGTCTGATAAAAACTGATCTTCTTCGACCATCATAGCCTTACCAACCCTCTTCTTTTTGGATAGTCTGAGCTTCTGCTTGTGAGTTCTTTCTCGGAAAAGACATACTTTAAACTCTTGTGATCAGTGCATACTACACACTTCGTGCCACAAAGGTAATGCCTCCACAACTTCAATGCAAACACGACAACAGCAAACTCAAGATCATGGGTTATGCAGTTCCTTCCATGTGATTTTAATTGCCTAGAAGCGTAAGAAATCACTCTATCACATTGCATTAGGACGCAACCCAAACCCACATATGAGGCATCACAATACATAGTAAAGTCTTCCGATCCATTAAGCAAGGTGAGGATCGGAGCTTCACATAACAATCGCTTCAAGGTCTGGAAAGCTACCTCCCACACAAAAGCTACATATTTGCGTGTCAGTTTGGTCAACGGACCTGCAAGTTTGGAGAAATCGCGGATAAACCGCCGATAGTAGCCAGCCAAGCCAAGGAAACTTTTAATCTCAGAAAGAGTTCGAGGAACTCCCCATTTCATCACAACCTCCACCTTAGCTGGATCTACTTTGACACCATCTTTATAAATGACATGGCCAAGGAAATGCACTTTCCTAAGCCAGAATTCACACTTAGAAAGTTTAGCATATAACTGTTCTCGTTTAAGAGTTTCGAGAACTTGACGAATATGGAGCTCATGATCAGCTTCAGTCTTCGAGTAAACAAGAATATCATCAATAAAGATGATCACGGATCTATCGAGAAATGGACGACAAACACGATTCATTAGATCCATGAACATGGCAGGGGCATTGGTTAAGCCAAACGGCATAACCAAAAATTCATAATGACCATAACGAGTTCGGAAAACAGTCTACGGGATATCTTCTTCATGAACTCGCACTTGATGGTACCCCGACCGAAGATCAATCTTAGAGAAATACGTCGATCCCTGCAATTGATCGAAAAGATCATCTATTCAAGGAAGAGGATATTTATTCTTTACAGTTCGCTTGTTAAGCTCCCTGTAATCTATACACATACGCATCGTTCCATCTTTCTTCTTGACAAACAACACGGGAGCTCCCCACGGCAAGGAACTCGGACGAATAAAGCCTTTGTCAAGCAACTCCTGAATTTGAGTCATCATATCACGAATTCAGAAGGAGCAAGACGATATGGAGCTCTAGCCACCGGAGTAGCTCCTGGAACAAGTTCGATCTTATACTCAACGTCTCTGACCGGAGGTAAACCCGACAGTTCTTTAGGAAACACATTAGGGTAATCAGACACTACCCTGATATCTTGGACTGGTCGTTTCTCTATCTTGGCATCAATAACATATGCTAAGTAAGAGATACAACCTTTCAAAACAGACTTCTGAGCTTCAATACCGGAGATAACAGGAATATCAGACTCATGTCGCTCTCCTCGGGCTACAACATACGATCCATGACAAAGAGGAATCTTAATCATCTTCTTGGAACAGAGAATCTCAGCATTATGACTATTGAGCCAATCCATCCCAACTACCGCATCAAAGCCCGCAATAGGCATAACAAAGAATGAGATAGGAAGACTATTCCCTTCAACATTAAGAACGGCTATAGGAACTTTCTCTTTAAAGAGACTACCTTACCACAAGCATCCTCCACATTAAGTGGATCAAACAACTTGGAAACAGGCAATTTCAACTTTTTACAACAAGTCAGAAAGACAAAGGAGTAAGTAGCTCTAGAGTCAAATAACACACATGCAGGGGTATAGTTAATAAGGAATGTACCCATGATGACATCCCCCGCTGCTTTCGCTTCTTCCACCGTCATCTGGAATGCCCTCCCTTTCTTGTGAGGCGCATCATCTTTTTTTTGGTCCCTAGAAGACCCCCTCGTTCTAGCACTTTGCCTGTTTGGGCAACCAACCATCCTATGCCCAGGCTTGTGGCATTGATAACATACATCTTCCTTGTACCCACATTCGGTACTAGCATGGCCCTTCTACCCACTTCTCCAACACCTTCTAGTAGCATTTGAACACTCACCAGAATGGTATGTATGACACTGGGAACACCAAAGAGTGTCGGGTCTCGGTTTCTTAGAAGTGTCAGTCTTTCCACATGAAGAGGATTGTCCTTTGGAAGGACCCGATTTCCCAGCTGGCTGAAACTTTCTCTTAAAACACACACTAGAAATTCTCCCTTGCACTGAATGCGATCTCCCTCTATTTGTTGGGCCACTTCAAATGCCCGATCTAGACTCACAGGTGCCCGCACATTGGCGTGAAACTAAAATGGCAAGGTTCCCACAAACCTTATCTTAGCGTTCTCATCAGGTATCAAATGTGGAACAAACTTCATCTTATCAGTAAAATCAGTTATGAGATCCTTCATCGACTTATCCCCTTTCTGGAGATTATTAAATTCCCTCTCCATTCTTTCCATGTCATACTTAGTACAGTATTTCTTCAATAGCTTCTCAGAGAATTGCTCCCAAGATAGAGCACTCAACACCTCTTTATTAACAAAGGTTTTTACTGTATCCCAATAGAAAATAGCACGGACTTTCAACATACGTATTGCGTATTTCATGCAATATTCCGGTTCACGTTCACAGGATTCAAACGTTTGCTCCATCTTATGGAGCCATTGCATAGTCACTGTGAGGTTATCACTCCCCTCAAACGTCGGAGGCTTGCACGACAAGAACTTTTTGAACGAACAAGTCTTGCGTGTTCTGCCTAAAGTGGTTTGCAACAAGAGCTCCTTTCCTAAACGATGCTCTTCCTCTATACGCTTTCTATACACCTCTTGTTCATGTACTGGTCTACTACCTTCATAACGGTGCTGAGAACGCTCATCCCTAGCTTGATGAGGTATATGTGAAGCCTCTTCTTCCATCTCTTTAAGAGCTTGTTCAATATTACCGTGCTCAGCAGACATCTTTTCTCAACCTTCTATACAACAAAGAAAGAGTATTTAGTACTCTACTATACTTACTTATCGTACTTACAAGATAGCTTGTAACAGGTAACATTCATATAACACTCACACTCAACTCCCATAAGGAACAATCAATTATGGTTGGACCCAAGTTTGAGACCGAATACTCATTCATGTACTCAATTCCCTTAAACTTAGGCTCTGATACCTAATTGTAACAGCGTTGGAAAATAGTGAATTTACTGAAAATTCAAGTTTTTAACATGTGTGGGTCCCTTTCAAAGTCATAAACCATCAGGTTATGCAGCGGAATTTTATGTTAGAAGGTTAATATATATTCAGCATATCATTCTGAAACATCTTGCATGGTGTTACTTAACACAACGGCCGACCATAATCAACAAATATTTACATACAACAAGTGTTCCATCCCAAAAATATAAACTTCGAGCAATAGGCAACCCCACTCACCAGGCTGCCTAATCTCTACCTGTTAAAATGGTCAACGCAGCAACATTAGCTATACAACATAGCTAGTGATTACTAACTTATCATGAGCATCAATAAAGCAAGCTATACAACACAGAGGCTAACAATTAATGATATCTTATCACATTGCGGTGTGTTGACAAGATCAATAAGAATCATGTCTGGCAGGATAGCTAGTCCCGCTCAACGACTCAGACCGGGGAATCAGACACAACCAACGGCGCTGGTGGGGGAGCATAAAGCAGTCCACCAAACATCGTTTTAAAGCCATTGGCTTATCGGAAATCCAGCTACAACCAGCTGATTTCCCTCTGGTGTTAAGGAACGGTTTTCCTGCATAACCTAGACCCGGTAGGCTCCCGAGTCTCCGTTGATCCCATTATGACCCAAAGGCCCTCTGGAACCCAGCTACAACCGGATGACCTCAACTTACTAGTGCGGTTCTGCTACAACTGGCTGACCTTGATCCACTAGCAGTCCGCGGACCATGCACATACACACATACGTACGATCCCATTTGGATCAATCTATTTGCATGCAATTTCATTCAATTCAATCCATCATCATACATATCATCATTCTTAACTAGGCGGCTCCAATCTGGATCCGCTGGCATGCACTTAACACATGATCTACAGATATAAGCATGGCATATCATATTATAAAAACATAGTAACTTACACCTCCATTCTTAAGCATACCTACAATAGAAACTTAAGCATACATCATACTATTATACATAAGAAATTTAGTCAATCGATTAACAAACAAGTGTCCCTCTATTGAGACTTATGAAAGCAGGTACTCACCTGAGAAGCTTAGAACAAACAGCTATTTCACTCCGATTCTGCTAACGCGTCCGATTCACCTAAACATCGTTACTTACATCAAATGTTCGTAGACATGAGCTACAACTACTTAGAATAGGAGTAGGAACCCCTAAGATATCTTTAGTCAACTTACAAAGCCATATTGACCTTTTACACGTAACAACACATAAGTTAAACAAGCCATGTTGCTACAACTACTTAGAATAGGAGTAGGAACCCCTAAGACATCTTTGCAGCCACAAGCCATGTTGCTTGCGCCCGTAAGTGTATAACCTTGCGCCCGCAAGCACAAGGTCAGTTCAGTTTTAATTAAGTCAGATGACAATTCGAAGCCACTTCGAACCACCAATACGAAGCCATGCTTAAAGCCACAAGGGCTCTTGCTTGCTCCCATAAGCACCCTTCGAATTGCCCATTCGAAGCCTCTTGCGGCCTCAAGGGTAGAGCCTTGCACCCGCAAGCAAACCTTTTTTCAGAATAGGTCGGCTACAGCCCCTATTTCAGCTGTTTTCTTTCAAAGCTTCATAAAATGAGTTTCTAAATTATTTCCAGTGTTCATACTTCATGGGGAGCATCCATATGAGTCTAAAAACAACAATTTCATCATTTATAACAACTTACACAAGATTTGGGATCAAGTTTGTCTTTTGACCCATTTGAATCAATTTCTATGAACATCATCAAAATCACCATTTTAATCCATCAATTAAGTTCTATGCAACTTGTAATTTATATAGGAATCACTTAAAGTCAGTTCTTAAGCTCAATTTTGAGTTTAACTTGCTAGAATAAAAAAACCCACTTGAACAATAAAGTGAGTACTTACAAAGGAAGAACAAGAAGAAGATGATGATGATGAGGGTAGTAACAACATCTCTTGTTTACTTGGATTAAATCTTGTACTAAAACTTTTCAAAGGTTTCTTCAAGAACACGTAGAGAGAGAGAGAGAGAGAGTTATGAGTTGTCTGTGTTTGTGTTTAAACACACAAACATGAGTATACAAGGTCCACACCGCCTTTAGGTTTAAACCTATCCACACGAGGTATTTTGTTCCCCTTTTTAACTTACAACTTAACCCTCATTTACCTGTTTCATCTAACGGGGATTATTCCGTAATCCTTACTTAAAACTGTTTACTAATTAATTATCTTATTTATATTACTACTACATTTATAATTTTAACATATTAAAATCAAAACATATAATAATAAACACACATACTTTATCATTTCACCACGTGTCCATCAAATACAACTAGGCCCAATTCGAGGACGTTACAAAGGAAATCATGAGGTAATGTTCTTCACTTCATTAGGATCACGTAGATACCGAATCTTACTCTATTAAGGTGATAAATGGATATTTGAAATCTGGGTCTTTGGGTTTTAGAATGTATGAGAGAAACCAGGAAAAGATTTAAAGCAAGAACACTTAATACTTGATGAAATACATTTCTGTATCAAAAGGAAAGATTTATATAAGTGGAGAAATGTTTTGAAACAAGAATGAGTTAATATGATAGAGTTTTGAGAAAGCTTGATCTTGGCTATGTACTCTGTGTTTTTGTAACTTCCGCAAACCCGGGCTAGTCGATTAGCGGGTTAGAGGTAAGTTATAAATTGCAAATTAATATCTTTAGCCTAATTAATTAATTAATTAACTAATTGAGATTATATATGTGTGTATGTGAATATGCTGGAAGAAATAAAATATGTATGTATGTATGCATGGAGTTAAGTATGTAGGTATGTATGTATGTATGTAAATATGTATATACGTATGTATGTGGGTATGCAAATTTGATTGAGACTTAGCCACCTCCTGCTTTGTTATTTGAAAATATGTATACGCGTGAAGGCATGAAAGTACTACATCATTTGTAAACAAAAGTGAAGGTGTTTGTGTGTGTGCGCGATAACTCTCTGTTGAAAGAAAGCTAAGAACAAGTAAACTTGAAATTGGAATTGAAGATTTGGTGATTCTATAATTCAAGTAAAAGGTTATATTATGTTTACACCATGTTATTGTTCATCTTGATATGTTTTTCTATTGAGTTATATCCATATATGGTGAAATACCATGAATGAAGTTTGAAGCTTATTTGATTAAGTGGGTTTTGTGTTTTCAAATGATTTTTATGGTTAAAAGATGTTTATGATGCATGAAAACATGTTTATAGATGTTTGGATGTTTTTTTGGTTAGCTTTAGTAAGTATTGTAAGCCCAGGAATTGATTTATGAGTGTTTGAAGTTGGCTGGACACAAGTTGAAGAACATGATGATGAATCCGATAACTTGAAACCGATATCACTGAAACCGACACCCTGAAATCTAATTATCATAAATCCGGTATTCCCAAAATCCGAAGTTCTTAAATCCGATGAACACAAATCCGGTACCCAAATCTGACCCAGAATCCGAGAACATGAAATCTGAAAAACTTGAAAATACCCTAAATCCGATTGTTGTGAATCCGGTACCTTAAGAATCTGATACCCATGAATCCGACAACCCTAAACCCGATGGTCACAAATCCGATATTCATGTTACGCGACGTGTCGGATTGTTGGACGTGACGTGTTTGAAGGTTTTCTTGACATTTTGTCCTTTGTTGATTCTTTGATTATGTATATTTAATCATATGAGGATTAAGCTTAGTGTATATGAGAAATAGAGATATAAATATACGTGGGTGGATATATTTAAAAATCAGAAACTGATTATTTGTTATTGTGTTTTTAGGAAACACAAAGACTCAGTGATATAAGATATCTGAGTTCGTGGTGAGCTTACGAGGTGAGTGGATGTTAACTCACGGATGGTAAAGTATATGATTGATATGGATGATGTGATGCACATGTTTGTGTCTAGCTAAACTGTTTAGTCTGATGCTTTGCACGTGTTTGTAGTTAGCTCGACTGTTTTGTCTGATGCTCATTGTTGGGTTGTTTGTTGCATGTGAATATTGTTTATAGTTGTTGTGTGACTATTTGGCCGATACGTGCTTGACGTATGATACTGAGTATCGTTTAAGGAGTCAGCTATGCGTGGAATTGGGCTGGACCTGATCACTATTGGTTGAGCAGTTGTAGACCCTCTCATGTATGCGTTGTATTGGAGGGATCTAACTGTACCAATTGGCAGTGGGCTATCGGTAAACCTTTTCTTTGGCCGGCATTGGTTTTAGGTTCTGCGCCGAATCACCGATCTTCGGGATTATGTGATTACATGCTTTGATATCGATTGTTGATGCTTGCTGTTGTGATTTAAGCTTCCTCTCACTTAGCTTTGTGCTAGTTCCCCTTAGTTGATGCTTTTGCAGGTTTGTGAGTTGTTGGTGTTTGTAGAAGGAAAGCTCGACCCTGCTCTGATATGTATTTTAAAAAGGAAACGAGCCAGTATATTTTGTAACACTAAGTTGAATGTGTATCGTCTATGAACTGATATTTTTGGACGCTGATTGTAAATATTGTACTTATTAAAAAGTTTGTTTGTTTAATGCTTCCGCAACGCTTTTTAAAAAAAATAGCTTGGGATTTTTGGTGTTACAATTTTGGTATCAGAGCCTTGGTTTAGCGATGCATGCACGGCTAGAGTGTTGCATTCCCAAATCTTGGCTCGTGACGAGTCAAAAATTTTGTTCAGGGGAATTAGAGTGAGTTGGAGATGCTTGTGGTAGTTAGTATTTTGTGTACTAACGGTTTATGCTAATGAATTGTGAGATGATGTCACTGTTACAAATATGGCTGATAGGGAGATCCCAATTCTTCCTCCTGTGACCCAAGCAACAACAGAGGCACCGGTACGTGAAGAATTAGATACTACAAATTTGGAAGGAATAAGAAGAAGACCAAAGTGAATATATTTACAAACTTGAGAATGAACTGCTGGAACTTCGAAATATGGTTCACAATCTGGAGCAACAGAGGCAGGCTCACACTGAACTAACCCCAATTCCAACTGCGATTACTACTCAATCAACTCGTTACCATTGACGGTACCACTTCCGCCACTAACACAGGTTATGACACAACCGTTCTACTATCCGTTCACATCCCAAGGATCTTTTCCTTTTGCATTTCCTGGATATAAACAACCATGCACGTAAAAGCAATTCTTGGATTGCAAGCCATCAGAATATCCAGGAAGCTCTGATCCTAACGTCACTCTGAATTGGTTGCGAGAGATGGTTAAGGCGTTGGACGCCTGTAATTGTGAGGAGGAATCAAAGGTGAAATTCGCTACGAGGATGCGTAAGGGAGAAGCCATGATATGGTGGGATTCCTTGACAGGACAACGTACCAAACAACAACAGGAGATCATTACATGGAATCAATTCCAAGAGAAACTTTGCGAGCAGTACTGTAGTTCTTTTGAGATTGCACGAATAAAGAAAAAGTTTATGGATTTGCACATGACCGGGAAGATGACGGTAGATGATTTAATACGACAATTCAACGAGAGACTAAGATTTGTGAAGAAGTGGGTGCCTGATGAGGCATCCTAGATTCAACATTTTGTGGGGGCTTTGCTCCCTGATTACCACAGCGCCACCAGGTGGGCAAGTACATTATTCCAGGCTTTCACGTTAGCCAAATCGGCTGTAGGGGATTTAAAGGCTAGAGACGGATTGAGCAGGGAGAGGATTTCTTAACAGAAGTCAAAGTTTGAAAAGAATAACACCCAGCAGAGACAGGGTGGATAGAGTGGGCAAAGTGGTTAGAATCAGAATAAAAGACCTCACGCCCCAATTTCCAAAATTAGATTTTTGAAATAAAACACATATAAGTGTTCACATCTGAAAATTAACATAAAAGCAAAAGCATAAATTTATTTAAAACTTGTTGTATCAAAATATACACACATAAATACTGTCACGAGTTTAATACCAAAAACTTAATGTTTACAAACCAGCCGTTAAGTGCTTCTAAGAGTTTATCAAAATATAGCCAAACTGAAGTTTTGCCCTTGTCTTTGCTAAAACTTGCAAAACATTTTAGAAATGGAATCTGATAAGCTACGAGAGGTTAGTGAGTAAACCAGACTAAAAATCATATAAACACACGTATAAAATCATATAAAGATAATACATGTATACCAGATAATCAATGCTAACCACTTGTTCTAGACCCAGGGCAGCCACCTTTGTAACAGTACTGTATCACCTTTGAGTCTTACTGATCATAATAGTAAGTTTATACACACATATGAATAACATTACATGTCAGTAATCTAATATGATAGCACACATGATGCAAATATGAATAGTAGTCTAGAAGACTCACCTTATAATCAATAATGTTGTAAAATAGTCCACAATTGATAATGATCTAATGAACACACCAATGACGAGTCTCTACATGAAATAATACCAATTATATGTCAAATACATGTAACTGCTGAATTTAATAACTGAACAGAACCCTAGGCATGCATGTGCTTTAAGAAGGCCCGCCTGTGGTTTATACAAGGTACTCCCGTGCCATACACAAGTACCCCCGTGGTCACAAGGCACACTTTGGGACATTCTAGAATATGGCATGCCCGTACCCTTTTGGGTCACGCCCGTGCCTCCTTAGGTACTCCCCGGGGCATGGTTGGATCATGAGGGGCACACCCGTTTCCTTCAATATATAGCAAAAGTACACCGACTATACATGCTTTCTCCGATCAAAACACCTCCAAAACTTATCTTTAATTCATTCTGATGCTACTAGGGTGTTTTCCTACACCCAAACAACTTCTAAACAAATAATAACAATGTTAACATGCTCAAATCCTTGATTCACCATTGAATCTTTTTAAAACCCTTTTAACTTTAAAACTATGTCATAAATCATACCTTGTTGATCCTAAGATGAATATGATGATCTAATGATGCTAAACTTGTTGTTTTCTTGATCAAAAATCACAAAGAGAGGAGGAGTTGCAGCTGTACATGTAAGGTTTGTATGTGTGTTTGAACTTTTACAAGACTTTGACTTGAAAAGGTAATATATATATATATATATATATACAGGTTTTCCATAATTGCATAATTGGTCCCTTGACTATCCAAGTTCTATTTTTGATGGTTTTAGCCCCTCTCGTTTATAACAACATATATCCATTTATAACTCATATATCACTTTATACATTTCTCGTTTTAACTTATAAATAAGATTCTGGATGTTACAACTCGTCCCCAAAATCAACTGCTGAAGAGTTCTGAATAATTACTCATCATTTCTTATTCATGCTCTCATATATAATCTGATCCTTTTCTGTATTTCTATTGGAACTTAACCAGCCCAATTTGTTTTATAACATAAACCCTTAACCTTCCGTTTTGACATACTTACATGTTGTTCCACATGTTATAGTTTGTCATCAATGCTAACATCTTCTAACAATACAATTGCATACCCATCTGCTAAACACTTTCTGAGATATAATATACAAAAGGTGTTATGAATATATGACAATTCTTCTGGAAACTCTGGTCTGTAAGTTGACTGGTGGGTCAGGCCAAAGGGCATCTTGGTGCAGCAGGTATAAATCCTTCCACATGGGGCCTTGCACACCCCATACTCTACAATGTGTTAAGTATGGCTAGTTTGGGCATGAACTTAAAAATTGTTGATTTCCACGCATTGTGTGCTGGAATTATCAGAGGGAGGGGCACCGAGCATGTGAGTGCCGTAATAATAAGAAGGTTGGATCTGGGTAGGAGTAGGATCAGTTAGGGGATCATCTCCAGCTACATGCAAGAAAAGAAAGAACCCACCCACGGTTGAGAGTATGGCATTTTAGATGATAGTGGATGATGCCACCACCACAGATGATGTCATAATCGGTATGTTTCTGATAAACTCTACTCCTTCTATAGTGTTATTTGACTCTGGAGCTAATCGCTCATTTATCTCTGTGGAATTCTGTGATAAATTGAACCATGCCTGTTTCTAAACTTGCTAATTCCTAAAAGTAGAAGATGATATGATGGTTCCAGTCACGACTGCTGTGGCTGGAGCTAAAATTGATATAGACGGTACATGTTTTCCTATTTATTTTCTTGTCATGCCTTTATTTGGTTTTGATGTGGTGCTCTTGATGGATTGGCTAAGTTTGAATCAAGCCAATATTAAGTGTCACAAAAAGTTGATTTCATTCCCATTGGCAGATGGCACGCGCGTGGTAGCAAGGGGTGAGAAGGATGGGTATGTTATTCCTATTATTTCTTGTTTAAAAGATAAGAAGGCGTTGTATAGAGGATGTGAATCGTAAATTGCATATGTAATTGACGGAAAGAAAGAAAAGCAAAAGATGAATGATATTCGGGTGGTAACGGAATACCCCTAATGTGTTTCTAGAAGAATTGCCAGGGTTGCCTCCTGTTGGCGAGGTAGAGTTCAAGATTGATTTGATCACTGGGTTTCAACAAGTGGCGAAATCACCATACAGATTGCCATCTTCAGAAATTCAAGAGATGATGAAACAGATCCAAGATCTGTTAGACAAAGGTTTTATTCATCCAAGTTCGTCTCCTTGGGGTGCACCTATATTGTTTGTAAAGAAAAAGGATGGTACGTTGCGTATGTATATCGACTACCGTGAGTTGAAGAAGAAGAGGATAAAGAATAAGTATTCGTTGCCTAGAATTGACTTGTTTGATCAGTTACATGGTACTTTATTCTTTTCTAAAATTAATTTGAGATCTGATTATCATCAGATGCGTGCATCTGATGAAGATGTATCAAAGACAACTTTTCATACGCGTTACGGTCACTAGGAGTTCTTAGTTATGCTGTTCAGCTTAACTAATGCACCTGCGGTATTCATGGATTTAATAAACAGAGTCTGTCGATCATTTCTGTATAAGTTTGTGATTGTCTTTATCGATGATATCCTAATCTATTCAAAGATTGAGTTAGAACATGAGCAGCACTTGAGACAGGTTTTGGAGACTCTAAAGAAAGAACAGCTTTATGCGAAATTCTCAAAGCGTGAATTCTGGTTGAGAGAAGTTCAATTCTTAGGGCATGTAATATGCAGCGAAGGAGTGAAAGTTGATACTTCCAAAGTTGAGGTAGTGATGAACTGGAACGCTCCAAAGACACCTTCACAGATAAAGAGTTTTCTTGGATTGGCTGGGTATTACCACAGATTTATCAAAGATTTCTCCAAGATTACCGGTCCACTAACCAAGTTGACTCGAAAAGACGTGAATTTTGTGTGGGGTGATGATCAAGATAAAGCTTTTCAGATATTGAAGCAGTTGTTATGCCAGGCTCCCATCCTTGCTTTGCCAAGTGGATTAGATGATTTCATTGTGTATTCCAATGCGTATTTAGCTGGATTGGGATGTGTATTCCAATGCGTCTTTAGCTGTTAACTCCAAGACAATTAAAACTCATGAAAATAATTACCTGACTCACGACTTGGAGTTAACAGCTGTTGTATTTGCGCTTAAACTATGGAGGCATTATTTATATGGTACTAAATGTGTAATTTGCACCGATCACAAGAGCTTAGAGTATGTGTTTACTCAGAAGGAATTGAACATGAGACAAATACGATGGGTGGAGTTGATTAAAGATTATGATTGCGAAATCAGATATCATCCTGGAAAGGCAAACATGGTGGTAGATGCCTTAAGTCGCAAGGGAACTATAAGTCCTATCCAATTCATGCGTATGGAGATAATATCAGATTTAGTGGATAGACTAAAATTTGCACAGTTGGAAGCCTTGAAAGAAGAAAATCTGGAAGTAGAGTTAATGAAGAAAAGAAAAGAGGAACTGAATGATGATTCTCGTGGATTGAAAGTATACAAGACTCGTGTTTGGGTGCCTATGCTTGGAGAATTGAGGAATTTGATTTGAACAGAAGCACATAAGTCGAGACTGTCAGTACACCTAGGAAGCACCAAAATGTATAACGATTTAAAAGTGCTTTACTAGTGGCCACCAATGAAATCTGATGTGGGAACACATAACGAAGGATTTTGTAACAAAACTTCTGCGTACACAAAAGAACTAACATGATATGGGTGATTGTGGATCGACTAACGAAGAGTGCTCACTTTCTGGCTACTTGTGAAACAACATCATTGAGTAAGTTAGCACAACTGTATATTGAAGAGATTGTTTCAAGGCATGGTATACCTTTATCAATTATATCTGACCGGGACTCCAGGTTTCTTTCTAACTTCTGGAGAAGTTTACAGAGAGAGTTGGGGATGAGAATTAACTTGAGTACTGCTTATCATCCCCAGATTGATGGTCAAACTGAACGAACAATACAGACACTCGAAGATATGTTATGTGCCTGTGTAATTGAGTATGGTGGATCTTGGGATACGCACTTGCCGATGATAGAATTTGCCTATAATAATTATTACCACTCTAGTATTGGAATGCCTCTCTATGAAATATTGTACGGTCGTCGCTGCCGTACCCTAACTTGTTGGTTAGAGGCTGGTGAGAAAGAGTATGCAGGGCCGGAGATTGTTTAGTTAACTACAGATAAGTTTGCTGTTACTAGAGAGAAGTTGAAAGTTGTCTGGGATAGGCAGAAGATGTATGCAGATCCACGCCGTCGTCCAGTATCATTTGATGTGGAGGAGTTGGTATATTTGAAAGTCTCGGCATGGAAAGGTGTGATTCGTTTTGGCAAACGAGGGAAGCTAGCTCCCCGTTTTATTGGTCCTTTCTGCATTCAACAGATATTGAATGATCAGGCGGTTACATTGGATCTTCTAGAAGGGTTGGCAGGTATTCACGATATATTTACCATTTGTTATTTGAGGAAATGTATTAAAGAAGAACTGTTAGATCATAAAGTGACCAAGCTTCGTAAGAAGTAGATTCTGATGGTATTGGTCAAGTGGAAGCACAATTTAGGTTCTGATTTAACCTGTGGGACTGAGGCTAATATGAGAGACAGATACCCTCAGTTGTTTGAACGAGATGGGATTCCGAGGATGGAATCCTCTTAAGGAGGGTAGATTTCTAACATCCACAAACCCGGGCTAGTCGATTAGCGGGTTAGCGGTACGTAATTTTGTCTTTAAGTTATAAATTGCAAATCAATATCTTGAGCCTAATTAATTAGTTAATTAACTAATTAAGATTATATATGTGTGTATGTGAAGATGCTGGAAGAAATAAAATATGTATGTATGTATGCATGGAGTTAAGTATGTAGGTATGTATATATGTAAGTATGTGTATACGTATGTATGTGGGTATGCAACTTTCATTGAGAGTTAACCACCTCCTGCTTTGTTATTTGAAAATATGTATATGTGTGAAGGCATGAAAGTAGTAGATCATTTGTAAACAAAAGTGAAGGTGTTTGTGTGTGTGTTTGATAACTCTCTGTTGAAAGCAAGCTAAGAATAGGTAAGCTTGAAATTGGAATTGAAGATTTGGTGATTCTATAATTCAAGTAAAAGGCTATATTATGTTTACACCATGTTATTGGTCATCTTGATATGTTTTTCTATTGAGTTATATGCATATATGGTGAAATACCATGAATGAAGTTTGAAGCTTATTTGATTAAGTGGGTTTTGTGTATTCAAATGATTTTTATGGTGTTTGAAGTTATATGCATATATGTTTTTCTATTGAGTTATGACGCATGAAAACATGTTTATAGATGTTTGGATATTTTTTTGGTTAGCTTGAGTAAGTATTGTAAGCCCAAGAATTGATTTATGAGTGTTTGAAGTCAGACACAAGTTGCAGAAGATGATGATGAATCCGATAACTTGAAATCGATATCATTGAAACCGACACCCTGAAATCTAATTATCATAAATCCAGTATTCCCAAAATCCGAAGTTCTTGAATCCGATGAACCCAAATCTGGTACCCAAATCCGACCCAAAATCCGCGAACATGAAATCCGACAAACTTGAAATCCGGATACCCTAAATCTGATTGTTGTGAATCCGGTACCCTAAGAATCTGATACCCATGAATCCGACAACCCTAAATCCGATGGTCCGAAATCCGATATTCATGTGACGCAATGCGTCGGATTGATGGACGTGACGTGTCTGAGGGTTTTCTTGATATTTTGTCCTTTGTTGATTCTTTGATGATGTATATTTAATCATATGAGGATTAGGCTTAGTATATATGAGAAATAGAGATATAAATATATGTGGGCGGATATATTTAAAAATCAGAAACTGATTATTTGTTATTGTGTTTTCAGGAAACACAAAGACTCGGTGATATTAGATATCTGAGTTCGCGTTAAGATTACGAGGTGAGTGGATGTTAACTCACGGATGGTAAAGTATATGATTGATATGGATGATGTGATGCCCATATTTGTGTCTAGCTAGACTGTTTAGTCTGATGCTCTACACGTGTTTGTATTTAGCTAGACTATTTAGTCTGATGCTCATTGTTTTGTTGTTTGTTGCAAGTGAATATTGTTTATAATTGCTATGAGACTATTTGCCTAATACGTGCTCGAGGTATGATATCGAGTATCGTTTAAGGAGTCAGCTATGCGTGGAATTGGGCTGGGCTTGATCGTTATTGGTTGAGCAGTTGTAGACCCTCTCATGCATGCGTTGTATTGGAGGAGATCTAACTGTACCAATTGACGGTGGGCTATCGGTAAACTTTTGCTTTGGCCAACATTGGTTGTAGGTTCTGCACCGAACCGCCGATCTTCTGGATTTTGTTATTACATGCTTTGATATTGATTGTTGATGCTTGTTGTTGTGTTTTAAGCTTCCTCTCACTTAACTTTGTGCTAATTCCCCTCAGTTGATGCTTTTGCAGGTTTGTTAGTTGTTGGTGTTTGTAGAAGGAAAGCCTGGCCCTGCTCTGATATGTATTTTAAAAGGAAACGTGCCAAAATATTTTGTAACACCAAGTTGAATTTGTATCGTTTGTGAACTGATATTTTTGGATGGTGATTGTAAATATTGTACTTATCGTAAAGTTTGTTTGTTTAATGCCTCCGCTACGCGTTTTAAAAAAAATGGCTTTGGATTTTCGGTGTTACAGTTTTCAAAACTATGAACTGAAAGGGAAGGCTTGTAGCCATTCGACTTTCACCTAGGCATGTATACTTGTTCATGCGACTTTCACATAGATATATATGGCCATGAGACTTTCACCTAGACATGTATATATGTTCATGTGACAGTCACACAAACACACACACACACACACACACACATATATATATATATATATATATGTCCATGCGACTTAACATATACATATATAGTAACTCATCCGACTTATGAGATTCGTGTAGTCCGACCTACGGATGTGTGTAAGTAAGCAAGAGACTAGTACCGGGATTGACACTGTTCGACTTGGATCAGGTGACAGTTAATTGAAGGGTAACCACAAGTAAAGTCATACAGTAAGAACTGAGTAACGAGAACTGCTGACAGGTGAGTATTCTCACTTACGTACTAAATAGACTACGAGCGTGAATGCATACATATAAACACATAAATATCCATGAATTATGAAAGAAACATGATTAGACTGCTTACTTCGGTAGCGGGTACAAGTAGATCGTTTACTTCGGTAACGGGTATGACTAGACCGTTCACTGCGGTGACGGGTATGACTAGACCGTTTACTTCGGTAACGGGTATGACTAGACCGTTCACTGCGGTGACGGGTATGAGTAGACCGTTTACTTCGGTAACGGGTAAGAGACCAACACTTCAGGTGTCGGGTACGAGACCAGCACTTCAGTGTCAGGAATGTTAGACCCTTGTGACGACAACAGGTGAGATGGGACCATCCTCGTAGACGGGTATGCCGAGACCACTTACTACGGTAGTGGGTATGAGTTAGGAGCCATTATCTAGACTATTTGGTTTTTAAGTAGTATAGTCGCTAAGCCTTAGGCTTACAGTTGTTCTTTTAACTCTTTTCAGGGGATGAGCACGGCGGAGCTTAAGTTTGGTGTTGATAGCTCATTATCCATGCTTCCGCGGTTTTAATGAATCGGTTTTATTGTTAAAAGTTTCATTGAAAAACAATTATGAGGAATGTAATTTAAGGAATGTTGTGTACTTATTTTGATTAACATTTCCTAATGCAATTACTACATCTATATATACTTATGAACGAAGTGCTATAAAAAAAAGTTGGGACGTTGCACTTTGAATGGGAACAGGTTCATCTATATCATGAGCAGTTTGTGAGAGGGATCAATGTGTTCTAGAGTGGTTTCTCTTGTTTGCATAAGATCATTGAATTTTTCCCCTGAAACATGATTAGAGGAATAGGAAGCAACAAAGTCATTTTCATTAAAACTTACATTCATTGACTCTTCTACAAATTTTGTTCTAAGATTGTATACTCTGTATGCTTTGGAAATCATAGAATAGCCTACAAACACCGCTTCAACAGCTTTTGGAGCAAACTTCTGCAATTGATTCTTTTTATTGAGAATGAAACATTGACAACCAAATATGTGTAGAAAGATGATGCTTGGCTTCCTTTCCTTGAGCACTTCATATGGAGTTTTGTTGTGCCGTTTCATAATAAGGGATCTATTATGTGTGAAACATGAACAACTCACAGCCTCAGCGTAGAAATTGAAAGATAACCCACTTTTGTACAACATGATTCTAGCAGCTTCAAGTAATGTTATGTTTCTTCTTTCAGCTACACCATGTGGTTGCTGGGTTCTTGGAGGAGAGAAGTTTTGAGATATCCCTTTCTCATCAGAAAAAGCTTCCAGAGTTTGATTTCTGAACTTAGTTCCATAATCACATCTAAGACTCCTCACCAGATTTCCATTCATCACTTCCATCTTCTTGATAAAATAGATGATCTCTTCAGCAGCCTCACTCTTTGCTTTAAGAAGAAAACTCAAGTGTATCTTGAGAATTCATCAACTACTTCGAGAGCATACTTACTTCCACCAATGCTAGCAGTTGCAACAGGACCAAATAGATCCATGAGGAACATAGAGTAAGGTTCTATAACGTAGAAGGCTTGCTTGGAAGGAAATGATGTTTTGTGATGCTTTCCCTTCTCACAAGTTGTGCAAGGTTTAAGCTTAGAGAAAGTTAGAGAAGTTAGTCCTGACACTAGTTCACCCTTGTAGAACTTGTTAATGTTTTTAAATTTTAGGTAGGAATGCCTTTTGTGCCATAGCCAGTTTGTATCCTCAATAGTTTTGGAGTAAAACATGTTTCTTTTGAAGGGTCACCAGAGGATATGTCAAGAGTGTACACATCCTTGGTTCTCTTGGAACTCAATACTATATTACCTTCTTTATCTATTATGGAGCCCCTTGTCTTGCTGAAGTGGACTTTATTATCTCCATCACACAATTGACTTATGCTTATGACATTGTATTTTAGTCCCTTAACATGTGAAACTTTGGACCGTTTGAGGTTCCCATTATGAAGTTCTCCGTAGACTTTGGTTTGCCCATGATTATTGTCACCAAAATTTGTTGTCTGTCATGGTTCTAGAACATCCACTGTCAAGAAACCATGAACCAACACCCTGTACAGATTTGAATGAAAGAAGAGTTAGTGACACAAGTAGGAATCTAATTAGTGGATCCCTGTGGAATGCACATAGCTTTCCACTTCATCTCAAGTTGTTTATGAACAATAGGAATAGCCATGTTATTAACACAAGTCTGCTATCTTGAATTCCCTTCTAAAGAACATTCAAATGCCTTATGCTCTTTGCTTCCACATTTGTAACATTTTTTAGATTTAGTGGCTTTGTAGCATTCAACAACATTATCCGAATGCTTGTGAGCTTTCTTATCAGTCCTCTGGTGACTATTATTCATCAGCTGACGAACTTGACCACTCAACTTATGAAGCTGATCCTGTAAATTTTGTAGGTCTTTGTTTACAGGCACTTTGGATTGATCATTGGATTGGAACGTTTTTTATCAATCTTAGGAGTTGCATATTTGGGAAGAATGTGAACATCCTTTTTTTCACTCACAGTTTCTTCTATTGAAAGAAAATTGAAAACTTCATGATCAACTGAGTGTTTAGAAGATGAGCTATGATCAGCTAACAAACTATCAGCTGAGCATTTATCATCTACTAACATATCAGTTGATACAAAAGTATTAGCAAATGATTCTCCAGTTTATGAAATACTAAGATTTAAGTCATCTTTTTATTATCATTGTAGTTAATAAATTTGACAACCTGATACATAGAAAAAGGATCCCAATTGGTAGTTGAACAAACTTTAGAAGCCTTTTTCATGTCTTCATCAAAACAACTACCATCTTCATTGTTGGCCATCATGCAGAACTGAGCAGAGATCACTTCATCTTCATCTCATGAGCTATCCTCTTCTACCCAATCTTCTTCTTCAGCTAGCAGAACTTGGCCCTAGGCTTTCTTCTTCTTTTTCTTGTCAAGGACAGCAGCAAGGAGTTTCTTATACTTGGCTTCATAGTCTATTTTGCTGTCCTGCTTTAGCACGGATGAAAAAGAAGTGTTACCTTTATACTTATAGTCACTGGATATGTGGCCAATTATGCCACACTTGTAACCCTCAGCTGTGGAGGCATCAAAAGTTGATTTGAATTTTGTATTGACAAACTTTGATAGCCTCTTGCTGAACCTCTTGACACCCTTTCCCTTGCTGAATGGTTTGAATTTCCTGGCTAGCATAGCAACTTTCTCAACCACCGCTTCAAGATCTTCTAGACTCTTCTACTCATCACCTTTCTCCTTTTCACTTTCTCCAACACTTTCTCATTCATCCTCTTATTCATCAGAACCATAATCAATAGCTGCAAAGCTTCTCATCATACAAGGGCAGTTGCTGCAGCTTTCACAACCTCCTTCATCTTCTTTACCTCTTCAGTCTCTTCATAAGCAACCGTAAGTGTATGTAACATATCTTTAACAGAAGTACAGTTAAGCACTTGATGATAGATTTTATTAGGTAGTGCAGAGACAAGAGTTGATCTAGCCTTAACATCAAGGCTAACCAACCTCTTATCTTCATCTGTCCATAGTTGCATATGTTTGGTAATGATTCTTTCAGTTGTGGAGGTTTGACCTTCAGATTTTGATGGGATAGATAGAACAGATGTTGAAACATAAGGGCCCTCAGTGACAATTTCTAGCATTTGGATATCAAGGGTAGACAGAAAGACCTAGTGAAAATTTCCACATGGAGAAGTTTTCAGCATCAAACATAGGACATCTTGTTAAAGTCCCAGTGTTTTAGATATTCATGTTGTTTGAGGATGAGACCATTTCGAGAGGGGTAGAACCATTTGTAGAGTAAGTAAAATAGATCTAAATATGAATTATCTAACCTGCTCTGATACCAATTGTTAGTCCCAGAGTGAGTACACAATAACGAATGTTTGTAGAAGGAGGGGTTGAATACAAACTTTAGCTTTTTAAATTTAAGGACACACCATGATACTTTTATATAATTCTTATTGATGATGAATCAAGAATTACATGTACTTAGAAGCGGAAATTCTAGGTATAATAAAAGGTTGGCAATTAATTCGTCTAACACATAGATAAGCTAACTCTAGAACAACTCATGTCTAAGAGTGTTCAACACTTGAATAAGTTTGATTGTACACAATTTGCTAAACTCTACGAATTTTCTCAACTAATGAGATTGTTGTGTAGAAGTTATTTGCATGTCTACCATGCATGGGTTTTTATCAAAAAAATGCTTTGTACTTTTACATTCAAAGATCTAAAGGCGTAAAAGAACAACACATGTTCTGCCTTTTACATATAAAATATACAAACTGAAATATTGAGCAAGTATGACATCTTTGCTCTACTCAGATGATAGAATGTACTAACTTATTTTAGAAATTATACTACTCAGTTGAAAGAAATGATCAGTTGATCATTTTTGCAAGGACTCAGTTGATAACTATTGCTCAACTGACCGTATAGATGCTTAAATTGATTAACAGTTAGATTGGGAAAGCATAAGCTCATGTATTTATATGATCAGTTGACAATGTATGCTCATCTGATCATTAAAATACATTAGTTTATGTAAGATGAAGACTTGTGTTTTGAACGACTTACTTAGCTGATGCATGTGGCCTCAGCTGATCCATTTTTCACTTAGTTGATGTTTATGAAACTCTCAGCTGATCAAAGTATTTTATCAGTTTATGGATATAATTGCTCTGCTGATCAACTTTCTTCACTCAGCTGATGGGTGTTTTTCCTCAGCTGATGGTCTTTTATACTTATTTTTTTATCCTCGTATTCCTCAATTGATGTCCTTTGGCTGATAATTTGAGTAGGAGCTGCTTCTTAGCTAATGTTTCCATACTTAGCAAAATTTCATAAATCTTATTCAAACAACACATGTTTGAATACTTTCTAAGTCATACTGAATGTAGGGTTTGGTTATCATCAAATTCTATGTTTTAAAATAGGCAGAGTTGATTTTTACGGTGAAGTGATTATCTCCCAAACAATCTCCCCCTGTTTGATGATAACAAAACCTTTTTCTTTTGAAGAATTCGTTTGACTTCAAAAGCTAAATTTTATATAACTTTATAAGTGCATTTGGCTACCTAGCTATCTATTTTTGGTAGCTCTTTTTACTTGAGCCTTGTTCTATTTTTTGTTTTTTTTCAAGTGTTCTCATTTTTTTCTATTTTTGTGGAATCTTTTCTTTGTTGTACCATTTTGTTCTGTTTTTGTGGTATCTTTTCTATTTTTCCATTTTTATGTTTTTTTGATTTTTTGAATATACACTAACATAGCTTGAATTACACGACAAAGAAGATACAAAAGTATTTACAAGAGATTAACTATTAGTTAAACTAGTCTAAGAGAAATGTAATAGAATTTACAATAGATACAACAACTAAGTAACCAAGAAGTCTTCAGAGATAAGGTCAGTCTTCAATCCTCCCACCATTTTTCTTCTTTAACTTGAAAGGCTTCTTCAAGAGGATCTGCTGCAACAAGTACTTCACATTAAACTTGTACAAGGGCTTCAAATTGACCATTTCATGTTCTGCCTCTTGTAGATATTCTTAAACCAAAGAGAAAACTCTTGCTTGCCTTTGTGATTTCAGACTGCCTAAAGAAATACCAAGTGCCAGCTCTATCCAGGAAGAAGATTCCCTCAACAAGCATGGTGTTTATTAAAGTACAAGCATGGAAAGGGAAAGAAACTTCTACACGACGGTAGATGTGGGTTTTAATATTTTATATTGTGAGTGGGTTGCACTTTTGCATAAAAGTACAATTACTTTTATCAATCTATTGATTAAAGTAACTTTACTTTTCACCCACTACCTTTACAAATAAAATATTATATTTCCACATCCTCTTTGTCTCCTACCTTCATGCAATCGGATACACCAAGATTTCCATATATACTCATGCATGGTGGACATGCAAATACAACACAGTGAAGTCTCTACTGCACAGAAAGAAAATCTCATCAGTTGAGAAATTCGTGAAGTTTATGCATTGTGTTGAATCAAACTTGTTCATGTGTTGAACACTCTATATACATTAGTTGTTTTAGAGTTAGCTTGTCTATGTGTTAGACGAATAGATTGCCACCTTTTATTGTACTTAGAATTTCCGCTTCTAATACATGTAATTCTTGATTCAATATCAATAAGAATTATATAAAAGTATATTAGTGTGTCTTTAAATCTTTAAAAGCTAAAGTTTGTATTCAACCCCCCCTTCTACAAACATTTGTTGTTCTGTACTCAATCTGGACCTAACAACTGGTATCAAAGCAGGTTAGATAATCAATATCTAGATCTGTTTTGCTTACTCTTCAATTGCTTCTACCCCTCTCAAAATGGCCTCATCAACAAACAACATGAATATCTCAAACACTAGGACCTTAACAAGATGTCCCATGTTTGATGCAGAAAATTTCTCTATGTGGAAAAGTAGAGCACATCTTTTTTTTATCCACCCTTGATATTCAAATGCTTGAAATAGTCACTGATGGTCCTTATGTTCCAACATCAGTGTTATCCATTCCATCAGAATCTGAAGGTCAAACCTCTACAACAGAAAGAATCATAACCAAACCCATGCATCTATGGACAGATGAAGATTAGAGGTTGGTTAGCCTAGATGTTAAGGCTAGATCAGCTCTTCTCTGCACTACCTAATGAGATCTATCATCAAGTGCTTAACTGTACTTCTGCCAAAGAGATGTTAGATACACTCACAGTTGGATATGAAGGGACTAAAGAGGTGAAGGAGATCAAGAAGCTCCTCCTCAACAGAGAGTATGAATTCTTCTTTGCTCAGAAAGGTGAGAGTCTTACACGGACATACACCAGGTTCAACTGCCTAGTTAATGACTTGAAAAGCGCAGACATAACCAAGAGCAACTTTGTTTTGGTGAACAAGTTTCTAGACTCCCTCCCTAAAACATGGGATCACTTTGTCACTGTTCTAAGATATAGTGAGAAGATAAAGGGAATGTCACTGGTTGCTCTCTATGGTAACTTACTAAACCATGAGCAATCAGTCAAACAAAGGAAGTTGTCATCCAAGGAGATGAAGGAGGTCGTGAAAGCTGCACCAACTGCCCTTGTATCAAGAGTTGCAAAGATGAGAAGCTTTGCAACTATTGATTCTGGTTCTGATGAAGAAGGAGATGAAGTGGAGAGTGCTAAAGAAAGTGATGAGGAGAATGGTTGTGATGAGAGTAACCTGGAAGAGTTAGTTAAAGGTGTAGCATAGCTGGTTAAGAAGTTCAGACCTTTCAAGAAGGGAAAGGGCGTCAAGAGGTTCAGCAAGAGGTCATCAAAGTTTGTCAATCCCAAATCTACATTTGATGCCTCCAAAGCAGAGTGTTATAAGTGTTGCAAGATTGGCCACATAGCAAGTGACTGTAAGTCCAAATATAATACTAGTTCTTCATCTGTGCAAAAGCAGGAGGGCAAAATTGATCATGAAGCCAAGTATAAGAAAATCTTTGCTGCTATCCTTGACAAGAAGAAGAAGAAGAAAGCCCAAGGCAAAGTTCTTGTTGCTGAAGAAGAAGATTGGGCAGAAGTAGATCTCTCCTCAGATGATGATGAGGTGATCTCTGCTCAGTTCTGCATGATGGCCAACAACAATGATGGTAGTTCCTTTGATGAAGACATGAAAAAGGCTACAAAAACTTGTTCAACTACCAACTGGGATCCTTCTTCTATGTATCAGGTAGGAAAATTTATTAACTATGATGATAATGAGAAGAATGCTATGTTTGATTACTTGTGTATTGATTTCCAGTATGCTATTCAAAGAATGAAGAAGCTAAAACTAGAACTAGAATCACTAAAGGAAAAATTAATTCTTAAGGATGGGGAACTTAAGCAGATAACTATCTTAAATGATGAGCTAGCTAATCAAAAGATACTTAATGATATCTTAGTAAAAGAAACTAGTGAAGCAACCAGAAAGTTTAATGACCTCCAAAAAGTAGAAAAGTCTTGGTGTGTATCTACATAAAAGACCACTTAGTGTGTCATGGAGTAGATACCCAAACAAGTTCAAGCTATTATTGGTGTAAATACTCTAAGGCTGCTAACTATGTTGATTCTAACAAGAACCTTAATATCTTAAACAAAGCTGACATTTTGCCACAGACTTTTCACAAAACTGTTAAAGGCAAAAGTGTGTTCACAAATAAGTTTGTTAGAAGAAAAATTTCCCACTCAAAAGAATCAATTATTCCTTCTGTTAAATCATCCTCTAGTCAGATTTTAGTATGTAAAAATTCTAATAATCTAAAGTCAAAGGATGTGAGTAAAGGAAAGGAATCATTTGTTGAAACCTCAGAGACATTATGCTGTCAAACCTTGAAAACAGATGACTTAAGTATTAGTATTTCACAAACTGAAGAATCATTAGCTAATACTACTCCATCACCTGATAGGTTAGTAGATGATAGATGCTCAGCTGATAACCTGTCAACTGATCATAGCTCATCTTCTAAACAATGAGCTGATCTAGAAGTAATCAACTCTCTTTCAATAGAAGAAAGTATGAGTAAAAAGAATGATGTTCTCATTGTTCCCATTTCTACCACTCCAAAGATTGGTCAAAAACTTTCTACCAACAAAGATCAATCTAAGGTTCCTGTAAATAAAGACCTAAGAAATTTACAGGATAAGCTTCATAAGCTTAATGGTCAAGTTAGTCAAATGATGACTGATAAGAAAACTCATAGGCATTCAAACAGTGTTGTTCAATGCTCCAAGGCCACAAAATCCCAAAAATGTTATAAATGTGGAAGCAAAGAGCATAAGGCATTTGAATGTTCTTTAGAAGGGAATTCAAGAAGCGGACATGTAATGATAACACAATCATTCCTCTCATACATAAGAAACATGAGATGAAGTGGAAAGCTAGGTGCATTCCACAGGGATGCACTAAGTAGTGGATTCCTACTTGTGTCACTAACTCTTCTTTCATTCAATCTGTGTAGGGTGTTGGTTCTTGGTTTCTTGACAGTGGATGCTCATGAACCATGATAGGTAACAAGGCTTTGCTCAGTAACTACAAGAAAGAGAAAGGTCCAAGGGTGACCTTTGGTGACCACAACCATGGGCAAACAAAAGGCTATGGTGAACTTCATAATGAGAACCTCAAACTGTCCAAAGTTTCATATGTCAAAGGGCTGAAATACAATCTCATAAGCATAAGTCAATTGTGTGATGGAGATAATGAAGTCCACTTCACAAAGACAGGAGGCTCCATAATAAATAAAGAAGGTAATACAGTGTTTAGTGCCAAGAGAACCAAGGATGTGTATACACTTGACATGTCCTCTGGTAACCCTTCAAAGGAAACATGTTTGTACTCCAAGAATAATGAGGATACAAATTGGTTGTGGCACAAGAGGCTTTCCCACCTTAATTTCAAAAATATCAACAAGTTGAGCAAGGGTGAACTAGTGTCAGGACTACCTTCTCTGACTTATCTTAAGCCTAAACCTTGCACTGCTTGTGAGAAGGGAAAGCAGCATAAGACATCATTTCCATCTAAGCGGGCCTTTTTAATTACAGAACCTTTCTATATGTTGCACATGGATCTCTTTGGTCCTGTTGCAACTGCTAGTATTGGTGGAAGTAAGTATGCTCTTGTATTGGTTGATGAATTCTCAAGATACACTTGGGTTTTCTTTCTTAAAGCAAAGAGTGAGGCTGCTGAAGAAATTATTTGTTTTATCAAGAAGATGGAAGTGTTGAATGGCAATCTGGTGAGGAGTCTTAGAAGTGATCATGGAACTTAACTCAGAAATCAAACTCTTGAATCTTTCTGTGATGAGAAAGGGATATCTCAAACTTCTCTGCTCCAAGAACTCAAAAACAAAATGGTATAGCTAAAAGAAGAAATAGAATATTGATTGAAGCTGCCAAAACCATGTTGTGTGAAAGTGGGTTACCCTTTAATTTCTAGGCTAAGGCTGTAAGTTGTGCATGTTTCACACAGAACAGGTCCCTTATTATCAAGAGGCACAATAAAACTGCATATGAAGTACTCAAGGGAAGGAAGCCAAGCATCAGCTTTCTGCATATTTTTTGTTGTCAGTGTTTCATACTCAATCAAAAGGATCAATTGCAGAAGTTTGCTCCTAAAGCTGATGAAGGAGTGTTTGTAGGTTACTTAGTGATTTCTAAAGCATACAGAGTATACATTCTCAGAACCAAAGTCATAGAAGAATCCATCAATGTAAGATTCAATGAAAATGACTTTGTTGCTTCCTGTTCTTCTAATCATGTTTCAGGTGAAGAATTCAATGATCTCATGCAAACTGGAGAAGACACTCCAGATCAAGTAGATCCCTCTCCACCAGCTGCTCATGATGTAGATGAACCTATTCCTATCCAGATCTTTAACCATGTACAATCATCCTCATCAAATGCTATACCTCTACTGAATCATGTGGAAAATAACTCAACATAATTGGATTCTAATTCCATATCACACATTCCCTCTTCAGTAGAGATACCCACAGATTGCAATAATGAAGTTATATCAGCTAATCAAAATGAACTCATTTCTACTGCTGATAGCCAACATATAACTTCTTCTCCCCAAATCCAAATGAATCCCAATTCCCAAGCAATCCAAAAAGCCTTCAAAGACCTCAAGCACCATCGTCATAATTTGGTGATAGGCAACATAGATGATCCAGTCAGAACAAGATCAAAAGCTTGCAACATCTGCTTGTATTCTGGATTTGTCTCAATGATTGAACCAAAGAAGGTTGATGAAGCTCTTAATGATCCCTACTGGGTGTCTTCCATGCAAGAGGAACTGGTAGAATTCAAAAGAAATAATGTATGGACTTTGGTACACAAACCAAAGGATAAATCCATCATTGGAACAAAGTGGGTGTTCAGAAATAAGCGAGATGAAAATGGGCAAATCATAAGAAACAAAACAAGGCTAGTGGCACAGAGGTATTGTCAAGAAGAAGGAATTGATTTTGATTAAACCTTTGCCCCTGTTGCAAGATTGGAAGCTATCAGATTGTTCCTAGCCTATGCTGCCTTCAAAGACGTCAAGGTGTTTCAAATGGATGTGAAGAGTGCATTTCTAAATGGAGATCTGAAAGAAGAGGTGTATGTGAAACAACCTCCTGGTTTTGAGGAGTCAAGCTTACCTGATCATGTTTACTTTCTAAACAAAGCTTTATATGGTCTTAAGCAAGCTCTAAGAGCATGGTATGATACCCTCTCTTCTTTTCTCATTAACAAAGGTTTTACAAGAGGATGCATTGATAACACTTTATTTATAAGGAAGTACAAAGGTGATGTGATACTTGTGCAGATATATGTAGATGATATAATATTTTGGTCTACTAAATTGGAACTATGCAAAAAGTTTTCTAAAATCATGTCTGATAATTATCAGATGAGCATGATGGATGAGTTAAACTATTTTCTTGGTTTGCAAATAAAACAAAAGGTTGATGGTATTTTCATTCATCAAACAAAGTATGTCAAAGATTTACTCAAGAAGTTTGATTTTGAAAACTGTTCTTCAATAAAAACACCTATGTCTACTTCTATCAAGTTAGGAAAGGACACTGATGGCAAATCAGTGAACATTACTACTTATAGAGGAATGATTGGGTCACTTTTATACCTCACTGCAAGTAGACCAGATATAATATTTTCAACATGAGTCTGTTTAAGATATCAAGCAGATCCTAAGGAATCACATGTTGCTGTTGTTAAGAGAATATTCAGATATCTCAAAGGAACTCCTAATCTTGGTCTTTTGTACCCCAAAGACTCAGATTTTGAGTTACTTGGATATTCGGATTCTGATTTTGCAGGGTGTACATTAGACAGAAAAAGTATTTCAAGTGGTTGTCAACTTCTAGGAGGAAGATTGATTAGTTGGTCTAGTAAGAAACAGAATTCAGTGTCAACATCCACTGTAGAGGCAGAATACATTGCTGCAGGAAGCTGTTGTGCTCAAATTTTGTGGTTACAAAATCAACTACTTGACTATGATGTGAAATTTGAAGACACCCCAATTCTATGTGACAATACAAGTGCAATATCCATCTCAAATAATCCAGTCATGTATTCAAAGACAAAGCATATTGAAATCAAACATAATTTTCTCAAAGACAATGTGCAAAAGAAGAAGGTAACTTTGCACTACATCAACACTGATTTGCAACTTGCAGATTTATTCACAAAGCCATTAGATGAAGCAAGGTTCAATTTCCTAATATCCACACTAGGTATGCTTAATTTTTTAGTTTAGAATAGTGGTAATTTAGTTTGTGTTAATTTATAAGTGTTGAAAATCACGAGGTACTTATTTAAGCATATATAAGTCTTACTTAATTTGTGTAAACTGAGTAACTATGCTCGCTGATACCTATCAGCTAATCAAACTTACTCAACTGATCACCCTAAGATAAGAAGGAAATGCTCAGCTAAGTACTTTCCTCAGCTGATACACCAAATTTTCACTATCAGCTGATAGTTTTTCATCAGCTGATACCCCTCAGCTGATACATTTCTATGATCAGCTGATGGTTCAACACTTAGTAAATTTTCACTTTTTACACTCATTTAATGCTTTTTAACCCTAGTTATTTACTCCGTTTGTCAGATTTCATTTAATAGCTAATTAATTTGTTTTCCGTTTGAATTTTTGTCAATATCTAACGATCTCTGTTAACTAACCTTCATAAATATCCCACTTCCTCTCTCATTCACCTTTACCAGTTCAAACTTTCTAAATTCCCTCTCTCTCTCTACAAAGAACTACCCGAACTTCTCTCTCGATACTCATTGTTCATTATCCCTACCAAATGGCCACCTATATTCCAGACCCCGCTGTCAACCCTGGTGAGAATGTTGCACCCAACCAACCAATGAATATAACTCCGAACAACATTCTACTCTGCACCACCATCCCTGCCTCGCGAGAGAACCAACGTTATGAGCCAATGGTTCAGTTTCTTCAGGCTCATCCCTTGTTCGATAGTCTCACTGCTGATCCACACTACATATACCCTACAATTATTGTTGAGCTATGGTACTCTGCAACCTACAACCTAAATGAGAACACCATCCATTGCACCCTAGCCCAAGGAAACTACCATCTCCAAATCACCATAGAAACACTTGGAGAAGCCACTGGTATTCCTTACTTCCCACCTTACACAGCTTTTCCCTCCAAAGCAGAAGTTCAAACCGTTTTGCAAACCGTCGGCTACAATGAACCTATAGTTCATGGTAAAGTAAAAGTCTCTGCTCTTTCTCATCCGTGGAAGTATTTGGCCAACGTGGTCATACGTTGTTTTGGTCCAAAATCTGGAAGCCACCGTCTCATCAATCAAACTGAGGTTCTGGTGCTCTATGCCCTAGTCTTTGGGGTAAACATCGACTTTGCTCAAGTTATATTTTCTGATCTTATTGATAAAATCACTCAGAGCACAAACAAGAAATCATCAAGGTCTCAGGTGCCCTACATTCGATTCTTAAGCCTGATACCTATGAGGGAGATTGGACAAAATGATTATGTGGTCTTAACTGAACATCAAGAGCATATTCCTGTCCTTGCCATGGGTGAAAAGGTATTCCACTTTATTAAAGCAAACAGAGGTCCTCCAATCACTGCCCAAATGCAATAGCTAATTGATGCTGCAAATGACAATGCTAATGCTGGTGATGATGATGAGAATGATGATGATAATGATGGTGATGATGCTGAGGAAAGTCACACTTGCACTAATAATGAAGATGATGATGATGGTGATGCTGATGCTGATGAATTTACTCCTATCAGTCCAATGGTATTAAGTCCTCTTGGTGGTGATAGTGATTCCCAAGAACAAGAAATTTCTGAGCAACTTCTGGAGCTCATTGACAGGAGCAGGCACATCATGTCCCAAGGTAAGGACAGTTCTGATTCAACCTCGGAGGATATTAAAGTGGTAGTCCCAACCTTTGATAACCCATCCTCCTCTCCAGTCCATACACCAATCCAACAGCCAAGCTCTAGTGAACCTCATGTGGTCATTAGTTCTACTCCAATTCATATCCCCATATATACAAGGTCACTAGAAGTGACTCATTATGAGCACTTTAAGGGAGTGCAATCCACACCTCTGACCTCAACTCTAATTGCCCTTCCTCATATTGAGGGGGAGAAATTGGATGTTGCCACCTTTAAGCCAGTGGATGTATCTTCACAACAGGATACATCTGTAAAAATGGGATCTAAGCCGCTAGCTAAGATAACCTCCCAACAGGTTGACCTCATTGAAAGACAGACCTCAACCCAAGGTCATACTGTGTCTATCCCACTATTGAGTCAGCCTATACCATTCACATTCTCACAACAGAATGTGGATCCAATAAGGGATTCCCTATTAGTGAGTGCATCCACACTCAATCCACTTATCTTGCACCTCTTGTCAATTCAATTCTTACACAATCACAGCCTGCCAATGCTAGTGGTACAAACCAAGCACTTGTACAGGGCTCAACAATCCTTCCCAATGAGTTTGAGCTTATACACCAAAGCTCAAATGAGGGGACATAAACCTTACCCAACTTTCTTGAACCTATCTCCACCCCTTACAATTCTCAACCATCTACCTCTACTCAAACACCAAACCTTACCCTTGTCCAAACCATAAACCAAAACCTTGATAACCTAACCCAAACCTTCCAAGCCTTCCAAACCCAAACCTCTACTCAGCTGTCTAGACTTACAAAAGACATTGAGTCCCTCAAGACCCCACCCCAACCCTCCCCTGCACCTACTGCCTCTCCCATTGATCTTACCCCCATCCTAACCAAAATAGACCATCTCTCTACCCTTCTTCCTGAAGGTATTCGTTTGGAAAAATCAAGTAGCAACGGAAGCAAAGTACATAACAAAAATCGATGCCAAACAATGAATACTTCCCATGGACCAAAATCTAACAATGGAATTGCAACAAAAATATATAAACAAGATGAGAAGAAAGGTTATACCTCAATGGTGCAAAACACAAAGTAACCTTCCTAGTCAAGTGGCTTAGAGTCCAACAAAGAACTCCTCCAATGAAGTCCACCCCAAGCTTCCTTGATTCCCAAGTGCTAGCAAGTTGATGTATGACCAACAAAACAACAATCAAGTATGTGTATGTTTGCTTCTTGTGTTCAAGAACACTAAGAACACCAAGAACAAAAGAGAGAGAGTTCAAGTGTCAACCAAGGGACCAAGTGATAGCCAAAAGCCTCTACAACAGCAGTTAACTCGTGGTCTCTTTGTCTACCATCATTATTAGAAGTTAACCCCATTAAACCAAGTGTTTAAGGCTGTTAATTCTGCTGTTACAGCGAACGTACACGGCCCGTGTAGATCTACACGGCCGTGTAGGCCTAAAGTCCACGGCCCCAATTGGGCTAAGACGGCCCGTGTCTAACAGGCACTACACGGCCCGTGTTCATTTACACGGCCTGTGTAGGCCCAAGCTACACGACCTTGGATTGGGCCAATACGCCTCGTGTACGTTGGACTGGACACGGTCCGTGTTCAGGAACACGGCCCGTGTACCACCCTGCCAAAACCCATTTTGGCCTTTTCCTCTCTATGATCGTGTTGCCGGAATCAATACTTGGTGTGTGACCCAATAGGCCTACACCTCATCGGTAGTGCCATTAATTCGTTCGTGTCAGCGGGCATATTCAAACAGACTCCCACTAGCAAGACATCTATGCTCCCAAGTCAGTATAGGGTATGCCACTCTTGACAAGATCCCCAATCATAAAATGATTGTCCTAAAGATAAATGAACATGTACATCCCTTTGTTCGCGATATCCAATGTGAACACAAGGCATGGAATATAGTCAACCTTTAGATCGTTCACGATTATCTTTCTCGATTCTAGATTAGTGGTGACCAACAAACCAAGTTACATTGATCCATCATCAATGTAACCTGAGCACGGCCATGCATATGAACGTCAGCACTCAATCATCGAGGGGCCCATGGATATTCTCTCTATACATAGAGGAACAAATACCTTTCGACTACATAGTCCCGCCACATAGACAATACCCTACCCAATCATCTCCCTTATAACGATCAGTTACGGACCGCGTTAGAAAACGATCAAAGAAAAGCAGACCTATGCTTTAGGATCACATGTATCTCTAGTTTAAGGATGAAATGTCATTACCATCCCGAGTTACTTGTGACTAAAACCATGAAGTAAACTTGGGTGCGGGTCCTCCAATCACTTGAAACCCCTTTCAAGTATAGGCAAGAATCACGTTTTATCAAAACCAACTCTTTACCTCAATCTTAATTCATACTTTCTTCCCACAAAGTACGACCGATTGTGGAGACTTAAAGATTGTAAACAATTTAGCAGATAAGCTAAACATGCAAAGATAGAACACAATACAGACTAAATGTGAGTAACCGCAACACACGTATATATAGGTCTCTACTATATAAATCGAAACAAACATTAGTAATATTATTGCTTAATGTTCCCAAATACATAATGGTCCAAACATAAATTAAAACTAAATCTAAACCAAGTCATGAGCAAATCTAACATCTATCACCGTAGTGTGAGAATCATGAGAAGCTTGTGACAATGGTTTAGTAAACGGATCGGCCAAATTGCCTTCCGAGGTTACTCTACTAATAGCGACTTCACCACTTTCAACCATCTCTCTAATCAAGTGGTACTTACGAGGTATATGCCTCGTTCTCTTGTGAGCTCTTGGTTCCTTCGCCAAGGCTACCGCACCCTCATTGTCACAAAAGATCTCAATAGGGTCGGATATGCTAGGAACCACTCCAAGGTCTCGGATGAACTTCCTTATCCACACAGCTTCTTTAGCAGCTTCACTTGCCGCAATGTATTCTGACTCTGTAGTAGAATCAGCTACTGTGTCTTGCTATGAACTTCTCCAAGTAATAGCCCCACCATTCAATAAGAACACAAACCCCGATTGTGATCGGCAATCATCCCTATCAGTTTGGAAGCTAGCATCAGGTAACCCTTTACTTTGAGCTCTTCCTCACCACCAAATATCAAGAACATCTCTTTAGTCCTCCTAAGATACTTAAGAATGTTCTTTACCGCAACCCAATGGGCTTGCCCCGGGTTTCCCTGATATCTACTAGTCAAGCTCAAAGCTCATGACACATCAGGACGGGTACATAACATGGCGTACATGTTCAAGCCCACGGCCGAAGCATATGGTACTCGCTTCATTACTTCTAGTTCCTCTTGAGAACTAGGACATTGAGTTTTACTCAATATCACTCCATGCGACATAGGAAGATTTCCTTTCTTGCAGTCCTCCATCTTGAACCGCTTCAAGACTTTGTCAATGTATGTACTTTGACTCAACCCGAGAAGTTTTCTAGACCTATCTCTATAGATCTTGATACCTAGAATGTATGCCGCTTCTCCTAAGTCTTTCATTGAAAAGCATTTTCCAAGCCAAATTTTGACACTTTGAAAGGTTGGAACATCTTTACCAATGAGTAGGATATCATCCACATACAAGACTAAGAAAACAACGGCGCTCCCACTAGCCCTAACGTATACACATGGCTCGTCTACACTTTTCGAAAAACCAAACTCTTTGATTTTCTCATCAAAGCATAGATTCCAACTACGAGATGCTTGTTTAAGTCCATAAATGGACTTATTTAATCTACACACTCTATTAGGATGCTTCGGATGCACAAAACCCTCAGGCTGCGTCATATACACTTCTTCGGAGAGCTTCCCATTAAGGAAGGCGGTTTTGACATCCATTTGCCATATTTCGTAATCATGAAATGCGGCAATTGCCAAAAGTATCCTAATATATTTCAACATGGCCACTGGGGAGAAAGTTTCATCATAGTCGACACCATGTGTCTGGGTGAAACCTTTAGCCACCAGTCGGACTTTGAAAGTGTTTACTTTTCCATCCATGTCGGTCTTCTTCTTGAAGACCCACTTACACCCTATTGGTTTACAACCGGGTGTGGGATCAACCAATTCCCAAACTTGGTTATCCTCCATGGATTGCATCTCGTTATCCATTGCCTCCTTCCATTTAGCAGACTCGTGGCCCGCTGCCGCTTCCCGATAGTTGGTGGGCTCATTAAGATACACCAATAACTCGTCGCCCTCTGATATGAGAAATCCATATCTCTCTGGCTCATGGCGAGCTCTACCGGATCTACGGGGAGGTAACGGATGTACGTTAGTCTCCGCATCGTCATGCTCAGACTCAATCTCACTGGGTTGTTGGCTAGTGCCAACGTCAGGTCTTTCATCCGTTGACTCTTGAACTTCTTCAAGATCAATCTTAATCCCGCCATGCTGATTGGATACTAATTCTCTTTCTAAAAAGACCGCCCTCCGAGCAACAAATACCTTGTTCTCGGAAGGTTTATAGAATATATATCCAATACCCGCAGCTGGATATCCAATGAAATAACACTTTTCGGATCGGGGCTCCAACTTGTCATCTACCTCACGTCGTACGTAGGCTTGACAACCCCAAACCTTTAGATAGGCAAGAACGGGAGGTTTCCCATGCCACATCTCGAAAGGTGTTTTCTCGACCTTCTTCGTTGGAACGAGATTAAGGATTCTTGTTGCCGTTTCAAGAGCATAACCCCAAAGGCTTATAGGCACTTGGGTGTGACTCATCATAGACCAAACCATATCTAACAATGTTCGGTTCTTCCTCTCGGCGACACCATTTAATTGTGGCGTCCTAGGAGGTGTAAGTTGTGAGATAACTCCACAACCCTTAAGATGATCACGAAACTCTTGACTAAGATACTCACCACCCCTATCGGATCTAAGTATCTTAATCTTCTTGCCCAATTGATTCTCTACTTCATTTTGGAAAGTCTTAAAAACCTCAAAGGTCTCGGACTTTTGTCTAACCAAGTAGACATACCCATACCTACTATAATCATCTATAAAGGTAACGAAGTTTCTAGAATTGTCTCTTGTGATGTGCTTAAACGGACCACACACATCGGAATGTATAATGTCCAATAAGCCTTTTCCCCTCTCATTCACGCCGGAAAAGGGTGCTTTAGTCATCTTGCCTAACAAACAAGATTCGCATACTTCATTCGACTCATGGTCAAATGATTCTAAGATCCCATCCACTTGGAACTTGGCGATACGAGTCTTGTTTACATGGCCAAGTCGACCATGCCACAAAGACAATTTGTCTAAACTATTTTTAGACGTTGAATCAATATTCATGATTGAACGATTATCACTAACGTACGCATCTACTTCATAAATACCACGACAAGGATAAGCTTTAAAATAACAAATACCATTTTTAAAACAAACAATAACCCCATTGTCAAAAGAAAAACCAAAACCATTGTCGTGTAATGCATGAAAAGAAATAATGTTTCGTGCCACAAGCGGCGAATAGCATACGTTCAATAATAATATGGAAAAACCGGAATTAAAAGATAATTCAACTTCTCCTCGAGCCTTGACCGGGACAATCTCCTTGTTTCCCATAATCAAGTCAAGCTCGCCATTCTCCATCTTTCTACTTGTCCTTAGCACCTGCACAATATTACAAACGTGAGTGCCACAGCCGGTATCTAATACCCAACTACCAGATGTAGAAGTATGATGGAGTTCAATCATGTACGTACCTGAGTCGGAAGTTCCTGTGATGCTCAACCCCTTGAGCTTCTTAAGACCTTCTAGGTACCCCGGGCAATTACGGCGCCAATGCCCCTTCTTCCCGCAGAAGAAGCATTCCGCTTCGTTCGGATTCTTAGCTTGGGGAACCATCTTCCCCTTGCCTTTACCCTCCGAAGCGGGGCCAGACTTGGCAGCGCCAATCTTCCCCTTCCCCTTACCCTTAGGGGTATAAGCGGTCCTCTTATTCTTCTGGATTCGCCCCTCCCTTATAGCAAGAATGGGATTTGGAACGGCGGGCTTGTTTTTGGTCATGCTAGACTCAGTTGTCTTAAGCATACCATGAAGCTCCATGATGGACTTATCCATACTATGCATATGATAACTCATAACGAATTGATCATACGCGGTGGGCAGGGACCATAGGATCAAATCCACGGCTAGCTCCCTCCCTATGGTAAATCCGAGCCGTTCCATGCGCTCCACGTTTGCTTTCATGCGCAACACGTGTGCACTCACATTCCCGCCATTGGCCATCTTGCTACCAAGTACCGTCTTAAGACACTCAAACCTCTCTTGTCTCGCTTGCTGCTGGAACATTTCCTTAAGTTGAGCGATCAAGTCAAAAGCACTCAAATGATCCATTTGCTTTTGGAGCTCGGGGATCATAGTACTTAGGATGAGGCAAGTAATGTCCTCGGTATCCTTGACACGCTTCTCATAAGCGTCTCGGATAGCCCAAGTGGCATTGGCAGCAGGAGCCTCGGGTAGGGCCTCCTCTATGGTAACCGTCTTCCCTTCTTGGCGTAGGACAAGTTTAAGTTGCCTAAACCAATCCAAGAAGTTGTTACCATTGAGTTTCTCCTTATCAAGGAAAACTCTAAGTGAAAAATGGTTGGTGGTGTTGGTGTTGCTTGAAGACGCCATCTAAAATAGCAAAGTAGTTTTAATTAGTTTGGAAATCCTTGTTAAAATAAGTACCCATAATTTTAAACAAAACAATTTATTTGTAACAAGGACTAAGAACCTTATTTCACCTCGCACCGTGACGGGTTTACCGCGGATCACGTGGCGAAGCTATTTAGGCCGGCAACCACTTTACCAATTGTAATCTCTATTACAACTCTTAGACACTTGCGGGATCCGTTGACATCCATTATGTCAGTTGGCATGTTTGATCCCTATCTTACACCAATCTTAATATATAATTTTTGTTTAGCTCGTGCTTAGCTCGACAACTAACCAAGAATTATATACTAAAATTGTAAATCGTCCGACAAGACTCACGGGTGGCACTCTCGACCATCAATTGGCTCGTGCTTAGCTCGACAACCAATCATGCGAGTTACCCCACTCACCTTCCACACAACTACACAAGGAATGACTTGTGCTTAGCTCGACAATCATCCTTGCTTCGTTAGATTCGGGTGGTGCCATCTTATGGATGGTGCGTGATTTACATTTTGAAAAACGGGATTTTGTTTCCGGTTTATAAAACCCTTTTGTGAATTAACAAAGTAAGTGTCAAAACGATTTTAAGCACTTTTAATATAATACCATTTTTTATATTTCCTTTGTCAATTCTATTCGCGCGCAATTGTTAACCATTTTTACAAACATTGTATTTTATTTAATTTTTATAGTAAAATTATCTAGCATGCGAATCCTAATCCATGCGTAGAATAATAAAACACAACCACACAAATATCTATACATACGAATCGGTAACATGCCCATAATTCCTATGCGTTTTCCCCGTGAGCCACAACGGGGAAAACGAGGCAAAAAATCTAAGGACAAGATATGGTCTCGTTGGATGAGCTCCCACTGAATCCAACACCTCCAATAGCATGTTGATTCCTTCTCGCCAAGACATCATCACCATGACTCCCGTTGACTATTTTGGTTTTAAATCTATACTATATACAAATACATACAACACTTATAAACGACACGCAAGTCGCAATCCTATACTATTTATACAAATACATAGAATAAAAGAAACGGCGTGCAAGCCGCACCAATAAGTAAATAAATTAATATTATTACAACAATACAACACGCAGGCCGCCAAAAAACCAAAAAAAAATAATCAATCATCACAACACATAGGTCTAGGGGCATATCTTGTTACCGAATCAAACCAAGTATATCAAATAGAAACATGGTGTGCCACACATAACCATGATATATAAATATATATCTATATTTTAGTTAAGATTGTCAAAACACCAAAGGCACTAAAAGGACAATCCTTGTACATATGCATTAGTGTATCAAACATTTTGAGACACATATTCATATATACATTTATAAGTATATATTTGTGTACACTTCATGCCAAGTTACAACAAATATATAAATATAAAAACTAGAATATATTAACACGTCTACGAATAAATTTATTCTAGCACAACAAGAGTCTCAATGGAAAAACCAATTTTAAGAAAACACTTTTCTTATCCAAAAACACTTTTATGGTTTTTCTAGACTCAATAGTGCAAAGCCATGTTAGATATGGCTCTGATACCACTGAAGGTATTCGTTTGGCAAAATCAAGTAGCAACGGAAGCAAAGTACGTAACAAAAATCGATGCCAAACAATGAATACTTCCCATGGACCAAAATCTAACAATGGAATTGCAACTAAAATATATAAACAAGATGAGAAGAAAGGTTATACCTCAATGGTGTAAAACACAAAGTAATCTTCCTAGTCAAGTGGCTTAGAGTCCAACAAAGAACTCCTCCAATGAAGTCCACCCCAAGCTTCCTTGATTCCCAAGTGCTAGCAAGTTGATGTATGACCACCAAAAAAACAATCAAGTATGTGTATGTTTGCTTCTTGTGTTCAAGAACACCAAGAACAAAAGAGAGAGAGTTCAAGTGTCAACCAAGGGACCAAGTGATAGCCAAAAGCCTCTACAAGAGCAGATAACTCGTGGTCTCTTTGTCTACCATCATTATTAGAAGTTAACCCCATTAAACCAAGTGTTTAAGGCTGTTAATTCTGCTGTTACAGCAAACGTACACGGCCCGTGTAGATCTACACGGCCGTGTAGGCCCAAAGTCCACGGCCCCAATTGGGCTAAGACGGCCCGTGTCTAACAGGCACTACACGGCCCGTGTTCATCTACACGGCCCGTGTAGGCCCAAACTACACGACCTTGGATTGGGCAAATACGCCTCGTGTAAGTTGGACTGGACACGGTCCGTGTGCAGGAACACGGCCCGTGTACCACCCTGCCAAAACCCATTTTGGCCTTTTCCTCTCTATTGCTTGATCGTGTTGTCGGAATCAATACTTGGTGTGTGACCCAATAGGCCTACACCTCATCGGTAGTGCCATTAACTCGTTCGTGTCAGCGGGCATATTCCAACACTCCCATCTCAATCACACATTCCCATCCTTCCTCAATCCACTATCTCCTCCCTCAACCAAACCTTCTAAAACCTACTATCCCAACTCCAAACCCTATGCCAAATAAACCCAAACATTTTTGTCCCTATCCCAGAACCACTCCTACCCATGCCTTCATACCTTAAAGGCATCCTTGATGACATTGAAACCCTTACTGAACAATCCAGAATGAGTCATCTCTTATTGTGGAAAGCCCTAAAAGATCTCAAGGATGACCTCTCGCTTCAACTCACTAAACTTACCTCTACCCCATCCTATACCCCTTCCTCAAACCATACACCTACCCCTGCCCCTGCCCCATCCCCAAAGCCAACCACAGGTGACTCCCCTCCTCCTTTTGATGATGCCAAAAAGGGGGAGAAATTCTCAAGTTCATCTACGGAGGATGATCCTGATTATGAAGAAGTGGATGCTGCTTACAATGAAACTGCCAACAAAATTCTGCAGCAGGAAGCACCCAAAGCAACATCTCCTCCTACTCTCAAAAGAAAAGCACCTTCTGAGGGGGAGCAAAGATTTCCAAAGAGATTAAAAAGAATGGCTAACAGGGCAAAGCCAAGAAGGAAAGTTGCTGAGGGTTGCTCTCCACCAATAGCCATTGAGTCTGATTCTGATGATGAGGATGATACTCCACTCTCTGACATCCTCAGAAGAAGAAGACAGAGCCCAAAACCATCTACTCCACTAGTCAAATCAACTCCATTAGTCCAAAAGGCTTCAACCTATGCTCCTAAAGACAAAGGCAAACAGAAAATAACATCTGAGCAAGTTGAAACAGATGAACAAATGCAAAGGGAGCTTGCACTTAAAGAGCAAGAAGAAAAGGAAAATTCCCAAATGGCTCAAGCATTGGGTGTTCCAGTTGAAGAGATCTACCAAGCCAAGGACCTAGCATATTAGCAAGAACAAGTTCAAAATCAAGCTGGTGCTTAACACAAATTGGCAAGGGAAAAATCTCAGTCTGAACTGCTCAAAGCTAGATCTCATGCGGATGCCATCAAAACCCTCTGTAACCTTAATCTATATGCTCCCTACAATCTAAGTCAACAAAGGCTTCAAAGCTTCAGCGAAAAGATACACATTCTAAGAAACAGAACATAACCAACTCCAATCACAAGAGTCAATGTCCACAAAGGTGATGGTAAACCCTACCTCAAAGCTATAAGGTAGAACAACTTCAACAGATGTGAAGTTGTATCCTATGAGAGGTGTCATATCTATGGGTTCATAGAGATAGTTGAGATCCTGTACCTTCTCTTCAAATCCAAATCCAAGCTCAAAGTTCAATTCATTCAGAAAATTCAAAATTAGATAGCTCTAGCCGTGTCACAAAGGGCCTTCACTCTAGATGACTATAATAGACATGTGCACACAGTTGATAATCTTCACAAGAAAGGTTCCAAACCTTTTAAACCATTTGAGCTAAGAGAGGTACTACCCCAGCATGAGTACTTGTATGATTTTGAGAGTCTCAACACAACTCTACCACTGAACATCACCCCTGAGCTTTACAAGTTTATATCCATGCCTGTTGAAGGTTTATTTTTTCTGGACAGAGTTGGTACTTGGAGATTCTTTAGACAGTCTGAAATCCCTAAAGCTGGCAAGAGCTTTCTCTTTGGGCTAAGAACATCTACAAGAGGCAGAACTGGAAATGAACATTTTGAAGCCCTTGTACAAGCCCAATGTGAAGTCTTAGCTGATGCAGATCCCCATGCCAAAGACTTTGAAGTAAAAGAAGAACCATGGTGGGATGATTGAAGACTGATGTAACTCTGAAGATTTGTTGATATGTAGTTGATTGTATATTATAGACTAGTTAGTTAGTAGTTAATCTCTGTAAATACTTCTGTTATTTCAAGTGATGTTTATGTATATCAGAAAATCAAAAACATATAAAAAATTGAGAAATGAAAAGATACCACAAAAACAGAACAAAATGGTACAACACGGAAAAAAATTCCACAAAAACAGAATAAAATGGAACAATAGAAAAAAAACCAAAAACAGAACCAGGCTCAAAATAAAAAGAGCTACCAAAAACAGATAGCTAGGTAGCCAAATGTACTTAAAAGTTCAAATCTTTTGTATTCGAAGTCAAACTGATTCTTCAAAAAGAAAAAGGTTTTGTCATCATCAAATAGGGGGAGATTGTTGGAGAGATAATCACTTCACCCTAATAATCAACTCTGCCTATCCTAAAACATAGAATTTGATGATAACCAAACCCTACATTCAGTATGACTTAGAAAGAATTCAAACATGTGTTGTTTGAATCAATTTATGTAAAAATATGCTAAGTATGGAACCATAAGCTGAGCATCAGATCCTACTCATTGTATCAGCCAAGGGATATCAGCCAAGGACCATCAGATGAAAAAAACAAGTAAAGAAGACCATCAGCTGAGGAAAATAAACCATCAGCTGAGTGAAGAAAGTTGATCAGCTGAGTGACTACACCATCAGCTGAGCAAGGACTTTGCTCAGCTACTCCATCAGCTGAGTGAACAAATGGATCAGCTGAGGCCCAGAGCATCAGCTAAGTAAGTCTTCTCTTACACAAGTCATCTCTCCACATAAACTGATGTATTTGAATGATCAACTGAGCATTCTTGATCAACTGATCATACAAATACATGAGCTTATGCCCTCCTAAGCTTACTATTGATCAGCTGAGCATCTATATGATCAGCTGAGCAATAGGTATCAACTGAGTCCTAGCAAATAGTGATCAACTGATATGTTTTGTCAACTGAGTAGTGAATATCATAGTTCCTAGTACAATCTGTTAGCTGAGTCGTGTAAAATGTCAAATCTGCACTATCTTTTCAGATTGTAAGTCATATGTAAAAGGCAGAACATGTGTTGTTCTATTATGCCTTAGATCTTTGTTTGTAAAAGTAAAATTTTACTTCTTGGATCAAGTATGAGACAAAAATGTTTGAACTTATCCACTGGAAAAGGATAATGATACCTCAAACAAACGAAGATCTTGAAGATTTGTTCAAACAACTAAGTATGGCTGGCAATCCCATAGTTGGTAAAGTCAAATCAAACAGAAGCATGGTGTTGATTAAAGTACAAGCATGGAAAGGGAAAGAAACTTCTACACGATAGTAGATGTGGGTTTTAATATTTTATATTATGAGTGGGTTGCACTTTTGCAGAAAAGTACAATTACTTTTATCAATCTATTGATTAAAGTAACTTTAATTTTCACCCACTACTTTTACAAATAAAATATTATATTTCCACATCATCTTTGACTCCTACCTTTATTCAATCGGATACACCAAGATTTCTATATATACTCATGCATGGTGGACATGAAAATATAACACAGTGAAGTCTCTACCCCGCAGAAAGAAAATCTCATCAGTTGAGAAATTCGTAGAGTTTAAGCATTGTGTAGAATCAAACTTGTTCATGTGTTGAACACTCTATATACATTAGTTGTTTTAGAGTTAGCTTGTCTATGTGTTAAACGAATAGATTGCCACCTTTTATTGTACTTAGAATTTCCACTTCTAGTACATGTAATTCTTGATTCAATATCAATAAGAATTATATAAAAGTATATCAGTGTGTCTTTAAATCTTTAAAAGCTAAAGTTTGTATTAAACCCCCCCCCCTTCTACAAACATTTGTTGTTGTGTACTCAATTTGGGACTAACAGCCCTAGGCTGCAGCCCTTGTGACCAAGGCCTAGGGCCGGATCTAAAGACGTCCTAAATGTTGATAAGGTATCATACAATGTTAAGGGATATAATTTGCATGACACAAGTACCAGAAACTCTTCTAGAATCTAGCCTGATTTTTTAACAAAAAACTAGGTTCACCGTTGTACAACATTCAAGCCGTATTTTTGGATCTGTTTTTGGTGCAAATTAGCCTTAAATCTCATTAGAGTGTTTATTACCGCCTAAAGTATTTGAACCTGGTTTCTATACTGGAACTATGCTTGTATCTCTTATTTTTGTAATTATTGTTAGTGTACTATATCTTGTAATAGATTATAGGTGTGTGTGTTACATGGATTGATTTAAAAAACGATGAATTTTAAACACTAATAAAAATATATTGTATAATTATAAAACGTAAATAAAATAAGAATTTAAAAATAGTGACAGGTGATGTCAACTCATAGACCAGCGGTGGAAGCATGGGTGCAAGAGTAGAACTAACACAAAAACATGGTATTATGATACAAAAAGAAGTGATTCTATTTTTTGTATAAGTAATTGATTATTATTGTTACAATTAGTTACAATATGGTTAAGTATTTATCGACTATAAGTAAATTTAATTTTAAATAAATACAAAATATTTTAGAATGACAAAACTAAGATTTTGATTAAATGTGATATTTTCAAATGTTATAAAGGGTACATATGATATATGTACATTAGTGTGGGTGTGCGAAAGTTTAAGATTTATGAAAGGTATATATGAAATTCTGCCTTTTAATTTTGATTCAAATTCAAGTAAAAAGTTAATCCAATTTTGACATACAAAAAGTCAAAATTGAAATTTAATTTGTACCAAAATGCATGGTTCACATTTAATAATAATATCTAAATCAATAGGAAGAATTGTAAAATAAATATTATTAATGTTAGTTTTTTTGTTTATAGTAGATTAAAAACCCGTGTGATACACGGATTGGTCTACAAATATGATAAATATTAAACATTATTAACAAGATATTAAATATTATAAAATGTTAAACAAATGAGAACTTAAAAAATGATGACAGATGGCAGCGTCAGCATCCATGTACAACCACGATTTTTATGTCAAATTGACTTTTTAAAACTTATATTCAAATATATTTCAGTTTGATAAACAAACAGCGGAAGTCTCAGTAGAGTATTTTATTTATATAAAATAACCCTACTAGGTTGTCAATTTACAAATAGGTGTTACCAACATCAATTTACAAAAGGGTTTGAACAACAAGTGTCCCAACACCACAAAGGCAATCCCTGACACAGCTAAAAATAAACATTTACAAAAGCATACAAACTAGTAGGGTGTTAGCTTTAAAAGCTAGTGAGCACAAACCTAAAGATAAACATCACGTAGAACAACACATGATAACACAAAAAGTGCTATCCTATCGCATTCTGGTGTACTTACATGATTAGTAGGCATCATATCTCATATGGTTGCAAACCCGGCTCAACGATTCTAAATGGGGAATCAAGCACACTTTAACCATGCTAGTGTGCGAGTGGATAGCAGTCCACCAAGCATAATCATAGAGCCAACGGCTCCCTTGAGTTCAGCTAGTAACTAATTGCCCCTTGCGTCAAGGAATGGTGGTCCTGTAGAATATACAACTCGGAATGATCCCTCGAGTCACCGTTGATCTCGAACTTTAACCCAAAGGTCCAAACAAGATCCAATAGCATGCATGCATTCATAAACATAAAAATTAACTTCTACTCATACACAATGAGCTGAACACATGAGTACAACCTTGCCATGGCATATAATCATTGCATAAATCATGAAACATGGATTCGTTCACTATCATTGTGAACCTAGTCAACATATGCATCATATTCATCATATCATCATGATCTTAAACATAGTAGACATTGTGTACACAAAAGTCTAAATTAATCCTGAGTCACTTTCCTACTCTTTGTTAACATCTATGTTTCGTATTGCTTTAAGCAGACTTTCTTGAATTATTGATACGTGTGCATTCAATTGGGTGTCGCACAATTATAGGTAGGATTAGTTCCTTATTATTGGAAGCATAATATATTAATCTTTAATATTCATCTTTCTTGTTATTGGTTATCATTTAACTAATGATCAACACTATACCATGTTTAATTAATTGCACCATCAATGGATCAAATTATCTTACCCAAGATCACTCTTAGAATTTCCATCTTCGTTACCCATATAACCATAAACCATTATGTTTCACACAACTTATGCTAATCAATAATTCTATAATTACATACTCACGTAAGTCCGAAGTACTTTTATTAATCTTCTAACGATGCCTTTAATCCGTATATTTGAAAACACTGATTGAATCAAGTAATGTGTATAGAAAAGATGAGTCTAGATAGAAAAACACACAAACACCTTTGGCTAATGCTTTGAATAAGTATTGATAAAATTGCAAAAACTTGCACTACCACATGCCATATCCCTATTTGTAGGCATAAGGAATGGCGTGGATATTTCTTCATTTAACAAAAACTAACAATCTCCCCCTAATGTAGAGATAGCCTATTACATAACGAAGAAGTTAAAAGATATTACAATAAAGATCTATTTCTAATGCCAAACATGACCTGCCACCTCCTTATGATCCTCCAGCTATCTAGTGTGCGTTTAACAGCCTTAACTGATATATTCTACCCTTCCTTTTCAACTTCATTTAAAGTTGATTGTTCATTGGAAGCCTTTTCAAGAAGTATGTGATGTAGAATTTTCAATCTTCCATGAGAGTATTATCAAATCAACCATTCTAATGAAGACTTTGTGTTTATGTAGAATTCTGAATATAACACCTCTATGACCAGTAAAATCTGTATGATTTTTATCAATAACGGTTAGTTCTTCCAGATTTTGTAGATTTGGATGGCTCTGCACTATTCTAAGAAAGTTGAATTTAACTCCTTATATATAAACTCTATATCATGGAGTTTAACATGTCAGAAGTCTGCTTCATTCAGATAAATTCTTTGCCCATTAGCTCTTTCTACATCATATACAGCAAACTTGTACTTGAAGAATTTTTGCATAGAAACTCTGAGCACTTTGTTGATTGAATACTAGCAGATGATCTGATCCCGAGGAGTCTTATATTAACTTAGAATGTGCTCGTATCTTATCCTTTGATTGTCATCAAGATCCCTTAGTTCTGAGGGGTGTTCTATCATTAATTTGAGTTGCAAATATCGAAGGAATACGGTCTTCAAGAAAAGATGCATTCACTCCAAATTTTCTCCACAATGGATCTTTCATAGCTTCCCGGGTGAAGATGTAATTTTCTGTCAAGGCCTGGATCGATTGAAGTAAACACCGGAGGAGCTGGTTGAACATTGGGAGGTAGTGGCCAGTCTGAAGTTGTTTGGAGTTGTGTTGCCTGCTCAAATGTTTTTCCTCTTTTGGTTATGGAGGAAATAGGTTTTGAACTTCCTCTGATATACTCTGAAGGACCCTTGTAATATTTAGCTTTATGATGGCATCCTCCATTTGCTTCTTGGTTACATGCTTTGCAACCTTTGAACTAGCGGTCTTTTTGGGCATCTGTAGTGGAATATCATCACACCTATCCACAATCTAGACCTCGGCTCTTTCCTCTGGTAGCTTTTCAAAAGAAAATTCGTTGATTTATTTGAAGAGCTCATCTGATTCATCCCTATCACCTTCATCAGTAGTTTCAAATTAGAATTTTAGGATATCTGATTCATACTATTATTGTTTGTTGAGCTTGTTGCTGTTGTTGTACTTGTTGATGATGATGTTGTTGTTGTTGTTTATGATGTTGTTCTGTTGTAGTTTGAGTAGTTTCACCCCCAATACCCATAGCCACTGTAGTCTTTCAGTCAAAGGGGTAAAGGTCAAAACACGGGCACATTTCATCCTCTCAACATTCTAAAAAACAACTGGCGAGGTCGGGAGAGGTAGACCTCTTTATTCAATACCGACCATCTCTGAATGAGAGGCCGATGGTGTATGTGTTAAAGCTCCATGAGGTGGAACATACATGTGTTGAGAGACACCCGAGTATCCGGTGGGGGTTGTAAAGTGCACTGTTGGGATGACAGTGACTGTCTAAATACCAGAGGTAACAATGTCCGCCCCGGTAGCAGATGTAGCTTACCGGCTTATAATGTCTGTGGGACCCTCAGCACTCTCTTTTTCTTTTCTCCCGACACTCTCACTCTCTCTTTCTTTTTTCAATCTCACCCTCTTCTTCGTACTCATCATAAATATCCATATCCACATCAAAGTCAGGTGTTTCAGTTTTAGCATCTAAAGGACCCGATTGATATTCGTATAAAAAGTTAGTTTCATCATTAAAAGCATCCGGTAAATCAAGGAATAGGTCACTGAAGCTCACATCCTCTTCCTTAGCCACCACTGGATTTTATCCTTTTGTTGTTGTGCATTGTCAATAACTAGTGGTGCTGCGTAGGCACGATGGTAGCAATGGCAAAAGTATCTGTTTCAAGGTTAGGCGCCACTACTCTAGATGTATAAAAGGTTTCAGATTGAGTAGATTCAACCTGTTGCTCAGGTTCATAAAGTACATTTGCAAAGCTATGGATTATAGCTCGGACATGGTCTGGATCATACTCCTCCCCTCCCTCGCTATCTCTTTCACCTTCACCATCTCCACCACCCCTCTCATCAGTTTTTTCTCTCTGCACTTCCCTCTCAACGTCTCGCTGAGATGACTGAGTCCTAGCCAATACATTCTCACCAGGTGCTACTGCCCCCGGGTTAGGAAAGACCGGTTCTGGTCGAACCATGGGGGCATGTCCTACACTCTACCTATAATCAGTCACAATTTGATTCTGCTCACAAAGATTCAGTAAAGAAGCAGGGAATGGTTGAGGTTCAACAGGATGCACCGCGGTCAACGAGTTGACATATAAGAACTGCTTCGGCCTGATAGAGCTGTAATTTGGCCGCCGGGGGATTTCATCATTACGATCCATTGCAAATTGGATAATCATTGGCAAGAACCGCTTGTAGCCCAAGAATCTACCTTTAACACGTTTGAGATCGAAAGCTTTTCCTTCTACTGACTCCACAAGATCATAGAAAAACAAGCTAGCATAATCCACATGTAAGTGATTAGCAGCTTCATAAAGGAGCTTGATCTGATTGGAATTCGGGTATTCATAACCTGTGTGCTTTGGAGTCAGGCACTGCTGTAAAATAGTCTGAAGTAATAGTACCCTTTTAAAATGAGACCGCATTTGTAGATCACCGTGATAGACCATAGCTCGTATGCCCTCTAAGGCTATAGAATCATCAGGGATCTCCTGGAATTCAGTCATCGGAGGCCTACTCCTAGCCGTGGGCAGCCTCAGAATTTCCCTTAACTGGCTAGCGCTTATGTTGATCACCACGAACGGACGTACGGCCAGTGTCTGGGTTGGTATGAATATGGGCCGTATGCCAAAATTTCTGAACGTACAACTCAGGTACTTGAGTGCCAGAAGTAGATAGGTCATATGTAAGAGGATGGTTTAGAGGGTGGACATTTAGGATTTTTGAGATAATGGGGAAGTTAAGGGTTTTTGAAATATGTGAAGTTGATGTGATGGTTGATATCATCGGTGACAACTGAAAGGAATTTGTCAATGGTTAAGAGTTGATCATCCGGGTTATGGCTAAGGCTTGTTGTCGATGAATGGTATAAGACAGTATCATCTCCCTAATAAGCCATGATCCTATTGAAATAGTAAAAAGATTAGCCATTGAGAGCAGGTATCAAACAAGGATATCTCACACACTTGACATGTTTCCAAATTAGTCCAACATTGATTAAACTCGCCCTTTTAGTCAAATGTTGACTTCTTTTAAGCCCTTTGAAAAATTTTGTAAATTTTCAAAAAAAAATGATAACTCCAAAAATCTCATAGACAAAGTGGTATTCAATGATAACCAAAATATGGTTTGACACATGTTTCACAATGAACTCATATATCTAAACACTTTTGTAACACTAGAATTTTTTTCAGTTATGTCTATAACATGAAGATTTTATGAAAATTCGAAATCAAACCCTAATCTTTATCCATCCGAAGAACATGAAGAACACATTTTTTATTTTTCAAGTTTTTGGTGTTTAAAAGCATTTTCCAAGTGATTTTAAGGTCTATGGCAAATATTGTGTGTATTAACAACATCAGTTTGATGTCGAACAAGTTGTTTAAACTTCTTGAATAAGTCTTCTGAGTTGCAGAGTGTATTTTGAATTTTTGGTTTAAACTCTGATTTAAACACGACTTATACACTTATTTGATGTATACCTTATGTTTTTGAGCAACTTAAGCACAAAAAGTAAAAATCTTGGCTGCAACTATGATCGAGATCTGAGAAAATAAGTAACCATAGAGTTTTCGAATTCAAAATAGCCAGAACACGTGAAGAAGAAGAATCATTCGAAGGCACTATTTATAGATCTAAGCAAAAGCCGCTCGAAGTGGAAAGGAATTCGAAATTTCAGGCGCTTGAAGTGTACTTGCTTCGAATGAATTACACGCTCGAAGTGAGCTGTAGAGGCAATGTTTCCAATTCAAAGTTAGAAGACTTCGAATTCGAAGTGGTAATATTTCGAATGCAAAGAGACGTCTTTGAATGAGCGCTCGAAGAGAACTGATTGTTCACTGTTTCGAATTCGAAATGCAATGACTTCGAATGTGAAGTCAACAAAGGCGCTCGAAGTCTTCGTAGATATGTGGACTTCGAGTTCGAAGTCAATTTGGAAGTAATGGTGTGCTCGAAGTCTTCATGAGTAGTTAAACTTCGAATGTGAAGTCAATATGAGGATTCAGAGTTCGAATTCGAAGGCTAATTTGTGAGCTCGAAGTCAATAACGTCTCCTATTTTGAATTCGTAATCATACTTAAAACTTGATACTTCGAATTTGCACACAAGAATGCGCTCGAAGTCAAAGGACTTCACCCATTTCGAACTTGAAGTGAGGTTTCTAATTCGAAAGGTCATGATTCTAGGTCATTTCGAATGAAATAAAATATAATAGATAAAATATATTTGTATTTTAAATATTTTTGAAATAAAAAGAAATAGATAAAATCATTCTGTATTTTAATCATTTTTGAATGTTTTTGTGAATTTTCAACTTTCTTTTTAAATTTCTCCCCCTACAAGCATGAGTAACTTGTACGTATGACTGACACTCCCCCTCGAATCATGCAATCATTATCTGCAAGATGAACAAACATTGTGTAATATCCACTCAAAACAAAATTAGAAGATAAAAAATAGAATGAAGAACGGGAGGTCAGATCTTATAATTCAACATGCCTAACTTAGACACTAACTCATTAAAACAAGTGTCGTCTAATGGTTTAGTGAATAGGTCAGCCAGTTGATCATCAGTCTTAAAATACTATAATTCAATTAGATATTTTTCCACATTGTCCTTGATGAAGTGATACCGGATATCAATGTACTTGGTTTTGGAGTGGTGAACTGGATTGCATGAGATGGCAATAGCATATTGTGAGTCACACAATAATGGAATCGTATCATACTACAAGCCAAAGTCTGATAACTGAGTCCTAACCCACAAACTCTAAGAGCAGCACATTGCAACAGCAACATACCCAACCTCAACAGTTGAAGTTGAGACACGGTTCTGTTTCTTTGAGGCCAAGCATATTAGTCTATCACCTAAAGAGTGTGCACTGCCTGAAATACTCTTTTTGTCTAGCATGCAACTAGCATAATCTGCATCTGAAAAGGCATATAGCTGTGGAGTGTAGATTTGAATCTCTTGGATACCACAGACCTAAATCAGGAATACCCTTAAGATATCTAAAGATTCTTTTCACTACCAGCAGATGTGATTCCTTTGGATTAGCCTGGTACCTAGCACACAGACATGTACAAAACATAATGTCTGGCCTACTAGTTGTCAGATACAGTAATGAGCCTATCATACCCCTGTAGGTTTTTAAATCAGATGCTTTTCCATCAAGACCAGTAAACAGTTTTGTTTTTGAAGCCATTGGGGTTGATGGCGATGAATAATTGAGCATGTCATACTTTTTCAATAAGTCTTTATTATACTTAGATTGATTTATAAAAAAAGCCATGACTGAGTTGTTTTACTTGTAATACAATAAAGAAATTCATCTCTCCGATCAGACTCATTTGAAATTTGTTTTGCATTGTAAGTGAAAACTCATCACTGTACTTAGGGTTTGTAGAACCAAAGATTATGCCGCCCACATAATTCTGGACTAGAACTAAATCTTTTCCTCTGGCTTCGGTAAAGAGAGTGGTTTCGGTTTTTCCTTTACTGTATCCCTCACTTAGCAAATATTCTGACAAAACATCATACCAAGCTCTCGGGGCTTGTTTAAGTCCATATAACGCTTTATCAAGAATATAAACATGATGTCGCAGTTTGGGATTGACGAAGCCTTCAGGCCGAGACACGTAAACTTCCTCCTTGAGGACACCATTGAGGAATGTTGTCTTTACGTCCATTTGGAAAACCATAAAGCTTTTGTAGGTAGCATAGGCAAAGAATAGTCTTATGGCTTCTTTCCTAGCTACAGGAGCAAATGTTTCATCGTAATCTATCCTCTCCTGTTGGCTGTAACCCTTTGCAACCAACTTGTTTTATTTCTCACCACAACTCCATCGGAATCCCATTTGTTCTTGAAAATTCACTTGATACCAACAACTGATTTATCTTCTGGTAATGGTACCGGTCTCCAAACCTTTAATCGTATAAATTGATTGAGTTCTTCTTTCATAGCAATGACCCAATCAGCATCCGTTAGAGCATCTTAGACTTTAGTAGTTTCAATCATGCTTAGGAAACTAGAATGAAGATACTCATTTGCCGTTGCAAAACGGTTCCTCACTCCATCTTGTATGTTCTATAATCTGTGATTCGGGGTGGGATTGTGTCCATCTAATCCCTCGGGGGTTGTTAATCGGAGGAAAGATTTCATCTAGGTAGGATAAGATGTAGATTTTTCAACCTCCGTTGCAGTTGTAGTTAGAGAAACTACATCATTCCTATCACCAGAATTTAAATCATGAGATTCAGATTGAAAGAGATCAAATAAGAAATCTAAATTACGTTCGTGAAGATTAGGATCACTAGTTGTTTCTTTTCTTTGATTAACTGGTCTTGGACTGACTTGTCAAGAAGCAACTTCATTTTCTTTGTTTTGAAAAGATGTAACATTTATACTTTCAACCACACAATTCATACTTTTGTTTAAAACTCTATAGGCTTTAGATTCTTGTGAATAACCAAGGAAAATCGCTTCATCAGCCTTGCCCTCGAATTTTCCTAGGTTATCCTTTTCATTGAGTACAAAGCACCTATTACCGAATATATGAAGATATTTGATATTAGGCACGATGCCATTTGCTAGTTCATATGGAGTTTTATTAAAGCGTTTATGAATGAAGAAACGATTCTATGTGTAACACGCTGTGCTAACAGCTTCAGCCCAGTAGGAAGGCGGGAGACCAGAATAAGACATCATAGTCCAAGCAGCCTCAACTAGAGTTCGGTTGCCTCATTCTACCACCCCGTTTTGTTGTGGAGTGTATGCTGCAGAATATTGATGTGTGATCCCCACCAGGTCAAGGTAAGTAGATAAAGTCTTGCTCCTGAACTCAGTACCATTATCAGTTCTAATGTCTACATTGTGTTCATACTTGTTCAGTTGTTGTTTGATAAAGGATATGATAATCTGAGTGGCTTCATCCTTTGATCTCAAGAACTTGACCCGAGTATATCTATAGTAATCATCAACAAATACCAAGATGTAATTCTTTCCACTGCATGTTTGTACTCTCATGGGACCACATATATCCATGTGTAGAAGTTACATTGGCTTCTTTGTACCTGATACTTGTTTTGTCATGTAAGAAGCTCTTTTCATTTTGCCTTTTTCACAGTTTGCACACACATGGTTTTTGTTGAATTTTAACTTTGGCAGGCGTCTCACCAGATCACTAGTGACCAGCTTGTTGATGGTGTTAAAATTGAGTTGAGAAAGCTTCTTGTGCCACTGCCAAGTTAAATCTGATAAGGCCTTACTTAGGAGACAGACGGAGGTCTCCACATCGTAGTTGTTCAAGTCGATTGAATAGAGATTTAACTTTCTTGTTCCAGACTGAAGTACATCCCCTGTTTTGGTTGTGACTGAACATGAATTGTTTTTGAATATGACCTCCAAATCTTTATCACAGAACTGGCCAATGTTGAATAAATTGTAGCCCAGTCCTTCTACAAAGGAAACCTTTTTTATTTTTATGCTTTTCTTTATTATATCTCCTTACCCTATAATTGGTGATACGTTGTCATTCCCAAAATGAACATTCCCGGAGTATTTCGGAACAAAGTTTTGAAGAAGACTTTTGTCGCCAGTCATATGCTTTGTGCACCCTGAGTCCAGGTACAAGATATTAGGTTCCTGCACACAGAAAAGAAAGAGGATTTAGGTCCTCATGTAGGAATGGGTCCTTGCGTGTTAGTTTTACCTGAATCTTCAACCAATACAATGAATGTTTTTCTTTGATTTCCACTGACTCTTTTGTTCTTCAGCATTGAACATAGAGTTATTAATCCAAAATGGATCAGGAACAATTTGAGTGACAATTTTAAGTGGAATTTCACCTAGTTCTAGCAATGGAGATTGTATTCTTGCTTTTGGTTTCTATACTTGCACCAGTTTTGGTTGATTTTTGATCTCTGACTTTGGTTTTGATGGTTGTTGAATGGATTTAGAGTTGGTTGCTTTTGGTTTCCATACCATTTGTTTTGCTTTTGTTTGATGTGGCATTGATTTTGAGTTTGAAACAGAAGCATGTTTATTTTTAGGAAAACCAAATGATTGTGTTCTTGGTGTACGTGAAGAATTTTGTTTCCATGTCTGATCTTCAGTAGCTTGCCAAGCCTTGAGAAATTCCTTATATCCACCACGCCTGTATGCTTCCAATTCTTTGATTATGATTAAGCGGTTTGTGTAATTCTAGTGGTTCATTAGGTTTAATGCATGTTTGTTAACCCATTAATGAATAATTACACCTTTTGAAGTGACAAACGGAACATTGCATTAATTTGCATATTTAGCACTCTAGCTCTCACATGGTTGAATTTCAAAAGATTTTCTCAGTTTATCCTATTCATATTTGAATTCACAATGACCATGAAGACAACCATTACTCACACAAAAGTAAGTTGAAGCTTTTAATTCCATTTCATTTTGAGAAGTACATTTATATTTGAAAGTAGAAATGTGATGACACTTTTGTGAAAAGTTAGTACATGTCCTAGCTGATCTAGGTGCATCTCTTCCCAAATTTTCCTTCCTTTTAAACTCTCTCTTTGTGTTGTCAGCTGTCCTCACATCTGAAACATGAACAAAGTGATTAGTTGTGCGTTGGTGGAGGTTTTTGTTATTTGTGTGAGCTGATTTGAGATTTGACTTTGAAATTTCATTTGGTTGCCTGCCCGTGGATGCTTGATCATAAGGGTGTGATTTTGGAACCCATTTTTGAAGAGTAACATATTCCATCTTCATCTTGCCTTTTTTAGTCTTGGAAGCCTTCCTTGTGGCTTGTGAAGTAGAAGTAGTTGATGAAGATTGTTTGAAGGTTTCCTTTTCACATTGACAAGAAAGAACTTTTTCTGATTCTATCATTGAATTTTCTAAATGACTCATTATGATAGTTTCAAAATAGAAAGCCTCTGGTGCTTCAAGACGTCTTTGTAATACCATGTGAGGGATATAAATTCTTGCTTCTCGAATCACTTTTGGATTTTTCAAGTTTTCAGGATATGTAAGCATTGAAATATCTGACTCATTGGGTTCTTGTGACCCACATGAAGTAGATTCGTTCAATTCTTGATAATCAAAAGGGATTTCTGTTTTTAATTTTGAATTTCTCTTGTATTATTCTTCAACTACCTCCTCCTCTTGACCAACAAACACCATATTCTTCGTGATGCTATCATTCATGAGATTGAAATCTTATAGTTGCTTGGCAGTCACTTTCTCGCTTATTTTTGGATTTTCAAAACCCAGACCATCGTAGGTCCATTTGGAAATTTTTCTCTCTTTTAATTTGTTGAGGAAGATTGTTTGTTCAGTTTGGCCTCTTTTTATTAGTGTGTCTTCCTATTCTTTAATCTTGGAACAGAGTTCTCCTTTTTCTTTTATTATGAATTCAGTGTCCTTTTTAGCACTGATCTTTTCTGCTTTAAGATCATGAATTTATATACTTATTGATGCAGTTAGTTCAGTTAATTCATTTTCTTTTTCACAAATTTTTATTTTGAGACTGGATAACTCTTGCTCGGAATGTTCTATTAGTTGTTGAGTTTCCATCTCCTTTTGATTGATTATGGCTTTCATTCTATCTCTCTTTATGTTGTACTTTTGTAGTTTTCTTTCAAATTTTTACATGCGCTCAATTATTATTTGAACATGTTCCATGCTCAGTCTTGCATCAAAAATTGAGTTAGAATGTACATGTGTTTCATCCTCTGCATCAAGCTCTTCTTTTGAGTGGTCATATTGTGCCTCAGGCTCTTCATCATTTTCTGAGTATTCTTCCTCCACATATGCCATGAGACAGAATTGGGCTTGTGCATCATTCTCAAGATCACTGTCATCAGTATCTGACACGAACTGATCTTCCTCCACCATCATGGCCTTCCTTGCACTCTTTTTCTTGGATAGCCTGAGTTTCTGTTTGTAATACCCAACATCCTTTTTCTTCTTTTGCGTGTAGTCCTTGATGTATTGACCATTACTCCCACTGTTATAACATTTCTGTTCATCCTTCTTCTCACCTTTAATTAACCTAGGCTTATCTGCAACTATAAATGTATCTGGTCTACGAGACCGAGATGTGTACCTCTGACGGTTGTTGGGTTTAGAGTACCGGTTCTTAAACACTTTCGTGATGAAATACATGGCTTTTATCACTTGTTCCATTTCAGTTCCATCTGACTCATCAGAATCTGAGTTAGAGATAGCCACTTGTTTAAAGTTTTGGATTCTTGAAGGTTCACGGGGGCATTGCTCAACAGCGACTAGAGCTAAAGGATCAACAAACATCCTGGGTGATGATTTGGAGACTTCGTCTTGATATTGTTGAAGGTCTTCAAAGATGTCGAGGTAGGTAACTATCGTCAGATTTCGGTTGATATGTTTGTACAGTTTAACGTGTTCCTTCCGGTCAGGACCCAGAGCCCTTAGAAAAACACAGTCGATGTCTAAATCAGTTCCCTTCACTTTGTTAGTTCTCAATTCATTCTGCAGTTTGCAGAAACGACTATACGTATCAATCAGCAGTTCATTCTCTTTAGCACTGAACTCGAGGAACATGTTGACAAGTTCAGTTACTTTAATGTGTTCTCCCTGCTAAGTTCCTTGGAGTTGTCTCTTGATCTCATCCCATATTTCCTTGTCCGTGTCCAAACTATCTACCTTCATGTACATTTCTAATGAGAGACCTTGTTTTAGATAGTATTTGGCCAGCCTGTCTGCTTTCTTTATCTCTTTCTTAGTTTCTGTTAATTCATTAGGTGTTTTCTCTCATGCTACACCGGGGATTGGAGGATTGTTATCAGGTTGTGCATTGATGATCCTATAGAATTTCTTGTCTCCATTTAATATGCAAATTTCTCCATAGATCTCATTCTTTTCGAGGAAATCCATAAACCAACCCTTCCATACGATGTAATCGTTGCGGAATAGGACAAGGGGTTTTGAATCAATACCAATAGCAAGGATTTCATTTGAGCTCGACATCTTTCTTTACTTGATTACAAATTGATCGTTAACTTGAAAACTGAGGTGTGATTATGTTCGAATAATGAATTCGAAGTGTTTTTTGAAAGTACTATTCGAAGTGTTTAAAAATCTTCATTCGAAAGGATTGGAAAACTTGGTTCGGAGTTGGTTTGGTTCAAAGTGAGATTTGAAGTAATTTGAAGTGATGGATATTTGTGTGAAGTGTATAGGAATTTTGGTTCAAAGGGTTTGTTTTGATTCGAAGTGGGTTAGATCGGAGAGACTTGAAGAAAGTTGAATTAATTCCAAGTGAGTTCAAATTTAGAGTTTTGAATTCGAAGTAGGTTAGATCAGAGAGACTTGAAGAAAGTTGAATTGATTCGAAGTGAGTTCGAATTTGGAGTTTTGAATTCGAAATGAACTTGGTGAATTGAGTTTCGAAGTCGAAGTGAATTCTACCAAGTTTTTGAATTTAGTCTTCGAGTTCGAAGAAAACTTAGCTGAAACAAGCTCTCGAAGTTGGTATAACTGTCTTCGAAGTAAGTGGCTTTGAGTTCGAAATGTGAAGGCTTAGTTTTCGAAGTGCATTGGAAATCAAAAACCTACTCGAAGTCTTAAGGATATGTATCACTTACGTTTCGAAGTGTACCACCTTTGTATTTGAAACCCAGATATCTGTTCGTAGTCTATTGATTTCGAATTCGAAGTGAACTAAACTTCAAACTCCAAGGATTTTATCCGCTCGAAGTGTTCTTCCTTGAACAATTCCCGGATTTTCAGGGATTTGTTTGTAACTGACAAGCTCGAAATAAATAGGCACGTATCTGACAAGCTCGAAGTCCACTAACAAACACTTTTCCTTTCGATTGTTCAACCAAAATCGATCAAAATCCCAGATATGAATTGTTCTTCATCATCTTCAAGTGTTCTTCAACAAAATTTTGAATATCAATGGAAAACTTTGAATAAACCTTTGAAATTAATCCCTTTGGATTCACAAATCACTTAAGAAAACCTGTAAGAACAGATTAAGAAAACCTTTAAAATCCTTTCGAGTAGGATAGAATATGGTTTAAAATCCATCCACTTGATTTTAAATGGAATTTAAAGGCAAAAACTGTAAGAACAGATTAAGAAAACCTTTAAAATCCTTTCTGAACAGCTTCAAATCATTCCATGATGAATTGTATTTGATTCAAATATGGTTTTCGAGTAGGATAGAATCAAAATCGACTGCAAACACTCAAACCTTGTTCTTCGAGATCTGAACAGTAGCTTTCCTTCGAATTTTACACACTACTTCCGTTGAATTCTGATCTTCGATGATTTAACTCAAAATCACGAGCGTACTTTGTTCAAGTTAGGCTCTGATACCAATTGAAAGGACCAATTTAATCAAGTAATGTGTATAGTAAAGATGAGTCTAGAGAGAAACACACACAAACACCTTTGGCTAATGCTTTGAATAAGTATTGATAAAATTGCGAAAGCTTGAACTACCTCATGCCCTATCCCTATTTATAGGCATAAGGAATGGTGAGGCCATTTCTTCATTTAACAAAAACTAACAATATTAACCTACAATAACAGCCCAAGTATCAACACCCGAAAAGAAAACGAAACTAACTACTGGCCGCTTGGACACATTGTGACCAACATGTCGTCAATCCATTTTTATTTGAAACTTAACCATTTGCTCACATGTCTTACTAGTCGTGTCGCATGAACAGGAAAAACATATCCTTATTTTGTGCAGATTTCAATCCAATCCAAACACCCCCAAATCCATTTGCTCACTCTCCTAACTTCTTAATGAGTCGACTAACATATACCAAAACTCCTTTGAACAAACCTTTCAAGATTTGGGTTAATTACCCATAACACTCCCAACCTTCTAAAACAATAAAACGAGTAAATAAGAACACTTATTAACCAGGGAGGATAATGATTATGATTATTCTTGATAACAAATCTTGATTTCCTTTCATATGATTATGTGTGTGCGTGTGTATCTTGAAATGGAAGGAATAAGAAAAGAGAAGAAATAAGAAGGAATAAGGAAGAAAAGGCAAAAGAAAAGAAACAAAAAAGAAAGAGCATATCGCCACTTTGTGTGGGTATCCTGCTCCCCTAACTGACTTACAACTTAAGCAACTGATATCTATAAATCTCAAAAGAGGATATATTCGGAAGGGTCAATAATGGTTTAACCATCAAAGTTTGAATTTATAATTATTTAATTGTCAAAGTTACACATTTTTTTGTTTAAACCTTAAAGTTTTTTTCCTAAACTATTTAACAATTAAATTTTTGTTAAAAAATGATTTAATGCTCTAAGTTTTGTTAACTTTTTAATAAAAAGTAAACTGCATAATCAAGTAGAGAGGGTAAAATCGAAAAAAAAAACAAAACTTAAGTGATTAATCAATTTTTTAACAAAACTTTAAGTTTTAAATCATTTGAAAAAAAGTTTGAGGTTTACATCATAACAAATTCAAATCTGGTAATTTCATTTAGAAAAAAACTTTGATGGTTAAACCGAAATTGAAAAAAATCTTTGATGGTTAAATCATCATTGACCCTATTCGGAATCATTATTTTAAACCATTTAATAATTTACATCTTTTTTCATAATTATTTCCCATATCCAAGTTAAATACCAACATTACGAGAAATACTTATAAACTTGAAACTTTTATTTAATTCATAAGAAAAGAACCCCATAGGCATAGGATACAACTAAGCCCATTTCGGGGTATTACAATCCACACTAGTCGTGAAAGTGACAACGCAAGAGGAGGCTAGACTAGACGATAGAAACGCGGGGTTGTCATGATCTGAGGAGGAGTGATTGTATTTTTTGTACAAGCCATGATCATTATTGTTTTAACTAAGGATAGTAAGGTCAAGTTTTTATTTGTTATAATTAAAAACAAGAGTTAATTACATAAATGGTCCTTGTGGTTATTATTAAATTTCACTTTTAGTTCTTAACTTTAAAAGTTACAAATAATTATTCTGGTTGTCACTTTATTTCAATTTTGTTCCTTTATCACTATATCCTTTAATAATTACGAAAAGCCATGATCATTACCATTAACTTTGATAGTTAGTAAAAGGGTAGTTTAGTTTTTTATTACTTGGTAACAAATAACTTGTGCCTATTATATTTGTTTCCAAATATGTTTTTTAAGGTTTCCTTTTGTAACTCTCTTTTACATAGCACACTCTCTCTTAAACCTTGAAACCTCTTTAACTCGCTTCCTTTCTTTCTCACCCTCATTTACATATATATTCCTTTCACTAATTATTATTATTATTATTATTATTATTATTATTATTATTATTATTATTATTAACTTTCAAGATTGATATGTAGAATGTAAAAGATGAACAAACACATAAATGTATCATCGAAAACAAGAATTTAAACTCGTACGAACACATAAATGTATTATTCACAGCTCTCTCTCTCTCTGTATGTATGTATGTATATATATATATATATCGTAACACCACAAAATCTTAAGCCATTTTTTTAAAACACGCCGCGGAAGCATAATCCAAAACTTTAGCGTAATTACAAATATTTACAAAGTACAAACATCAAATCATTTGTTCTGTTACAAAACAAAACATGACTCATCTCAATTTAAAACATATAGCAGAGTGTTGGTCAATCTTTCCTTTAACCAAAACCCGGCTAAATAGCTGTAAATACAGAACCTGCAAAAACAGTTCAACAGCGGGGAATTAGCATAAAGCTAAGTGAGAGGAACCTAAATCACAACAACCAAGGGCAATAATCCATACAAAAGTATGTAATCACGTAATCTAGAAGACCGGCGGTTTGGCGCAGAACCTACAACCAATGCTGGCCAAAGCAAAAATTTACCGATTGCCCACCGCTAATTGGCACAGTTAGATCCCCTCCGATACAACGCATACACGAGAGGGTCTACAACTCGCATGTATCACATCAATCATATCTATAGGAACCTAGAGGGGTGAATAGGTTCTTTTACTTGTTTTACCACTTTTTCTAAATATTAGAAAGTTGTGTTTTAAAAATTGATCTTGGAGTTTATAACAACACAACAAATATTTGCAAAAAATAAAAATAGTAGGGATAGAGAGATATCACCAAGTAGTAGACAAGAGATTTATAGTGGTTCATGCAAATGTTAACAAACATGCACTACATTCACTCCTTGGCATCACCCACCAAGAGTTTGCTCCACTAAAACTTCTCTCTTTAAAGGTAGAGATAAACCTTTACAACTTCTCTCTTTAGCTTACAAAAAATAATCTTCTTTCTTGCAAACAAGGCTACGATGTGCCTAACTTCAATCTAATTATATTGGCTAGTGTTAATCCTCACACTTCACTCTAATTTGTTGGCTAGAGTTAATCCTCACACAATTATACAAATAAAATGATAGAATGAGATGTAGATTTGCTCTTCAAATTTTTACAATCTTGCTCTTGAAAGATGACCTTTTGTATGGCATTTGAGCTCACAAGGTCTAATATTTAAGTATGACTTTTCAGTGTTCAAAAGCTGGAAAGAGTGAGGCTGCAAGCTTCTTTAAATAGCTGTAAAAGGGCAAATGCTAATTTTGTTAGGATCTCCACGGAAGATGTCACGGTCGACCGTGGACATGCCGTGGGGTGCCGGTTCAGAATTTTTGATATTTTAAATATGAACGTTGCACTTTATCTTGTACCAAACTCAAATATTTTTTATCATAAAAAGTCACTAGAAAAAGCATTTAGAAAAGTCCGAAGTTGACCAACCAAAAGAGTTTGAATTTTATCACCAAAATAGAAGGAGAAGAAATCTATGTAAAAGCATGTTTAAAGTTTTCCAAAAATAAAAGATGTTTTTACCAATTTTAGGTTTGTAGTCTTCTAATGTAAGATTATGTTTAATTTTTGCCTAAACAAGAAGGTTTTTGTCTTATACTCTTTTTGTCTATTATGGTTTATAAATCATTGGATATTTTTATAAAATATTTGCTTGTATTTATAAAAATTTTAATGTGATTATTTTATAAAATATTTATAAGTTATTAGAAAGTTAGATCATAATTTTCCTTGGTGCCTTTCAACATCTTCACTTTGCCCAGTAGAAATTTGTTGATTTCAAACTGTACGATTTTTGAAACTTGAAGGCTGTGCAGCGACAGCTTACTCACGGTCGACCGTGGAGTAGACCGTGAGGGTTAAATTTGTCTTTTAAGCTTGTTTTGTAAAATATTAGGGCTATGCAGCGACAACTTACTTCACGGTCGACTATGGGGTAGACCGTGAGGGTTGAATGTGTCTTGTCAGCTTGTTTTCTTCTTTTCTTGTTGGGATATTCACTATGTTTGTTCTTCACTTGTTAATATCTTAAGAATGTAGCACATGAACATATGAATAATTTTGATAAGCAATAATATCACATGTTCATATTTTTATCATCATCAAAACAAGGAGTGCATTTCTCAATGTATGACCATGTATGCACTAACAATATCAATCATAACATTACCATCCATGAGTTTACATCTATTCACCATTGTTCTTGATTGCAGCACTCAAATATCTAATATTACTAAGTCTTTGTGTTTACTGAAAACACAACAACACCAAAATCAATCTTTGGTTCATAAATATATATATCCACATATATTTATATCTCTATATTTCATAAACAATATACCGGATTCACATTTAAATATACATATAGCATACAGCATCAAAGAACAACAAACAAAGCTTCCAATCCTGAAAACCACCGGACGCGTCATGTCCAAGAGCCCGACGCGTCGCGTCGCGTACTACAAAGTCGGATCAACAAGTTGGACTAACGAAAGTCGTGTTGGATTATGTGCATAGATATTGTACACGTGTCATCATATCCGAGCACTATAAGTCACTAAAGGGTCACACGGCTGCACGCCCAAACTCGAACAAGTTAATAGGAAAATACATCACGTGTGTGTTGATAATTAATAGTTAATTAATTATCAAGGAAATAAATAATAAATAGTTATTTAATATTTGGGAAATTAAATATTATGTTTAATATTTAGTTAAAAGGTTGATAGATTATTAATTAAGTAGTAAATTTAATTAATAATAAAACCTTAAGGGTAGTTTTTGTAAATAGTTTAAAGTTTTAAACTTGGGCCGGGCTTAAAAGCCTAATCCACCTAATATCTATATATATGGGGATTAGCTTGTTAATTGTAAAAAAAAAACCTAATGCAAGGTATTTAACTTAAGCCTCAAGTTACAAACACACTATCCATCTCCCTCTCTCTTTGCGTCGGCCAAACAAAGGACCACAACCGCGTAAGGCGGTGGTCGACGGTGGTTCAAGGCAGTGAGTACCCCTCAGCGGCGGTTCCCTCGTGGCGCAATACCCCTCAACGGCGGCTCCTTCATGGCGCAACGCGACCCCCCTTTGCGGCGGGTTTTTGCGATCGAGACACAAATACACACGAGCTTGAAAAAGCTGTGTTTTTTTCTAGGCGGTCTAGCAGCCAGGTTCAGGGCGCAGTAGCTGTGCATACCCCTATAGTGGTCGAAGGGTATAATTCTTCTAAACCTTTACTTTGTTTCATACATACATACAAATATATATATATATATTGATTATATCTTTGTTCCCCTAGTTAATCTACTTGAGATCTCTAGGATTAGGTTTTGGTTTATTATTCCGCTGTGCATGTTGTACCCCACAAAACCCTTCAGTGGTATCAGAGCCACTTCTAGGCTCGATGGGGGACACTTTATTTTATATATATATATATATATATTGTGTGAAACTTGTGTTACGCAAGATCAAGTTTTGACCTTTTTACTGGATAAAGTTTCAATCTTTATTTATATGTGTGTGTATATATATATATATATATGTTTGTGTTACTTGGTTTTGACCAAAGATCAAAGTTTTGATTTTTTTTGTCAAATAAAGTTTCAGGATTTATTCTTATATCCTTGTGTAATTTTGGTTAAGGGATAAAGGTCAAAGATTTGATCTTTTTAACCTATTTCGTTTCTGTTATTATTATTATTGGTCAATATATGCAAGTAATTTTTGCAAATAACCCAGTTTGAGGTTATCATTGCAAAAGCCCAGTTAATGACCCAGTTTTGTGGCCCGGTTAATTTTATGGATTAACACAAAAGTCAGTTGATTTTTTGTTGTTAAAAATTTACTTGAGATGAACTTGATTTTCTCAAGTTTTGGATAATTTCAGTTTCATATTATTATTGATCAAGTTGTTATCCTTTCTCTCGCATTAATATATTTATATATTATGTACTTTTATACCTTGGACCTAGTGGATCACTATGTTTTATATTTCTTGTCATGGATTATATTTACTTTTGATTTGGGGAGGCCTATATGCCACTTACAACCCCTATTTCAATTTTGTAAAATTAATAGTTTTTAGCGGGCCTGTATGGCTATGTATTATTTGTAATTTCATAGGATATTGCTTACAAAAAATGTATAGATTAGTTTTATTTGTAAATCTACTTTTTCCAAGACACGGAGCAAGACGAAGTTCGGGACTATAAGGTGACCGCTATGGATGTTGGAGCCGGTGGGAGCATCAAGATTCATGCCTTGTGTGTTGTGTGAACCACTTAGGGTATTTTTGACCACTGGCTACTTGGTTAGTCAATCAAGTACTAGATATTGTCAAAAGACGTATTTTGGCTTATATTTATTTATGCGTGGTTGTGATATATTTTTATACATTATATTCACTTGTGTTAAAATTTATTATTTTAAATGGTTTTTAATTGAAAATTTTTTCACTTAAAAGAAAACGTTTTGCAAAGTTTTTGCATGTAAAATCGTAAAACTGGCAAAAGTATTGAAAAAAACACCCCTTTTTCTTAAAATCTTAGACCAGTAGTGCTACCCATCTAATGGTACACCTTACCTATTCCAGTACCTTGGTGTGTTGTCGTGCCCAACACGTGCACACCTGTGTTCGAACTGATATGGGGAGGGGGTGAAAGACTTTGCGATTCCCTGATGTGACGGGCCAGAGTTCACCCTGTCTTAGGTGGTTAGGTCTATTTTGGTGATTCCTTGATGTGATGGGCCCAAAGTGCACTTAGAGGGACTAAATATGTACGAATTAGTTTAAATACAATCGGTCACGGGGTCGGTGTTGTCGTGCCTAAACCGTGCACCAGCACGTGTGAAATATGGATCATACTCTAAATTAAATTATTTAAGGGTTATAAATTATTTAGAAGATTTTAATCTTATTACAGAATCGGTTTATTTTTCTTTTTCTAGAGATGTCATTATTATCTGTTATTCCGTTTTATACTCCTGAGGAGTCTTTTAACTACATCATGGACAAGTGAAAACTTTCAGGACCAAACCATGCGGTTTGGAAGTTAGACTTAACAAATGTCCTAAGTGCACAAGGAAATTTATACACTATTGAAAATCCACCTCCAGCACGACCTAGTTTTTCTGCCCCGGGTGAAGAGTATGATACATATTTCAAGTATCTATGTGATGAATCTGATGTCATGTTAATTTTGATACTCTCTACCGCATCCAAGTTCTCGGAGAATTAAAAAAGAAAGTCGTCTTTTGAGGTTGGGCAGAATCTGAAGGAACGGTTCAAAGAAAGCAACCGTTGTAGACGTTTTCTATTGATGAAGGAAATACTTTCACAAAAGATGAAAGAACACCAGTCTCTTAGTGATCATCTCATAAATATGAGAAGAATGTTTGATTGCTTAATTACTTTAGGATCATAAGTCAGTGAACAAGAGCTAGTCATGCTATTGATCGGGTCCCTAACAGATCACTATCAGTCCAAGGTAATGGATAAGCTTAGTGGACATGAACTAACAATTATTGGTATACATGAAATCTCAATGTCTATAGAAGACCAACTACATCCTGATATTCTTGGTCCAACAGATGTTGACCTTATGGATGAAGATGACTGGATTAATGAACTAAAATACATTTGTTGCCCAGTTTGCAGTAGTAATGATTTATACGAGCATTCACTCGACGTTGATCTGCTGGACATTGGCTCGCCCAATGATACAGGTATCTTTATGATAGATTGCTTAGTTACTTTTTTTGAATCATGGGTACACAATACCGGATGGTGGTCATCAGATATGCAATCACTTGCAGGGATTCAAGAGGAGTAGGATACTAAGGCCTGGATATGGACCTACATGTAGGTGAAGGCTCCACGATTGGTGCTGAAGCTGTGGTGACATATAGTCTTAGATTGCCATCAGGCTTGATTATGGAACTAGAAAATTGTTATTATGTTCATAGATTAATCAAAAATGTAATCTCGTATGATTTATTAATAGACAATGGTTTTACCTATCAGTCTGTGGGAAAAACAATTTTGTGCTCTAAAGATAGTATGTTCTACTTTAAAGCAAGTTCACAAATGGTCTATACATATTAAATCTACAAAATAACAATCACGAAATCTATCATATAAGCAAAAGGTCAAAAGATATTTTGAACCATACTTATCTTTGCAATTGTCGACTCGGACAAATTAACAAGAAACGTCTAAAGGAACTCCATCAAGATGGGGTTCTAGGGTCTTTTTATCTAGAATCAATAGACAATTGCGAATCATGTTTATCTGGGAAGATGACAAAGAAGGCTTTTGCAAGTCTGAATGAAAGATCAAAAGAACTATTGGAAATAGTTCACACAGATATGTGTTGACCTTTCAATCAGGAGCCCAGAGGAGGATACCGGTACTTCATTACCTTTACTAACGATTTCAGCAGGTATGGTTATGTGTATCTTATGAGACACAAATATGAAAGTTTTGATTTCTTCAAATAATTTCAGAATGAAGTACAGATTCAACTGGATACGAAGATAAAGCTACTTTGGTCTGATAGAGGTGGTGAATATTTGAGTCAAGAGTTTGAAGATCATATGAAAAGTTGTGGAATTGTGTCACAACTTACACCTCCGTATATGCCACAGTGGAATAGTGTATCAGAAAGAAGAAATCGAACCTTGCTTGACATGGTTCGCTATATGATGAATCAAACTATGTTACCAATGTCGTTTTGGGAATACGCACTCGAGACAGCTGCTTTTATGCTGAACCGTGTTCCAACAAGATCAGTGGAAGAAAGAAAGACACCGTTCGAGCTTTGAACGGGTAAGAAGCCCAAACTGTCTTTCATGAACATTTGGGATTGTGAAGCGTTCTTTAAACGACAAACCCAAATCAGATAAATGTATCTTTGTGGGCTATCCTATACTATTTCTATAACCCCGATGAGAACAAAGTCTTTGCTGCTCGGACTGGGAAGTTTTTGGAAGACAAGTATCTAAGTTTAGAAACAACCAAAAAAGAAATATGTCTTCAAGAAATTAAAGAAGAACAAGATACACCAATACCCTTTATGGAACCAGTAACTCAACAAAGGATTGTTGAGACCCAACCCAAGTCGATGGTTGAGGAGGAAGTGGAAACACAAGACCTTCGAACGTCTAAAAGAATTCGAACTGAGCCGGATAGATATCTCGGATTTCTTATAGCTCAGGAAGAAGGGGATCTTCAAGAACCCGCATCCTACAGGGACGTTGTGTCAGGTAGTGAGTCTGATAAATGGATAGACGCCACGAAGGCAGAGATGCAATGCATGTATGAAAACCAAGTTTGTGAGTTAGTAGACGTGCCACAACACAGTAAAGATGTTGGATGCAAGTGAATCTTCAAAAAGAAGACCGACATGGAAGGAAATGTGCATACTTTCAAAGCAAGGCTAGTTGCGAAAGGTTTTACTCAAACTCATGGTATTGATTATGACGAAACCTTCTCGCCAATAGCAATGCTCAAGTTTATTAGGATTATAATGACAATATCCGCATACTTCAATTATGAGATATGGCAAATGGATGTCAAGACCGCTTTCCTTAACGGGAAATTAACAGAGGACGTGTATATGACACAATCAGACGGTTTTGAGGATTCCAAGAATCCAAAAAAAAGTATGCAAACTGCTTAAATCTATTTATGGGTTAAAGGAAGCATCTAGGAGTTGGAACTTACACTTTGATGAACGCATCAAAGAATTTGGTTTTACCAAAAGTGAGTTTGAATCCTGTGTTTACAAAAAGTTCAGTGGGAGCTTAGCAATCTTCCTGGTCCTATATGTTGATGACATACTGCTGATAGGAAATGACGTACTATCACTGCAGGGAGTAAAATCCTGGCTAGATAAGTGTTTCCAAATTAAGGATATGGGAGAAGCCGCATATATACTTTGTATAAAGATCTATAGAGATAGATTCAGGCGGCTGATCGGACTTAATCAAAGTACATACATCGATAAATCCATGAAGCGTTACTACATGGATGGATCCAAGAAAGGTTTCATCCGATGCAAGTTGGCGTACCTCTGAGCAAGGCTCAGTGTCCTACTTCTCTAGCAGAGCAAAATAGGATGAAATCAACTCCTTATGCCTTGGCTATAGGATCGATTATGTATGACATGTTATGTACTGGGTCCGATGTTGCTTATTCAATAAGTGTCACGAGTAAATATCAAACAAACCCAGGTGAGGATCATTGGGCGGCTGTCAAAAACATTCTCAAGTACTTAATAAGGACTAAAGACATGTTCTTGATCTTTGGAGAAAGTAGAGACGAAATCGGTGTACCTGGTTACATGGATGCTAGTTTCCAAACCGATAGAAACGACTTCAAGTTGTAGTCAGGATTTGTATTCACCCTCAACGGAGGAGCTATATCTTTGAAAAGCTAGAAGGAAGATACAATAGCATATTTTGCTACAGATGCTGAGTACATTACAGCGAATGATGCAGCAAAAGAGGCGGTTTAGCTGAAGAATTCTATCTCGGATCTTAGAGTTGTTGCCGGTGTCTCTATACCGATTGATATTTTCTATGATAATATGGGAGATTTAGCGCAAGCAAAAGAACCAAGAGATCATCAGCGGACCAGACATGAACTTAGAAAGTATCACATCATCCGAGAGATAGTCGGAAGGGGAGTTGTGAGATTAAGCAAAATACCGACACAAGACAACGTAGCTGGTTCGTTGACTAAGGCACTAGCTAGAGAAAAACATGAGAAAGATGCTAGTTCCATAGGAATGCAGTATATGGGACCTAGCAGCTAGTTTAGTAATTTCATTATAACCATGGTTTAAACTTAAAATCTATAATTATGTATTTACATTTCATAGTTATTGAAATAGAAGGTTCTTACATATTTTTTTAATGTTTACCATTTTTAGCATATTTAACCTATCCATGACACCGAAGCTTCGTATCTAAATCTTTCTATAGCTACTTGATGTAGTGGGAGCTACAACAAGGAGATAACGCTATTATAAATACTTGATGATTTATTCATGCAAAGAATAAACGCAAAAGTCTGTGACCAAGTATTTATAGATATTTGTTAGGAGAAACAAATATTGGAAGTGATCCGCATCAAGCCTACTCCATGGAGCTATGTCATGAGTGAGTTTGATTGGTTGTCCTTAGACCTGAGATGTTTAGTATGGGGCACGAGGACTTCTATACTTTAGAACGTCTTAACATTATACCCATACGGGGCGTTACTGGGTACAACGGAAGCCGTGTGCTCAAATGAAAATAGTCAAGAAGGGATTTGCACCTTCCTTTAAAAGGAAAAGATATTTTAGGGCCCCTTGACGATTAAGACTAAGTGAAATGCGTGCCACGCCCGGATAGAATGATAAGGTATCATTTGTTAGATCCGCAACTACTGTTAGTCGAAATCAGAGTCAAGTAACAAAATATGAATTTTTAGAATTGACTTTGTGCTCCATGTCTAAAATTCAAATTATAGAATAGCGTGATGCAAAATGAAAATCCGAGTAATCCATGTGAGGATTATAATCTCTTGACATAAGATCTCTTATAGTCGTGGTTAACGTAAGTGTCTAGCTAGGGACCTCCTTAAGCCAATGATGTACATAAAATTTAACTATCTTACACAAGTGGGAGTCTATTGGATTATGTGCATAGATAGTGTACACGTGTCATCATATCCGAGCACTATAAGGCACTAAAGGGTCACACGACTGCACACCCAAACTCGAACAAATTAATAGGAAAATACATCACGTGTGTGTTGGTAATTAATAGTTAATTAATTATCAAGGAAATAAATAACAAATACTTATTTATTATTTGGGAAATTAAATATTAAGTTTAATATTTAATTAAAGGTTTGATAGATTATTAATTAATTAGTAAAGTTAATTAATAATAAAACTTCCAGGGTAGTTTTTGTAAAGAGTTTAAAGTATTATACTCGGACCGGGCTCAAAAGCCTATTCCACCTAATATCTATATATATGGGGATTAGCTTGTTAATTGTAAAAAAAACCCTAATGCAAGGCATCTAACTTAAGCCTCAAGTTATAAACATACTTTCCCTCTCCCCCTCTCTTTGCGTCGGCTGAACAAAGGACCACCACCGCGCAAGGCGGTGGTTCAAGGCGGTGAGTACCACTCGGTGGCGGCTCCCTCACGGCACGATACCCCTCGGCGGAAGCTCCCTCACGGCGCGACTCGACCCCCTTTGTGGTGGGTTTTTACGATCGAGACACACATACACACACGAGCTTGAAAAGGCTGTGTTTTTTCCTAGGCGGTCTAGCAGCTACGTTCAGCGGGCAGTAGCTGTGTCTCCCCCTATAGCAGTCCAAGGGGAAAATTCTTCTAAACCTTTACTTTGTTTCATACATACATACATACATATATATATAGGCAAAAGTTTAAACGACAACTGTTTTTCGTACGAAAACAGCGAGAACCAATCTTAGCCGTCCAATTCCCCCTCCTTCAATTGGATTGCCCACCTATGAATTCCTTACATGCACCCTGCCACACTCAATCCTCTCACGCTCTTCATCCATTAATTCCATTATCCAAGATGAACGGCCAAGATTGGTTCTCGCAGTTCTCGTTTGAACCCTCCCCTATATATATATATATATATATATATATAGAGAGAGAGAGAGAGAGAGAAAGAGGGTGAGGTTATATATAGAACCTTACTTATTCATAGAACCTAAAGAACAAACCTGACGATGACACGTGACATCAATGGTAAGGGCAAAACTGGAACTCACGCCCCCTTCCTTCAAACCAGGAAACTTCCATTTTTTTTGAAAAAAAAATCCTACTAAACATTCAAATGGTCATAATATATTCATCCTTAAGAATTTTAGCAAAAAAAAATACCATTAGATTCAGTTTTTTATCCTCTTTAATTCAAGACCAGGATTGATATGTTTTTTAATTTTTTTTCAAAACGCAAATTGTTTGACGAAACAACAATCTAAAATGCAAACAGCAGCATGTGAAATGCAAGTAACAACAGTCTAAAATGCAAACAGCAGCATGTGAAATGTAAGTAACAACAGTCTAAAATGCAAACAGCAGCATGTGAAATGCAAGTAACATCGGTCTAAAATGCAAACAGCAGCACTTTCACATCAGAAATGCATGTTTATATATTTGCATTTTCATATATATGCATGTTCGTATATTTGCTACCGAAAATGAAAAAAAAAAGAGCTGATAATAAAAATGAACAAATTGTTTGGCGAAAATGCATATGCAAAATGCAACCCACATAAAGAAGATAACAAAAATGCAAACTCACGACTCTCATCTGCATTTCACAAATCTGATTCAATAAAAATGCACGTCACAAACTCATTCAATGAAAATGTATATTAGCAAATAAAAAAATAGTATAAAATGCAAACAACAACATGTGAAATGCAAGTAACAAGGGCTGATATTACATGTTTAAACATAAAATGCAAAAAGCAAACAGTAGCACTTTCAAATGTGAAATGCAAACAGCAGCATATAATTGCAAATGCAAACAACAGACATGTTCAAACCAAAAATGTGAAATGCAAACAGCGGCATGTAATTGCAAATGCAAAATGCAAACAGCAGCACTTTCAAGGGGTGATATTACAAGTGAAATTCAAGTAAGAACAGTCTAAAATGCAAACAGCAACATGTGAAATGCAAGTATCAACAGTATAAAATGCAAATAGTAGCACTATCACATCAAAAATGCATGTTTATATATTTGCATTTTCATATATATGCATGTTCGTATATTTGCTCCCTAAAATGAAAAAAAAAGAACAGATAACAAAAATGCAAACTCACGACTCTCATGTGCATTTCACAAATCTGATTCAATAAAAATGCACGTCACAAACTCATTCAATGAAAATGCAGATTAAACAAATAAAAAAATAGTCTAAAATGCAAACAGCAGCATGTGAAATACAAGTAACAAGGGCTGATATTACATGTTCAAACCTAAAATGCAAAAAGCAAATAGTAGCACTTTCAAATGTGAAATGCAAACATTAGCATGTAATTGCAAATACAAACAGCAGTATATAATTGCAAATGCAAACAGCAGACATGTTCAAACCTAAAATGTGAAATGCAAACAGCAACATGTAATTGAAAATGCAAAATGCAAAATGCAATCAGCAGCACTTTCAAGGGCTGATATTATAAGTGAAATTCAAGTATGAACAGTGTAAAATGCAAACAACAACATGTGAAATGCAAGTAACAACAGTATAAAATGCAAATAGCAGCACTATCACATCAAAAATGTTTGTTTATATATTTGCATTTTCATATATATGCATGTTCGTATATTTGCTACCCAAAATGAAAAAAAAAGAACAGATAACAAAAATGCAAACTCACGACCCTCATTTCCATTTCACAAATCTGATTCAATAAAAATGCACGTCACAAACTCATTTAATGAAAATGCAGATTAGCAAATAAAAAAATAGTCTAAAATGCAAACAGGAGCATTTGAAATGCAAGTAACAAGGGCTGATATTCAATGTTCAAACCTAAAATGCAAAAAGCAAACAGTAGCACTTTCAAATGTGAAATGCAAACAGCAGCATATAATTGCAAATGCAAACAGCAGCATATAATTGCAAATGCAAACAGCAGACATGTTCTAACCTAAAATGTGAAATGCAAACAGCACCATGTAATTGCAAATGCAAAATGCAAACAGCAGCACTTTCAAGAGCTGATATTACGAATGAAATTCAAGTAAGAACAGTCTAAAATGCAAACAGCAACATGTGAAATGCATGTAACAATAGTATAAAATGCAAATAGCAGCACTATCACATAAAAAATGTATGTTTATATATTTGAATTTTCATATATATGCATGTTCGTATATTTGCTACCCAAAATGAAAAAAAGAACAGATAACAAAAATGCAAACTCACGACTCTCATCTGCATTTCACAAATCTGATTCAATAAAAATGCACGTCACAAACTCATTCAATGAAAATGCAGATTAGCAAATAAAAAAATAGTGTAAAATGCAAACAGCAGCATGTGAAATGCAAGTAACAAGGGCTGATATTACATGTTCAAACCTAAAATGTAAAAAGCAAACAGTAACACTTTCAAATGTGAAATGCTAACATCAGCATGTAATTGCAAATTCAAACAGAAGCATATAATTGCAAATGCAAACAGCAGACATGTTCAAACCTAAAATGTGAAATGCAAACAGCAACATGTAATTGCAAATACAAAATGCAAACAACAACACTTTCAAGGGCTGATATTACAAGTGAAATTCAAGTAAGAACAGTCTAAAATGCAAACAGCAACTTGTGAAATGCAAGTAACAACAGTATAAACTGCAAATAGCAGCACTATCACATCAAAAATGCATGTTTATATATTTACATTTTCATATATATGCATGTTCGTATATTTGCTACCCAAAATGAAAAAAAAGAACAGATAACAAAAATGCAAACCCACGACCCTCATCTGCATTTCACAAATCTGATTCAATAAAAATGCACTTTACAAACCCATTCAATGAAAATGCAGATTAGAAAATGAAAATGAAAACCCACGACTCTCATCTGCATTTAACAATCTGATTCAATGAAATTGTAGGTCAATAATTCATGAAGAAAGTATACAATAAACAAAAAATGTAAAATATAACTTCAAATAAACCAAAATGCATTATAGTGCGTCACTAAATTAACTGAATTAACTAAAATGCAGATGGCGCTAAACAAATTACATGTTCAAACCCAAAATGCAAATTCCATATACAACACTACAATGCAAATTTCATACACAATACACTACATCAGTTAAAAAATCATTGAATTATCAACCAATTTTTTGGAGTATGAAGAATTGTATTTTGATTATCATCTTCATCCACATATGCATGTTCAGACATGAAATTTGCATTTTCGTAATTTGCATTTTCAAAATAAAATTTTTAGAAATATGGGAAGAGTGGTCTTGAATTAAAGAACAAGAAAAACCGAACCTAATGGTATAATTTTTTTGTTAAAAATCATAAACATGAGATAGTTATGATAATTAGAATGATTAATGGGTTTTTTTAAAATAAATGTGAGGAGGCGTGAGGAGGAGCTGATGATCTTTTTTCAATTCCTTTTTTGCCCTTCTTTTTAATTATAGCATCATAATTATGTATGATAATTACAATTTTGCCACAACTTAATATCAGCCCTTGATCAAGTTACTCTAAAGGCTCAAAATGGTTCTTTAGGTTCTATGTTTAAGAGTGGTTCTATATTGATGCTATTTATATATATATATATATATATATACACACACACATATATATATATATACACAAACATATATATATATATATACACACACACACACACACACATATATATATATATATTGATTATATATTTGTTTCCCTTAATTGATCCAGCTGAGATCTCTAGGATTGGGTTTTGATTTATTATTCTGCTGTGCATGTTGTACCCCACAAAACCCTTCAAGTCGGACCCCCAAGGTCGGACCACCAGAAGTCGGACCAAAGGCCGGACCACACAAAGTCGGACCAAAGGTCGGACTAAACATAAGTCCCACGAACAACCAGGAAAGCGTCGTGTTCCCTATATGGAAGTGTCGCGTCGCGCATAATTCAGTCCAGACATGCAACTTTTCTTCTTCTTCCAGCATCAACCTAACCCATATAAATTCACATACAAAGCTAGAAAACGATTTCTAAGACTTCTAAACCAATACAAACTTCAAATAACATGTATTCAATCATCAAGAACACATCAAATCCATTTATAACATCAAAACTAACAAAACCCATTTGTCAAGTAAAGCTTCAAGTTTCAATAATGGTGTTCTTCCTTTAAGTATAAAACCCAGGAAGAAATAAGACAAAGCTAACATGAATCATGCTAGAAATATTAACCAACCTTAGTCTTGAATCAACAAACACCAAACCTTCACTTTAAGATTCAAGTTTACAAACTTTAGAGCTTTCTTAACTTTAAGGTAATTCACACTTGTTGGCATACACACAATTAAGATATCTAGCATGAGGAGGTGATTCAATATATCACACACAAGTATACCACCTTACTTTTCTCATCTAAGCATGAGTTGGGTTAACTCAAAAGCATGCATACATACATACACATATTTACATATTAATTAATCCATAACTTGTTAATTAATCATGAAATATTAACTTAATCAAACAATTAAAATAATCACATAATTAATATTTAAACACCAAATTTACACACCGCCAACCCGCTAATTGACTAGACCGGGTTTATGTCTGTTACAAATCTCTCCTCCTTAAGAGGATTCCGTCCTCGGAATCCCAATTCCTTCAAACAATTAAGGGTAACGGTCCTTCATATCTGCCTCTGTTTACCAGGTTAAGTCAGAACCCAAACTGTGCTTCTATTTGACCAATACCATAAGAATTTGTTTCAAAAATTCAACGGGTTCTTTCATTAAACTTTTCTTTGAATCCAATTTCAAGTCATGAACTGGGAGGATCTGGCTTTCATCTTCTACCTTACATTTTCGCAGATAACGTACATTAAACATGTCATGAATAATTGCTAACTTAAAAGGAAGATCCCGTGTAACTGGCTGATCATTCACCATCTTCCATATACAAAGAGGACCAATAAAGCGAGGAGCTAACTTCACGTGCTTGCCAAAACGAATAACACCTTTTCACGGTGAGACTTTCAAATAAACCAATTCACCCCCACAAATGAAACAGGCCGACGATCTCTGGCGGCTTTCAATTTCTCTCGGGCAATAGCAACTTTATCGGCAGTTATTTGAACGATCTCTGAACCCGCATACTGTTTCTCTCCAGCCTCCAACCAACATGTCGGGGTACGGCAACGACGACCGTACAACATTTCATAAGGAGGCATACCAATGCTCGAATGATACGAATTGTTATACACAAACTCAATTAGTAGTATATGCGAATCCCACGAAGCACCATACTCTATTACACAAGTACGCAACATATCTTCAAGCGTTTGTATGGTTCGTTTAGTCTGACCATCTATTTGGGGATGATAAGCAGTGCTCAAATTCATTCGCGTCCCCAATTCTCTTTGAAAACTTCTCTAGAAGTTAGAAACGAATCTGGAGTCTCTATCAGAAACAATAGATAATGGAATGCCATGCATCGAAAAATGTCATCAATATACAATTGAGCCAATCTTCACAAAGATGCCATCTTACAAGTGGCAAGAAAATGGGCACACTTCGTTAGTTGATCCTCAATTACCCATATCATGTCGGGATTTCTCTGAGTACGTGGAAGTTTTGTTACAAAATCCATCGTTATGTGTTCCTACTTCCACTCAGGTATCTCCGGTTGTCTCAATGATCCGTAAGGTTTCTGGTGCTTAGCTTTAACTTGTGCACAAACATGATATGATTTAAGAAACTGAGTCACGTCTACTTTCATCGTTGGCCACCAATGTAGTACCTTCACGTCATTATACATTTTGGTACTTCTAAGATGTACCGACAATCTGAACTTGTGTGCTTCTGTTAAAATCAACTTTCTAAGTTCTCCAATCATAGTTGAAAATGTCAAATCAGTGATGAACAGTAAACCTTCAAGTAATGAGTAGAGAGATGATTGATGAGAGAAAACACACACTTCACGTTAATATCAATATTGAATATATGCGCCAAATGTTACAAGCGGTCACAAGGCCAAGGGCCTAATGGCCTATTTATAGGCTATGCCTACCACATAGGCTTTTCTACATTTTCTAATATTAACAATCTCCCCTAAATGGAAAGAAAGCCTATTACAATGAACGATATGCAGAAAGATAATAATTACAAAATAGACCTGTTCCTTATTCCAAGCATCATCTGCCACCTCCGAATAATCCACCGACTGTCCAACGTCCTTTTCACCTGTTCTATTGTTCGTATCAGCCCGGCCATTTCAGTCTCACTCAAATTAGATTGATCCCTTTTAGCCTTTTCTTGGAGACGATGAAATAATAGTTTCAGAGTCCCATCTGAGTAAGCCATTAAGTCTATCATCCGAACCATGATCTTTTGGCGGCGTTGATTGACAAAGATGACCCCTCTTTGACCCGCAAAGCTAGAATGATTTTCATCAATAACTATGAGCTCTTCTAGGGTTTGTAAATCAATATGATGCTGTAGTGGTCTGAGCAGATTCACCTCAAGTTGATTATGTTGGAATATGCCCGCTGACACGAACGAGTTAATGGCACTACCGATGAGGTATAGGCCTAGTGGGTCACACACCAAGTATTGATTCCGGCAACACGATCAAGCAAAAGAGAGGAAGAGGCCAAAATGGGTTTTGGCAGAATGGTACATGGGCCGTGTTCCTGAACACGGGCCGTGTCCAATCCAACATACACGAGGCGTATTAGCCCAGTTCAAGGTCGTGTAGTTTGGCCTACACGGGCCGTGTAGATGAACACGGGCCGTGTTGTGCTTGTTAGACACGGGCCGTCTTAGCCCAATTGGGGCCATGGACATTGGGCCTACACGGTCGTGTTGACCAACACGGGCCGTGTACGTGTCCTGTAACAGCAGAATTAACATCCTTAAACACTTGGTTTAATGGGGATAACTTCTCATAGTTATGGTAGACAAAGAGACCACGAGTTATCTGCTCTAAGTGAGGCTTTTTGCATGGACATTGTCTCTTGGTGGATACTAGAACTCTCTCTCTCTCTTGTTCATCTTGTTCTTGGTGTTCTTGAGCACAAGAAGCAAGAAATACATACAATTGATAGTTGTTTTGGTTGTTGCACATCAACTTGCTAGCACTCAGGAATCGAACAAGCTTGGGATGGACTTCATTGGAGGAGTTCTTTGTTGGATTCTAAGCTACTTGATAAGGAAGGTTGACTTGTGTTTTGCACTATTGAGGTTTAACCTTTCTTCTTATCTTGTTCATATTAGTTGTAATTTCATTGTAAGATTTTGGTCCATGGGAGTGTATTCATTAGTTTGGCATCGATTTTTGTTATACATATTGCTTCTGTTGCTACTTGTTTTTGCCAAACGAATACCTTCAGTGGTATCAGAGCCATATCTAACATGGCTTTGCACTATTGAGTCTAGAAAAACCATAAAAGTGTTTTTGGATAAGAAAAGTGTTTTCTTAAAATTGGTTTTTCATTGAGACTCTTGTTGTGCTAGAATAGATTTATTCGTAGTCTTGTTAATATATTTTAGTTTTTATATTTATATATTTGTTGTAACTTGGCATGAAGTGTACACAAATATATACTTATAAATGTATATATGAATATGTGTCTCAAAAATTTTTTGGTACACTAATGCATATGTACAAGGATTGTCTTTTTGGTGCCTTTGATGTTTTGACAATCTTAACTAAAATATAGATATATATATATATATATTTATATATCATGGTTATGTGTGGCACACCATGTTTCTATTTGGTATGTTTGGTTTGATTCGGTAACAAGATATGCCCTTAGACCTATGTGTTGTGGTGATTGATTATTTTGGTTTTTGGTGGCCTGCGTGCTATATTGTTGTAACAATATTAGTTTATTTATTTATCGGTGCGGCTTGCACGCTGTTTCTTTTATTCTATGTATTTTTATAAATAGCATAGGATTGCGACCTCCGTGTCATTTATATATATATATATTCTATGTATTTTTATATAGTATAGAATTAAAACCGGAATAGTCAACGGGAGTCATGGTGATGACGTCTTGGCGAGAAGGAATCAACATGCTATTGGAGGTATTGGATTCAGTGGGAGCTCACCCAACGAGACCATATCTTGTCCTTAGATTTTTTGGCCTCGTTTTCCCTGATGTGGCTGACGGAGAAAACGCATAGGAATTTTTGGGCATGTTACCGAATCATATATATATATATATATTTGCATGGTTGTATTTTATTTTTTCTATGCATGGATTAGGATTCGCATGCTAGACAATTTTTCCTATAAGATTAAATAAAATACAATGTTTGTTAAAATGGTTAACAATTGCGCGCGAATAGAATTGACAAAGAAAATATAAAAATGGTATTATATTAAAAGTGCTTAAAATCGTTTTGACACTTACTTTGTTAATTCACAAAATGGTTTTTTATAAACCGGAAACAAAATCCCGTTTCTCAAAATGTAAATTACGCACCATCCGTAAGATGACACCACCCGAATCTAACGAAGCAAGGATGACTGTCGAGCTAAGCACGAGTTATTGCTTGTGTAGTTGTGTGGAAGGTGAGTGGGGTAACTCGCATGATTGGTTGTCGAGCTAAGCATGAGCCGATTAATGGTCGAGAGTGCCACCCGTGTGCCTTGTCGGACGATTTACAATTTTAGTATATAATTCATGGTTAGTTGTAGAGCTAAGCACGAGCTAAACAAAAATTATATATTAAGATTGGTGTAAGATAGGGATCAAACATGCCAACCGACATAATGGATGTCAACGGATCCCGTAAGTGTCTAAGAGTTATAATAGAGATTACAATTGGTAAAATGGTTGCCGGCCTAAATAGCTTCGCCACGTGATCCGCGGTAAACCCGTCACGGTGCGAGGTGAAATAAGGTTCTTAGCCCTTGTTACAAATAAATTTTTTTGTTTAAAACTATGGGTACTTATTTTAACAAGGATTTCCAAACTAACTAAAACTACTTTGCTATTTTAGATGGCGTCTTCAAGCAACACCAACACCACCAACCATTTTTCGCTTAGAGTTTTCCTTGAAAAGGAGAAACTCAATGGTAACAACTTCTTGGATTGGTTTAGGCAAATTAAACTTGTCCTATGCCAAGAAGGGAAGATGGTTACCATAGAGGAGGCCCTACCCGAGGCTCCTGCTGCCAATGCCACTCGGGCTATCCGAGACGCTTATGAGAAGTGTGTCAAGGACACCGAGGACATTACTTGCCTAATCCTAAGTACTATGATCCCCGAGCTCCAAAATCAAATGGATCATTTGAGTGCTTTTGACTTGATCGCTCAGCTTAAGGAAATGTTCCAGCAGCAAGCGAGACAAGAGAGGTTCGAGTGTCTTAAGACGGTGCTTGGTAGCAAGATGGCCGATGGCGGGAATGTGAGTGCTCATGTGTTGCGAATGAAAGCAAACGTAGAGCGCATGGAACGGCTCGGATTTACCATAGGGAGGGAGCTAGCCGTGGATTTGATCCTATGGTCCCTGCCCACCGCGTATGATCAATTTTTTATGAGTTATCATATGCATAGTATGGATAAGTCCATTATGGAGCTTCACGGTATGCTTAAGACAACCGAGTCTAGCATGACCAAAAATAAGCCCGCCGTTCCAAATCCCGTTCTTGCTATAAGGGAAGGGCGAATCCAGAAGAAGAAGAGATCCGCTTATACCCCTAAGGGTAAGGGGAAGGGGAAGATTGGAGTTGCCAAGTCTAGCCCCGCTTTGGAGGGTAAAGGCAAGGGGAAGATGGTTCCCCAAGCCAAAACTCCGAATGATGCGGAATGCTTCTTTAGCAGGAAGAAGGGCCATTGGCGCCGTAACTGCCCGGGGTACCTAGAAGGTCTTAAGAAGCTCAAGGGGTTGAGCATCGGAGGAACTTCCGATTCAGGTACGTACATGATTGAACTCCATCATACTTCTACATCTGGTAGTTGGGTATTAGATACCGGCTGTGGCACTCACGTTTGTAATATTGTGCAGATACTAAGGACAAGTAGAAGGATGGAGAGTGGCGAGCTTGACTTGATAATGGGAAACAAGGAGATTGTCCCGGTCAAGGCTCGAGGAGAAGTTGAATTATCTTTTAATTCCGGTTTTTCCATATTATTATTGAACGTATGCTATTCGCTGCTTGTGGCATGAAACATTATCTCTTTTCATGCATTACACGACAGTGGTTTTGGTTTTTCTTTTGACAATGGGGTTATTGTTTGTTTTAAAAATGGTATTTGCTATTTTAAAGCTTATCCTTGTCGTGGTATTTATGAAGTAGATGCGTACGTTAGTGATAATCTTTCAATCATGAATATTGATTCAACGTCTAAAAATGGTTTAGACAAATTGTCTTTGTGGCATGGTCGACTTCGCCATATAAACAAGACTCGTATCGCCAAGCTCCAAGCAGATGGGATCTTGGAATCATTTGACCACGAGTCAAATGTAGTATGCGAATCTTGTTTATTAGGCCAGATGACTAAAGCACCCTTTTCCGGCGTGAATGAGAGGGGTAAAGACTTATTTGACATTATACATTCCGGTGTGTGTGATCCATTTAAGCACATCACAAGAGACAATTCTAGATACTTCGTTACCTTTATAGATGATTATAGTAGGTATGGATATGTCTAGTTGGTTAGACAAAAGTCCGAGACCTTTGAGGTCTTTAAGACTTTCGAAAACGAAGTAGAGAATCAATTGGGCAAAAAGATTAAGATACTTAGATCCGATAGGGGTGGTGAGTATCTTAGTCAAGAGTTTCGTGATCATCTTAAGGGTTGTGGAATTATCTCACAACTTACACCTGCTAGGACGCCACAATTAAATGGTGTCGCCGAGAGGAAGAACCGAACATTGTTAGATATGGTTCTGTCTATGATGAGTCACACCCAAATCCCTATAAGCCTTTGGGGTTATGCTCTTGAAACGGAAACAAGAATCCTTAATCTTGGTCCAACGAAGAAGGTCGATAAAACACCTTTCGAGATGTGGCATGGGAAACCTCCCGTTCTTGCCTATCTAAAGGTTTGGGGTTGTCAAGCCTGCGTACGACGTGAGGTAGATGACAAGTTGGAGCCCCGATCCGAAAAGTGTTATTTCATCGGATATCCAACTACGGGTATTGTATATATACTCTATAAACCTTCCGAGAACAAGGTATTTGTTGCTCGAAAGGCGGTCTTTTTAGAAAGAGAATTAGTGTCCAATTAGCAAGGCGGGACTAAGATTGATCTTGAAGAAGTTCAAGAGTCAACGGATGAAAGACCTGACGTTGGCACTAGCCAACAACCTAGTGAGGTTGAGTCTGAGCATGACAATGCGGAGACTAACGTACATCCGTTACCTCCCCGTAGATCCGGTAGAACTCGCCATGAGCCAGAGAGATATGGGTTTCTCATATATGAGGGTGACGAGTTATTGGTGGATCTTAATGAGCCCACCAATTATCGGGAAGCGGCAGCGGGCCACAAGTCTGCTAAATGGAAGGAGGCAATGGATAACGAGATGCAATCCATGGACGATAACCAGGTTTGATAACTGGTTGATCCCACACCCGGTTGTAAACCAATAGGGTGTAAGTGAGTCTTCAAGAAGAAGACCGACATGGATGGAAAAGTAAACACTTTCAAAGCCCGACTGGTAGCTAAAGGTTTCACCTAGACACATGGTGTCGACAATGATGAAAATTTCTCCCCAGTGGCCATGTTGAAATATATTAGGATACTTTTGGCAATCGCCGCATTTCATGATTACGAAATATGGCAAATGGATGTCAAAACCGCCTTCCTTAATGGAAGCTCTCCGAAGAGGTGTATATGACGCAGCATGAAGGTTTTGTACATCCGAAGCATCCTAATAGAGTGTGTAGATTAAAGAAGTCCATTTATGGACTTAAACAAGCATCTCGTAGTTGGAATCTATGCTTTGATGAGAAAATCAAAGAGTTTGGTTTTTCGAAGAGGTAGACGAGCCATGTGTATACGTTAGGGCTAGTGGGAGCGCCGTTGTTTTCTTATTCTTGTATGTGGATGATATCCTACTCATTGGTAAAGATATTCCAACCTTGCAAAGTGTCAAAACTTGGCTTGAAAAATGCTTTTCAATGAAAGACTTAAGAGAAGCGGCATACATTCTGGGTATCAAAATCTATAGAGATAGATCTAGAAAACTCTCGGGTTGAGTCAAAGTACATACATTGACAAAGTCTTGAAGCGGTTCAAGATGGAGGACTCCAAGAAAGGAAGTCTTCCTATGTCGCATGGAGTGATATTGAGTAAGACTCAATGTCCTAGTTCTCAAGAGGAACTAGAAGTAATGAAGCGAGTACCATATGCTTCGGCCGTGGGCTCGATCATGTACGCCATGTTATGTACTCGTCCTGGTGTGTCATGCGCTTTGAGCTTGACTAGTAGATATCAGGGAAACCCGGGGCAAGCCCATTGGGTTGCGGTAAAGAACATTCTTAAGTATCTTAGGAGGACTAAAGAAATGTTCTTGATCTTTGGTGGTGAGGAAGAGCTCAAAGTAAAGGGTTACTCTGATGCTAGCTTCCAAACTGATAGGGATGACTGCCGATCACAATCGGGGTTTGTGTTCCTATTGAATGGTGGGGCTATTACTTGGAGAAGTTCAAAGCAAGACACAGTAGTTGATTCTACTATGGAGTCAGAATATATTGCGGCAAGTGAAGCTGCTAAAGAAGCTGTGTGGATTAAGAAGTTCATCCGAGACCTTGGAGTGGTTCCTAGCATATCCGACACTATTGAGATCTTTTGTGACAATGAGGGTGCGGTAGCCTTAGCCAAGGAACCAAGAGCTCACAAGAGAACGAGGCATATACCTCGTAAATACCAATTGATTAGAGAGATGATTGAAAGTGGTGAAGTCGCTATTAGTAAAGTAACCTCAGAAGGCAATCTGGCTGATCCATTTACTAAACTGTTGTCACAAGCTTCTCATGATTCTCACACTACGGCGATAGGTGTTAGATTTTCTCATGACTTGGTTTAGATTTAGTTTTAATTTATGTTTGGACCATTATGTATTTGGGAACGTTAAGCAATAATGTTTCTAATGTTTGTTTCGATTTATATAGTAGAGATATATATATATACACGTGTTGCGGTTACTTACATTTAGTCTTTATTGTGTTCTATCTTTGCATGTTTAATTTCTTCCCTATATTGTTTTAGAATCTTTAAGTCTCCACAATCAGTCATACTTTGTGGGAAGGAAGTATGAATTAAGATTGAGGTAAAGAATTGGTTTTGATAAAACGTGATTCTTGCCTATACTTGAAAGGGGTTTCAAGTGATTGGAGGACCCGCACCCGAGTTTACTTCATGGTTTTAGTCACAAGTAACTCGGGATGGTAATGACATTTCATCCTTAAACTAGAGATACATGTGATCTCAAAGCACAGGTCTGCTTTGCTTTGATCGTTTTCTAACGCGGTCCGTAACCGGTCGTTATAAGGGAGATGATTGGGTAGAGTATTATCTATGTGGCGGGACTATGTAGTCGAAAGGTATTTGTTCCTCTATGTATAGAGAGAATATCCATGGGCCCCTCGATGATTGAGTGCTGACGTTCATATGCATGGCCGTGCTCAAGTTCTATTGATGATGGATCAATGTTGACTTGATTTGTTGGTCACCACTAATCTAGAATCGAGAAACATAATCGTGAACGATCTGAAGGTTGACTATATTCCATGACTTGTGTTCACATTGGATATCACGAACAAAGGGGTGTACATGTTCATTTATCTTTAGGACAATCATTTCATGATTGAGGATCTTATCAAGAGTGACATACCCTATACTAACTTGGGAGCATATATGTCTTGCTAGAGGCCGCTCTATGTTTGTGTTATTTTACGTAGTCGTGTCACGTACAAGTGGAAGTCTGTTGGAATATGCCCGCTGACACGAACGAGTTAATGGCACTACCGATGAGGTATAGGCCTATTGGGTCACACACCAAGTATTAATTCCAGCAACACGATGAAGCAAAAGAGAGGAAGAGGCCAAAATGGGTTTTGGCAGGATGGTACACGGGCCGTGTTCCTGAACACGGGCCGTGTCGAGTCCAACATACACGAGGCGTATTAGCCCAGTTCAAGGTCGTGTAGTTTGGGCCTAAACGGGCCGTGTAGATGAACACGGGCCGTGTTGTGCTTGTTAGACACGGGCTGTCTTAGCCCAATTGGGGCCATGGACATTGGGCCTACACGGCCGTGTTGACCCACACGGGCCGTGTACGTCTCCTGTAACAACAGAATTAACAGCCTTAAACACTTGGTTTAATGGGGTTAACTTCTCATAATTGTGGTAGACAAAGAGACCACGAGTTATCTGCTCTATGTGAGGCTTTTTGCATGAAAATTGTCTCTTGGTTGATACTAGAACTCTCTCTCTCTCTTGTTCATCTTGTTCTTGGTGTTCTTTAGCACATGAAGCAAGAAATACATACAGTTGATAGTTGTTTTGGTACATCAACTTGCTAGCACTTGGGAATCGAACAAGCTTGACAAGGAAGGTTGACTTGTGTTTTGCACTATTGAGGTATAACCTTTCTTCTTATCTTGTTCATATTAGTTGCAATTTCATTGTTAGATTTTGGTCCATGGGAGTGTATTCATTAGTTTGGCATCGATTTTTGTTATACATGTTGCTTCCGTTGCTACTTGTTTTTGCCAAACGAATACCTTTAGATTACTCTCGGCGCCTAATTGTAGATCGTGCTCTTGGATAAATTCAATGAATCTCCTCATATATTTCATCAGAGCTGATCGTCCTTATTGTTCTTCATATGAGTTGTTGATCTTTGTAGAGAGCTCCTCGTATATGAACTCAATGTCGTGCAACTTGACATGTATGAACTCTGCTTCATTGAGGGAGATTTTCTGACCATCTGCTCTCTGAACATCATACACAGCAAACCTGTACCTTAGTGATTTTTGCATGCTTACGCGAAGTACTTTGCTGATTGGGTACTCTGACAGTATCTGCTCCCTCAGGGTTTTGTATTCATTGAGGATGTGAGTATATCGTGTCCTTTGTGCATCATCAAGACATCTCAGTTCTGGAGGAGCCTTGTCTCTGATTTGAGAAGCATAGATGGTATGGATCCGATCCTCGAGGTAAGCAGCGTTCACACCATATTGGCACCATATAGGGTTTTTCATTGCATCCCTGGTGAACATATTGTGTCGATCTTGGCCCAGTCTGATGAAGTTGGAATTGGACGTGTTGGTTGGACATTAGGAGGGATAAGCCATTCAGATGATGTTTGTTGTTGTAGTTGTGCCTGGTCAGCTTCTTGATTTTTCCTAAGGATGTCGGCAGCAGACACCTTGGATTTCTTTGATTCAGGAGGAAATAGTTGATGAACCTCCTCAGATATGCCCCAGAGAACCCTTGTAAGATCTAACTTTTTGATGGTTTCCTCCATTCGCTTTTTGGTAACCAACTCCCTCGCAGGCTTGGCAACCCTTGAAGAAGCTGGCTTTTGAATAGTTGGCACCGGCATATCGTCAAACCTGTCCACGATATCAGTTGTTTCAGCAATTCATCTGAATCATCCCTTTCCCCAATATCAGTTGTTTCAGTTTCAAATTCAAACACTGGGATGTCAGGTTCTGGCTCAGTTTGTTGTAGTCGTTGTTGATGTTGTTGTTTTTGTTGTTGTTGCTCTTGGTGTTGTTATTGTTGTTGTTGTTGTTGTTGTGCTTCTGCCCCGATCCCCATTGCGGCTGCTAATCATTCAGTCAAAGGGGTAAAGGTCAAAACGTGGGGTCTTTTTTCCCCCTCATGACGATCATGATCAGGATCATCGTCATCACGCCTACGTTTTGACCCAACAGCTTGGAATTTTCAAGTAGATTCAAGAGTTGTTAACCGGTTTTCCACAGAATCTAGCTTCTGAAAGACCACATTACCCAGATCCTCCATTGTGTTGATTACAGTTTCTTTGAAGTCATTCAGGTTGCTACCCTTATAAGTTTGTTCATTCCGAAGGGTTTCAAGGAGATCTAAGTTCTGTTCACGGTCAGGGGCCTTTTTTAACAAACAGGCATAGAGCAGGGGTTTTAATGTGTCGTTAGATAAGCTCGAGCCGTCATCAACTTTGGATTTAAGACAAGCGAGGGTTTGTTTGATGTCGGCGATGCCCTCGGTGATAGGTTTAAGAGCCTCCTGCAATTCCTCTTTAGTAACAAACCGAGACTCACTTAGAGTGCTCGTTGAAGTCTCCACCACAGAGGCAGAGCTACTCGAATGCGGAGCTGAAATGGTGAACACTCCGCCGAGATTTCCACCTGATCCTCGAATGGCACTTTCAGTAGTGCCACCTATAGGTGTTCTAGACTGTTTTCTGTTAAACAACGTCGTAATTTGTGCGAGTGTAGATTGGTGTCTGGAAAGGAAAGCAGATATCTGCGGTATGTCGATGTGCGTTGAAGAGAAGGGCGAGGTCGAGAGAGGTAGACCTCTAGTTTCAATACCAGCCATATCCGAATGAGAGGCCGGTAGAGTATGTGCAAAATCTCTGTGGAACGAAGCAAGTGTGTGTTGAGAGACACTTGAGTGGCTGGTGGGGTGAATGTACACTGTTGGGATGATAGTGGCTATTTCAACACCAGAGCTGACAATGCCAGCTCCGATGGCAGGTGTAGCTTCCTGGCCTTTTGGGCTTGGGGGTCCCTCAGCACTCGTCTTTTCTTTTCTCACCACTCTCTCTTGTAGCTCTATCTCTTCCTCTTCTTCTACCTCTTCCTCTTCCATATAAGTATCAAAATCATGACTTTCACTAGCTTCATCAAGAGGACCCGGTTGATAGCCATAAATGAATTTTGTTTCAGACTCGAAGGCCTCGGGTAAATTTGGAAATAAGTCAGAAAAGCTCAAATCTTCCTCTTCTGTCACCACTGGCTTTTTGGCTCATTGTTCCTCAGTTTTGTCTCGAACCAGTGGTGCTGCTCCAGGGGTATAATTTATCACAGCTAAAGTGTCGGAGGCAAAGTCAGGAGTCGTTGAAGCTTTATGAATTTTAGGTTCAGAGGACTTTGGCTGTTGCTGGGGATCAGGGAGTACATTTAAGAATGAATCTATTATAGCTTGGATCTGTGCAGGGTCATACTCCGCCCCTCCCTCACTATGTGTTTCACCGACATCCTCTTCACCTCCCCTCTCAACACTTTTCTCTCTCATCACTTCCCTCTCAATTTCCCCGTGGAAGTTTGAGGCCTAGTTACTATCACCTCACTTGGAGCTACTGGCCCTGGGGTAGGTGCAACCAGCTCTAGTTTCTCCATAGGGCCAAGTCCTACACTCTGCCTATAAACTCTCACAACTTCATTATGTGCACAGAGATCCAGGAGAGAAACCGGAAATGGTTGCGGTTGAAGCGGATGATCAGCTGTAAGAACTTTTACATACATAAATTGCTTAGGCCGGATTGCATCATGATTTGGCCTTCGAGGGATTTCCTCGTTTCTGTCCATTGCGAATTGGACCATCATAGGCAAGAACCTTTGGTACTGCAGAAATCTGCCCTTTGCACGTTTTAGATCAGAAAGTTTGCCATCTACCTGCTGCACAAGATCAAGAAATATTAAAGTGGTATAATCGATGTGTAGGTGATTAGCCGCAGCTAAGATGAGTTTGATCTGATTGGTGTTGGGATATTCGTATCCAGTATGTTTCGGTGTGAGGCACCGTTGAAGAATGGTAAGGAAGGTATAGAACATTGGGTTAAGGTTGGCTCGTTTAAAGTGGGAACGAAGCTGTAAGTCCCCGATATAGCCCATATCACAAATGCCCGCAAGGACAGCAGACTCATCAGGCATCTCATGAAAGTCAAGGAAAGGAGGCCTGCTTCTGGAAGTGGGGAGCTGAAGGATTTCGCGGAGTCGGCTTGCAGTAATGTTTAGGGTGAAGTGGTCTACGTCACCACGGATAGATACTCGACCAGCGTCGGGATTTGTATGGGTGTGAACTGTGTGCCAGAACTGTTGCACATATAACTCAGGAACATGTGTTCCAGAGGTACATGGATCGAAGGTGAAAGCATGGTTCAACTGGTGGACATGGAGTATTTCGGTGATGATTGGAAAGTTAGGGTTTCTGAAATTTTCAAGGTTTATGAAGTGGTTGTTATCATGGGTGACCACAGAAAGAGACTGATTTCGGGGAAGGAGTTGATCGTCCGGGTTATGGGATTGGCTTGTTTTCGAAGAACGATACGAGACAGATTCGTCTTCCATAGCCATGATTAGTCCTGTAAGAATAGCCAATAGGTTAGAAAGTTGAACATTCACATGTGAAGCATTTAGACAGTATTTGACCTCAAAACATTTGAAAAATTGGTCAAACCCCAAAATATTTTATAACACCCGAAAGACCTTCATTGATGAAGTGGTATTTTTGATGAGCAAAAATGTGTTTTGACACATGTTTTACAATGAATCTATCTATCTAAACACTTTTATAACACTGAAAATTTTCTCATTTTACCCATAACATGAAGATCTAGCCCAAAAATGAAATCAAGGCCATCTTCAACCACACGAAGAACACGAAGAACACATTTCAGATTTTGTGAGTTTTTCTTTGATAAAAAACTTGTTCTTGTGTTCATAAACACCATCGCAAGTCACATTTCCATTAACCTCATCGTTTTATAGTCAAACAATGCATTTGAAACTCGAAAAGGTGTCTTCCGAGTTGTACAGTACAACCTTCATTTTTGTGCATTTAAACGTGATATAAACATCTTTTGTTACTTATTTGATGTATAACTTTAGTAAGTGAGCAAGTTTATCACAAAAATCAAAAATTTTGGCAGCAACTTGGAACGAGATTTAGAATTTTCGTAACCGGAGATTCTTCGTAAGTTTGGAAATTTGAAAGCGTAAAGAACACACTACAAGATGCCACCTATTTATAGAAAAAAATTCAAACGGTAACTTTTCAAAGTTACATGCTCGAAGTGTGAGGGAATTCGAGGGTAAAAACGCGCTCGAAGTTCTCCTAACAACACTGTTCACTTTGAAGTCCAAGCGGCTTCGAACTCGAAGTGTGAAAGCTTCGAACTCGAAGGAAGTTGGTTTTGACCACTGTTCATGTCCGCTCGAAGTGCATTGGACAAGCACCGTTTAGTATGCGAAGTCTACTAGCTTAGAATTGAGGCTAGTAAACGCGCTCGAAGTAAACTAAGGATTAGTGACTTTGTATTCGAAGTCAACTGACTTCGAATTGAATCCTCCGAACACGCTCGAAGTGACCTTGGACTTGATGACTTCGTATTCGAAGTACATTGACTTTGAATCAAAGCCTAAGAAGGGGCTCGAAGTGAACTTTGAATTGATGGTTTCGAGTTCGAAGTACACTAACTTCGAATTAAATCAATTGAAGGCGCTTGAAGTGAGCTTTCCATGGTATGCTTCGAATTTGAGGTCCATAGACTTCGAATTACACTTGAATGAAACCTTTTTGTATTTTTCAATTTTGAAAGAAATAAAAACACATATTTTTGATATTTTCTTGAATTTTGCAAATGTTTTTGTTATTTTCTTTGTTTTGTGAATGTTTTGGGTATTTTCTTTGATTTTTGAAATGATTTAAGTATTTACTCCCCCTACAAGCATGCATAACTTGTACAGATGATTGACACTGCCCCTTAAATTGTGCTTGGTTTATCTGCAACATGAACAAACAAAGTGAACTACCCACTCAACAAATGACTAATAGTCAGACTTTATAATTCATCATACCCAATTTGGATACCAACTCATTAAAACGAGATTCGTCTAATGGTTTAGTAAACAGATCAGCCAGTTGATCATCTGTCTTGACATATTGAAGTTCTATTAAACCTTTTTCCACATTATCTTTAATAAAATGATACTGTATGTCACTGTGTTTGGTCTTTGAGTGGTGGACTGGATTGCATGAGATGGCAATGGCAGATTGTGAATCACACGGTAAAGGTATCTTGTCATACTGTAGGCCAAAGTCAGAAAGCTGAGTCCTAACCCACAAACTTTGAGAGCAGCACATTGCAGCAGCAACATATTCAGCCTCAGCGGTTGAAGTAGAGACACAATTCTGTTTCTTAGAAGCCCAACACACTAACCGATCACCCAAAAAGTGTGCACTGCCAGATGTGCTCTTTCTATCAAGCATGCAACCAGCATAGTCGGCATCTGAATAGGTATATAACTGTAGACTAGAATCCCTTGGATACCATAGACCTAGATCAGGAGTACCCTTGAGATACTTGAATATTCTTTTGACTGCCATCAGATGTGATTCCTTTGGATTAGCCTGAAATCTAGCACATAAGCACGTGGAGAACATTATATCTGACCTACTAGCCATCAGATACAGTAATGAGCCAATCATACCCCTATAAGTTTTTAAATCAGCTGCCTTTCCTTCAAGATCAGCAGACAGTTTCGTTTTTGAAGACATGGTGGTAGATAGTGAAGAACAACTAAGCATGTCATACTTCTGCAACAAGCCTTTAATGTACTTGGATTGACTGATGAAAATGCCATGACTCAGCGGTTTCACTTGTAATCCGAGAAAGAAATTCATCTCTCTCATCATACTCATATGAAAACGATTTTGCATTGTATTTGCAAACTCATCACTATACATTGGGTTTGTAGAACCAAAAATGATGTCATCTACATAAATTTGTACTAAGATTAAATCCTTTCCTTTGGCTTTGGTGAATAAAGTGGTGTCGGTTTTTCCTTTGATGTATCTCTCACTCAACAGATATTCAGATAGGACATCATACCAAGCTCTCGGGGCTTGTTTTAGTCCATTTAAGGCTTTGTCTAGAATATAAACATGTTGAGGTAATTTGGGATTGACGAAGCCTTTTGGCTGAGACACATAGACCTCCTCCTTGAGGATACCATTTAGGAATGTTGTCTTGACGTCCATTTGAAAAACCTTAACGCTTTTGTAGGTAGCATAGGCTAAGAATAATCTTATGGCTTCTATCCTAGCTACAGGAGCAAATGTTTCATCATAGTCTATTCCCTCCTGTTGGTTGTAACCCTTAGCAACCAGCCTACCTTTGTTTCTAACCACTATTCCATCGGAATCCCGTTTGTTCTTAAAAATCCACTTGGTACCAACCACTGATTTATCTTCTGGAAGTGGTACCAATCTCCAAACTTTGAGTCTTTCAAACTGATTAAGATCTTCTTGCATTGCAATGACCCAATCTGCATCTTGTAAAGCATCGGAGACTTTGGTGGGTTCAATCATAGATAGGAAACTGGAATAAAGGCACTCATTTGCCGTTGCAGAACGAATCCTTACTCCATCTTGAACATTTCCTATAATTTGAGATTCGGGATGGGATTGTGTCCATCTTATTCCTTGGGGGTTTTGGATCAGAGGAAAGAACTCATTTAGACGATTTGAGAGTTCAATGTCTTCCTCTGTTGTGATTGGTTCTGATGTTGGGAATCCATTGGGATCAAAGCACGCAACGGAAGCAACAAAAAACACAAAAAAGGATCCCATGATTTCCCAATGGTGGTGAAAACTTGTAAGAACATGCATGCAACCAAAATCAAGAACAAAGAGAAGAAGGAGACCAAATCATACCCTCGAAGACTTTGATAATTCTGAAACAACTTGGAGATTTAGTATGAGCTCTTGAAACAAAAGGCTTCAAGCACCAAAGAAGTCCACACCAAGCTAACCTTCTTTCTCCTTGTACTAGCAAGCCACCAAACCACCAACACTTGAGGGTTTGATTCTGGAACAGCCTTGTAACCACTTGTGCACTTACCACCTTCACATGTTCTTGCTCTCTCTCTCTATGGAAGAACTCACAATATGTGTGTAATGCACAAAATGACCAAGAGTATAGAATGCACCAAAAGGACCTCTTTTATAAGCATTCTATCTGTTCAAAGAGCCCAGAGTCGGAGCTAAGTGGCACACCATCATTGGACCAACAAAATGGTCCAACCAAACACAAGTGTCAGTTAGAATTCTGCCTTCACGACTTCTTCACGGGTTCTCACGGGCCGTGAAGGATAAATGCGCCACGACCGGCCATTAATCCTCCACGAGCCGTGCCGCCCTGCGCAAGAATCGTGAGGGTTGTGCCTTCACGACCTCCTTCACGGGCCGTGTAGGGTCGTGAAGCGCTAGGGTTTCACGAACCATGGAGCATCCTTCACGGTCGTGAAGCCTAGGTCAACTGGAATTTGACCATTTTGACTCTCTGTTCTTATAGTAGGCTGTCGAGATTGAAACTTGGCGTGTGACCCAATAGGCTCGCGCTTCATTGGCAGTGATGCTGGCCTACGTGTGTCGGTAGGCAGATTCCAACAAACTCCCACTTGCACATGACACACCGTATCCATGGGCACCACATACAGGGAGCGGCCTCTAGCAAGGTATCCCTGCCCCTAACAAAACATGGAGTATGTCATCCCTGACAAGTACCATGATAAACTAAAAGAGTTTGACATGGTCCTATAGATAAGTGATCAATTATCCTATTGTTCGCGATATCCAAGTGAACACGAGACATGGTACAAAGTCATTCTCCGATCGTTCACGATTATGTTTCTCGATCAAGATTGGTGGTGACCAAAAGGTGAGTTGCAACTGATCAACAATCATTGCAAACTCGAACATGGCCATGCAGTTTTGGTGTCAGCACCCAATCATCGAGGGGCCCAGGGATATCTCTCTTTACAGAGGAACAAATTCTTTCGACTACATTGTCTCCAATACAATGGCAATACTTTACCCAAATGCCTCCTTTATAATAGCCAGTCACGGACTACGTTTGAAAGCAGTCAGAATAAAGCAAACCAAAATAGTGAAACACATGCATCTCCGGTCTAAGGATAAAAGATATTATCATTCGGATTTACTCTTGACATGTACCATGAAGTAAGATCAGGTGTGGGTCGTCCAATCACTTGAAACTCTTTTCAAGTATAGGCGAAATATTGCGTCCCTTGTATTCAATCCCTATTGAACACTATGACCAATCATTTCCCTCGATCTTCGTTCATACTTCCTTCATTGAAGAATGACCGATCGTAGACAGTTTAGAATGTAAAACATTCAAGGAAGTGATAAAACATGAAAAGTTGGAACACAATAATGATTTAAGGAAAGTATTCGCTACACGCGTATCATTAAATCTCCATTTAATAATCAATACATTCAAAAATACAATATTGCTTAATGTTCCCAATATCACAGTAAATACATCGAATACAATAACCAATATTTAACTCAAACCAAGTCACTAGAAAATCTAATCCCAATAGCACGTGTGTGGGCATCGTGCTTCGCTTGCGACAACGGTTTAGTGAACGGATCCGCCAAATTGCTATCCGTGTGTACTTTGCTGATGACGATGTCTCCATTTTCAACCACGTCCCGGATAAAATGATATTTCCGCGGAATATGCCTCGTGCGTCGATGAGACCTCGGTTCCTTTGCTAAAGAAACAGCACCCTCGTTGTCACAGAAGATCTCAACAGGGTCGCTGATGCTTGGAACCACTCCTAGATCAAGCAGAAATTTCCTTATCCATACGGCCTCCTTAGCAGCTTCACTGGCCGCAATGTATTCCGACCCAGTAGTGGAATCTGCCAAGGTGTCTTGCTCGGAGCTCCTCCAGGATATAGCACCGCCGTTTAATAGGAACACGAACCCGGATTGTGATCGGCAGTCATCCCTATTGGTTTGGAAGCTTGCATCAGAGTAACCCTTTACTCTAAGCTCTTCCTCACCTCCGTACACCAAGAACATCTCCTTAGTCCTCCGAAGATACTTGAGAATGCTCTTCACCGACCTCCAATGAGCTTCGCCAGGGTTGGCTTGATATCTACTCGTCATGCTCAAGGCACACGATACATCAGGCCTCGTACATCGCATGGCGTACATGATCGAGCCCACAGCCGAAACATATGGCACTCGCTTCATTACTTCCCGTTCCTCTGGGGAACTAGGGGATTGAATCTTACTCAATACCAAACTATATGACATTGGAATGAACCCCTTCTTGGAGTCTTCCATCCTAAACCGCTTTAGGACTTTGTCAACATATGTACTTTGGCTAAGCCCAATAAGCCTCTTGGATCTATCTCTATAGATTTTGATCCCAAGAATATAAGTCGCATCTCCTAGATCCTTCATTGAAAAACAATTCCCTAACCAAGTTTTTACACCTTGAAGGGTCGGGACATCGTTTCCAATGAGGAGTATGTCATTGACATACAAGACTAGGAACACAACTATGCTCCCACTAGCCCTGACATATACGCATGGCTCATACTTGCTTTTCGAAAAGCCAAACTCTTTGACTTTCTCATCAAAGCACAGGTTCCAACTGTGCGATGCTTGCTTAAGTCCATAAATGGACTTCTTAAGCTTGCAGACTTTATCCGGATGCTTGGCATGTACAAAACCCTCGGGTTGAGTCATATCGACCTCCTCGCTTAGTGTCCCATTAAGGAACACGGTTTTTACATCCATTTGCCAAATCTCATAATCATGAAATGCGGCAATTGCCATAAGTATCTGGATAGACTTCAACATAGCCACCGGGGAAAAGGTTTCATCATAGTCTACACCATGAGTTTGCGTGAAACCCTTAGCCACCAGTCGGGCTTTGAAGGTATCTACCTCTCCATCTATGCCGGTCTTTCTCTTAAAGACCCATTTGCACCCTACGGGTCTACACTCGGGCACCGGATCTACCAAATCTAAACTTGGTTATCCGACAGAGATTGCATCTCGGACTCCATAGCCACTTTCCACCTAGCGGACTCAGGGCCCACCACGGCGTTCCGATAAGATGATGGTTCATCATGATCCACCACTAGGTCGCAACCCTCAGACATGAGAAACCCATATCTCTCTGGCTCGTTGCGACTCCTACCGGATCACCTAAGAGGTAAAGGATCCGTGTCAGGTTCTCCAGCATCGCCGTGCTGAGAATCATCTTGTGAACTAGTGCCAACTTCAGGTTGGTCATTGGAGGGTTCTTGAATCTCTTCAAGATCTACCTTTCTCCCACTAGCGTCTTTGGATAGCATCTCCCTTTCAAGAAAGACGGCCCTCCGAGCAACAAATACCTTGTTCTTGGACGGTTTGTAAAACAAATATCCCATAGACCCGGCAGGGTATCCAATGAACAAACACCTCTCTGCTCGGGGTTTCAATTTGTCCTCCACCTCACGTCTCACGTAGGCAGGACAACCCCAAACCTTTAGATATGAGAGCGATGGAACCTTTCCATGCCACATCTCAAAGGGTGTCTTCTTGACCTTCTTAGTTGGTATGAGGTTAAGGATTCTAACGGCCGTTTCCAATGCATAGCCCCAAAAGCTAATGGGTACATCCGTACGACTCATCATACACCGAACCATATCTAATAATGTTCGGTTCCTCCTCTCGGCGACACCATTTAATTGTGGTGTCCTAGTAGGTGTCAATTGCGAAACAATTCCACAATCTTTTAGATAGTCACGGAATTCCGAACTTAGATACTCACCACCACGATCCGATCTGAGCATCTTAATTCGTTTACCCAATTGGTTCTCAACTTCATTTTTGAAAGTCTTGAAAACCTCAAAGGTTTCCAACTTTTGTCTCACTAAGTAGACATACCCATACCTACTAAAATCATCGGTAAAGGCTACGAAGTACCTTGAGTTATCCCTAGTGACATGCTTGAACGGACCACACACATCCGTGTGAACGATATCCAACAAGTCTTTGCCCCTCTCACAAACGCCGGTGAAGGGTGCTTTGGTCATTTTGCCAAACAAGCAAGATTCGCATACATCATCCGACCCATGGTCAAATGATTCCAAGATCCCATCCGCTTGGAGCTTGGCGATGCGTTTCTTGTTTATGTGGCCCAAACGACCATGCCATAAAGATAACTTATCCAAATCACATTTGGATTTAGAACCAACATTCATGATTGATCTATTACTTTGCAAGCATCGCTTGTCTCATATATGCCACGACATGGATGTGCTTTAAAATAAAATAAATCATTTTTAAAGCATGAAATAATTCCATTAGAGAAATTAAAGTCAAATACATCGTCAACAAGTGCATAAAATGATAAAATGTTTCTTGCCACGCAGGGCGAATAAGATACATTTAATAAAGTAATAGATAAGCCGGATGGAAAGGCGAGGTCCACGCTCCCTATCTTCTCAACCGGGACAACCACTTTGTTTCCCATGATGAGATCCAGCTCCCCATCAACCAAGTCCCTACTTCTTCTTAGTACCTGCACATTATTAACTATGTGAGTACCACACCCGGTGTCCAAGACCCAAGCATTAGAAGTAGAAGTGTTATGGATTTCAATCATATACGTACCGGAGGCGCCTTGTCCCTTGGCGCGATGCCTCTTGAGCTCCTCCGTGTACTTGGGGCAACTACGCCGGTAGTGTCCCTTCTCCCGGCAGAAGAAGCAGGTGGCCTCTTCCGGTGAGGGGGCTATAGGAGCGGGTTCCTTTCCCTTCGAATCCGGCGCCGGGAGTGGCTTGGGCTTGGGTGTTGCCACCTTCACCTTTCCCTTTCCCTTGCCCTTGGAGCTTGAAGCGGGCCGCTTCCTCTTAGCACCATCCTCATGGATGGCTAGGACGGGTGCGGAGGTCGATGGCTTTGCCTTGGCCATGTTAGACTCGGCGGTCTTCAACATGCCGTGCAACTCCATCAAGGACTTATCCATATTATGCATATGGTAGTTCACAATGAACGGACCATATGCTTGAGGCAAAGATTGGAGGATAATCTCCGTAACCAACTCTTTCCCCATAGGAAAGCCCAACCTCTCGAGCTGGTCCACGTATTGCTTCATACGAAGCACGTGGGAGCTCACGTTCCCGCCCTCCTACATCCGACACCCTACAAAGGCCTTGACACACTCGTAGAGTTCTTGCGTCGCTTGCTGCTGGAACATTTCCTTCAGCTGCGTGATCATGTCAAACGCACCAACGTCCTCAAATTGCCTTTGCAACTCGGAACTCATGGTCGTCAACATGAGGCAAGTCACCTCATTAGTGTCTTTAAGGCGCTTCTCATAAGCATCCTTAATGGCCCGCGTAGCGGTGATAGCAGGAGCCTCCGGAAGAGGTTCCTCTAGGACGTACAACTTACTTTCATGGCGTAAGACAATTCTCAATTGCCTAAGCCAATCCATAAAGTTTACGCCTACGAGTTTCTCTTTTTCCAAAAATGGACGGAGTGAAATGTGTGTCGCGGTGTTGCTTGTAGATGCCATATAAAAGAAGGCAAAGCACACAAAAGGTTAGTTCGACATATTTTAATCCTTATTAAATAATTACCCAATAGTTTAACACTTAAATTTAAAAAGGGATAAGAACCCAACACAACTTCACAACATGACGGGTTTACCGCGGATCACTTCGTGAAGGCATTTAGGCTGGTAAACGCTTTACCAATTGCAATCCGTGATTACAACTCTTAGGCACTTGCGGGATCCTTCGGTACTCATAGCACCGGTTTGGCATGTTTGATCCCTTCCCACACCGATTCCTCAATAAGCCGCTTTGATAACTCGGTATAGGCACGACAATTATCAAGGCGTATTAAATTGGAATTGCAAATCGTCCAACAAGATACACGATGACGCCCTTGACAATAATTGGCTCGTGCTAAGCTCGACAACCAAAGATTTCAAGACGCCACACGCACCTTCCACACAAGTCCACATGGAACAACTCGTGCTAAGCTCGACAATTGTCCCATGCTTCATTAGATTCGGGTGGTGTCATCTTTTGGATGGCGTGTGATTTACGTTTTTAAGAAAAACGGGACTTTTGTTTTTCCGGTTAAAACCCTCTTTTCATTTTGATTAACAAATAAGTGATAAAACGCATTTTTCACCAATTGAACATAAACACTTTATATTCGTTTGTTAATCATGTGAGCGAGCGGGGTTTGTTAACCAATTAAGGAAAACTATATAGTTTTATTATTTTCAAAAGATTTTCTAGCATGCGAAGATCCTACAACCACGCAAGAAAAACAAATAAATAAAACTACACAACCACGCATACAAAACCGATTTGAGCCAACCTAAGTGTTCCCCGGTGAGCCAACCGAGGAACTAAGTCTACTAAGGACAAAAAATCCAAGACTTTGTGGCATGCTCCCACTCGATCCCGCGCCTCCGGATCCGAGGTAGCCAAGATGTCTCCCAAGACTCCCGTTGGTGCCTCCGGTCTTCTCTTCTCATTACATACATAATTTAAAGAGAAATGGCATGCAAGCCACACAATCTATTCTAAGCTAATATACAATTACAAAGAATAAATACTTTGGCGTGCAAGCCACAAATAAATAAATTATTACAAACCGGATTAAATAAATTATTACAAACCAAATGTGGTACAAACCACCAAATGAAAGAACAACAAATAAAGCAACGAAACAACCACACAAAGGTCTAGGCTCAAACCGGTGCTCACGAGAACGAAACAACCACAAAGCATGGTGTGCCACACTAAACCATGCACAAAACAATATCCCAATTAAGTTTACTCAAAAACTAAAGGCACAAGAATAAACCTTGTACATATGCATTAGGATTCAAAACACTTTGAAATCCATATTCATATATACACAATTTATATGTATGCATGTGTGCATTTTATGCCAAAACCACCCAATACATACACATAAAAGAATTAGGATATTATGGTGCTTAATCTACAAGGCTAAACAGCCTAAAATGATTCTGGAAACACCAAAATCATGGGCCAAAATCCATATCAAGTTTTCTTTTCCAAAAAGGCCAAAAACAGCCTTTTCACAACGCCTTCACGAGCTACTGCTCTTCACTGGCCCTCACGGGCCGTGAAGACAGTACGCTCCACGACTCGTAAAACAAATTAAAAACCTTTCACGACCACCACCCCACGAGACTGGTCGTGTGGCCTTCACGACCCGTGAAGCAAGCTCCAAGGCCCGTGAAGACCTTCTGGACAGAATGTCCAAAATCAAAAATATGGATTTTCAAGCCACAAAGGTGCATGCATCTTGCAAGTATGGCTCTAATAACACTGTTGGGAAGCCATGGGGATCAAAGCACGCAACGGAAGCAACAAAAAACACACAAAAGGATCCCATGATTTCCCAATGGTGGTGAAAACTTGTAAGAACATGCATGCAACCAAAAACAAGAACAAAGAGAAGAAGGAGACCAAATCATACCCTCGAAGACTTTGATAATTCTGGAACAACTTGGAGATTTGGGATGAGCTCTTGAAACAAAAGGCTTCAAGCACCAAAGAAGTCCACACCAAGCTAACCTTCTTTCTCCTTGTACTAGCAAGCCACCAAACCACCAACACTTGAGGGTTTGATTCTGGAACAGCCTTGTAACCACTTGTGCACTTACCACCTTCACTTGTTCTTGCTCTCTCTCTCTCTATGGAAGAACTCACAATATGTGTGTAATGCACAAAATGACCAAGAGTATAGAATGCACCAAAAGACCACTTTTATAAGCATTCTATCTATTCAAAGAGCCCAGAGTCGGAGCTAAGTGGCACACCATCATTGGACCAACAAAATGGTCCAACCAAACACAAGTGTCACTTAGAATTCTGCCTTCACGACTTCTTCACGGGCTCTCACGGGCCGTGAAGGATAAATGCGCCACGACCGGCCATTAATCCTCCACGAGCTGTGCCGCCCTGCGCAAGAATCGTGAGGATTGTGCCTTCACGACCTCCTTCACGGGCCGTGTAGGGTCGTGAAGCCCTAAGGTTTCACGAACCATGCAGCCCACGACAGGACTCGTGGACCCAAGCTGCTTCACGACCCGTGGAGTATCCTTCACGGTCGTGAAGCCTAGGTCAACTGGAATTTGACCATTTTGACTCTCTCTTCTTATAGTAGGCTGTCGAGATTGAAACTTGGCGTGTGACCCAATAGGCCCGCGTTTCATTGGCAGTGGTGCTGGCGTACGTGTGTCGGTGGGCAGATTCCAACATCTGAATCATAGACTGGAGTTCCCTCATAAACCGGCTCATGAGGAACTGTAATTGGATTGACAGTTGATGTAGATGGAGAATCCACGATTGGATATGAAGACGAATTGTCAACCCCCGTTGCAGTTGTAGCAGGAGACACTGCATCATTCCTATCACCAGTATTTTGAACATTAGATTCAGACTATAAGAAATCAAATCAGAAATATGAATTGTATTCTGATGAATTTGGATTTGAATTGTTTCTTTTCTTTGAAGTATTGGTCCTGAACTGACTTGTCCATAAGCAACTTCCTTTTCTTTTTGAAATGTGTTAACATCCAACATATCGTCGAATGTAACAATAATACTTTCCATAACACAGTTAGTTCTTTTATTTAACACCCTATAGGCTTTACACTCATTTAAATAACTTAGGAAAATTGCTTCATCAGCCTTAACCTCAAATTTCTCTAGATTATCCTTTTCATTGAGTACAAAGCACCTATTACCAAATATATGAAGATATTTGATATTAGGTACAATGCCATTTGCCAATTCATAAGGAGTTTTGTTGAAATGCTTGTGGATGAAAGAACGATTCTGTGTGTAACACACGGTGCTGAGGGCTTCAGCCCAATAGGAAGGCAGGAGACCAGAGTAAGCAAGCATAGTACGAGCAGCCTTAACCAGAGTTCAGTTGCGTCGTACCACCACTCCATTCTGTTGTGGAGTGTATGCTATAGAGAATTGATGTGAGATCCCCACTAGGTCAATGTAGTCGGACAAGACTTTGTTCTTGAACTCAGTTCCATTGTCCGTTCTAATGGAGAAAACACTGTGTTCAAACTTGTTTTACTGTTGTTTGATGAAGCTGATGTTAGTAGGAGTTGCTTCATCTTTCGACCTTAAGAACTTGACCCAAGTATACCTAGAGTAATCATTGACGATGACTAGGATATACTTCTTCCCATTGCGTGTTTGGACTCTCATCGGACCGCATAGATCCATGTGTAGAAGCTCCATTATTTTCTTTGTACTGGAGACTTGCTTGACTTTGTGAGATGAACGTTTCATCTTCCCTTTTTCACAGTCTGTGCACAGATGAGCTTTGGAGAATTTTAACTTTGGCAGGCCTCTCACCAAATCTCCAGTAACCAGTTTGTTGATATTGTGGAAGTTGAGATGGGAGAGTTTCCTGTGCCACTGCCAAGTTAAGTCCGATGAGGCCTTGCTTAGTAGACAAACAGAGGTCTTTGTGTTGTAGTTGTGCAGATCAGTTGAATACAAGTTAGACTTCCGTGTTCCTGCGAGAAGCACATCACCTGTTTCTGTTTTCACTGAACATGAATTCTTTTTGAAAGTAACCTCCAAATCTTTGTCACAGAACTGGCCAATGCTAAACAAATTATGGCCCAGTCCTTCTACAAAGGAAACCTTTTTAATTTTGATATTCCTCTTCACTATATCTCTGTACCCCAGTATTGGTACAACATTGTCATTCTCAAAACGAACATTCCCGGAGTACTTGGGAACAAAGTTGTTGAGAAGCCTCTTGTCACCCTTCATATGTTTGGTGCAGCCTGAGTCCAGGTACCAGAGATTAGGTTCCTGCACACAGAAAAGAATGAAGATTTAGGTCCCATGTTGAAATGGGTCTTTGCTTGTTAGGTGATACATTGTTGTCAACGACCTCTTGAAAAATACAATATATTCTTTTCTGTGTGTTCCATTGACTCTTTTGTTCTTCTTTGTTAAACTTTGAAGTATTAATCCAGAATGGATCAGGAACAATGTTAGATTTAATGGATAGAGGAATCTCTCCTCTTTCAAGAATTGGTGGACTATCTATGTCTTTGATGTCCATTACCTGAACCACATCTTTTCGTTGTCAAATTTGAATTATTTTGGATTTTGCAACTGTTTGAGATTTGGATTCCTTTTTGGTGGTAACATGTTGGTATTTTATGGTGGGTAGTTTGGGTTTTTGATTCTTGTTGATTTTAGTTTTTGAGTTAGACGTTTTTGAAAAATTTGTCTGTTCCTTGGAAGATAGAAACTTGGTGCGTTGGGATTTAGATTTCCTTGTTCTGGATTCAGTATTATTCTAAGCCTTCAAAAACTCTTTGTATCCACCTTTTCTGTATGCTTCTAACTCTTGAATAGTGATTAATCTATTTTCATAGTTCCAATAATTCATGAGTTTTAAAGCATGTTTAGTCACCCAATGATTGATGATTATCCCATGTGATGTGATAAAGGGTGCATTTATTTTATTCGACCCTTATGGTCTCCAATGCTCACAAGCACGAATTCCCATTTGTTTTTGAAGCCTATCATATTCACACTTGTATTCACAATGTCCGTGCAAACAACCTTGACTTGTGCAAAAACATGTACTTGCTTTTATTTGATTTGTGGAAAGTGAATTACAGTGACTGAAGAAATATCAAATGTGATGACACTTCTTGGAAAAATCAAAATAAGGCTTAGGAAAACGGGGTTTAAACTTTCTTCTGTTTTCATGTGTGCAGACACTCTTCTTGTTGTTGTCTTTTCTGCTTACATCTAAAAAATTTGAAACGTGGTTAGTTGTGAATGGTTTTGAGCTCTTTTTGACAACTTTTGTTGGTAACTTTGATTTGTACTTGGAAGAGTGTGTGAGATTGGCTTTGGGAATGGCATTTGGTTGCCTTGTTGTGGTGTCAGTTGATTTGTGAGTGACCTTGGAGTCCATAACTCTTTCACCTTTGTTTTACCTTTTTCTTCTCTGGTATATTTTCTTGTTGGTTGGGAAGTAGATGGAGTGGAAGTGCATGTCAAGATTTTCTTTTCACAGTGACATGGAAGACTCTTTTCTAATTTATTTATTTCCTTTTTTAAATCATCAGTGATACTGGTTTGATAATAATAAGCTACAAGTATTTCGAGTTGCCTTTATAACACCATATGTGGTATATATATTCGGGCTTCCAGAACTGCTTGCGGCTTTTTAAGATTATCAGGATAGGTGAAACCAGTAGACTCGTCTTTCTTACTGAGATTTTGAGGCTCAGATGAGATAGATTAATTTACTTCCTGATAGTCAAAAGGAATTTCAGATTTTAGTTTAGAGTTTCTTTTAAAATATTCTTCCACAAACTCTTCTTCCCGACCAATGAATACCATTTTGTTAGTGATGCCTGCATTCATTAAGTTGAAATCATATAATTGTTTAGCTGTCACTTTCTCACTGATTCGAGGGTTTTCAAATCCAAGACCATCATAGGTCCATTTTGAGAATTTTCTTTCTTTTGATTTATTGAGAAAAATGGTTTGTTCTGTTTGACCCCTTTTTATCAGTGTATCTTCAAGTTCTTTTATTTTTTTAGTACAATTCACCATGTTGGTCCCAAATATTTAATGATGATCAATGATAATGGAGCAAATCCACAATGATGATGTATGAATTGATGAGAGAGAATAGATAATTCACACACACACACACACTATTTCAGTATAATGAAATGCTCAATTGATATGCGATAGGTAGACTAGTATATATACCCATAAGGTATTTACTAAACCTACCCTCTACAATGACAAATGACGAACATAACTAAACTAATATAATGAACACAATATTTAGTCTAACAATCTCCCCCTTTGTGTTCATTATACAGATAAAGCAAAATAAAGGAAAAATATCTTCTTTTCTAGGGCAGTTGATCTGTGAGGGAATCTTCAGTTTAGCATCCTGGTTATTCTTCAAGAGAAAAATACCCCCCTCCCCTTGAATGAAGCTCTCAATCTTCATTAATGACTTGAAATCTTTTCATTACTTTGCTCCCCCTTGATCTTACGAGCATATATCTTCTTATGATAAACATCCACTGAAAAGTAAGGTGGTTTTTTGAAAATCTTCTCTTTATAAAGTCTTAAGAGATGTTTGACGGAGCGAACCACACATGGATATTTAAGCTCTGGCAAGGTAGGAAGACGTGCATTCGTGTTAGTATTCGAGAATGATCTTGTTTGACTAACACATGCAAATGGATAAGCAACATGATGAGGTGTACCACAATTCTTTTGAAGAAGAGTTTTCTCTTTCATTTCATCAAAATTATCTTTGCTTTCATTCCAAAGCTTTCTCCGAAGCTTGACCCTGTTTATGAACTTCTTTGTGTATGACTTGGAACTTGAATAATGATACTTAGAGCATTTGGAGCTTAGATGCATATGACCTTTTGATGATTCACCTACAAAGACTCTTACAGGAACCACCTTGATTTCCTTTCCTTTGGCAAAGTTACACTTTTGAACTTTTTCACAATCAGAAGATGTCGTGACCTTTTCTTCTACACAATTTTGTAAGTCTTGCTCCAATTTCGGAATTTTAATCACAAATTGATTTCTTTCGGTCTCAAAATTCATTCTTTCTTCAGTTGACTTTCTTTGAATATCCAACAATTGTTGCTCAAGATTTCTCCTCTTGACACATTCATCAATCTCAAACTCTTGAAATTTGCTCTCTGACATGTGAAGTTTCTCAGTCAATTCAGAAAGTTGTAGGGTAAGTTTTGCATTTTCTTTTTCTAAATCATCTGCCCTTTTTATCTATCTCTCGCCAAACTCTACCCAAAGATCAAATAGTTTAAGTTTTTCTTCATTGATTTGTATCATGATTGTAATCAAGTGTTGTAAGCAAGATTTATGATGAAAGCTTCAAGAGATGAACACGCACTTGATTTGAAATGATTGTTAACTTGAGAAGTAAGATTGTGATTGTGTTCGAATTCGAAATGCGAAGTGATCAAACGAGGTCAAAGAGTTCGAAGTTGATTTAAAGGTTTGAAGTTAAACAAAGATTTCGAAGGATTCGGTGCTCGAAGTGAATGGCGAATACTGTTTCGAATTCAAAGAGTGTTGTCTTCGAATTCGAAGTGAATGTCTAATAAAAATGAACTCGAAGTGAATGATTAATAAAGAGGTGCTCGAAGAGTGTCAATGAAAAAGGTGCTCGAAGAACACGTGGTCTACGAATTCAATGGAGTTAAACCTCTCGAAGTGTGAATGGGTTTATTGTGTTTGAAGTTTGCATGGGATGTATTGGGTTCGAAGAATGCATGGGATATTATGTAGCTTGAAGTGTGGGTGCATTGATTTAAGATGTTTTCACATAAAATGGATTTAAGATGGAATTAAATCGTGTGTTTGCATGGAAATATTTTGCTTGAAGTGTGCATGGGATTAATATTCTTCGAATTGAATGGCAATTACTTTGGACTTCAAAGCATGCATGGAGTTTAACGTGTGCATGGAGTTCAAAGTGAGGTGTGCATGGGATTACGTGTGCATGGAAGTTAATTGGGCTTCGAATGGAGAGGGTTTATGGGCCTTCGAATTAATTGTGGCTAAATAAAAAAGTGGACTTCGAATGGAATTAATTTAATGCTGCTCGAAGTGGACATGTGGTTTAGTGCCCTTCGAAGTGAAATGGGTTTAGCCGCTCGAAGTGTGTGGCTTCGTATGGAATTAATTGGTGACTTCGAATGGAATTAAATGGACTTCGAAGTGTGCTTGGGAACAACAAAATAGGCGCTTGAAGTATTCTTTCAAAAGTCAAACTTTCAGACTTCGAAGTCTTCTTGAAAAAATATGACGCTCGAAGTCTACGCATGAGACAAGTTTCCTGATTTTCAGGGATATTGATTGTAACAAATAATTTTGAAGTGTATAGGCGCGTGACTAACAAGCTCGAAGTTGTCTAGCAAACCCCATTCATTTCTTTTTCAGAAGAATTATAGATCAAAATAATATTTCTTCACTGTTCTTCAACTTCTTCATGTGTTCTTCAATAAATTTTGAATATTGATGAAACCTTTAAATAATAGCCTCGAAATTTATCCTTTGGATTCGCAAATCTCAGATCTCAATTAATAACCAACTAATTTAATTATCCACTTGTTTTAAAATGGATTTTAAAGGAAAAAAAACAAAAACAAAAAAACAAACAAAAAAGAAAAACTTGTTGGTCCCAAATATTTAATGATGATCAATGATATTGGAGCAAATCCACAATGATGATGTATGAATTGATGAGAGAGAATAGAGAATTCACACACACACTATTTCAGTATAATGAAATGCTCAATTGATATGGGGTAGGTAGACTAGTATATATACCCATAAGGTATTTACTAAACCTACCCTCTACAATGACAAATGACAAGCATAACTAAACTAATTTAATGTACACAATATTTAGTCTAACATACCCTTTTATTTGAGAATAAATTTTGTGTCATTTTCTGCACTGATCTTTTCTGCTTTGAGGTCATGTAATTGTGTACTCATGTTTGCAGTTAGCTCCATCAGTTCATTTTCTTTTTCCATGATTTTGGTTTTGAGCTCTTCAATTTCTTTATCAACCTGGAAGGTTTCCATTTGTTGATTCCTTATGATTTCTTTTAATTTTTCTTTATCTGATTTTGATTTTTGTACCTTTTTCTCTAACTTTTTCATTCGAACATGATGATATGAACATGTTCCATGCTCAGACCACAACCTGTTATGGAGTTAGAGTGTACCTCATCATCATCGTTTTCAGCATCAAGCTCTTCATCATCAGTATTGTCATAATGTGCCTCTGGCTCTTCTTCATCATCAGTGCACTCATCTTCAACATCAGCCATTAGTCAAAATTGAGCTTGTGCCTCCTCATCTAGATCACTATCGTCGGTATCGGTGAGGAACTGATCTTCTTCTACCATCATGGCCCTTCCTGCACTCTTCCTTTTGGCCAGCCTGAGTTTTTGCTTATAGTACTCAGCGTCTTTCTTCTTTTTCTAAGTGCAATCTTTTATGAAGTGGCCATTTCCCCCACAATTGTAGCATTTTCGTTCTTCTTTCTTCTCCTCCTTGGCAATCCTTGGTTTCTCAACTACCTTATAGTTTTCTGGTCTTCGAGACCCAGAAGCGTACCTTTGACGGTTATTTGTTTTGGAATACCTATTTTTGAATGCCTTGGTGATGAATGACATGGCCTTTATCACCTGTTCCATTTCAGTACCATCTGACTCATTAGATTCTGAGTCAGACAGGACCACCTGTTTGAATTTTTGTGTTCTAGAGGACTCGCGGGGGGATGGTTCTGAGGCAACTAAGGCTAAGGGATCAGCAGAGAGTCTGGGAGATGACTTCGTGACCTCATCTTGGTATTGCTGAAGGTCCTCAAAGATATTGTGGTACGTGACAATTGTAAGGTTTCGGTTGATGTGTTTGTAAAGCTTCACATGCTCTTTCCATTCAGGACCTAGAGTACGAAGAAACACGCAGTTGATATCCAAATCTGTCCTCTCAACCTTGTTAGTTCTGAGTTCATTCTGGAGCTTGCAAAAACGACTGTAAGTGTCAATTAACAGTTCGTTATCCCTTGCAGTAAATTCGTGAAACATGTTCACCAATTGTCTTCGTTTTATATGTTCTCCTTGCTCAGTTCCTTGAAATTGTGGTTTGATCTTTTCCCAGATCTCTTGGGCTGTGGCTAAGCTGTCAACTTTCATGTACATCTCAAATGATAAACCTTGTTTGAGATAGTACTTAGCCAGCCTATCTGCTTTCTTCCTTTCCTTCTCAGCAGCAGTTAACTCGTCATGAGTTTTCTCTCTCACTGATCCAACAATTGGAGGATTGTTGTCAACTCGTTCATCCATGATTCTGTAGAATTTCTTTTCTCCGTTAAGAATAGAATCGATCATCATCTCACCATACACTTCATTGTGTTTCAGAAAATCCATGAACGTCCCTTTCCATACTAGATAGTCATTGCGGAAGAGAATAGGGGGTTTGGAGTCTATGCCAATGGCCAATATCTGGTTGGAACTTGACATTTTGGTTTAATTACTTGAAAGCATCGAAGTGATCGTTAACTTGGAAAAAGTTGGCGATTGTGTTCAAAGATGGTTTCTTCGAATTGGATCTATTAGTTCGAAGTCGACAATGAATTGGAAGTGAATGTTCTTAGGAATTCGAAGTGAAGTAATCAAGGAATTCGAAGTCAACTTGAAAGTGAACTTCGAATGGAACAGTGGTGTTTGATCTTCGATGGGATGTTTGCTAAAGTGTTCTTCGAACAAGTGATCTTCGAATGCTAGTTGTGGTAAGGCAAAGTGGTTTCGAAGAACTATTCGGATTACTATTCCAATGCGAAGTATTCGGAATGAAGGACACATTCGAAGTCAAAGATTTTTGTTTTCGAAGTGGGTTTGTAACTTGATGAAAGCGCTCGAAGTCAAGGTTTTGGAGTAACTTTTGAATTCGAAGTGCACTTGGGAATTTATATCCTCTCGAAGTTGTCTAGACTTTCGTACTTGGAATTTGTGATGTTGATTTCGAGCTCGAAGTGTTAAGGCTTCGAACTTCGAAGTGTGCTTTCTTCGAATTGTGAGAATTGATACGCTCAACGTCAATGTGAGCAATAAATTCCGGATTTTACGGGATCTGTTTTTGTAACATCCTCGATTTGGGCCTAGTTGTAATTAGTACGTGAGTGTACGTAATTAGTACTAATTAAAAGAATTAAGAAAAGAAAGAAAGAAAAGAATAAAGAAAGAAAAGGAAAAGGAAAAGAAAATAGAATGTAGATATTTGTCCAGAGGCGGTTTGCCTCTGGATAAGAATGATATATATATACGTAAATGTGATATTTGACTCATAAAGTCAAGTAGAGCAAAAATTTGCAAAACAAACACACTACTCTCTGCTCTCGTAAGATCTTTGAAGAAGGATTCTTAAAGTTGGAAGATTTAGAGTTCTAAACCTAAAGCAAGGTTAGTATGGTGTTTGTAGAACGAAATATATATGTATTATGCTAGAAACATGTGTGTTTTAGAAGCTGGAAGTTGGTGTTGATGTTGAAAGCACCATTGAAAAACATGAGAGCTTACTCTATAAGTGGGTTTCTCATGTTTTGATGTTTTAAAAGGTGTTAAGATGTTCATGAGGTTCATATAGGTGATATATCAAGCTCTAAAGTGTTTTAGAAGTAAAAACTAACGAATTTAGAAATCTGGGTTTTGAGTAAATAAGTTACAGTTGGCTGGAATTAAAAATGAATAAGGTGATAATCTAGGAAACTGAAGATCGCGGCGCGACAAGCTTAGTGTCGCGGCTCGACCATGTGAAATTTGAACCATGCGACTTATTTGATCCGACCTTCGTATGAACCGTCCTACTTTTGGTCCGACAGTCGGATGGCCCATCCGACTTGGTGGTCCGACTGTCGGATAGGCCATGTGCTTAATTGGTCCGACTTTCGCATGGACCATGCGACTTGTGATCCGACTTTCGCTCGTCGCGGCGCGACACCTTTTCAGCAAGGATGTGTTTTGGTGTACATGTTCTTGTTGATTAGGTTATGTAGTATTCAAAGTAAGTTTAATGAGTGGTTTAAGGCTATTAGGAAGGTCTTGTAAGTGTTCTAGTAATATAACTTAATGCGTGCAAACGCTTAACGCGATTGCCAAATGTTTTAGGTGAAGGTGTCAGCTGAACCAGCCTTAAGTAAACGAACGTTGTAAGCGAAACAGGTGAGTGCCTACTTTCATGAGACTCGGTAGAGTAAGTCTTGCAAGTTGAGATGACTATGTGAATGTGTGAGTGTGTATGTATGTATGTCTAACCTGTCTATGCAAGTACGCTTAAGAAGATGAGTGTAAGTTTCTGAATGATGTTATGATTGCTTGTATGATGTATAATAGGTGCATGCCAGTGGGTCTAGATTGGAACCGCTTAGTTAATATCCGATGATGTGCATGAATGATAAATTGTATGATGATGCATGTGAAATTATGAATAAATGAATGACGGATCCCTGTGGGATCCCATGCACGATATATGACTATATGATGATGATGAATCCCTTTGGGATCGAATGTACGTATATGTGTATGTGAACTGTCTGCAGACTATCTGACGCATGGTTAAGGTCAGCCGGTTATGTAACACCGGAAAATTCACAAACCATTTTTTTTAAACACGCACTGCCGAAGCTAATTAGAACTTAAGTTGATTACATAAGATCAATATTCACAAATATACATTAATTTGTTTCAAAAGTTAACAACATCAACAATTTGTTTGGTGTTACAGTATATCTGGCTCGTCTTTTTTTCAAAATAAGTATCAGAGTAATGGTCAACTCTTCCTTCTTCAAATCTATCACGAACCTGCAAAACATCAACCGAGGGGAATTAGCACAAAGCTAAGTGAGTAGAGGCTAAAGCAACAAATGCAAACGTTCACAATCAATCATCAATCATGTAATCACATATCCAGAGAAGACCGGCGGTTCGGCGCAGAACCTAGAACCAATGCCGGCCAAAGCAAAGGTTTACCGATAGCTTTCCACTAGATTGGCACTGTAAACTCCCCTCTGAGCAACAAATGCAATAGAAAGGCTACTACTGTTCAACCAACCAGTTAGACAAGCCCAGCCCAAGTCCACGTATAGCTGACTTCTCAACGCAACTCAAAATCATCCTAAGAGTGCGTATCGACCAAATATTCATGCAGCAGTTATCAACATTTCATTAACACAATCAACAGTTCAATCAATCCAATCACAAACCACAATCATGCTTCACATCAATAAAATTAACTACAATCTTTACCATCCGTGTTCAACGTCCACTTACCTCAGTTTCAGTCTTGAACTCAGAAATCTAATATCACTGAGTCTTTGGATTTCCTGTAAACACAACAATAATCAAATCAATCCCAATCTCATAAATATATCTTATCCATATATTTATAAATCATTCATCAAACAATAAACAAATACAAGTTCAAAACACAAGTATCGGATTTCTCAAAACTATCGGATTCCAAGAATCCGCAATCCATGTTTCGGATTCTACTAATATCGGATTTGGGAATCCGATGGATTCCTTATTGTTGGATTTTCCTTAATTAAATTTCATTTACTTCACTTCAATCAGATTTTATCAACTATGTTGGATTTCAAGTACCCGGATTCGATCAATCAGATTTTATGGTTTCCGGATTTGGGTTATCGGATTTCAATCATTCGGATTTGGGGTCTCGGTTTACTAATGTTTCGGATTTCATAAGTGAATCGGATTACATGTATCGGTTTTCAACACTAGGATTTCTTTCATTCGGTTTTCAACAATAGGATTTCCTTCATTCGGTTTACACCTTCTTCAACTAAATCCGAGAACTTCATCATAACAACTTAAACCCAGAACTTATAACTTTCATCAAATCATTTCAAAAACATATTTAAACACTTCTAAACATATATTCCTGTATCAAAACACCATTTAGACTCATAAATCTTATGAACACTCAAAACCCATAAAACTCATATTTTACCAAAAAAACCGATTCTTATGATTCATCATGCAATCATGTTAATTTCATCAAAGTTTAATCTAATAAACACAAAATCATGATATACATAATATCTAACCTTGACTTGGATTAAAAACACAAAATAGAATGGAATCCAATTCTATCTTCTTGTTCTTCTTCTTCGGTGGTTCTTTGCCAGAGAATTTACAATACACACACTTCACTTTCTAAACTTTTGAGATAATTTGAGGATTTTCCCTACTAACCCCCACGTATACAGGCAAACTTTGGAGGTGGCATCACCTCCTTACTTCTATCCACGTGCACAAATTAATACATACATACATGCATACGGTTTCAACATACATATATACATTTTATTTTATGTAATTAATTTGATTAATTAATTAATCATTTACTAACACTTAATCATATTAAAACAAATAAGCACGTACCACAAACCCTGCTAATCTCCTAGCCCAGGTTTGTGGGTGTTACAAATCTCTCCCCCTTAAGAGGATTCCATCCTCGGAATCCTTTCCTGCTCAAATAAATGGGGATATCTCTCCTTCATCTCTACCTTAGTTTCCCAAGTTAAATCAGAACCAAGACTGTGCTTCCACTTGATCAATACCATCGGTATCTGCTTCTTTCGGAGCTTGGTCACTTTTCGATCCAACAGTTCTACTGGTTCCTCTATCAACCTCTTCTTTGAATCAACTTTCAATTCTTGTACTGGGAGAATCTGGTTTTCATCTTCTACTTTGCACTTTCTTAGATAACAGACGTTAAAAGTATCATGTATTCCTGCAAGTTCAGCTGGAAGATCCAGTGTAACATTCTGATCATTCACAATCTGACGTATGCGGAAGGGACCAATGTAACGGGGAGCTAACTTCCCGCGTTTACCGAATCGAATCACACCCTTCCATGGAGAAACCTTCAGGTATACTAACTCTCCCACATCAAACTTAACTGGGCGACGACGTGGATCTGCGTACATTTTCTGCCTATCTCTGGCTGCTTTCAACTTATCTCTGGCTATAGCAACCTTATCAGCTGTCATCTGAACTATCTTAGGTCCTGCAAACTGTTTCTCACCAGCCTCTAACCAACAAGTCGGAGTACGGCAGCGATGACCGTATAACATTTCGTACGGAGGCATCCCTATACTGGAGTGGTAAGAGTTATTGTACGCAAACTCTATCAATGGCAGGTGTGAATCCCAAGATCCACCATACTCGATTACACAAGCTCGCAACATATCTTCAAGTGTCTGTATGGTTCGTTCAGTCTGACCGTCTGTCTAGGGATGATACGCAGTACTCAGGTTAATCCTCGTCCCCAATTCCCTCTGTAAACTCCTCCAGAAGTTAGAAACGAATCTGGAGTCTCTGTCAGATACTATTGATAATGGCATACCATGCCTCGCAACAATCTCGTTCACATAAAGTTGAGCCAACTTACTTAGAGAAGTCGTCTCACATGTAGCTAGGAAGTGAGCGCTCTTGGTCAGCCGATCCACAATTACCCAAATCATATCGTTATTTCTCTGAGTTCGTGGAAGTTTGGTCATGAAGTCCATCGTTATATGTTCCCATTTCCACTCAGGTATTTCCAACTGTTTTAAAGATCCATAAGGTTTCTGATGCTCCGCTATCACCTGCGCACAGATATGGCATGATTCTACAAACTATGCCACATCGGTTTTCATAGTAGGCCACCAGTAAAGCACTTTCAGATCATTATACATTTTAGTGCTTCCTGGGTGTACTGACAATTTGGACTTGTGTGCTTCAGTTAAAATCAGTTTCCTCAAATCTCCAAGCATAGGCACCCACACACGAGTCTTGTATACTTTTAATCCACGAGAGTCATTAGTAAGTTCATCTTTACGTTTCTTCATCAGTTCATTCTTCAAGTGTTCTTCCTTCAGAGCCTCCAACTGAGTGGACTTTAGTCTATCCACTAAATCAGACACAATCTCAATACGCATAAACTGCATAGAACTTCCTGCTCCCTTACGGCTTAAGGCATCTGCCACCACGTTTGCTTTCCCTGGATGATATCTAATTTCGCAATCATAATCTTTAATCAATTCCACTCAGCGTCTGTGTCTCATGTTCAACTCTTTCTGTGTAAATATGTACTATAGGCTCTTATGGTCAGTACAAATCACACACTTGGTGCCATACAAGTAGTGTCTCCACAGCTTTAGAGCGAATACAATTGCTGCCAATTCCAAGTCATGTGTCGGGTAATTCTTCTCATGGGGTTTCAACTGTCTTGAAGCATATGCTATCACCCGATCCCTCTGCATAAGTACACAACCTAATCCCGCAAACGATGCATCACAATAAACTATGAAATCTTCTGAGCCACTTGGCAATGCAAGAATAGGAGCTTGACATAACAACTGTTTCAACATCTGAAAAGCTTGATCCTGCTCACTGCCCCAAACAAATTTCACATCCTTTCTAGTCAACTTAGTCAACGGACCCGCAATCTTGGAGAAGTCTTTTATAAACCTGCGGTAGTATCCAGCTAACCCCAGAAAACTTTTGATCTCAGATGGTGTCTTTGGAGCGTTCCAATTCATAACTACTTCTACCTTTGAAGGATCCACTTTTACTCCCTCGTCACATATTACATGCCCCAAAAACTATACCTCTCTTAACCAGAATTCCCATTTCGAGAACTTAGCAAACAGATGCTCTTTCTTCAGTGTCTCCAAAATTTGTCTCAGATGCCTATCATGCTCTTCCTCAGTTTTTGAATATACCAGTATATCGTCAATGAAGACTATCACAAACTTATTCAAAAAGGGTCGACAAACTCTGTTCATTAAATCCATGAAAATCGCAGGTGCATTGGTTAAGCCGAATGGCATAACCAAAAACTCGTAGTGCCCGTAGCGCGTACGAAAAGCCGTCTTTGACACGTCTTCCTCTGAAACCCGCACCTGGTGATACCCTGATCTTAAGTCAATCTTGAAAAGGAACGAAGCCCCCTGTAGTTGATCAAACAAATCATCTATCCTTTGCAACGGGTACTTGTTATTTATCGTTCTCTTGTTCAGCTCACGGTAGTCAATACACATACGCAACGTACCGTCTTTCTTCTTCACAAACAACACTGGCGCTCCCCACGGAGACGAGCTCGGACGAATAAAGCCTTTGTCCAACAATTCTTGTATCTGGGTCATCATCTCTCGAATTTCTGATGGTGCTAATCTGTATGGTGCCTTTGCCACTGGTCGGTAACCAGGAATCAGGTCTATCTTAAACTCCACCTCCCGAACTAGAGGCAGTCCCGGCAATTCTTCAGGAAACACCTCCGGGTATTCCGTTACCACCCGGATATCGTTCACTGTCTGTTTCTCTTTCTTTCCATCAATTACATAAGCTAGATACGATTCACAACCTTTTTCCAATGCCTTTCTAGCCTTCAATTAGGAGATAATCGGAATTATAGACCCAGCCTTCTCACCCCTTGCTACCGCTCTTGTGCCATCAGCCAACGGGAATGAAATCAACTTCTTGTGACACTTGATACTAGATTGATTCAAACTCAATCAATCCATCCCGAGCACCACATCAAACCCAGATAGTAGCGTTACAAGAAAATATACAGGAAAGCAAGTACCATCTATATCTATCTTGGCTCCAGCCACAGTAGTCGTGACCGGAACCATCATACCATCAGCTACTTCAATTTCTAAAGCAGTAGCTAATTCAGTTAAAGGCACATTCAATCTACCACAAAATTCTATAGATACAAAGGAGCGATTTGCCCCTGAATCAAATAACACTCTAGCAGGAATAGAGTTTATCAAAAACATACCAGTTATAACATCGTCTGTGGTTGTGGCATCATCCACTGTCATTCTAAATGCCCGACCCTCAGCAGTGGACGGGTTATTTCTTTTCTGCCCTGCTAAAGATGATCCCCCAGCACCTCCCCCTCCTGACTGTGATCCAGTTCCTGCCTTCTTACTCAATGGGAAATCACCAACCCGATGCCCCTCTTTTTGACAGTTCCAACAGACGCTTCTCGGCAGTCTGCAATTCTTCAAGTCATGGCCAAACTGGCCACATTTCACACACCTCATGGACTGGGGCGTACATTGTCCATGATGATAAGACTTGCACCTATTGCACCACGGTGCCCTCTGAGCAGATCCTCCTGTATTAGTTGTCTTATTCTGGTTACCCAGTCGATTGTCACTGCCCTACCCTCCTTGTCTATGTTGAGTATTGTAATGTTCAAATCTTGATTTCTGCTAGGAAATTCTTTCCCCACTCAACTTATTCCTCGCAATCAAATCTCCTTCGGCTGACTTAGCTAAAGTAAATGCTTGGGATAGTGTAGTAGCCCACTTGGTGGCACTACGGAGATCCGGATGTAATGCTCCAACGAAGTGAGCGATCTTTGGCTCTTTATCTGGTACCCAATGCTTTCCAAATCGCATCTTCTCGTTAAATTGTTTTATCAATTGATCCACCGTCATATTCCCAGTCATTTGCAACTCCATAAAATCTCTTTTAATCTTGGCAATCTCAAAAGTACCACATTACTGCTCACAGAGTTTCTCCTAGAATTGACTCCAAGTAATACTCTCTTGTTGCTGCTCCGTAAAGTGGCCAGTGATTGAATCCCACCAAACCAGGGCATCCCCTTTTAACATTCTCGATGCATATTTCACTTTCAGTTCATTCTCACAGTTGAAAGCATCTAATGTCTTCGTCATTTCTCTAAGCCAATTCAACGTGTAACTGGGATCAGAACTTCCCCGGTATTCAGAAGGCTTGCAGTCGAGGGATTGTTTATATGTGCAGGGTTGTTTATATCCTAGAAATGCAAATGGATAACCTCCAGGTTGTGGATACAGATAAAAGATTGGTTGTTGCATCATTTGCGTCATTGGTGGTAGAGGTACTGACACTCGTGGTACGGTTGCTTGTGTGGTTATCGCAATTGGTACTGGTGGTGGTTCTGGTTGGTTTAGTCTCTGCTCCATGTTTAGGACTTTATTTCGAAGATCCATCAACTCATTCTCCAGTTTAAAAATATATTCACTCTGGTCTTCCTCTTGCTCTTGCCCAGATATTCCAGCTTCGTTTACTTCTTCAATAACCGGTGCCTCTGTAGATTGGGTCACAGGAGTTAGGATGGGAGTCTCTCTATCAGCCATAAACTGTTACAATCACATCACCTCATAGCTCATTAGCATAAACCGTTAGTATCCAAAATACTAACTACTACTGACAACTCTAACTCACCCTATTTTCCCCGAAGGAAAGCTTGACCCGTCACGAGCCAAGATTTGGGAATGCAACACTCTAGCCGTGCACGCATCGCCAAACCTAGGCTCTGATACCAAATTGTAACACCGGAAAATTCACAAGCCTTTTTTTTTAAACACGCACTGCGGAAGCTAATTAGAACTTAACTTGATTACATAAGATCAATATTCACAAATATACATTCATTTGTTTCAAAAGTTAACAACATCAACAATTTGTTTGGTGTTACAAAATATAACTGGCTCGTCTCTTTTTCAAAATAAGTATCAGAGTAATGGTCAACTCTTCCTTCTTCAAATCTATCACGAACCTGCAAAACATCAACTAAGGGGAATTAGCATAAAGCTAAGTGAGTAGAGGCTAAAGCAACAAATGCAAACATTCACAATCAATCATCAATCATGTAATCACATATCTAGAGAAGACCGGTGGTTCGGCGCAGAACCTAGAACCAATGCCGGCCAAAGCAAAGGTTTACCGATAGCTTTCCACTAAATTGGCACAGTAAACTCCCCTCTGAGCAACAAATGCAATAGAAAGGCTACTACTGTTCAACCAACCAGTTAGACAAGCCCAGCCCAAGTCCACGTATAGCTGACTTCTCAACGCAACTCAAAATCATCCTAAGAGCGCGTATCGACCAAATATTCATGCAGCAGTTATCAACATTTCATTAACACAATCAACAGTTCAATCAATCCAATCACAAACCACAATCATGCTTCACATCGATAAAATTAACTGCAATCTTTACCATCCATGTTCAATGTCTACTCACCTTAGTTTCAGTCTTGAACTCAAAAGTCTAATATCACTGAGTCTTTGGATTGCCTGTAAACACAGCAATAATCAAATAAATCCCAATCTCATAAATATATCTTATCCATATATTTATAAATCAGTCATCAAACAAACATCAAACAATAAACAAATACAAGTTCAAAAGACAAGTATCGGATTTCTCAAAACTATCGGATTCCAAGAATCCGCAGTCCATGATTCGGATTCTACTAATATCGGATCTGGGAATCCGATGGATTCCTTATTGTTGGATTTTCCTTAATTAAATTTCAAGTACTCGGATTTCACTTCAATCGGATTTTATCAACTAGGTCGGATTTCAAGTACCCGGATTCGATCAATTGGATTTTATGGTTTCCGGATTTGGGTTATCGGATTTCAATCATTCGGATTTAGGGTCTCGGTTTACTAATGTTTCGGATTTCATAAGTGAATCGGATTACATGTATCGGTTTTCAACACTAGGATTTCCTTCATTCGGTTTTCAACAATAGGATTTCCTTCATTCGGTTTTCAACAATAGGATTTCCTTCATTCGGTTTTCACCTTCTTCAACTAAATCCGAGAACTTCATCATAACAACTTAAACCCAGAACTTATAACTTTCATCAAATAATTTCAAAAACATATTTAAACACTTCTAAACATATATTCCTGTATGAAAACACCATTTAGACTCATAAATCTTATGAACACTCAAAACCCATAAAACTCATATTTTACCAAAAAAACCAATTCTTATGATTCATCATGCAATCATGTTAATTTCATCAAAGTTTAATCTAATAAACACAAAATCATGATATACATAATATCTAACCTTGACTTGGATTAAAAACACAAAATAGAATGGAATCCGATTCTATCTTCTTGTTCTTCTTCTTCGGTGGTTCTTTGGCAGAGAATTTACAGTACACACACTTCACTTTCTAAACTTTTGCGATAATTTGAGGTTTTTCCCTACTAACCCCCACGTATATAGGCAAACTTTGGAGGTGGCATCACCCCCTACTTTCTATCCACGTGCACAATTTAATACATACATGCATACAGTTTCAACATACATATATACAATTTATTTTATATAATTAACGTAATTAATTAATTAATCATTTAACTAACACTTAATCATTTTAAAACAAATAAGCACGTACCACAAACCCTGCTAATCTCCTAGCCTAGGTTTGCGGGTGTTATAGGTTAGCTGGATCCTAATAGGACTTCGGTCAGTGATGTCAGTTGTGACTGATTCCCCGGTCTGGGTTATTGAGCAGCGCGGATTGCTTCCTTGTTTGGATCCTAAACGATGCTCGGTGGACTGCTTTATGCTCCCCCACCAGCGCGGATGGTTGTGACTGATTCCCCGGTCTGGGTTATTGAGCAGGACTAGCTCTCCTGCAAGACATGTCTCTTACTGATCTTGTCAGCACACCGCTATGTGTTAAGCTAGCAATGTGTGCTTATGTACGATGTGTATGATGCATGAATTACTTTATTGATGCTTATGCTAAGTAAGTACACACTAGCTAGTGTAGCTAATGGTACTATGGTTCCCTTTTCAGGTAAAGACTAGACGGCCTGCGAGGTGGGTTGCTTTTGGGAAATGAATTGCCCCTTGTGGGTGAAACACTTGTAAATATATGTTCTAGTGAAATGTGATACTATGGTCGGTTCCTATACTTGGTAACACCTGCGTTGTTTGGAGAAGTTATTAATGTCAATAACTGTTTGGTTGTTTAAAAAAAATGAAAAATTTCCGCTGCTAAAATCTGTTTTGTCATTAATGCAACTGAATTCAGAAGCGGTGTTACAATTAGGTATCAGAGCCTAAGTTTGAGTGAATTGGGTACTTGTAAGAGTATTCGATCTCAAGCTCGGGCCCGACCATAAAGAAGTGTTCCTATGGGGGGATTGAGTGTGAGTGTTATATGTTTGCTAGCATTATATGATGGCTTGTTAAGTTAAGATAGTGAGATTGAGTATTAACTACTCTTTCTCTGTTATATAGAAAGTTGAATTAAGATGACTGCCGAACGTGACCATACTGAGCAAGCTATTAAAGAATTAGAAGATGAGGCTTCTCATATGCCTCATCAGGCTGAGGATCAGAGATCTCAGCATAATGTTGGTGATGGCAGACCTAAGCCAGATCAGGCTGCTATTATTAGGCGTTTAGAGGAGGAGCTTCGTGTAACAAAGGAGCTCTTATTGCAAGTAACGCTGAACAAGCCCCGAAAGACTTGTTCATACAAGAAGTTTTTAACTTGCAATCCTCCAACGTTCCAGGGGAGTGATAACCCCACTGTTACTATTCAATGGCTCCGGGAGATGGAGCAAGTGTTTGAGTCCTGTGAATGCGAGCCGGATTATTGCGTAAAATACGCAATACGTATGTTAAAGGGCCGTGCCATCTTCTGGTGGGATATGGTAAAAGCTTCAGTACGGAAAGAAGTATTGAGTGCTCCTACTTGGGAGTAGTTCTCTGAGAAGGTGCTGAAGAATCAAAGAGGAAGTTTCAGCCGTCTGATAAATCGGGTCCTTCCAAAGGACAATCCACGGCAGGCGAGAAGACTAATTCCTCTAAGAAGCCGAGGCCGGATTCTCCTTGGTGTTCTCAATGTCGCCCTTACCATTCTGGTGAGTGTTCTAGTGCTACCCAACGGTGCTGGAGGTGCGGACAGAAGGGCCACGCTAGTTTTGAGTGTGGTTTCAAAGAAAATATTTGTTACCGATGCTATAAGCCTGGACACAAGTTCACAGATTGCCTAGAAAGACAGGGTACCGGATCTAAGGGGTCTTTTAGAGACCAAAAGAAAGAAGATGCGCCTCGCACGAAGGGCAGGGCATTTCAAATGACAGCGGAGGAGACCAAAGATGCAGGAGATGTCAATACCGGTACATTCTTTACCAACTATTTCCCTGCTTATGTATTTTGACTCTGGAGTTTATTACTCCTTTGTTTCTTGTCTTGTTGTTAGAAGTTAAGATTACATGTTTTCAAGATGATCAATCCACTTGATGTGAAAATTGCTATTAGTAAGGTCGTCTCTGTTTCAGAGAAAGTTTCAATAGTTGTTCTTGATGTTAAGGGAGGTAGTTTCCCTATCTTGCTCTTAGTTATGCCTATTGCGGGCTTTGATGCTAGTGTTGGGATGGATTGGCTCAGCAGTCGTAATGCTGAGATTCTCCGTACCGAAAGAAAAAGATGGTTAAGATTCCTCTTTCTGATGAATCTTATGTTATAGCTCGTGGAGAACGACAGGGGTGTGATATTCCTATTATCTCCATTGTTAAGAACTTAGAAGTTTGCTTCAAGTATTGTGACTCTTTCTTCACAAATTTATTTATGCCAAGATAGAAAAACGACCAGTCCAACATATCAGTGTAGTATTTGATTACTATGATGTGTTTTCTGAGAAACTGCCGGCTTTACCTCCGGTCAATGATGTCAGTTGTGAGATTAAGTTGAGTCCGGGAGCTATTGCGGTGGCTAGAGCTCCATCTTAGATAGGTTCTCGAAGTTCTTAAATGAGAACAATTGTATGTCAAGTTGTTTAAGTGTCAGTCCTGGCTAAAGGAAATGTATTTCCTTAGTCATATCATCTGTAAGAATGGTGTCAAGTAGATCTAGCTAAGGTAGAAGCTATGATGAATTAGGGAGCTCCTAGAACTCCTCTTGAAATTAGAAGTTTCCTTGCCTTAACTGGCTGCTATTGGCGGTTCATCCGTAATTTCTTGAATTTGCGAGTCCGTTGGTTAAACTGACTCGTAAAGATGTATCTGTTGTACGATTGAAAGCTTAGGAAGAATCCTTTCAGACCCTGCAGCGATTGTTATGTGAAGCTCCTATCCTCACCTTGCTTGATGGTTCGGAAGACTTTACTATCTGTTGTAAAATCCGTTACTACCCTGGTGAAGCCAGTGTTGTAACAAATGCCTTAAGCCATAGAGGACCGTCAACGGGAGTTAAATTTATGAACATTATGATGATGTCAGATATGCACGCAAATTGAGATGAGTACCAGAGATCTTATGATCGTCTACAACGATTTGAAGTTCTGAAATTGATGTTCGTTTCTTAGCTACAAATGAGTCTATTTTGTTGACACATTTGACTCAGTTATATTAGTGAGACTGTGACACGTCATGGTCTTTCATGATTGTTTTGATTTCCACTCTTTGTTGTTTCTAGTTCTTGAAAGTCTCTCCTTGAAGAGACGTTATTCGTCTGAGATGTAAGGTGAAGCTAGTCCATGTTCTATAGACCCGTTCAAAGTCGTGCATAAAGTTGGTGATCAGACTGTAACTCTTGAGCTACTGCCTGAACTTATCAGTGTGTATGTCATCTTTAACGCGTGTTACTTACGCAAGTGCCACGTTGAAGAAGAATCTGTGGAAATTCTTGACACGAAGGTCACGAAGCTGTGTAAGAAGATAGTTGAGCTAGTTCTCGTGAAGTAAGAACACATCTTAGGTCCAAACCCGACGTGGGAAATCGAGGACGTGATGAAGGCAAGATACCCTTACCTGTTTATCACTGATTGGATTCCGAGGACGGAATCCTCTTAAGGGGGGTAGATTTGTAAAATCCTCGATTTGGGCCTAGTTGTAATTAGTATAATAGACGAATAATTGTTGTATGCATTTGTAAGTACGTGTTAAATTAAATGAGTTAATGTTTGTATATATATGTATATATACATGTTAGTGTGTGTATGTATGTATATATATATATATATATGTTAAGTATATATACATATGTAGTAATTAAAAGAATTAAGAAAAGAAAGAAAGAAAAGAATAAAGAAAGAAAAGGAAAAGGAAAAGAAAATAGAATGTAGATATTTGTCCAGAGGCGGTTTGCCTCTGGATAAGAATGATATATATATACTTAAATGTGATATTTGACTCATAAAGTCAAGTATAGCAAAAACTTGCAAAACAAACACACTACTCTCTGCTCTCGTAAGATCTTTGAAGAAGGAATCTTAAAGTTGGAAGATTTAGAGTTCTAAACCTAAAGCAAGGTTAGTATGGTGTTTGTAGAATGAAATATATATGTATTATGCTAGAAATATATATGTATTACTTTATAAGTGGGTTTCTCATGTTTTGATGTTTTAAAAGGTGTTAAGATGTTCATAAGGTTCATATAGGTGATATATGAAGCTCTAAAGTGTTTTAGAAGTAAAAGCTAACGAATTTAGAAATCTGGATTTTGAGTAAATAAGTTAAAGTTGGCTGGAATTAAAAATGAAGAAGGTGATAATCTGGGAAACTGAAGATCGCGGCGCGACAAGCTTTGTGTCGCGGCGTGACCTCGTGAAATTTGAACCATGCGACTTATTTGATCCGACCTTCGTATGAACCGTCCGACTTTTGGTCCGACAGTCGGATAGCCCATCCGACTTGTTGGTCCGACTGTCAGATAGGCCATGTGCTTAATTGGTCCAACTTTCGCATGGACCATGCGACTTGTGATCCGACTTTCACTAGTCACGGCACGACACCTTATATGGTCGCGGCGCGACGGGGTTTTCTCGGCAAGGATGTGTTTTGGTTTACATGTTCTTGTTGATTAGGTTATGTAGTATTCAAAGTAAGTTTAATGAGTGGTTTAAGGCTATTAGGAAGGTCCTGTAAGTGTTCTAGTAATAGAACTTAACGCGTGCAAACGCTTAACGCGATTGCCAAATGTTTTTGGTGAACGTGTCAGCTGAACCAGCCTTAAGTAAACGAACGTTGTAAGCGAAACAGGTGAGTGCCTACTTTCATGAGACTCGGTAGAGTAGGTCTTGCAAGCTGAGATGACTATGTGAATGTGTGAATGTGTATGTATGTATGTCTAACCTGTCTAAGCAGGTACGCTTAAGAAGATGAGTGTAAGTTTCTGAATGATGTTATGATTGCTTGTAAGATGTATAATAGGTGCATGCCAGCGGGTCCAGATTGGAACCGCTTAGTTAATATCCGATGATGTGCATGAATGATGAATTGTATGATGATGCATGTGAAATTATGAATAAATGAATGACGGATCCCTATGGGATCCCATGCACGATATATGACTATATTATGATGATGGATCCCTGTGGGATCGAATGTACGTATATGTGTATTTGAACTGTCTGTAGACTATCTGACGCATGGTTAAGGTCAGCCAGTTAGCTGGATCCTAACAGGACTTCGGTCATTTCTGGATTTAACGGTGATTCGAGGTGCATCCCGGATCGAGGTTCTTATTGATGCTTATGCTAAGTAAGTACTCACTCGCTAGTGTAGCTAATGGTACTATGTTTCCCTTTTCAGGTAAAGACTAGACGGCCTGCGAGGCGGGTTGCTTTTGGGAAATGAATTGCCCCTTGTGGGTGGAACACTTGTAAATATATGTTGTAGTGTAATATGATACTTTGGTCGGTTCCTGTACTTGGTAACACTTGCGTTGTTTTGAGAAGTTATTAATGTAAATAACTGTTTGGTTGTTTTAAAAAAAAGAAAAATTTCCGGTGCTAAAATCTGTTTTGTCATTAAAGCAACTGAATTTAGAAGTGGTGTTACAGTTTTCAACTGCCTAGCTCGAAGTCTTCTTTGAAATAACATCCCCGCTCGAACTCAACAGTAAACACCAAAAACTTCGAAATGTTAATCCAACTCGATCAAAAACTCAGATCTATGATGTTCTTCATCATCTTCAAGTGTTATTGACTACACTTTTAATTCTTATTAAAAACAAAGTAAAACCACTCAATTTTTATATCCTCCCACTCGCAAACCTTTGTAGATCAATAATATTCCAATCAATCCATCATTCTCATGAAATCTAATGATCTTTTGAAGCAAAAAACCGTAAATATTCGCACGAAAAACTTCAAAACTCAATCGATTTTGATCCAAATCAATACATATTTGATCTTTATCGAACACAGAATGGGATCAGATTTAATACGAAAAACACTCAAACCTTCAGTGTTTCAAATTCTGAATAGTAAACTCTTTGATGTAGCTCGTTAATCGATGATTCACCCAATCATGAGCCAACTTAGATCAAGTTTGGCTCTGATGCCAATTGAAAATGTCAAATCAGTGATGAACAGTAAACCTTCAAGTAATGAGTAGAGAGATGATTGATGAGAGAAGACACACACTTCACGTTAATATCAATATTGCATATATGCGCCAAACGTTACAAGCGGTCACAAGGCCAAGGGCCTAATGGCCTATTTACCAGCTCCTTTGCGACTTAACGCATATGCCACCACGTTTGCTTTCCCAGGGTGATATCTTATTTCACAATCATAAACTTTGATTCATTCCAACCATTGTCTTTGTCATATGTTCAGCTCCTTTTGTGTAAACACATACTTCAGAATTTTATGATCGGTATAAATCACGCATTTAGTATCATACAGATAATGCCTCCACAATTTCAACGGAAAGACAACGGATGCTAGTTCCAAATCATGAGTTGGATAATTATTTTCGTGTGGTTTCAACTGGTGTGAAGCATAAGCAATCACCCAATCTCTTTGCATCAAGCCACAACCTGTAACATCCTCAGAAAGGGCCTAGACGCATGCTGACATGGTACGTGTAATAAATTATAAATTGAATAAAATATATACATTTGTAGATATTAAAGAAAAATAACTAAAAATAGTTATTTAAATGAGTAAATAAAATATTGATAGAAATATAAAGGAATGAAAGAATATTAAATGATTTAGAACAAGGTTTCCAAAAATATCCCCGTTAGTTAAAACGGGTACTTGTGCGTTAAGTTGTAAGTTGAAAAGGGGAACAAAATACCCACTTGTGGATAAATAAAACCCACAAGTCGGTCCCTTTCTATTACCCACGTACACACAAGCAGACAACTCATTTTCTTCCTTTGTGTGTGTGTGTTCTTGACAAAAACTTGAAGGAGAAAGCAAGAAGAAGAATCAATCAAGACTCAAATCTGTTTCAATCCAAGATTAAATCCAAGCTACAATCAGCTTTAGTCATCTTCTTCAACCTACTTGTTCTTGTAAGTCCCAATTCTCCTTGTTCTTCATTGTCCTTCTAATGCTTCCTACAACTCATATAGATGCTAAAGAACACATAACATGGATTAGAATTGGTTGATTTGATCAAAATCAAGATTTGACCAAAATGGTCAAAATAGCCAAAAATGGGTCAAACTGAAATTGACCCTCAAGAACTGAAATTTAGTGTTCTAATTGTTCTTAAGACTTGTTAGGATTGATTAGAACTCATATGTTTGATTAGAGGTAGTGTTTACGCACATGTTCAAAATTGGCCTAAATGGGTCAAAATGGCCAAAATGAGTTGAATCTATTTTTACACATCAAGGACTAATTTTTAAGGTTCTAATAAGTTCATATGACTTGTATGAATTGATTAGAACAATGGTTATGAATTAAATTGGTGGTTTTGCTTGAATTGGTAAAAATAGTGCTAAAATAGGCTTTAAATAGCCAAAATTGGAAAATGCTATCAAACAAAGGTTTTAAAGGAAATGGTCAGTTCCAATAGCTTCAATAAGTCATTTGGAGTGTGAATGATGCATTGGAAGTGTTGGAATTGATGTGTTTCAAGTTTTGGCCATATTGAACACATTCTTGCTATGTAATGCTTGAATTTTGTATGGATTGGTTGAATATGTGTTAGGGAGGTTAGAAAGCACCTACAAGTGCCAAATGATGTTATGGAACACTGAAAATTGATTAGAGTTGAATTGGTAGTGAAATGGACCAAAATGGTACTGCTGTGCAGAAACAGCATTTGTGCACTACTGCACGCGACGCGTCCAAGCAGTTTCTGCACACATTGCTGTTTTGTGTTGTTCTTTCACGTAGAGGTGTTTTGGTCATGGATATAAGTTAGTAAATAAGTTAGGAACATTGTTAGGAAATTATTATAGATGTCTTGATGATTTCCTTGCATGTTTAAATGTCTAAATGTAAATGGTTAGATATAGGTGCTAACGACAACTAAAGCAAGCCGGAGTTGTGTAGTTACCTGTTATAAACTCAACAGGTGAGTAACAGTTAACTCGAGCATGATATTAATAGTATTTCTAACACCCGCAAACATGGGTTAGTAGATTAGTGGGTTTACGGTATGTGTTTGTTTGTATTTTAATTGTTTTAATTAATTATGTGATTAATTAAGTGATATTAGTTATTTAATTAACCTAGAATTAGAATTAATAGTATGTATGTATGTATGTATGTATGTATGTATGTATGTATGTGTGACCGTTTGTATGTATGCATGCATATAGTGGTTAGTACACCTGGGGTATTGATAGGAAATGCTGACACCTCATTTGCATGTTAACTTGTGTGTACCAAAAACTTCTGCTCATTGTTACAAACAAGAAATAGTGTGTGTATGTGTTTCTCTGCCAAGAAGAAAGAAAAGAAGAAGAAAAGAATCGGAATCTTACCTTGTGTCCTTAAAATCAAGATTTAAAGGTTGGAGTTTATAACTTAACATGTTATTATTCTTCTTGGATGTTTTATCTGATTTAAAAACATGATTTATGATTAGTTTGAGAATTTTATGTTAGAACACCATAATCGGTTTTGATGGAATATGATATTGATGATTTATGTGTTCACATGATATATATGCAAATATGATGTTCACTGCATGAGAAAGTGTTTAAAGATGTTTAAATTATATTTCTGGAATAATCTTATGAGTTCATGAAATCTGGGTTTTTTATGAGTTTTTGATAAAACTATGATGTTCTCAGATTGTTAAGAAAGGAGATAGGGAATCCGATAGTTGATGAAAAACCGGAAGTTATGGAAAACCGACACTCACAATCCTAATGACTATGAATCCGATACTTAGTATATGTGAATTAAGAGTCCGATTGTGTTATGAATTGATATTTAAATCCAAGACATTGAAATCCTTGACCAAATCCGATTGCTATAATTAAATATAAAATCCTAAACTTGGAAAGTGATTTAAGTCAGAATCCGATACATGAATCCGAAACATGAAAATCAGGAAATGATGAAAACCGATACCCTTTGAATCCTTATACTTGAAATCCGATTAAGGTGTATCCGACAGTTATGGAATCCATCGGATTCCCAAATTCGACACTGGTGAAATCCGATACCCTAGTTGCGGATTTTTGAGAATCCGATAGTTTTGAAATCTGATATTTTGTGTTTGGATTTGTATTTTATTGTTTGTTTAAATTTTATAAAGGAATTATAAACATATGTGGTCGGATATATTTATAAGATTGAAACTGATTGGTTATTATTGTATTTCAGGCAATCCAAAGGCTCAGTAACTTTAGACTTCTGGGTACTTCATCTAAATTAGAAAGGTGAGTGGATGTTGGATGCAAATGGTAAAGATTTGGTTAATATCATTGATGTAATGCATGATTTTATGTGATGGTTTGATATTGGAACTGTTGATTGTGAATATTATGTATTGATGACTATTGCTTGATTATTTGATCGATACGCACTCTTAGTATGATTTTGAGTTGCGTTAGAGAAGTCAGCTATACGTGGAATTGGGTTGGGCTCATTTACTGGTTGGTGGAACGGTGGTAGCCTTACGGTTGCATATGTTGCTTCAGAGTGGGATTTCACTATGCCAATTCAGTAGAGGGCTATCGGTAAACCTTTGCTTTGGCCGACATTGGTTGTAGGTTCTGCGCCAAACCGCCTGTCTTCTTAGTGTTGTGATTACATGATTTGTATTGATTTGATGTTTGCTGTTGGGTTTAGCTTCTACTCACTTAGCTTTGTGCTAATTCCCCACAGTTGTTGCTTTTTGCAGGTTTATGAATGCTTATGGAAGGAGAAGTTGACCTGACTCTGATGTCAAAGATTTAAATGAAACGAGCCAGTCTTTTGTAACACAGAGTTTTGTTTGTTGACTTTAAAGAACAGATATTTTGTTTTGTAAATATTCGTGAATGAAATGAATTTTTAAATTAATTAAAGCTTCCGCAACGCAAAGTAATAAAAAAATGGCTTAGAATTTATGGTGTTACAGTTTGCTATCAGAGCCCTGGTTTGGCGATGCATGCACGGCTAGAGTGTTACATTCCCAAATCTTGGCTCGTGACAGGTCAAGGTTTCCTTTAGTGTAATTAGAGTGAGTTAGAGTTGTTTGTAGTAGTTAGTATTATGAGTACTAACGGTTTATGCTAATAAGTTGTGAGATGATGTGATTGTAACAGATATGGCTGAAAGAGAGACCCCTATCCTCCCTCCTGCTACTCAATCATCTGCAGAGGCACCGGTGATAGAAGACTTGAATACTGCTAATCGAGCAGGAACATCTGGGCAGGAACAGGAAGAAGATCAAAGCAAATACATATTCAAACTGGAGAATGAACTGATGGATCTTAGAGCTAAGATTAATAACTTGGAACAAAGATTAACCCAAACTGAACAAATTCTAGTGCCAACTGCGATCTCTACTCAGGCAACAGTACCATCAGTATTGATGCCCCTTCCACCAGTGACACAGGTGATGCAACAACCATTTTATTATCCGTATCCACAACCGGGAGCTTACCCTCTTGCCTTTCCTGGGTTTAAGCATCCTTGCACATATAAACAATTTCTTGACTGTAATCCTTCAGAGTACAGTGAAAGTTCTGACCCTAACATAACCCTGAACTGGCTGAGGGAAATGGTAAAGGCACTAGATTCCTGTAACTGTGAAAACGAATTGAAGGTGAAATATGCATCAAGAATGCTGAAAGGTGATGCGATGGTTTGGTGGGATTCAATCACAGGCCATTTTACTGAACAACAATAGGAAAGCGTTACTTGGAGTCAATTCCAAGAAAAACTTTGTGAACAATATTGTGGAATGTCGAGGTTGCTAAGATCAAAAAGGAATTCATGGATCTACAAATGACCGGAAATATGACAGTGGATGATCTGATTAAGCAATTTAATCAAAAGACGAGGTTTGTGAAGCACTGGGTACTAGACGAGGAATCTAAGATTGCTCACTTTGTTGGAGCACTGCACCCTGATCTTCATTGTGCCACTAGGTAGGCTACTACTTTATCGCAAGCTTTTAACTTGGCTAAGATAGCAGAAGGGGATTTAATTGCCAGGAACAAGTGGAGTGGGGAGATGATTACCCAACAAAAATCGAGGATCGATCATTATAATTCCCAACAGAGGCAGGGTAGGCAAAGCAGTGGATATAAACAGGGAGACCAAAATAGGAGGTTCAATGTTAGTGGGTCAACACAGAGGGTACCGTGGTGTAGTCGGTGCAAGTCGTACAACAATGGGCAGTGTACGCCCCAAACAAAAAGATGTGTCAAGTGTGGCCAGTTTGGCCATGATTTGAAAGATTGCAAGTTCCCACACAGTGTTTGTTGGAACTGCCAAAAGGAAGGGCACAAAGTGGGGGAGTGCCCAGTGGGAAAGAAAGTTGGGTCTGGAGCAGGGGCGGGGACAGATGGGGGATCATCTTCAGCTGGTCAAAAGAGGAAGAATCCGCCTACTACTGAGGGTAGAGCTTTTAAGATGACGGTGGAGGATGCCACCACTACTGACGATGTCGTAACAGGTATGTTCCTGACTAACTCTATCCCTACAAGAGTGTTATTTGATTCTGGAGCTAATCGCTCGTTTGTGTTTGTGGAGTTTTGTGGTAGATTAAATATACCTGTTATTAAACTTGCTAATACCCTAGAAATAGAAGTAGCATATGGCATGATGGTTCCAGTCACGACTGTTGTGGCTGGAGCTAAAATTGATATTGATGGTGTATGTTTTCCTGTTTATTTTCTTGTCATGCCTCTTTCTGGTTTTGATGTGGTATTGGGTATGGATTGGTTGAGTCTGAATCAAGCAAGTATAAAATGCCACAAGAAGTTGATTTCGTTCCCATTAGCAGATGGTACAAGAGTAATAGCAAGGGGTGAGAAAGCCGGGTCTGTAATTTCAATAATTTAGTGTTTAAAGGCAAAGAAAGCATTGAGTAAAGGTTATGAATCGTTTATAGCGTATGTTATTGATGGAAAGAAAGAGAAACAAGCTATGACAGACATCCGGGTGGTAACGGAATACCCGGAGGTGTTTCCAGAGGAGTTACCAGGGCTGCCTCCTGTTCGAGAGGTAGAATTTAAGATAGATCTGATTCCTGGATCTCGACCAGTGGCTAAAGCACCGTACAGACTAGCACCTTCAGAAATCCGAGAAATGATGACACAAATTCAAGACTTGTTAGATAAAGGATTTTCCATCCAAGTTCATCCATGTGGGGTTTGTCGGCGTTGTCTGTGAAGAAGAAAGACGGTACATTACGTATGTGCATTGATTATCGGGAATTGAACAAGAGAACGATAAAGAATAAGTACCCGTTACCCAGAATTGATGATTTGTTCGATCAACTACAGGGAGCTTCTTTCTTCTCGAAGATTGATTTAAGATCGGGTTACCATCAGGTAAGAGTGTAAATGGAAGATGTGACAAAGACAACTTCCCGCACACGATGAGTCACTATGAGTTTCTGGTTATGCCATTCGGTCTAACCAACGCACCAGCAATATTTATGGATCTCATGAACAGAGTCTGTCGGCCATTTCTTGATAAGTTTGTTATTGTCTTCATTGATGACATTTTGATTTATTCGAAGACTGAGATAGAGCATGAGCAACATTTGAGACAGATCTTGGAAATTCTGAAGAAAGAACAGCTGTATGCAAAGTTCTCGAAATGTGAGTTCTGGTTAAGAGAACTTCGGTTTTTGGGGCATATAATTTGTAAGGAAGGGGTAAAGGTAGATCCTTCGAAGGTAGAGGCAGTGATGAGCTGGAAAGCTCCAAGAACACCGTCAGAGATAAAAAGTTTTCTGGGATTGGCTGGATACTACCGCAGATTTATCAAAGATTTTTCTAAGATTGCGGGTCAGTTAACCAAGTTAACTCGAAAAGATGTGAAGTTTGTGTGGGGTAACGAGCAAGACAAAGCCTTCCATATATTAAAAGAACTGTTGTGTCAAGCTCCAATACTTGCCTACTAATGGATCTAAAAATTTTATAGTGTATTGTGATGCATCATTGGCTGGTTTAGGATGTGTATTAATGCAGAGAGATCGGGTGATTGCTTATGCTTCCAGACAGTTAAAACCTTATGAAAAGAACTACCCGACTCACGACTTGGAGCTAGCAGATGTGGTATTTGCGCTCAAACTGTGGAGACATTATTTGTATGGCACCAAATGCGTGATATGTACAGATAATAAGAGCCTGCAGTATGTGTTTACTCAGAAAGAATTGAATATGATACAGAGACATTGGGTAGAATTAATAAAAGATTATGACTGCGAGATCAGATATCACCCTGGAAAGGCGAATGTTGTGGCAGATGCCCTGAGTCGAAAAGGAAATGGAAGTCCCATTCAGTTTAGGCAAATTGAGATAGTATCTGATCTGATAGATAGACTGAAGTCTGCTCAGTTGGAAGCTCTAAAAGAATAAAATTTAAAGACTGAGTTAATGAAAAAGAGAAAGGATGAATTGAATGACGATTCTCGTGGATTAAAAACATTCAAAGCTCGTGTGTGGGTACCTAAGCTTGGAGAATTGAGACAATTAATTTTGACAGAAGCACACAAATCGAGACTATCTATACACCCAGGAAGCACTAAAATGTATAATGATTTGAAAGCACTTTACTAGTGGCCTACAATGAAAGCAGATGTGGCACATTTTGTAGAATCATGTCATATATGTGCGCAAGTAAAAGAAGAACATCAGAAGCCTTATGGGTCTTTGAAACAGTTGGAGATTCCAGAGTGGAAGTGGGAACACATCACGATGGAACTCAGAGGAATCATGATATGATATGGGTGATAGTGGATCGTTTGACAAAGAGTGATTATTTTGTAGCCACCTGTGAGACAGCTTCGTTAGGTAAACTGGCACAACTATACATAGATGAGATCATTGCAAGGCATGGTATACCATTATCAATTGTGTCTGACAGAGATTCAATGTTTGTATCAAATTTCTCGAGGAGTTTGCAAAGAGAATTGGGAACAAGAGTAAACTTGAGTACAACCTATCATCCTCAGACAGACGGTCAGACTGAACGAACCATACAGACACTCGAGGATATGTTGCGAGCTTGTGTATTAGAGTATGGTGGATCTTGGGATTCACACCTGCCATTGATAGAATTTGCGTATAATAACTCTCATCACTCTAGTATTGGAATGCCTCCGTATGAAATGTTGTACGGTCGTCGCTGCCGTACTCCGACTTGTTGGTTAAAGGCGGGTGAGAAACAGTTTGCAGGTCCCGAGATAGTACAGTTGACTGCTGACAAGGTTGCTATAGCCAGAGATAAACTGAAAGCAGCCAGAAATAGACAAAGAATGTATGTTGATCCGAAACGATGTCCAGTAAAGTTTGATGTTGGAGAACTAGTATATTTGAAAGTTTCTCCGTGGAAAGGTGTTATTCGCTTCGGCAAACGTGGGAAGTTAGCTTCCCGTTTCATCGGTCCTTTCCGTATCCGTCAGGTTGTGAATGATCAAACAGTTACTCTAGATCTTCCTACAGAGCTTGCTGGAATTCATGAAACATTTAATGTCTGTTATCTGATGAAGTGTAAGATTGATGATGAAAGCCAGATTCTTCTAGTGCATGAGTTAAAAGTTGATTCCAATAAGAGACTGATAGAGGAACCGGTTGAACTGTTAGATCGAAAGGTGACCAAACTTCGAAAGAAGCAGATACCAATGGTATTGGTCAAATGGAAACACGGTTTAGGTTCCAATTTAACTTAGGAGACGGAAGCAGAGATGAAAGAAAGGTATCCCCAGTTATTTGAGCTGGAAAGGATTCCGAGGACGGAATCCTCTTAAGGAAGGGAGATTTGTAACACCCGCAAACCTGGGCTAGTAGATTAGCGGGTTTACGGTATGTGTTTGTTTGTATTTTAATTGTTTTAATTAATTATGTGATTAATTAAGTGATATTAGTTATTTAATTAACCTAGAATTAGAATTAATAGTATGTATGTATGTGTGTGTGACCGTTTGTATGTATGCATGCATATAATGGTTAGTACACGTGGGGTATAGATAGGAAATGGTAACACCTCATTTGCATGTTAACTTGTGTGTACCAAAAACTTCTGCTCATTGTTACAAACAAGAAATAGTGTGTGTATGTGTTTCTCTGCCAAGAAGAAAGAAAAGAAGCAGAAAAGAATCGGAATCTTACCTTGTGTCCTTTAAATCTAGATTTAAAGGTTGGAGTTTAAAAATTAACATGTTATTAATCTTCTTAGATGTTTTATCTGATTTAAAAACATGATTTATGATTAGTTTGAGGATTTTATGTTAGAACACCATAATCAGTTTTGATGGAATATGATTTTGATGATTTATGTGTTCATATGATATATATGCAAATATGATGTTCACTACATGAGAAAGTGTTTAAAGGTGTTTAAATTATATTTCTGGAATGATGTTATGAGTTCATGAAATTTGGGTTTTTTATGAGTTTTTGATGAAACTATGATGTTCTCAGATTGTTAAGAAAGGAGATAGGGAATCCAATAGTTGATGAAAAACCGGAAGTTTAGGAAATCCAACACTCACAATCCTAATGACTATGAATCCGATGCTTAATATATGTGAATTAAGAATCCGATTGTGTTATGAACTGATATTTAAATCCAAGACCTTGAAATCCTTGACCAAATCCAATTGCTATAATTAAATATGAAATCCTAAACTTGGAAAGTGATTTAAGTCAGAATCCGATACATGAATCCGAAACATGAAAATCCGGAAATGATGAAAACCGATACCCTTTGAATCCTTATACTTGAAATCCGATTAAGGTGTATCCGATAGTTATGGAATCCATCGGATTCCCAAATCCGACACTGGTGAAATCCGATACCCTAGTTGCGGATTTTTGAGAATCCGATAGTTTTGAAATCTGATATTTTGTGTTTGGATTTGTATTTTATTGTTTGTTTAAATTTCATAAATGAATTATAAACATATGTGGTCGGATATATTTATAAGATTGAGACTGATTGGTTATTATTGTATTTCAGGAAATCCAAAGGCTCAGTAACATTAGACTTCTAAGTACTTCATCTGAATTAGAAAGGTGAGTGGATGTTGGATGCAAATGGTAAAGATTTGGTTAATATCATTGATGTAATGCATGATTTTATGTGATGGTTTGATATTGGAACTGGTGATTGTGCATATTATGTATTGATGACTATTGTTTGATGATTTGATTAATACGCACTCTTAGTATAATTATGAGTTGCGTTTGAGAAGTCAGCTATACGTGGAATTGGGCTGGGCTCGTTTACTGGTTGGTGGAACGGTGGTAGCCTTACTGTTGCATATGTTGCTTTAAAGTGGGATTTCACTGTGCCAATTCAGTAGAGGGCTATCGGTAAACCTTTACTTTGGCCGGCATTGGTTGTAGGTTCTGTGCCGAACCGCTGGCCTTCTTAGTGTTGTGATTACATGATTTGTATTGATTTGATGTTTGCTGTTGGGTTTAGCTTCTACTCACTTAGCTTTGTGCTAATTCCCCACAGTTGTTGCTTTTTGCAGGTTTATGAATGCTTATGGATGGAGAAGTTGACCTGACTCTGATGTCAAAGATTTAAATGAAACGAGCCAGTCTGTTGTAACACAGAGTTTTGTTTGTTGACTTTAAAGAACAAATATTTTGTTTTGTAAATATTAGTGAATGAAATGAATGTTTAAATTAATTAAAGCTTCCGCAGCGCAAAGTAATAAAAAAATGGCTTAGAATTTATGGTGTTACAGTATTATAAGATGTTTATGTTTGTTACAATCCATGAAATTGTAGATATGCATGTTTAGAGGTTTAATAAACCAATTGTGTAATTCAAATGATATGTTTGCATGTTTAAAGACTAGAGTAGGTAACTATTGATATGTCAAGGGCCGGTGTAACATCCTCGATTTGGGCCTAGCTGTTAAATGTATATTTAAGCTAGTAAGCTTGTAAGTTAAATGAGTTATTAATAATAATGAAGAATTAAATGTATGTATGTGTGTTTTGTGCTTAATGTGTATTTATGTATATAAAGTATTAAGAAAAGAAAAGAATTAAAAGAATCCAGAGGCGGTGCCTCTCGATTACGATACATATAAATAGAAGAAAAGTCAAAGGTGGTCAAAGACCACAAGAAGCAAACCTAAAGCAAGAAACTCTCGGATTATCCTTCTCTCTCTCTCGGTTTTCTCTTGATTTCTTGAAGCCAAAGGATTTTGGTGTTTTGATTCCACTCAAAGGTAAAAATACTTGTTTGTTGTTAAGATTCAATACATATGAAACTGTTTTTTTATGATTAAAAGCATGATTGAAACTCAAATCCTTGCAAAACATCACTTAGAACATTCAAAGCTTACTTTTCAAGTGGGTTTTGGTTATTTGGTGTTATTGTATGGGTTTGATGTGTTTTCAAAGCCATACCAATGAAAATAAGTGTTTTCAGAATGTATAAATGTCAAAACAAACAAGAAACAAGCTCTGGAAATAAGCCATTGAAGATGGCGGCTTTCATATTAGAACAATCGGATTTCCGAGACATGAAGGTGTCGGAATCCACATGTTGACAATCCGATTAAAGTGTCAGATTCCGAGACTTTAGGGTGTCGGAATCCGCATGTCTAAATCCGCGTGTTTAAATCCTTGTTATGGGTCTAAATCCGAATGTATCGGATTTCCCAATGTCCATGTAAGTTACAAGTCAAAATCCGAAAGAATCGGATTTCTATGTAAGTGTCGGATTCCGATAAAAGAATCGGATTCCAATTGAAACTCAAATTTCCAACTTTGTGACCAAGTTTCCAAGTTCATAAGTGTCGGATTTCATAAAGTATCGGATTTCCCTTTGAAGTGTCGGATTTCATGGAATCCGACAGTCTGTCGGATTTGCGTGGAATCCGGATTTGGGGGATTTCCTTTGTTGTCTTTGTAGCTAATTTAAGTATACTAAGATATTAATGTAAATCCTAATGTTCTAGATGAACTTGAAACCCTAGACAAGGCAAGAAGTTAAATAACTACCTGTTAAGTTACTCAGGTGAGTACCGACTTCCATAAGCCTCAGTAGAGCAGGAATTATGTGTTAAATGATTTGAGTACGATTGTGCTCATATGTTGATAAGTAAGAATTGCCATGTTATTTAAAGTACAATGCCATGTTAAATACCTGACGTAAATAAGTTAAGTTTATGCCAGCAGGATCCAGTACTGGAACCGCTTAGTTATGTAAATGCTATGCATGATACTGATTCTGAATGAATTAGTTAAGTAAAGATGTAATGATATGTATGCTAGGGATCCAGATTGGATCCATAAAGAAATAACTGAATGTAATTGCATGCTAAAAGAAGTAAATGGATATGCATGTTAAGTAAATGAACAAGATATGTGTATGTGTTCGCGAACATCAGTAAGCATGGTTAAGGTCAGCCGGTTAGCTGGATCCAAGGGACCCTTGACCCGGAGATTCGGGATTTAACGGTGATTCGAGGTAACATTCCGGATCGTAGGTTCTGCAAAACCGCCACGCCTTATATCATGAGGGTTAATCAGTCAGAAATGGCCGAGTTGCCTAAGGAGCCTCTGGTTCCGTTAACGATGCCTGGTGGACTGCTTTATGCTCCCCCGCCAGCGCGGAGGGTTGTGTCTGATCCCCCGGTGTATTGGTGTTGAGTGGGACTAGCTATCCTGCAAGAAACAACTTATACCGATCATGTCAGCGCACCACAATGTGATAGGATAGCATTGTATGCTTATTCCTAAAATGCATGTTCTTACTCTAATGAAGTTTATGCCAAGTTTGTGCTCACTAGCTAGTGTAGCTAACGGTGCCATGTTAACTGCTTTTGCAGATCAAAGATAGATTGCCTGGTGAGCCGGGTCCCCTGCTTCTAGATATTTTGCGGGAACACTTGATGTTGTAATAATTACATTGTGGTCGGTTATTTTGTAGTGTAACACCAGATATAGAAACAAAGTTTATTGTAAATATTCCGCTGCTAAATGATATATAATCGTGATTAAGTTCACGTTTGTTTAAAAACACAAATTTTTGCTAAAATCTAGTATATGCAAAGCCGGTGTTACAAGTAGGTATCAAAGCCTATGTTTGAGGGAATTGGGTACTTGCAAGAGTATTCAATCTCAAACAAGGGCCCGACCATAATAAGTGTTCCTTTGGGGGGGAAAGTTTGAGTATGAGAGTTATATGAGTATTACTTGCTATAGCTTGTCAGATATGATGAGTAAGAATGACTAAATACTGACTACTATTCTGTGTTATATAGAAGAGTTAAGATAAAGATGTCTGTTGACAAAGCTAATACTGAGCAAGCGCTCAAGGAATTAGAAGATGAGGCTTCGCACATGCCTCATCAAGCAGAAGATCAACGCCCTCAGCCTAGTGCTGGTGGCACAGTACCTGATCCAGACCAGCAAGCTTATATAAAGCATCTGGAGGAAGAGCTCCGTCTTGCAAAAGAGCTCTTGTTGAAATCCACTCTCACCAGAGCACGCAAGCCCAGCTCGTATAAAAAGTTCTTGACGTGCCATCCACCGACGTATGAGGGGAGTGATAACCCCACTGTGACTATCCAATGGCTCCGTGAAATGGAGCAAGCTTTTAAGTCTTGTGAGTGCGAGCCTGAGTATCGTGTGAACTACGCGATACGCATGTTAAAAGGGCGTGCTATATTCTGGTGGGATATAGTGAAGGCCTCTGTAGGCAAAGATATATTGAGTGCTCTCTCATGGGGCAGTTTTCTGAAAAAGTGCTCCAGAAATGCGTTGAGAAAGGGCAGATGTATAGAACTTTTCAACGAGATAGTGCACGCGGCATTGCTCCGTCAGGCTTTCGCCCATTGCGGAAAATTCCCCACTGCTGCCTCCCGTAGGAGTCTGGGCCGTGTCTCAGTCCCAGTGTGGCTGGTCCGAATTTTTATGAAATACAAGATGCTCATTGAATGATAAAAAACTAATCTTCACTTCTACAATTCTATAGATTCAAGGTTCTATTCTAGATTAAACAGAGTAATTGAAGTCTCGTTTGTATTATGGTTTGTATTTTTATTATGTATAGAATAAAAAGAAAAGGAAAATCTCTTATGATACACCAGATCCGGCTCGGTTATTGATAGAGTGAATAAATCTGCCATTTCTTGAAATCTCTCTTCAATATCTAATATCGTAAAATAAAAATGCTAAAGGATTTGGTATAGTTAGTCGTCATAGTGTAATGATTCTATCCTTCCCCGCTTTCTACCCCAAAAGAAAAAGTGTTAACTGATTACTAGTTACTAGAGTAAAACATACAATTTTTTTGACAAAAAGTATTGCGGAGACAGGATTTGAACCCGTGACCTCAAGGTTATGAGCCTTGCGAGCTACCAAACTGCTCTACCCCGCGCCGAAGAGAAGAACTGAAAACTAATACACAAGTAAGGATTGAATGCGCCCCTCTACCATATCTGTACAAATAGAATAGCCTATTTATACAGAATGGTAAAGAGGCCCTCTATGATCATCGATCATAGAAATGAAATAAAGAGATATTTTAATCCTTACCAACTTGATCTTATCGCCAGTCAGACGGTCGGAATGGTTTGTGGGTTCCGAACGGCTAGAGCGGCTGAACCTAATAAGATAGCAATTACAACCCAAGAAGTAATAAGTACTTGGCCGTGGACTTGGAAATCCCCGATTTTCCAATAAAAATGTTGGCCTACTTCCACACCGGATAGATCGTATAACCCATTTAGTGTGTTGATGGAACATGATAGAACATTCATATTGCCCTCTGACAAAAATAGAACTTTAAACAAAATTATTTTGATTCAACCATCTCTTTCTCGACTTGACTACTTGAATCGTATATTTTGGAGAGAGAGGAAAAGCTTCTCAATCAAGACGGAGGGAGGTCACATAGGTCCTTCTAGCTGAGCTCTTTGATAAGGAGTAAAAACCTAAAGACTCCTGGTACCTCGACATCTTCCATTTTTTCTAACCAAGACAAAGATGGATCCTTCCCAGAGGTTGCAACATTGAATGATCGGAAAAAGCACTATAGACGATGGATGTCGGAACATGCATGCCAACATTTCATGCGTGGAGTCATAATGAGAGCCCGGCTTTCCCCAATAAAAGATTACTCTTCTCGCTCACAAAGCAGGTGACCAAGGCAGAGGACTGCAGGGAATTTTATACTTGTTCCAGATATGTCTGCTTTGACTCGAATGAATGTTCTAAAGAAACCTCAATTAAGTTATGTTCTAGAAAGAGAGGATTCTTGCGTTTTTGCCCTCCTGCTGAGAAAGCATGGGCTCTTTTCTTAAAATATTTCAATTGGTACACGCAAGAAATAGGCCAATTCAGCAGCTTTTTGTTCCATTTCCCGTGGAGTAAAATTCTCATCAGTACGAGTCAATGGAATGGCAAGAGTCAAGAA